>JAHMRZ010000008.1:0-1200000 GCA_021020635.1 Fusarium sp. PT | reverse complement strand
ATGACACCAATAGCCTGGCCATTGAGCTTGCGGCTTCGCAGACCTGACAGGAGACCGACACGGAACGAGACACCATCGAGAAGGTCGGCCTTCATACGGAAACCAGCAGTGCCGTAGTTGTAGACATGGTTAGGCACGATAGGGTGCTTTGCCGAAGCGGCGAGGATCTGTTCGTCGGACATTCTACGTATTCTTCTTTATGGGAGAAATCAACGAAGTAATAGTAGTGAATGGGATGAAGGAAGAAGGGACAAGACGCGGACGCTGGGAAAGATGGAGCTCTAGATTCCTTTTGAAACAAATGGAATCGAGGCCTCCGCAGTGACGAGGCGGGGGACTTTCCTCAGGGCACCTCAGCGATGGATACGAGGGGCAGATGGTCCCCTACCTTCACCAGCAGCCCACCTCCATGAAGAAACAGTGCTTACTACAAGGGCCTACAGTAATTTCTACTCACCAACAGCTTCAATGCAAACCAGCCACTGCACGTTCTCTTGAGATTAGCTGAGCCTAGTCTGAACCAAGACAGAGTGCTTAGCCATTCGGCGAGGCTACGAGAATGTCTCTCTAGCGGTCAAAATACTTTTTTTATACCGCCTCAATCGAGTAGATTCTTTACGGTGCTATAAACAGAAGCACAGCAACCAACATCGTGGCTGCCCCGCTTCATAACTAGAGCTAAGACGTTGTAGCGCAGGTGGGAGCCGTGGGAGCTCAAGCTGCTTTGATTGGGTGGATATCCTACAGCGCCTTACCCGCCAGTAATGAACCGTTGGCGCAACACCTCACGTCAGCTAGCGACAGGCTCGACACCCAAGAGTTTTTGCCTGAACCATCTAAATCCAGGGTTCACATTTTCCCCTCACCGCCCAGCTACAGTGGTCTTGCTTTGTCAAGCTCACACGTGACTTCGTGTCAGACCTCCCCTGTCATCTGCAACGCGGAGCTCTTGTCGCGTCTCACCCTTGAACGACAGGCACAGCTTTTAAACGCCTGGACTGAGCAGTGCGCTGCTCGTCATTATCGCCAGTCATTGTCCCCTTTCCTCTTTCACCATACACAAACGCCTCGTGCTCTCTCATCATCATTTAATTTGTGGTGGCGACATGAGCGACGCCGACTCTGCCAACCCCCAGTTGCTGGCCTGGGTAAAAGAGTGGCTCGACCTGGCTCGCGAACGCAACTCCAAAGGTGTCACTACTTACAGGCAAGCATATAACTCGCTGAAGGCATGTCCGATCACGTTTGAGCACCCTGCACAGTTGCAGCAGCTCAAAGGTTTTGGGCCCAAACTCTGCGAACGCCTCGAACAACAGTTAAAAAAACACTGCGAGCAAAATGGACTACCTATGCCTCCACACCCTAGGTCCCGTAAGGCGGCACCAACCGTTGGAGATGATAATGGCGAGGGCTCTTCGAAACCTGCGAAGAAAGCACGTAAACCCAAAGCTTATGTCCCTGCTCTTCGGTCTGGAGCCTTCGCTTTAGTAGTCGGCCTTGCAACCCAGGATGAAGCCTCTTCTGTTGGAATGACAAAGGCGGAACTCATTGAAGTTGCACAACCACATTGCGACGCATCCTTCTCAGCACCTAGCGACCCTACCAAATTTTACACTGCCTGGAACTCGATGAAGACCTTACTGCAGAAGGAACTTATTTACGAAAGGGGGCGACCGTTGCGGAGATATGCTTTGACTGACGAAGGATGGGAGGTTGTAAAGCGTATAAAAGAAACGGATCACTGGCAAGCGGAAAGTGGTAGGGTTAAGGATCCAGTCTCAGCGCAAACTGTTGTCCCAAATTTCCAACCTGCCGCCGCTCCAAGGACAAGGTCGCCTTCCATCGAGATCTCTGAACCTACGAAACCCCCTTCAGAGTATCAAAATATCGTATCCGATGGCCCAACATTATTAGACGACACATCTTTGCCAAACTTCACACCAATAAAGCTACCGCCAGGATCATTTACTGTTCACTTGGTCTTGGATGTCCGCGAAGTCAGAGCCAAAACTGACCGGGACTATATGCAAGAGGAGCTTGCAAAACAGGGCGCAAAGCCCATCATGCGCAGTATGGAACTTGGCGATGCCCAATGGATCGCAAAATGCCACGATCCAAATCTCCTCGCAGCACAAGGTGCTGAGGGCGACGAAGTTGTATTGGACTGGATTGTTGAAAGGAAACGCCTAGATGACTTGATTGGAAGTATCAAGGATGGCAGATTTCACGAGCAAAAGTTTCGCTTGCAAAGGTCGGGTGTAAAGAAAGTGATTTACATCATTGAGGACATTGCAATGGATCCAGAGGTCATATCGAGATATAGTGAAGCTGTCCGATCGGCCATCGTCTCGACACAAGTAGTTAACGGCTACTTTGTCAAGAGGACGGCCAAAATGGACGACACGATCAGATATCTTGCTCGGATGACGACGATGCTGAAACGGACGTACGAGAGCAAGCCTCTAAACGTTATTCCCACCAGAATCCTTACATCTCAAAACTATCTCCCTCTACTGAAACACCTGAGGGGGTCCGTATCACCAGCATGGTACATTACCTACCCAGCTTTCTCGTCACTTGCCTCCAAGTCAGAGTCGATAACTCTGCGCGATGTTTTCTTGAAAATGCTCATGACCATCAAAGGCGTGACAGGAGAGAAAGCGCTTGAGATACAGAAACGCTGGAAGACTCCGTATGATTTCGTCAAGGCTTTTGAGGCTTGTGGGACTGGTGAACAGGGCTTGAAGCGCAAACGGGACCTGGTCTTAAGTCAAACAAGTCATCTTGTTGGGCGAAAGAAGTTTACTAAGCTGTTGAGTACCAAAATCGCCGAAGTCTGGGGCGACGCATGAGGGTTTTGTATAAGTATATGAGAGAAGGCGAACTTGTATGATTATTGATTTCGAGTTGGGAGGCGTAGGGGAACATCCAGAACGTATTGGTATACATGAGGAGTCGGTACAGAAAAGGTCTTGCTTATAGGTATTTGTATTATGGTGTTCATGGTGTTGAGTTAGTGTTGCATTAGGAGAGCATACGTGTATCCAAGATGGCGATGATACCCAAATTTTAACGATTAAATCTATCGAATTCTTTATTGCTTGCCGCTAAGCTTCTGTGCCACAATTTTCTCGACAATCTTCTCGATGAAGGGGAACGAGGCCACAGCTCCAGGCTCTGAGCCAACGATACCACCCAGAGACTTCTCGGCATACTTGGCCATCATATCAACCTCGACGTTGACAGTGTCGCCCTTTTTCTTCTGAGCCACAACAACCCTCTCTTGGGTGTAAGCGATGAGCATGACCTCCCAGTAAGCTTCCTCGTCGTTGACCTTGGTAACAGTCAAGCTAGTACCATCAAGAGCGACATAGCCCTTGTACACAATGTACCGCATCATGTCCCGGCGAGTAGGCTGGAAGCGGAACGTCAAGGCATTGCCATCCTGCGTGACAGAGAGTATCTCAGCAGTGGTGTCGACGTGACCCTGGACAAAGTGGCCGCCCATGCGGGTATCAGCACGAACAGCACGCTCAAGGTTGACATTGCTATTCTCCTTGAGGGAACCGAGGTTGGTGATGCGTAGAGTCTCGGGGGCCACGCCGATGGTGAAAGACTCGGGGGTGAAGGATGTGACGGTGAGGCAGACACCGTTGACAGAGATAGAGTCGCCGTCGTGGCAGTCAGCCAGGAGCTTTGAGCCAGAAGAGATAGAGATGGTCAGAGAAGTGCCGCCTGTTGAGTCATTGGCGTCGAGGTTGGAGACCACTATAAGCATGTGAGTGAGTGCGCTTTAAGACTTGGATTGCATAAGAGACTGACCGCCCACTTCTTCTACGATGCCGGTAAACATGATGATGTAATTGTTTTGCTACAGGAGTAAATGATGGGTGATATTAGGATTTATATCGAGTACTTTAGTATTCGTAGATATGGGAAGTCTATGGCGCGATGACAAATGCTTAATGAGGTAGACCAGGTGCTGAGTAGTCCATGGTGCCCCGCGGATGCCCCGCATAGGGGTGAAAGAAATACTACGACATAAAAGCTTCTCTACTTGATTTACTAGGACAGAGTATATATCTACTTCTTACTTTGGTATCAGTTGAAGAAAATCTATAATTGATTTCTATGTTTGATCGCTTTTAGGGTTGACTGCTAATAAGTCCATTCAAGTTGGAAGATATCTTGTACATTGTATACTCCTATGACTCCTCATGAGGGAACAATGGGCTAATATCTTCCTTGGCACCTTATTATCGAAGCTTTGGCACAGAGGTATAGTCACAAAGTTACCATACCTAGTGTTTGTGGTTTCATTGAATCTTCAGCATACATTGTCTCGAATATTCCAGTAAATTGCTTTCGAGGTATGTATTTCATAAAATCAGTGACCAGCTTGGAGGTATTTTGTCCACCTCTGCCCCTCGGTTTTGACGTGTCCGGGGTTTAGAGAAAAAGAAAAGAGAGAGAAAAGATGCACCTCTTTGAGTATATAGAAGATCGACAGTAATTATGATCTGTCTTACTTGGCGCTTATATCAATTCCCCATTAATCCAATTTTTAATTCTCTTTCATTCACTTACCTGCCAAGTCTATACTAGGAGACGCAAGAAGCGTCGAATTACAAGACTCGACTGCCTTCGAATGGGCCGTTATCGATAAGCCCCACCTAATTTTTTCAGTTTCCCACTCAACACCAAGGCACAAGCTTCTGGCAGAGCAAGACTGTTCGTTACACAATATCTCCGTCTACTTTCAACTGCGTTTTACATCTTCAGATCTCACAATAGACTCCGAACGGCCTTGGTAAACTCGATATCACAGCCGCAGTATAATCGAAAGATCAGCACTACTATCTCTCATCCACCAAACTCTCACATCATAGCATCATGGCGCCCTCAAGGCCTGACACTAAAAAGACAAATCCCGACATTGCGAAACTCCTCGTTGATGCGCAAACTCAGCTCGAGGTCGGCAAACTAGAAGAGGCTGCTACACTCGCCCAGCAGGCTCTCGATACCACTGGCCAGGGCGGTGACTTTGAGCTCAGTGCTGCCAACCTTCTTGGCACAATTTTCATCGAGTCTGGCGACATTGACGAGGCGCGGGCAGCTTTTGAGCGCGCAGTCTTCCTCGACGAAGACGGTACCACCGATGAGAAAATTGGTGGCGGTCCCGAGAAGTTCCTCCTTCTTGCACAGCTCAGCGAGGAAGGTGGTCTTGACAGTGTACAATGGTATGAGCGTGGTGCGACTGCGCTCCGAAAACAGATTGCTGTACTGGGCGAGATCCGATCACCAACCGCCGAACAAAAGGCCACAATCCAGGAGAAGCAACACAAGCTTGGCGGTGTCCTCTGCGCCGTTGCTGAGGTGTACATGACTGATCTGTCCTGGGAACCTGATGCCGAGTCGCGATGTGAGACTCTCATTACCGAGGCTATGCTCCTCGCTCCTGCGGCCCCAGAGACTTGGCAAACAGTTGCAAATGTTCGAATTTCACAGAACCGCGCCAACGAGGCCCAGACAGCTTTGCGCAGGAGTCTGGAGTTGTGGCAGAAGCTTCCCCCTCAGCATCCCGACGTCCCCGAGTTCCCTACCAGAATTGCCCTCGCTCGCTTGTTGATGGAGACAGAGCTGGAGGAAGAGGCCTTGAGTGTACTGGAACGCCTTGTCACGGAGGACGACTCAAGTGTTGAGGCCTGGTACCTCGGTGGTTGGTGCCTTTACACCTCTGGCGAGAAGCTCAAGACAACTGCAACCAAGCCATGGAACGACGAGGTTAAGGTCAGCGAGGAATGGAAGGGCTTGTGGAAGTCATCGAGGCAGTGGCTCATGCAGTGCATGAAGCTGTTTCAGCAGCAGGATTACGAGGATGAACGACTAGGCGAGCATGCTAAGGAACTCCTCTCGAATATCAACAGTGAGCTTGGCGAGCCGGCTGAGGGCGAAGCCGATGACTGGGAGGATGGCAGCGAGGACGAGGAGGATGCTGAAATGCAGGGTTGATCATTTTATATGAGGACAAAGACGGATTGATTAAGGGGCATTGGTATGGCGTTTGGAAAGAAAAATGGGCATGTCTAGAAAAGTCTTGTTGTCGCTGGTATATTGTTAAACTGGATGGGTTAACCCCTAAGTCTATATCAGAACCTATGATCCTTAACCCATGGCAGCACTCGGCCACTTGAAGCCACTGTGTGCTGTCTTTCTCCGTGTGTGATATCATCATCTCATCTCATAGTAGGCTACTTGCCTTTTCGTTGTTATTGTATCCAAGCCCAAACTCCAAGTAATGCACCTTTCCTACACACCTCCCTAAACAGCCTCAACCTTGAGCTTCTCGATACCTTCCACGGGCATATCGTCATCCTCCTCCTCAACCTTGCCAACAAGACCCTTCTCCCAAAGCTGTCTACCCGACATGCGAGCGGGTTCCTTAACTTTTGCCTTCTTCAACTCAGCAAGGCGATCGTCCTCCTCCTGCTGCCTCTTGTCCTCCATCTCCTTTATGAAGCCCTCGCGCCACTTGAGGAACGACTCGGGCGTCACAGCTGTGCCGTGGAACTTTTTGTTCTCCTCCGCCTCAACGGCACGGGCGGCCTCCTCATGGGCCCTTGTGATAACGTCCTTGCGGTCCTGGACAAGTTGCTCGGCATTGTCCTTCAGCGTAGAGACTATCGCAAAAACCATCGCCATACCGAGGTTTTCTTGGATGGTCTCGTCGAGACTGGCGAGGAGCTGGTCGCGATCGTCGGCGACATTGAAGTGATCGTGGGGTGTGGCATTGGGAGGAGCGAGAATGTCGAGACGGGGCGGCTTTTCGGGGTAATCTTCTGGATATTTCACTTGGAGAAGCATAGTTGGAGGTTCCTCTTCTTCTTCGCCGGGGATGTCTAGCGCAACTGATACTCTAAACTCGGTGTCAGAGATATCTACAAGAAACTGGTTAGACATGGAGCAAGACTTGACTTTCAAGGCGAAGGTATATACCTGTAATCTCATCTGGGAAGATGGACTCGAGCACCTCGCGCTCTTCAATTTGATCTTCTCGTCCCATTTTGACGATTTTCTCACGAGGAGTTTTTGAACTGCAAAATGTTGCTTTTTTGATAGAGTCTCTAAATGACGGGAGTGCTCATGAGAGTGGGGAGGTATCGAGGCGGCGGGGTGGTTGACTGAATAGGACTAGTGTTGCGCTGACCGCCCGGCAATTTGACGCTGAATTGAAGGTTCGGTTACAAGTTACAGGCTTACAACTTAGTGGATGGCAGCCAAAGTAAACGTCTTCGAGACTGCTAAATTCATTAAGTTGATGAATAAAATGCAGCATGGATACTCAGAAACTCACCCATACCATACTATGACTATCACCTAAACCACTCTATTGGTCTTGGTATATCTCCATCACCTGATGGTAGATTAATTACATGTTTGATATGCCCTGGATATAACAGTGTAATGTTTGTTAATGGTTTTAAGTATGAATAGACAAAATTGATATTACCCAATTATTCAAATGGTTCTGACATGGGCTCTTTGGTTCATGTCTCTAAGCCGATTCATAGCTAAGCATCCAGGTATCCCTGCAATTGAACGAACATAGAATTCTGATTCCACAAGTCAGCATATAAGACTGACGGTACTGTTCAATCCGATAAATTGTTTAAATACATAAAATGCTTTTCAAATTACCTACCAAACTGTCTTTTCGTAGTGAGATAGAGGAAGATTGCACGTGACGTTCTTGACCCTGGATTGGAATAGCGGGTCTTCTCTTATCAGCTAGCCAAGCGGCGGAAGTTAGCTTATCGTCAGAAAAAAAAGTTGCGAACTGAACTGCGACTCTGCATCCACCCATTTATCGACCAGATTCCCAAACAATGGCTTCCAAATCCGTAGCTGTTGGCAACAAGCGAAAGTCCGCCCCCGGCGGCAAAGTTAAGACTGATTCAAAGTTCAAGAAGGCTCGACTTGACGAGACCAAGGTTCGAAAACAGCCTGTCAAGAAGCCTCAAGAGGATTCGGACGATGTTTCAGACGAGGAGGATGGCGGTGCCGATTTGAGCGAGGATGCTCCCCAGAAGTCTTCGAATGGCACTTCAAATGGAAACTTTGAGCGAGGAGGTATGTTGTCCCATCTGAAATATCTGCGCGCTCAACCAATGCTAACCGTCTTCGAGGCCAAACTTCGCGCGAATCCCATGCCAAGCAGAAGCAGCTCGCCCAAGAGCGCAAGGCCGCAAAGCCTCTTGCTGACGAACTCCAACGCACAAAGAAGCTGTGGGAGCGACTTCGACGAAAGTCCCACGTTCCCAAGGAGGAGCGACAAACATTGATCGATGAGCTGTTCACCATCATCACCGGTCGCATCAAGGATTTCGTCCTCAAGCACGACGCCGTGCGAGCTGTTCAGACTGCGATCAAGTACGCTACACCCGAACAGAGGAAGCAAATTGCCCGCGAATTGAAGGGCACATATGTTCAACTTGCCGAGAGCCGATACGCCAAGTTCATGATTGGAAAACTTCTGGTCCAGAATGACGAAGAGATCCGAGATATTATCATTCCCGAGTTCTACGGCCGTGTCCGAAAGATGATCAACCACCCCGAGGCGTCATGGATTCTCGACGATATCTACCGAGGTGTTGCGACAAAGGAACAGAAGGCTATGCTTCTCCGCGAGTGGTACGGTCCCGAGTTTTCTCTCCGAGAACTCACCAAGGATTCAGAGCCCACCGCCGACCTCAAGGTTATCCTTGAGGCTGAGCCCAACAAGCGAACCCACATTATGAGAAGTCTGGTTGATATGATCGGCTCTCTTGTCAACAAGAAGATGACCGGTTTCACCATGCTCCACGACGCCATGTTCCAGTACTTCTCCAGCACCCAGGCCGGCACAGAAGAGTTCACCGAGTTCTTCGAGATGATCAAGGGCGACGAGAGCGGCGATTTGCTCAAGAACATGGCCTTCACTCGCAACGGTGCCAAGCTTAGTTGCTTGCTCCTTGCCCATGGTTCCTCAAAGGACCGAAAGCAGCTCCTCAAGAGTTACAAGGACACCTTCCTTCTTATGTCTGGCGACGTCTGGGCCCATCTAATCATCCTTACTGCCTACGATGTCATCGATGACACCAAGCTCACTGCAAAGACTATCTTCCCCGAACTTCTCGGCGAGGGCGAGAACATTGCCCAGAATGTTGTCGCTACAGCCAACAACCCCTTCGGCAGAACAACAATTCTTTATCTCTTCGAGGGCTTGGCCAAGTCTCTCTTCCCCCCTAGCCAATCATTCGACATCGAACTTCTTACCCAGGTTCACGAGATCCGCAAGGAGACAAGTAAGAAGGATGAGGATATTCGACGCAACGAACTTATTACTGCTGTTTCGCCCCAGCTCATCTCCGCCATCGCAGAGGTGTCTTCCGAGCTTACTGTTACCGCCTTTGGCTGCCAGTTTGTCACAGATGTCCTCCTCTCCGGTGTCGGCGACAAGCAGCAGGCTCTGGAGGCTATTGCCCAATCAGCCGGCGGTGACCCTAACCAAGAGCCCGCGGAGGATGACCTCCAGCCTCAAGTTCACATCTCACGGACACCCCACGGCGGTCGTATGCTCAAGTCGCTGATCCAAGGCGGCAAGTACGACAAGGCGACCGGCAAGATCATCCCTGTCGACCCTCCCCTGGAGTTTTCCAACATCCTCTACCCTGTTATCAAGGACTACGTTGTGGACTGGGCAACCAGCCCCAGCTCATTTGTCGTGGTTGGTCTTCTCGAGGCCGGTGATTTCGGTGAGGTGGATGCGCTCAAGAAGGTTCTTAAGAAGAACAAGAAGACCTTGGAGAAGGCCGCGACAGAGGAGACATCCGAGCAGAAGGCGGCGCGTGAGGCCCACGAGGCTGCGCCCAAGGGTGGCAAGAAGGGCAAGAAGAAGGGCGACAAGCCCGTTGGTAATGCTGGTAGCAAGCTCTTGTTGGAGAAGTTTTAAAGCAATAGTGGTGAAAGAGATGGGTGTTTTATTTATCATATATCAGGCGTATAAAACTAGGGTGTTTTTGACAATGATATCACGGACTATGATATTACTCCTTGCTTGTCTACCTCGAATACTTTTAGAGTAATGCAATGTCATTTTTGTCATCAATTTCCCAGTGCCTGCATCAAAAGTATGAGGAGATATTCCAGAGTGTTGCATCTGGCGTGTAAAGGTCAACTATTCATGTTTAGTAATGGGCCGCCACAAGTTCGCATTGTCTCCTCGACTGCAATGGTTTGTGTGACAATAAGGGGTAATAGAGCCTCGGCTTTAGAGTTACACATGGCTGTGAACTGTTTGTCTATGACTGTATCTGTGCACTATCGAGGCTCTAGAAAATATGTTTTTTTTAGCCAAAGAGATTGTGAAATCGCTGCGGTGTAGTGGTTGAGTGGTATAATGATACGCAGCGATATCTCACATTCGGAGCCAAGTTACAAATTAGATCTGCTGTATAGATAGGCCACCGCTCAGCCACCTCAATGCTATCTTGTCTCGCTTGTTTCATAGTGTCTGTTTTGGTTTAGGGGCACAGGAGAGAGCACAGTAGACGTTAAAGTGTACATAGTGGCGTCTTGAGGGTACTGTGTGTGACTATGTCTTGCCGTGGCAGTTGAATGTGTTACTTCGATCAGACGTTTCATGCTACCGTTTATGTCAGGGGGGATCTGGTGTTTGACGTTAGTCAGTATCTTGAGTTTAGGGGGGATAAGATCAATAGGTGTTGGAGGTTGTGAATGCAGTTCTTGCGCATATAGTATAGAACACTCACAGCCTGGCTACCAGTTGATCTTTCAATGCATATTATCATGTTTTCTATCCATTTATTTGTGCTATGTTCAGTTACGCGCTGCTTGTTTTGCCCTCCCCTTATGTTCTGTCCGTGATTAAGTGTCTTTCGAACCCGTCACACGAGATACTCTTTTTAAGCAGGACAATAACAACTCGCCCATCCTCAGTTCTTAAACCTCAGGGCGATCTGGTATTGTAGTGCCCTGTATTTAACGCTCGCAGGTAATGAATTTGGTCCTTAGTTGAGGCGGCTGTGACAAGGTAAGGGCATATTTGGGCCTGACAGCTGTGGGCAACTGGCAGCTGGCAACTGACAAACTTCCCTCTCTTCCTTCTTCTGATTCTGGCGTCACCTGCACCAACGCACGTAACGTAACAAACTCCGTTGCTTCATCTCCCCTCCTTCGTTTTCTCTTCCTATTTTCTATTCTCTCTTCCTTCGTTTGTATTGCCTCTCTCTGGAAGACCGCAGCAATATCGTCCGCTTCTACAACTAACAGAGCAACAGATCCTCGCCGGCCCGAGACCTTTTTCTCAGATTCACGGCCGCTGCGAACTATATCAAACGGCTTTCTCGAGGCTTTTGCAAACGTTCTCCTTCTTCAACAAGCAAACCAAAGCGTTCAGCAACAAAGACAAACAACTATATATCTTCTCCTCTTCTTTGACTGACCGTTTGTGTCCCCTACTTCCTAGCCTACTCTGCTGTTTGCCAGCATGACCAAAATCAAACTGGTTCGATCGGGTGGGGAGTGTCACGCTGACGAGCAATACTACAAATGTAGTTACTTCGACTTCAATTTCCGCGGCTGCTGCTCTCACGATCCATGCATCAAGCCTCGTGGCTGCCGGGACCACGATTCTGTCTTCATAGACACTAGCCTGTTGGCGTCGTTTTCAACCATCGACATGTCTGTTACCAAGACTGCTACATCCGAGACCATTACTGCTGAAAGCACTGCTACCGAATCTGCTACCGAGAGCACCACTGTAGACAGGTTTAGCAGCGAGACTACTTTCCTGACGCGCAAAAGACCCAATGCTATCACCACCATGGACGAGGATAATGAAGAAACATCTTCGCCTCTGAAGCGTACAGCGCACTCCAAGACCATGACCGACTCGGGAACTACCCGCACGATTCGTAACCCAAACCGGGTTACGGTCACTCGGCTCACGGTCCTCCCAACCAGCAAGTTGCCTTCAACTTCGATGGATGCGCCTCTTACTTTTGTGACCTCGTCTGCTACAGATGAGTTGCTGTACCCAACTGCCTCTTTCGAGAGCACGCCTACCGGTATTCCTACCCAGACTAGCACCGCAAGCTCTTCCATCAAGAACGACAACTCTGGTACGCCTCCAATCGGGATCATTGTTGGGGGAGTGGTTGGCGGTGTTGTGTTCCTGACTCTTGTGATTCTCGTCGTCTTCATGGTCCGCCGTCGAAGACACAACAGGGAGCTCTGGGTGAACGGCGCAGGGGAGTATACATTTGACGAAAAGGAAGAAAAGAGCCACCTCAGAAGAATGCTGTCACGCAACACCACTCAGAGAAGCCAAGATCCTTTTGCACCATTTGGAGGTATGTTACCGGGTACACTATCGGACTCATCATCGGACATTGTCGAACCGTTTCCAGAACGAATGCTAAAGCGCTACAGGGCGTATCGACAGAGTAGACGACCCCCTCCGGCCACCCAGTGGTACTTTTGAGATGGATGGCACCAGCACAGTTCCAGTTGAGCTTCCTGCAGTTACTTTCAGCGACGCCAAAGCAAAGGAGTCTCAGCCAGTTGGTCATACGAACGCCACGTCGACAGGGTACTCTACAGTAGCTGGATATGTTGCGCCAACACAGTATCCTACAGCGACTGGGAACTCTATAGACCCCCGTGCCAACCTGAACGCTTCTTTGGAAGACCGTCAACAAAAGCAGTTTGTCAATCACTGGAACCAATATCGAACCCTCGGAGAAAGCGCGCGCCAAGGTTGAAGGATTTCAATGGAAGTTTGGAATGAGGGTTCAGGTGCTGTTAGCGTTGGCAATGATAATATGAGAAGCATTTGCTGGCGTTGTGCGAAGAATAGTTTCGCTTCTCCCATCCTTTTTGTACTTGAGATATGATTCGCTAATTGGAGCTCAAATACTACTACGTAGGTAGGGTTGAAACATTCCGAAGTGGCGTGCAGATCAAGCCCTTTGAAAGCCTCTCTTTCTCCTTGTGAGTGACATGACAATGATGAATCATATAAACCCTCTTCTATTGGGTCAATAATTGCATACATTCGGCAGTTCATACTCCCCGCCTGCGGCCCGCTCCACAGGGGTTGAATCGGGTGAGATTCCGTTTCTGTTGTATTACACCATGACCTAGTTATTGCTTATGGTGGAGAGCTGAAAGTCTTACATGCTCTCTAGACTAGGTTACGAGAACCATTCGATTCGAGCTTACTATATGCCGAGGGTTCTGTCCTGGGTAGTTCGCAACGCCGATGCCTTGCAACATGCGCGAATTGGCCAATCTGAGCTGACATTGGACAAGTTGCGCAACACTCGAGGGCCGTTATCTAGTTTCACCATAACTGCTTCGTCCTCGACATGGACGTATCACGACTGTTGAGTATAGCACAGTGCTCTGCTAAGGTGAGGGGTGATGGTTTATCGAGCCTATCTGGGATTGCCGACCAAGACACAGCAGCGTTGTGGCTTCAAGTCGGGTTCAGCTGCTGCAGACGTGCAGGGAGGAGGATCTGACAGATAACAGGCATTGACCTGGGTAACCAGCACACAAGATGGGTATAAAAGCCTTGGGAGTTATGCCCTCTGGGCCGCAGTCGTGAACTCTCAGTATCAAGTTATCACTCTTCATCTTGCTTGAACCTTGTTATCAATATGCCTTCTGAATCTCACTCATCTCAAAGCTTCCTACCTCTAGAGGATGGTTCTCATCATGAATCAAAAGCTGATCCCGCTGCTGCCCCGAAGCGAATCGTCATCTGCTGTGACGGCACCTGGCAGTCCTCAGTCTCTGGATTGAAGAACATCCCTTCCAACGTGACAAGACTTGCCCGCTCCATCGCCCGCAGCGGCAAGGACAAGGATGGAAAGGCCTGGCAGCAGGTAGTATACTACGATGCCGGCATTGGCACAGGAGATCTAGGACAGGCAGAGGCGAATCGTCAGGGAGGCACAGGCATTGGCTTTGTGGGAAATGTCATTGAAGCATACAACTTCATCGTCCTCAACTACAATCTCGGTGATGAGATCTTGTGTTTTGGCTTCTCGCGAGGAGCTTACACGGCTCGTGCGGTGGCAGGTCTCGTTACTGACATTGGCATCGTCTGCCCCAGCGACCTGCAAGACTTCCCAGATCTTTATGCTCTGTACCAGAAGAACCCAGATGGGTTGAAGTTTCGCAAGTCCCAAGCTTATATGGAATGGGTCAACGGCGTGCCATCCAAGAAACAAGCCAATGGTGGATCTCAAATCCAGTCTCAATGGGATAGTCCTCCTCACCACGATGCCCCTGAGGAGTCGAGGATCATCAAGGTTGTAGGTGTATTTGATACGGTTGGTAGTCTGGGTATTCCTGATTTGCCTTGGACACGCTTCAATCTCAAGTTTCTCGAAAAGGCTGTGGGAATCAGCGAGCCTGGCTTTCACAATATCCATCTCAGCCCTTGTAAGTTGTCAAGCTCAAAACAAACGCAATCAAAGCTCACATTTCTCAGATGTTCAGCATGCTTATCATGCATTGGCTCTTGACGAGCACAGGGCACCCTTCTCGCCCAGTCTTTGGCACCTCCCAAACAACAAAGACCGGCGCTCGTCAACCCCTGACAAAGACTGCAAGCAGCTCTGGTCTGACTGGGAGAAAGTCCACAAGGATTCAAATGCTAGCAAAAATGATATACAAGAAGCTTGGGGCGCTGTTGTAGATGGCGAGATGCATCAGCATCTCCGTGATAGCAGGTCAGAGCTGTTGCAGGTCTGGTTCCCAGGCGTGCACATCAACATTGGAGGAGGAAATGATGATCTTCTCACTGAGAAGAAGAGTGACTTTGAGCGTATGTCCACAGCTGAAATCATAAGTTGAGCGTATACTGACGGAGACAGAAATCGCACTCATTTCATTCGCCTGGATGTGTGAGCAAGTTGCCCCCTATCTTCAATTCATCGAAAACGGCAACTTGGGCGATCTAGGCAAATCAGCCGTTCAAGACCGTCTCAACCTTCTCAAACCTCTCTTGAACAACATCCAAAGCGGAGACGAGAAGGACTTTGGCCCCGGCATACTCACCAGCCGTATCGCAGCCTCCCTAGACCGCACCGGCATCAGAAAAGCAGACGTAAGAAAGGTATCTGAGGAGACAATCAGCGGGTGGGCCACAGGTCCCATCGTCGATAGCTTCACCGGCGCCATGATAGCCAGCGGCTCCCTCGACAGAGCGCCCGGGAACTACAGCAAGGACGACAAGGGCAAGGAGCTGGGCAGCACGAACGAGATGATTCATGCGAGTGTAAAGTACCGCATGGACAAGGTCTCGGGTTACAAGCCCAAGGCTCTGCGGGGGTTCGAGAGGACCGCCAATAGCGGTAAGGGGTATGTGTGGAAGAAGGGTAGCGTCGAGATTCCAGAGTTTGTGATCAAGGCTGGAGATGGCTTCTCGCGACATGTTGCGGAGCAGGATCGCAGTGCTGGTGGTAACGCTGTGGATTTCCTGAAGTCGATTGACAAAGTTTTGGGTTGAGTTTTGTCGTGTCAGTTGGTGATATATGTATTGATTTGTTGCCCAATGTTAGGCAAGTGATCCGTTTGAGCTGCCAGTTGCAATAGTCCGCTCACTTTTGTGCGTGTAATCAACTAGAGACTGAATGAAGCTTATAGCCTAGCTATAAACAGAGCTCATATGCTGCATATGTGCTCCGGGGGCAGTAAAGGTATCCGCATTAATGTTAAAAACTGCTTGAACCTCGAGTGAACATCACTCATTACTGACAGCACGCAACTCTCCTCGCCAGACTTAAGCAAATCGATTTATTAGTCTTTGTCATAAAACATGAATAATACAAGAAAAATCGATTGCCCTCAAATTTATCCAGCATTGAACAGACCGTCTGAGGCCATCTTTGGATATTTGTAATGACAATCGGTATATGATTCTCTTATACAATATGCGGAGTCCCCCTTTTCCCGCTATGCGCCTCAAATGCAAAAGTCGTCGTCCTTAGGAATCACATCTCCAATTCCCAAGTTTTCTGTTTATCTTCGAAATGAATAGATGCGTCAACCACCTGCAAAACAAGCCAATCTGTAAAGCTCCGCCGTTTGTTTTAAAGAAAATTCATGTCGAATCTTGATGCCGAGTAACCGCTTCACCTATTTTGAAGCTTGGAGATCTCGTCAAGGAGATCCTGGAGGTCCTGATCCGAGATCTTGTCGGCTAGTGAAGGGATCAGAGTCTTGGCCTCGTCCGATCCTTCGCAGCACAGGGAACCTAGAGGTTGCAGTTTAGTACTCTGATACGCCAGCGGGTTAATTATGTTTGAGGAAACACCGTACCTAGCTGTGCGCGCTCAAACTTGGCAAGATTCTTGTGCGCACTGAGAAGGCGCTCGACAGCTTCCACGTTCTCCTTTTGTGTGAATCGCGCAAAGTTGTCCAGGTAGGTAAGGGTTGAGTTCAGCATCCTATCAATAGTCAGCCTCTCCACGCGCGATCTGGGAGTATATGGTGGCCATTTACTCGGTGTTGTTGACGTTTCTGCGGTCGTTCTTGCGCTTGGCGTGCAGGGCGTTTAGAACCAGAGCAGCTTCAGAGAGCGTCAGAGTGTCGACGTCCTGGAACTCGCCGAGGTTGAGAGTTGCGGTGGCCTCCTCGTTACCAGCAGCTGGGGGCTTGGGACGCGAGGTTCGAGGGTGGGAGACCTTCTTGGGCTGGGGTAGCACTGTAACTGGTTGATCCTCCATCGCAACGAAAGATGTTTATAGTGCGCTGGTATTGAGAACTGGGTTACGATCGCGTGAAGCTCGTGTATTCGGATTCGATGCGCGGGTTGTGAGGGGAAATAGTCGGTGTGCGAGAGGAGTCGTTGTTTAAATAAAGAAGACGGATATTGAAAGTTGAAAGACGAGCATGGAAGAGTCCAGAGATCGGAGACTTGAGAACAAAGAAATGTACGTACCCCAGCTTAATTTAGTGGGGCTGTAGGTACTGTACCTAACTCCCTGAACCTTAGAGAGGGAGCTGCTTGCATTCGGTGATAGAGTCGCGTGGCGGTCCCCGCTGAGCGCTGCTTGTCAATCTGTCAACCCTCGACAAACAAAGAACGAAATTACGGGCACTCAACAAGCTCCGATAATTGAAAACACTCCCAAGAACTATCGCTTGATCCAGTAAGTATCATTGAAGGTGTTTATAGTACATACTAACTCTGATATTCGCAGACTCATCTCACCTTCATCTCTCTCACCCTTGTTCATGGTCTCTCCTCTGATATAAATGGACTGGTGAGCCTCAGGGGCATATAGATTTCAACACCAGAATACCCATGATACATAACAAAAGCAAGACATCATGTAAGATAATTCTCCAATAAGTCAACAGAGTTATCACTAACACGAGGCCAGGACCATCTTTGCTCTCATCATCATCAACAAGGCGGGTGGTTTAGTTTACAACAAGAACTTCCACGAGGGCCTCCAACAGATCACCACAAATGAGTATCTAGTTCTTGCTGGAACATTTCATGGGTAAGACATCCCCCAAGCCTCAGTATCGTCCTTTACAAGCACACCACAACTAACATCGCCAGTGTCCATGCCATCACCTCCCGTCTCAACCCAGTCAAGAACCTACCAGGCGCGACACCTCCTGGGAGCAGACCTGAGCCCTCATCAGGCTTAGAGGTTCTCGAGACAGAAAACTTCCGCATGCAGTGCTTCAACACCATGACAGGGACAAAGTTCCTCCTCTTCACCGACACAACACAGGCAAATGTCGATGTCACCATCCGTAAGATTTACGACCTCTACGCGGACTACGTCATGAAGAACCCTTTTTATTCCCTGGAGATGCCCATCAGGTGCGACATCTTCGACCGGAAACTGCTTTCATACATCAGGGAGATCAACAATCGATAGACGGATATTGTATAGATTCACGGAGTAATTGGAGGATAATTGCATGTATCGTAATGGCTTTGATCTTCTTATCGTCTAAACCCCCCCTTAGCCTGTGTCTATTGTACAGTTACTGCAATCTTGACAAAGCTGGACCAGATTCTATTATGAAGTGTCCATCTTGTCTCCGTCGCCTTTCTTGCCGCCCTTATCTTGGTCTTTGCTGCCTGATCCCTTACTCTCGTCTTCCTCCTTGACGTCACCGAGTGATGCCTTCTTAGCAGCTTCCTCTTCCTCACGAGCAGCCTTCTCCTGCCGGGCCTTCTCTTCTTCCATACTCATGCGCAGAGCGAGCGCAAGCTCGGGCTCCATCGCGGGATCGAATCCAAACTCGAATTCCTCGTTGCTGCCGCCTGCGCCTCCAGCTCCGCCAGATCCGCCAGCATTCTCACCAAGAAGAATGGGAGTTGAAATGAGTTGGTCGCTGAGAAGCTTACTACTGGGGGGGATGACCACCAAGTGGCAGCCTTCGCTGGTCTTGACGGTGTCGATAAAGAGTTGCAGCTTGTTCTTGGTGCTATCGTCGTCGAGATCGCCGAACAAAACAAAGTCGACCGAGATGTTGGCCTTCTTCATCTTCTTGGCGAGTGTGGTGAGCTCCTTCTCTGATTCCTCGACGGGGGAGCAGATGAAGACTATTATTCGTTGACGCTGGGATCGGTTCTGGCGATGCTTCAAGGCGAGCTAGATAAAAGTTAGCATATTCCTCAGTACAATCATCACTGTCGGCAGCTTACTGTAGCAACTTGAATACCTGTCTTCAAGTGGGAAGAACCTCCAATCTTCTTCTTCGTCCTGTGCAGGCCCTCAAGAATCTTGCCCTGCTCAGTGGTGAGAGTTACCAGCACCTCAGGTCCTTTGCCGCCCATACTCATCAATCCAACAGAAGACTCGGGGTTTCCTTGTGTGATGGTCTGGAAGGTGATATTAACAGCATCTACTTGCGAATCGAATCGGGTTGGTTGGTAGTCGCCATTTCTGCTGCTCTCGCTGTTGTCGACGACAACCATTACCGCCTCGAGAACCATATTGGGTGGTGTTTTATTGCTGCAGGGAGACTGAATATCGTGTACGGCTGTGGTGTAGTAAAAGCCTAGTGCGTACGTGCGGAATGTGTAGATGTTGGTGTTGAGCTTTGGTTGGAGGTGAGAAGGCTTGAAGCAAGTGAAGCTCCCAGTGTCGTAAGGCAGTTCAGCCTGGCGGAGTACAGCTCTCCAATGCGCAAGTAGAGCTACTTGGTTGCTGCGGGGATCAGTACGCACGGTTTAGTACCTCTACCTTCTGTGCAACCGCTGCCAAATGCTTGCGTCAGGGAAGCTAGATCGGCTTACCTAATGCTAAAGACCCACACACTTTGTTTACTTCCCGACAAGCTCCACCCTAAGCAACGCGCCTGGGGTAGACAATTCAATTGCAACTCAAACATTCAGCACTTCTTTCTCACTATCGAAACAACTACAGCACACTCACAACCCCACAACCCATAACACAATGTCTCCTGTTAGATCGAGAAAAACAAACTCGGACGACCGCCCTTCGTCCCCTACCAAGTCCACCATGGCGGAACGAGTCCCTACACAGAGTGGAAGCCCTCCAGCGCATCCACGAAGTCCCATCAGGAAGCGATCACCTGGTGCGATCACGATGCAACAAAAGCAAGCAATGATTGACAATATGCAACTTGAGAGTACGAATACTTTAGTCCGCAACAATACGCGCGACTGACCATGTTCTAGTTACCGAACGCGCTCGACGATTAAGGGCTCAGTACAACTACATGGCGACAACTGTCCGCTCTCGTATTGAGATGCGGCTCAACAGAGTCCCTATGTCAATGAGAAATGTCAAGATGGGCGACTTGCTGCAGAAGTGTATAGACCAAGAGCAACAAAGAGCCGCGAGATCAACTGCTCTCATGAAACCGCCAACAATCAGACGGGGAACAAGCCCAACTAAACAAACTCGACCTGCTGCGCTTGGCTTGAAGCCTCCTCCACAACCGAAGAAACGCATGAGGTACGTACCAAAATTATTTCATGTAGAACCGCAAACTAACAAGGCCTCAGTGATGCCATTTCAGGAGACAAGGAGAACGACTTGGAGCATAACCAAAATACCCAAAAGAGGGTTCGGGCAAACACAGACGCGACTCATGTTCGGCCTGGGCAAATTTTGTCACCAACTTCATCCAACTCGCGTATTGCAACCCAATCACGACCAGCATCACCCACAAAATCCAGTATCGCACGGCCAGCTTCGCCGTTGAAGAACTCTACGTCTTCGCGCACAACGACGGCTTCAAATATGCTCTCAAGCATGGTAGATAAGGCCAAGGCCTCCCGCGCTGGTGCTTCACGGAAGTTGACGACTACCTCAAACACAAGCTCGAGTACGGCTGGCAGCACAGCTGCGACAAGAAACAAGCAAGCACCCGGTGCCACAGCTTCGCGAGGCCCCGCTTCACGACCAGCCACACGAACAGGACGTAGATCGATTGCCAACAGCGAGTCCAGTGAGGCAAGCTCTGGGACTGTGATAAGGAAGGGGGCTACATCCAGAAATGGTACAGCCAAGAAGGGAACTGCTGGCTCAACGCGTAAGGGTGCCACAACAGGGGCAGTTCGCAAAACAACGGCAAAGACTTCAACCGCGTCCACGGGTACAGGGCGAGTATTGCGGAAACGAGCATAAATGAACCTGATGAAATCAATTAATAACTGGTTAGTTGGTTGGATGATTGCTGTATTGTTTATCTTGTGGGCACATGAGTACTGGCGTTTGGGAACGAAGCGAATCGCGATACACAGGAAAGGGTCCAGGTTACTTGTTAATATTGTTTTGAAGCTGCATATGCCCACGAAAAGCAAGAGCGCTAGTGTTTATACAGATTACTCTGGGCTTTTAATCACAAAAGCTTTTTCTGGTATCTAACCCCCAATCTAGGGTGCGGCGGTGGCTCCCTTCTTTTTCTTCTTGTCCTCGACAAGTTCAATGTGATCCTCCGGTATCTGCTTGTACTTCTCAAGCAGGAACTCCTCCAGCTCAACGCTCACATCACCCTGCACAACAATTTCCTCTCCACCACTAGGAACCTTCGTGACTGAAGAGCCGGTAGCAAACTTCTTACCAAGATCCTTGGCAACCTGTGACGATGTTGAGTATATGGCTTTTCCAGGTATGCTGAGCAGTTTGGTTGACTCACCTTTTTCAGCTCCAGGTCAAACGACTCGAGTCCTATCACGGCCGTGACGTACTTCTTCTTGTTTCGCTCGATGCGCTTGATCGTAATGACACTCTTGGCTAGCATATCCGCATGCTTTGCCTCGGCGGCCTCGGCCTTTGCGGTCTTTTTCTGGGCATCCTTCGCCGCTCGTTTCTGAGCTTCCACGGATAGTGATGCGGTGGCAGCTTCAAGGGCCTCTGGAGAAAAATACATGTTATCGCGTGTCCACATCACAAGCATTTCGTGGCTCGTACCTGGCGACCAGATGCGGCTGTACAGCTCTGGCTCGTTCTTCTCTAGCCATTCCTGGCACTTCTTGGAGGTTCCGCCGTACTCGCAATACTACTTGGGCGATTACTCAGTTGGAAGGGTTCTCTCGGGGGGAAATGATAGGTGGACTCGTAAAGGGGATCGTTACCTCCGGGGGCAGAGTGCAGACTATATATCAAGAGTACGGTTAGATACATTGGTTCCCAACTTTTACATCATCGCGAAAGGGACAAGTAGGAAGAACTTACCACCACAGTAGGTGACATTGCGGCTCTGAAGCTCGCCCTCGGGCTGTTCTACATCAGCCATGGGATATTCTGAAGCTGTAGGTATTGAAATATGTCTGTGTTGGGTCCCCAAGAAAGAGCTTGAAGAGGTAACAAAAAAATGATATAGTTGTATGGCGACGCGTTGCTCGGTAAGGGTATGCTCGTGCTAGAATGGCCTTCAGCCTATGGCGGGGTAAATTTCATGGAGGGGCACTTGGAGCCTTGTCCGCCTGAGCGCACCAAAGGCTAGGGTAAGGCAAGGCCGGGAGCGGCGGTGGGGCCGTGACGGAGGCCCGAGCCTGAGGCAACACTAACAATTTGACTTTGATATAGATCTGTCTGGTTGAGATGTCAAAGATCGTCTTACGATTATTCATTCATGCAGAAGAACGTGGTGGATATACTCTTTCCCAAGTATGCATTGGTAACGCCAACCTGCCACATACCTTAATGGTTCGCACGGAAATTGTGTATCTTTGCTACCCTATATATCGAGAGTGGAACAAGAAAATCATAATTCAGATTTTAATAAATCCATTGAGCATTTCTTAAGTGATTAAAATATGGTACGATATATATCCAGACCCTTCAAGTAGTAGTATGTATGTGTTGCAAAATGATTATACACACATAATAAGCATATTCTGGTGTGGTTTCAACTCAACCCCATGTGAGGGGATCACCTGTTTTGTTTGCGACTCCACGACATATTACATTGTCTTTGATGTCAACCGTAATTCGACTATTTGACTATTGTCAAGTCATCTTCCAGTTTCAATGAAATATCGAGTCGCCTTTCGGCGGTTCCCTCATCGCTCAACGTTTGATCGATCAAGTGATGGCCTCGAAAATGGCCGTCATCATTTCACCATGAACGACGGAAAACCAGTGATCTACCAATACAAGGCTACGCTAAACCAAGCGACATCCGAGTTGTATGTGGAAACCGCCCGTTTGGGCCGGTTCTGTTGCATGACTTGTATCAATCGGGCGACCTCATGGCCTCTCTTGTTCATGCGAGCAGGCAATGCTATCACAAAAAGTTGTTCCGTTGGAGCAAGTTGGGATTTGGGAAAAACGAAAGACGCAGGCCAAGAGGCAGTTTAGCCGCCGACGAAACAACTAGATTTGTTTATTGGCCCTGTAGCTGTAGCAGCGGACCAATCGTCTTGCACGCCTGTCACCGTCATCACAGCTTTTCGCGCGCGCAACAAGTTTAGCCCCTGTCAATCGCTGTCAACCAAAAATAGAAATCCACGATTCGGGCTATGATTGGCCAGACTCGCTTGTTAGCTGTTCGATAGCGGGGATCAACCGACGTAGCGACCGGGAGCGATGCCACCTTGATGCAACCTCTTCCCGTCTCGTCTACCGCCAACACCAGCTTCACATCTGCTCTCTTAGCCTTATGCGCCAGTCATCTTATTCAACAGCAGTATTGGCGCTCTTAGGGCCCCCGCCTCCGCCACGCTTTTACCAGCGGCACACTTACCGTACCATGTCTGACGATGCTAGGTTGCTAGGATGCATCGGCCCACCTGCACCTGTGGAGTTTGGGGGATGTGCTACTGCAAGTGCGTGCCGCCCAACTCACACTCACACTTCATAGTTAGCCGCTCCAGCAGAATATATCGGTGATTCTCGACCAGTCCTGCGCTTTAAGACTATGATGATCCCCCGGCCAGAAGCCTGGCCTCCTTCTTCCGCATTCTCTTCTTTCCGTCTTCAGCCTTCCGTGCTGTGTCACTTCGCCGATCCGTATTAGAAAGCTTCGTTGACCGAGGCATCCTGTCGTTTTTACGCTACTTAATACTGACGCAGGCCGTCAATCGACATCTCTACACTATAACGACTAATACACATACATAGCTTGTTGCTGCGTTCAGCCCTCGGGCCAGAGTCAGATATCGGGTATAACTGACCAAGATACGCAACATGGCTGATACACAAAACCGATACTACCCCCTGGACTCTTCGCTGGCTCGGAAGCACAGGGGGAGACTTAATCCCATAATTGAGGAGGATAGCGATGATGGTATGGCACAGAATGGAGGCCGTAGGCGAGGACGTGCCGGCAATGCTCAACTCAAGATCGAGGCCTGGTTAACTCCGATGAGCGATCACTTCCCGACACCACGAGG
Organism: Fusarium sp. PT; assembly: GCA_021020635.1. Lineage (NCBI taxonomy): Eukaryota > Fungi > Ascomycota > Sordariomycetes > Hypocreales > Nectriaceae > Fusarium > Fusarium sp. PT. The sequence continues at coordinate 1,176,083 of JAHMRZ010000008.1, read as the reverse complement.
AATGCACTACCTCTCCGCTCCAGTTCTCCCATCATCACCTTCAACCGACTCGGCTGCCGATACTTCACCAACCACATCCAGCAACCCCTGGAACCGCCATAGTGTTGGCACTGAGGCCACCGAGTTCGAGGATCTCTACGACGTCACGGATGATGAGAACGAGATGCTCAGGCGGAAGGCGTCTGCTAAGTCAAGGCAGGCCTTGACAAAGCAGCCCACTCCGCTTGTCATCCCAGCGACACGCGACAACTCTGTTGAGACGTGGTCTGCTGTGGACAATATGAAGAAATCCATCACTTCTCCAGTACCTCTGACTCCTTCCGTCAAGCTCACCATGTCACCCGCCCAGATGGAATTCATGCACGAGCAACATGCTGCACAAACACCAACCATGTCAGCTCCTCCATCTTTGGATGGTAGCTTGACCTCTGAGCAACTTGCAGCCATGAGCGCCCCGCCTACGCCCATCATTGGTAATGACGAATCACTTACAGATGATGCTTGGGCTGGTGTTCAACTACAGCCTGGTGCTCTTGCTACACTCCACGCCCTTGCAAGCGGCGAGGAGAACCTCCACGAGCAGCCATCTCAGGTCCTTGAGGTACCTGAGCAACAGGCTATCCAGCCAATTATGGAGATGCGACAACAGCCACTGCGACTCGTTACCAGCTTTCAGTCGCAGCCCGCCATCGCCAGGGCTTTCTCCCCCAACAAGAACCGTCAGTCTCTTGCCGACCTGACCAGGCTTGACATCCCATCTCCCGGTGGTTTCTTCTCCGGCCTGTCTCCCCGAACCCGGAACACATGGCACATGCCCTCCAAGTCCCCCGAGGACATGCCACCACCCACCTCTACCACAGCCGAACAGTTCTATAGATGCCCCTGGAACACCGGCGCTTCGGCTCCTCCCGTTCCTAAGCGTAAGGATATCGTTGAGGACTTTTACCGCAACGTTAGATTCACGCCCGCTCCTACTGAACCCATCGTTGAACAGGTAGTTGAGCTCAAGGAGGAGGATGACTTCTCAGATGACATGCCCACTGCTCGACCCGTGTTTGAGCACAAGACTGCTCCATCTACTGTTGAGTCCGCCGATGCTCCAGCCTCTCCCCAGGCCGAGGACGTCCCCACTGAGATTGTCGTCGATTATGATCCCGACTATGCTCGCAAGCAGCAGAAGGAGGCTCTTTCACACTTTGACCGCACTGAGCTCTGGCTCAATGCTCAGCGATCTTATCTTCGCGGTGTCCAGGATGATTCAGCCGAGGATGATGGCGGTCTCAACACCATCACTGAGGAGGCCGAAGAGGAGCTTGACCCCTCCAAGATCCAAACCGAGCTCCCCCCTCTCAAGGTCCAACCTGAACTGTCTCTTGTCCCTGTCAAGAAGAGTGTTCGTTTCTCCAACCTTGTTTCCACTTCTGATCACCCCAAGCGTCTACCTTCCATGCTCATCCGACGAGAGTCCGCCTACTACCGAGCTTTCCAAGACTACATCGTCCGCACCCAGCGCCAGGATGTGTTTGTTCACCAGCTTGCTCGCTTCGAGGCTATTCAGGCTCAGCGTGTTTCACTAAAAGAATCTCACCGCAACCAGCTTCTGGGCAAGTACCAGCTCAGCGTCGTTCCCCAGTCTGCCAAGAAGCGACTCAGCGCCAACGTTGCCCGTGGTGATGACACTATCATCGACGACCCCGAGAAGCTCCGTCATGAGAAGGAAGTTGAGGCCATGAACCAAATGACCGTGGCTGCCTGGCACGTTGCTGCTATGAAGATGCTCAACGGTGGCCGTCTGATGTCTGCTCCGGTGACCAAGCGACTTGCCCGTCTTTCTCGCGCGGCTCCTGGTAAGGGTGGTGCTACTCGTGAGCGCGCCAGGGTCCTTGATCTTGGTGGACAGACTACTTGCGACTGGGCATGGCACTGCGCACTCCAGTTCCCAAACACCAAGGTTTATACTGTCACCACCAAGTCCATTCGTCAGCTTTCCAACTGCAACGTCCGTGGCCCCCCTAACCACCGCCAAGTTGCCGTTGAGAAGTTCTCTCACCTTCCCTTCGCGGACAACCAGTTCGATCTCATTTCTGCCCGAGAGCTTCCCAGCATCCTCAAGCTCTTTGGCGAGAATGGAGAAGATGAGTGGGACACCTGTCTCAAGGAGTGCATGCGTGTGCTCAAGCCTGGTGGTTACCTGGACTTCTCACTCCTTGACTCGGACATCATCAACGCTGGTCCCGTCGGACTGGCCAAGAGCGTTGAGTTTGGCTTTGCCCTCAAGACTCTGGGCTACGACCCCAACCCCACAAAGCTCTGGCTCAGCCGTTTGGCCCGCGCCGGCTTTCAAGATACCCGCCGCATCTGGATGTGTCTGCCAATGGGTGCTAGGCGAAGCATGTACAAGCCTCCCACTCCTCCCATGAGGGACAGCCCCAACGGCCAGGACGTAAAGACCTGTCAGATGGACGCTATGGTGATGGGAAGCAGCGACGATATCGCCAGCGCTTGTAGTATTGCTGGTGGCTGGAACTGGGAGCGATGGCTGCTCCGCTGTGAGATGGAGAAGGTTGCTGGCGAGTTGCGACTCGCTGACACCACAACTACCGGGACTGCCATGGAAGAGGCTGGCAAGTGTCTGGATGGCGTCGCCGCCGTGTTCGAGGAGGGCCGAAACTGCAAGGCCGGCTTCCGAATGCTCAACGGCTACGCCCAGAAGCCCAAGGCTGGCACCGAGACCATCAAGATTGCTCTCTGCGAGTAAATCTGTGGCATGTGAAAGATTTCCTTTGTCGATATGCGCTCACTCCAAATATGGATTGAATTTTACTTTTGGGGACTTGGAAATATGAAGGTGATATAACAAATTAAGTATGAGAGATGATGAGATGCGTGAATGTCCGCTTTCACGCGTAATGGGAGGTAGTTAGGTTGCATGTGTTTGGCGAATGGGGTTTGGATATATCCATGTTGAAAGTGTATGTACTTACAGATACCATTGTAAATAGTGCAGAACATGGTGTTCTGATCCTACTTGACGGAATAAAGGCTTTCTTTTGTATTATACAGGTAGTCTTTTGATTAATATGTGTGATTGATAGATCTAATGAATTATCAGTTCTAATATTACCTGATTTTATTTATTCTGCTTTCTCATGATTCCAGTCTACCTACCTAGATAGACCTCATAGGCTTGTACTTCATGGTGTTGCTGACATCTCTTGCAAGCAGTCATTGGATAGATGGTTCGTCTCAAAAAGGAAAGGTCGGGCGGGCAAAAAACGGGGGCCCACATAGCCGACAGCTTCAATCGACCAGCTCCATGACCCATCAATATCATCCATCATTGACGACTACACGGACGCCTGAAAAAACATCACCACCAAACGTCGACATCCCACATCGGTTCGATTCGCCCACGACTCGCTCCGACAGAAAAAAGATTAATCATGTCGAACAACAACTGGCAAGAGGAGGCCATGCGCCGTCTCAGACAGATGCAGCAGGCCCGTGGTGGTGCTGGAGGCGGCGGCCCCAAGATGCCCATGCCCCGAGCTGCCGGAGGCGCTCTCTTTGCTGGTCTTCTTGTCGCCGGTGGTACTCTTGTCCTGTCAAACTCCCTCTTCAACGTCGATGGTGGTCACAGGGCCATCAAGTACCAGAGGTTAAGTGGTGTGAGCAAGGAGATCTACAACGAAGGTAACGAGAACATGGGACTTCGGAGTATTCGGCTTAGATGCTAACGTGGAGAAACAGGAACACATATCAACATTCCTTGGTTCGAGACTCCGATTGTTTACGATGTCCGAGCGAAGCCGCGCAACGTTGCGTCCTTGACCGGCACCAAGGATCTGCAGATGGTTAACATTACCTGCCGTGTGCTTTCCAGGCCGCAGATTGATGCTCTGCCTCAGATCTACCGAACACTAGGCACTGACTATGACGAGCGCGTGCTGCCCTCTATTGTCAACGAGGTTCTCAAGAGCGTTGTTGCTCAGTTCAACGCCAGTCAGCTCATCACACAGCGAGAGAATGTTGCCAGACTGGTACGAGAGAACCTTGCTCGACGAGCTGCCCGATTCAACATTCTTCTCGACGACGTCTCCCTAACTGTAAGTTCCAATAATCGCATGATCGATGAGTAATGTGTGACTAACGCACAACAGCACCTCGCCTTCTCTCCCGAATTCACAGCCGCCGTTGAGGCCAAGCAGGTTGCCCAGCAAGAGGCCCAGCGAGCTGCCTTCATTGTCGACAAGGCACGACAAGAGAAGCAGGCTATGGTTGTCAAGGCACAGGGTGAGGCCCGCTCCGCCGAGCTGATCGGAGAGGCCATCAAGAAGAACAAGGCCTACGTGGAGCTCAAGAAGATCGAGAACGCTCGATTGATTGCCTCTCAACTCCAGGAGTCTGGCTCTAAGAACAGACTTATGCTTGACTCGGAGGGTCTCGGTCTCAATGTTTTCGATGGTACTGAGAAGAACTAAGCGATTGACCTGGGCGGGTGAACCGTGTGAACAAGGGAGGAAGGAAGGTGTTTTTTGGGGTTTAATGTAACTCTCCACTGTATGTCTACCGAAAGGGTTGTATTATTAGGAATAATGAGGCGGTAAAAGCAAACTGCCTATTCTGCTCTGCTACAAATGATATTGCCTATGAACGTTAAAGTATATCCCTGGTATATAACGGATGATGGTTGATTGCAGGCTGTTACATATAAACAGCATCAATCATCGTAATAATCAGAGCCCGGTTCTCGCTATGACAAATAATACCAATAATGGATGCAAACTCATACGGTTCGAATCATATTTAACTCTTGAATCACCAACAGTAGAGCACTCACTAGACTAATAGGCAGATCAAACGAGCAGGCAACCGCCCTATTTATTACCAGGGTAGCCCCTCCCCCTCCGCAAATGTTAGCCTACAACCCCACCATCAACCAAGCTCAGCGCTCAGTCAGCCCAGCGGCCAGTACATACTTGACCTTCTCATCAGCCTCGCATACCTTCACACCTACACTACACGGAACTTCGTCTCTTCTGCAAATTTTCCCATACAAGCTTTTTAAGCACACGACAGTCTAATCCCTCACCACAACCCCCGCCAAGATGTTGATCAAGTGCGTCACGATCCGAAACCCCGACGTCATGGCGGTAAACTCGAGAGCGAGCTAACTTTTGCGACTGAACAGGGTCCGTACATTGACCGGCAAGGAGATCGAGCTGGATATCGAGTCAGACTACAAGGTATTTCTTTTTTGAGACGGGCGCTTCATGCCAGAGGTGGAGCAGAGGTTTGGACTTTTGACTGACTGCTTCTAGGTCTCACAGATTAAGGAAAAGGTCGAGGAGAAGGAGGGTATCCCGCCTGTTCAGCAGCGACTCATTCATGGCGGCAAGCAAATGTACGTTGTCCTCTATGCGCCAGCTGGCCCTGAAGAATCCTTGTACGTCCTTATTATATAGCAGTCTGCTAACATACACTTCGTTTAGGACCGACGACAAGACCGCCGCCGAATACAACCTCACTGCCGGAGACACTCTGCATCTCGTCCTCGCCCTTAGAGGTGGACGATGGCTGGCGTAAATAGTATCGAACTACCATTTGAACTACGAGGGTGGACTCCAATCCGAGCCTGAACAACTCGTTATACGATAGTCGAGGATGGCGTGGTGCATTTATACTGAAAGATCTGGACATGCGCAAGGTACAACAGACGTTGAACCCAACAGGATCATGACGTTAAGTCAGCCAAGGGACAATTGTGCGCAAAGCCCTGCTGCTAGAATTGAGCGCTTTACTTAGAGCACGCGGGATGATAATACCATAAAAAAAACGACAAAGTCGTTGTCATTCAAGTGTTTAACTAGCTTCTATCAAGTTTGGCCGCGCTTATGTGCTTTGCTGCGAACATGCGTGTCACCTATTGATACAGAGGGTCCTGTGTGACCTTCCCATTCTAATCCCAGTCATATTTACATGCCTAGACTCCTGACTATAATCCTGCTATAGTGTTGTGTCATATCCGATTGTATCCGTCTTGCTCTTTTGATTTGTGACCGCCCGTTGATGCGACGAGGGATAGTGATTCCGTGCTTGTCAATAATGCTTCCGATTTACGCCCCTGAAATAACGATAAAAACAAGAACCCTCCTCTTCCAACTTTAGGCCCTTCGCTTGGGCTTCATGAAAATGCCGGCGGCCTTGCGCTTGCGTGGCCCGACACCTCCCAGGGGAGGCCGTGCACCTGAGGCCGGTGGCGGAGAAGGGGATAAACCAACCTCCTCAGGTTCAGGTGAAGATGATAACACAGTTCGCTCAGGGACAGGAGATGGCTTTCTCTTTTCAACTGGCCGAGAGGGTCTTGGCTGTGAAGATGTTGAAGCTGAAGCCTTGGTGCCTTTGTAGCTGTTAGAAAGAAGACCGGAGCGTTTGGCCTTGCCTGGAGCTGCAGCAACAGGCCTCCTGGTGGTGGATGCAGCTGGTCGAGCAGTCATCTTTCGAGGGGGTGAGGGCTCTTCTTCTTCGTCGTCGTCATCGAATAGAACATTACCACCGTCGTTGTCTGATTCAGAGTCTGTGATGTACTGCGCTCGCTCCTCATGAGCCAGTACCGCCGCTGAAGGTGCTGATTTTGGTTGAGGGGGTAAGAGTACTGATCGAGAGGCTCTTTGGTAGTCATCCACCATAGCTACAGGTGCCTTGCGAAGTTTCGTAAGAGAGTTGGTGGGCTGCGATAGTCTTGACAATGACCCATGGATATTCGCAATCTCCTTCGTCTCTCGTCGTACCTTGCGCATGACGCTCGCGCCATTGTGAGTCTTGGTGCGACTTCCCTTGGTGAAAGCGAGTGTGCTACCGTTGGGGTCTCGCGTGCCACCACCCATACTCCAGTGTTTCTTTGGCCCGACCCTCCCTCCTCGCGGGAGCAGCCTCCTGTCATCGATGATCTTGCTGGTGTTCTTCTCCCTATCCTCCCTGAGCCCCATCATGGCATTCATGAGCTGAGCCTCACTCTCCAGGAGGGCTTTTTGATGGTCCGACTTGTATTTCTCGTAGACGCGATACCATTTTGTTGGGTTTGGGGGCTTGTATGCCTTTTTCTTCAATTCCATGGGGAATTCATGCTTGATGAGCTTGAGCCAGACCTCGCTTGTTTCACCCTGGATTTGTGGAGAGTTTTGTTCGATTAAACGTAGTTGTCTGGCGCTGTCGACTTTTAGGAGGAGAGTACGGACAGCTTTATAGGGGAGATAGTCGCCGACGCTTTCGAGTTCGCGGATATTCTTTATGCACGCCGCGGTGGCGAGCTCCAAGAGGGATTTGACCGGCATCTTGAAGTTTGATTCGAGGGTCGATACTGGAAATCAGGCGGGATAGATAATAAACTTATGCGATCACAAGGAGGCTTTGTATTGTGGGATCGCAGGATTATGGTGAGAATTGAAGCGACGTCAATGTAGTTGGAACTGGGGTGGGTATAATAGTAGGGTAACAAAGTATGATGAAAGAAAGGGGAGTGATTATGTGTAAAGCCTCGTGCTCTAGCTTTCAAGCATCGCTATATCGAGTTCCACGACATGGTGAGTTTGTGATAGTGTATGAGCTTTAGATGATGGAGGATCGAGGATTGTTGTTGGAAAGTAAAGGGAAGGAAACCTACGCCACGATGTAGGTGCTATGCTGTTAGTGGTTATCAGTCGTCAGGGATGTGATAGGTGAGGCTTCCTTTGGCTTTGAGGTGCAGCTGGGGAACCATGCACTTTGCCTCATTGGAATTAGCGCAAAGATCACAACAAAGGAAATATGGCTGATCTCTTAAGACGTTGACATAAAGAAATATGAAACACTGTCCGACCAGTTTATAGTGGTGTTTATTTCAAGACCGCCATATAAAGACATAATCTGAGCTAATTGGCAAACTGGAACAAGTTTGACAAAGACACGCCCCAAGTCCGTGATAGCCTTTATCAAGACAGCTAACTAATTAGTGGAGGGTCTAATATGGGAGGCTGACTTCTAAATGCAGCGACATGTGGAAAACGACCCATGTTTAATAAATCATTGAAAGGAACGGGATCTAATTGTATATTATTATAAACTCAGTTAGAAAAATGTTTATTTTTGCATTGGACTTGCGGTTGGTCAAAGAGAAGCAGGGTAGACTGACTTAAAGTTCTAGTGTGTTGGTCTTTTTGTCATGGCCCCCTTGCGCGCCTACTAACGTTAGAGCCTAGGCCCCGGGCGTGCGAGACCCATTTCGTCACTGGGAGCCTCAAGATTACTTCGGACCTACCTTTGTCTCCTACATTATCTTTTCTCTAACGCACTTTCCCTCAACGCCCTACACTCGCATCCCTTTAGATCTGTACTCCCCGCCGCCAAACTTTCTCGATATCCTAAAAAATCTGATCCTCTCTCTTGCATCTCTCTCGAATTCCTCCCAGCTTCTGCACGCGCCCGTCGCTCGCTACAACCTCAACCGACAACATGGCCGAACCCTATATCAAGCAGGACCCCTACATCAAGCCCGATCCCGAGGCGTCTAACTCTCCTGCTCCGGCGGATGAGGAAGATATGTATGAAGATGCAGGTGACCTCGAGTTCTACAGCAAAGACACCGGCGCTTTCGAGACGCTCTACCTCGCGCGCGTTCCTCGATACATGTGGGAAGCTTGGTTCAAGCTCACCGAGCGACTGGGCGATGACGATGAGATCCAGATTGGCACTCTGCGAACATGGAACGAGCAAAAGCCAGATGGTAGCGCAAACGTATGTGCCTTGGCCAAGACATGATAGTATCATACTGACATGGCGATAGACCAAACTTCGCATGCTTCTCTCCCCCAACTGCCCTGAGCACCAGGTGCTGCCTCGCGAATATGACCTCGAGGTCCTCGAACCCAATGTCAGCAATCACTTCATTTTCAGCGAGGAAGATTTGCCCGGCTTCAAGGCGCGGAGCAAGGCGCGACAGGATGCTGCCAATGCTGGTATCCCTGCCTCGTTGTTGAGGCAGAAACAACAAGCCAACAACAATGGCTCAGATCGACCGAGTTATGACCGCAGGAGCCGATACCAGCCGTACTATCGAAAGGCTGTCCCGAGTAAGTTTGGTTCTGCTTCTTTTGTGAGGATTAAGTGCTAATGCAACTTCACAGAGAAGACAAAGGTCTTTGGCAAGATTCACTATGATGTGCGTGTTGAGCCTCGTGACATCAGAGAAGAAGAGCGCCTGCTTCAGCAGAAGATGATAGATGCAGAGGCAAACAAGTCCAAGCTTCGAATCATCAGCCGAAACGCAGCTTCAACGATTGTCAACCCCGGAACTGCAGGTGCAGTCAACTGGGGAGGCAACTTTATCGTAAGTTTTCGTTTTCTCTCACTTCCGCTGCTAGCAATGCTAACAGATATGGCAGAAAAATACTGCTGCCACAGCCAAGCCAAAGAAGGGCGAGGTCTTCAAGGCTGCCCGTATCCCAGAGAACCAACTTCTGGATCTCATTTTCGAGTGTTTCCGTCAGTATCAGTATTGGTCTATGAAAGCTTTGCGACAAAAGCTTCAGCAGCCCGACCAGTACCTTCGACAGGTGCTCGAGAAGATTGCGGTTCTCAACAAGAGTGGCCGATTTGCCAACCACTACTGTTTGAGCGATGCTTACCGTGACAAGGGTGGCGCCGAGGCTCAGGAGGCTGCTGCCGAACCCATGGACGACGACGATGAAGACGAGGAGATGGAGGACGTGTTGCCTACTTCTTAGTATGGTGGCCGACGCACGATCGTTTGCAGACAAGATAAAAACAAGGACATGGTTACATTTGCCAGAAGCCAGGCGGAGAATATTGTTTAATGCAGGTTGGAAGGATTGATTGTCAGGGTTTTTAGAGCGTGATACCCTTTTAGTTTTATAGATTACCCAGATGTAATCAATCAAAGTATTCAGCGAATTGCTTTGGGAGTCGTGATTCGCCCGTCAACTTGGTTACTTTTGTTCCGTCTTCTGACCCTGCCTTAGTTATGCACTTAATATTAGACTCTGTAATCCTGGCTGAGCTACCCTTTCCTTGGCCATCATGATCCACTCGCTCTCGCTCTTTAAGCTCAACTACGTAATGACGGGGTTTCCCCGCAATAGGTAACAGACTCTAAGGCCAGAAGTAGAAGGGTTCTGGTTTCATAAACGCCATAAGAACGGCTGATCAGCTGCTGTTTGGGTGTGAGAGTTGCTTTATTACACGGAGCTTGGCTCAGATGCTTACAATCATAACATACCTTGTCCTCCAGCTGCTGGTCATCCCGGCAACTCCGCTTACAACAACCTCAACTCAAGACTACATTTACTATTCTTCTTGTTCCAAGATGCATCTGGTATTCGACTTTGACGGCACAATCACCCAGCAAGACTCAATTGGGGAGCTTGCCCGCTCAGCCATTGAGATACAACGCAATAGACACGGCCATGAGCTACAAGCGACATGGGACCAAGTAGTCCAGTCCTACATTGCCGACTACAGACACTACAAGGACAATCATCCATCACCAGAAGATACGCGGACTTGCGTGGACCATGAGATTGACTTCTTGTCGGGCATGAAAGACGTGGAAGAGACGTCTCTGCAGCGAATCGCCGAGTCACGTATCTTTACCGGACTAGATGCTGAGACCTTGGCGCAAGCTGGCACCGATGCTGTAAAATCAGGGAGAGTCAAGATCAGAGATGGATTCGCAGAGATTATGAGCCTCGCAATAGATAGAGGATGGAGTGTGAGCGTGATATCCGTGAACTGGTCCCGCGCTTTTCTACGAGGAGCTCTTTCACCGCACAAACTCGATGTCATCGCTAATGAGCCAGCCCTGGACGGAAGTATAACGGGCCCCGAGTTTTTCAGCGGAAGAATGACGAACGCGCGTGAGAAGAAGGAGGCTCTGAAGCATATTACTAAGGAAAAAGATGGAAAGGTGATTTACTTTGGAGACTCGACGACGGATATGGAGTGTTTGCTTGCAGGGGGCGTTGTCATAGCTGATAACGGAGATTCTACCTTGTTAAAGACGTTGAGCAGGATAGGAGTTGATGTTCCGCACGTTGGGGAGAAGAGAGCTTCTAAAGTGTTGTGGGCGAGGGACTTTAGAGAGGTATTAGATAGTAGATTGTTAGATGGGTAGAAATGAGGGCGAAATAGCAAGACTTGGGTCATGAGAGTTATAGGAATAGTTGTTGTAATGGAACTTAATTTCTTTGTTCATGTTGTATTATCGGACAAAGGCGCATATACGTGTGGACGACGGATAATGGAGTTACTTCTGAGTCGATGACTGGTAAATGAGTTGTCCATGTAGTCCAATAAAGTGACATTCGTGCAATTTGAGTTTGTACAAACTCAAATAAAGTTGTATATACATGAGAGGGGCATCAAGTCGGCTATCGTACAATATAGGTATTCTGCCAACACTCGAGCAGAAGCAATGTGACAACTGTTTGTTCATACTACAAAGCCTCACGAACAAAGTCTTCAAGAACGCAAGAGCCTTATTCACTGTTCAAAGACTGGTATAAGAGTGTCAAAATACCCGATTCTCTCATCCAGCTTAGACCAGCAAAGAACTTCAGATAAATTCTTATCTACTACTACCACCAGTCTTACTATCATCATAAACATGTGCTACCACGGCCGCGTCGTCTTCAGCTGCACTCACGAGCGTTGGGGGCTCTGCGTCAAGCAATGCCAAACCGCACAGCAATTCTGCGAAAGAAAGGAGGGGTTCGACTGTAGGTACAAAAAACCGCACGTACCTACGTCGCGAAGATTGGAGAGGAAGTGCAACGAGTGTATCACGATGGATGATAAACTTGCCAGGACGAAGAAGGTTCTCGGTGATATTCGGCAGATCTTGGAACTAATCGAGGAGAGGAAGATGGTAGATGGAGAAGAGAATGAATTTACAAAAAAGAAAGAGGGAGAGAAATTGGAGGGAAAAAGCGAAGAGGAAGATTTGGCTTCGAAATCTGAGCTGGAGGTTATCAGTGAAGAGACTGGAGAGTCCGAGAAGATGGCACCAAGTGAGTAGTTCGTAGTCTTCTCAGAATAGGGAAAACCTATACCCATGTTTAGAAACCAGAGAACAAATTGACCTGTTGTTGATATAATCAATTGTAAATGAGTGTTAAATGCTTCATCTAGCATTACTAGCTATTTCTCGATTATACGAATATTGATGTATCGTAACGTAAGATTCGCCGAATACTTAACTCAACAAATACATATTCCTACAAATCACCCCTAAACCACTACATTCGCCCCCCTACGAAGGCTCCATTGCCTCGTCTCCAGAATCTGCCTCTGCCTCATACTCATCCCCCGACTCAATCCCGGATTAAAGTCCTCCTTCACCCCGGAGTCAACAGTCTCCAGCTCAGCCAGCTCCTCCATAGCCCGCGGCTTCTCATCCCGCCTGGCAGAGAGGTAGAAGAAATCCCAGATGAACCCGCGCTCCAGCTGCCGCGGCTTCCCGTCAGCAGTCCAGTACCGCTCCTCGCTGAGCTCCTGCGAGAGATGGCGACGGAAATAGCGGTCCTGCGTAACCCACCAGGCGCGCCATGCGAACAGGATCACGAGGGTCAGCGGGATGGCGGTGGCCCAGTAGTACCAGAAGTTCTCGCCGAAGCGGTTCACCTTGACCGTTTCGTCCATGGGGCCTTTGCTGTCGTCGCCGTCTTCTTCGTCTGGGCCCAGCCAGTCGAACATGGACATGCCGAAGAGCGTGCCGAGGAATTCACCGGGGAGGAAGATGGCGGTAATGACGGCTAGGGCTTTCATGGAGGAGCTATCGCGGGAGGAAGCTACTGCCATTCGAGCGTTGAGGATGTTGTCTTCTTGGGCCATCTTACTGTAGATCTGCAGCACGTGAGTAAGTGTTCCATGTTTGGTTATCATCCAGGACTTACCATGTCGACTTGGGCACGGCATCTAGCCTCCGACATGCGTCTATCTGTTTCAAGACCCATGCAAAGACGCAGCAATCCATCGAGATACTGCCTGATCTCGTGCCAATGAGGCCCAAGAGAATCGCCATCCGTCACTTCATCAGGGAGTCGAAGCTTGGGAAGTTCTCTGGGCGGCAAAACCGGACTCACTGGGGGAGGTCCTCCTGAGGGGTCGACGATGCCGATGGGACTCAACATGCTGAGATCCTGGCCAAAGTTGGAATAGTTGCCCATACGCTCGTTGAGCTCATCGCCAGCCAGGATCAAGACTTTAATAGCACGCTCCATCCAGCGGATGGTATCAAGCAGTTTGATAGTGTCCTTGAGCACCTCATGCGCCCTCTTCATAAGCTTGGTCATAGTCATAGGCCCCCAAGCAATCCTCTCACCGTCCTTGCCATTGCTGAAAGTCCGACTGAGCCGCCTCCCCTTGTCTGACGCATCGAAACCGGCAATGTTGCTGACGTCGTATTCCAGATGAGCCACATTGGAGTTGTTCTCGATAACTGCTTCCTCGCATCGCATGAACTGCACTTGCAGAAGAACAACAGGTGTGATGAGAGGGTGCGCCCAGTGTGTTCTGCATGACTCCAGACGGTGATCGTACTCGTCAAGGTCGTCGAGATTATGCCGTCTTGGCTCCCATGACTGTCGAACCAGAATAGTGGCAGAGCGCTCGCGGACGTTGTATGTCATGGAGAGAAAGTCACAGGGTGTCTTTGGCATTTCAGAGAACGCCAGGATGATGCCTAGTTTGTTAGGTGGTTCATTTCTGAAGGAATTGGAATCGACTTACTTAGCTGCGACCTGTCTTTGGACCAGAATCTAGACTCTGTGGTGGTGCGGGTTGAGTACTGCAGCGTAGCAGGATGAAGATTCATGGCAGCGAGGTCGTCAACTGTCATGGTAAGAATGTCACAACCGCCGTCATATATGGTTTTGCGCTTGAAACAGATACTATGCCTGTTAGAAAGGTCGTCGTATGCATTGGATATAAGAACTTACACTCTGCGAATCCGACCTTCCATGCCAGCAGATGGTGCTTCGCCATCTTCAGGCTTTCGGAACGTACCCTTCATATTGTTAGCTCAATGTTTTTTTGGGTCACATAACCATATACTGACTTCACGATCAAGCATGCATCCTTGACGAAAAGCTAGATCAAACAGAGCTGTCCCCGAAGTATCATTGCGGGTAAAATGATGGGTAATATGCTCATCATCATCTGTCCAAGGGTCGCGCAGAGTCGCGGGCCCAGGCTCATCCGGGCGTTTGTAAACGACATACTCGTCATACTCAATGTTGGACGGAGTATCCTTCGCGGTGATTAGAACTTGGTTGGAGCAGGCCTTCTGATCATAGTTGAACAGATCCAGGCCGTGATGAATCAGGCCCATTAGGGAGGTTGAGCGCCACCGCCAGAGACCGACAGCGTAGTCTTGCGAGTCTTGAGAAGAACGGCCACCCTCTTGAACGGGGCGGAGAACTCTGGATTCATGAGATTCTGATGGTTGATGTCGAGCTCGAGTTGATACTGGCTCCCCTTGGTGTTGGTGGGGGGTTAAGTTAAATAAAGATGAATGTTTTTCGTTGCAAAGATGTCACTGAGCGTCCAGCGGCGGGTCAAGCTTGTTTATGAATTGTCCTTAACGCTGACTGCCAAGACACTTCTCTTCAGCCCCCGAACAAGGGTGCCCAGTTCATTACCAGCCCGACCGTTAGTCGACGGTGTTGGGCAATGCACGACACCGTCATGGGGCCACTTTGAGGACCGGGGAAGGATTCCCTCTGTTCTCGTTACAATGTCTGTTGGTTCAGTTACAAGCAAACGGCCCGTGGTCCGGTCTCGGATCGGCGAATGAGGACGGCGGTAGAGAGCCTCCCGGGGATGGGGACCCGCCCGGAACGGGGATCGGAGGTGGCTTAGATCCGGGGAGTTTAAGAGAAAGCGTAGGATTGGTCACTGTTTAGGATTAATTGGTTGACATGGGGCACTGAGCTGCCATTCTGGGTTTATCTCGGGCGTAAAGATTGAGGCGCAGGTCCTTGTAGAGTGGCATGCTCACATCACGGGACTTTATCTTCGCACTCATAGCCTCTTTGGGGAGATGAATTATAGAGCCTTGCTGCCCAACCGCTCAGTTGATATTTATTCGAGTTTGGATTTTTGATGCTCCTTAATGGTGTTTGTCTTTGGTGAGGAATGTAACTTGGGATAAAAGTAAGGACCTCTCTAGGGTACTTTCTCCTGAAAATGGCCCTGAGTGTTAGTTTAACAATGGCGACGACATTGTTTTGATCAGTTAAAAAGGGATAATTATTTGGTTGTATTCTCTGTTTTATTAATTTATCTGGGAATTTCTACTGGGCACCTTCTGGTCATGGCATTTTCGTACCATATCCCGTAATTCTTCAACGAATTTGCTCTGATTTTTGTTGGTGTGAAAAAGGCTTATTTGGTGAATTTGCCGTCACATAATGTTTCTCTAAACGATAAAAGAAAAATGCTTATTAACTTAGCTAGATTAACAAATTCTCTCCTTCACCCCATTTGTTATTCAAATGTCTTACAGTATCAATGCAACACGGCCGTCTAAGGGTAACACCACACTCATGTCAATTCTGGCAAGGGAGTAATATAACGAGCCACTTGATACTCTTCAGATTGCTGCAACAAAAGACGGTCATGTCCCTCACGATGAATTTCATATGGAAACTATAGCCGGGAAAGAAAACCACGTTGTATTAGAGAGGATCTTAGTGTTGTCACCTCTTCCCAACGAGTCTATATGTGGACTTGACGCTATACTGGAATACACGATCATCCTACTGGATGGACTGATGAAGTAGAATATTTAAATATCTACAGGCTACTCTTGGGAGGCATTTGGCAATTATTTGAGATAATTTGGCGTCCGATCTGCACCATGGCTGCCCTCCAACATCAGTAACCTCGACCACAATATCTCGCTAAACCTATCAATGAAGGGAATCGATCAAGGTGAGAATTTTGGTGGCGATATGCCGTCTCGTCTATAGTTAATGCCGGGACAGTGAGAATAGGCGATCGAATACTAGGCATGTATATCCTGATAAACATGCCATTGTACACGCTGTCAAACCTTTGCATCTCGATCAGGTGGCAACAGAGTTAACGATGATATAGTCAGAGGGACGTCTAAGACTAATACTGCATCTACTATGTATTGTAGTGTTCTCTGACTAGGGAAGATCGTCGAAGTGTTGCGTATGGTGGTGATGACAGACGAAAGGCCGGTCAAGGCGCCAGACTAACAAGATGCTGGGGACCTGGAGGATATAACCCACGTCTCAGATTAGAGATAACTAGCAAATTTTTCGATGCAAGCAGGCACAGGAGAGTCCTTGAATCACGACCTAGCATGACTGGAATGCAAGTATTGAACTGGAACGCCATCCGAGGGCATCGCGATGACTTGGCTAGTTTAGTGCCAGCGTAGTTCATGTCTGTAAGTGTAACTACCACGTAGTACGATCCCTTCTGCCGTCAAGGGCTTAAGTCTGAAAAAAACCAAAGAGAAAAACTGTACATTTCAAATCATCAACGCTTGGACGTTGAGCAGCCTCATCTTAATACATATCCAACAGATTTATCCGCTGATAGAGTCCAGACCGAGTCTCGGCGACGCCTTTATCAACGTTGATATTCTAGATCATGATCTAGATTTTTGATAAGCAGACCGTTAATTGTTTTGTCATCGTCTTGATGATGAGAAGTATGAATCTTATTGAGGGGTAGAATATGTGAAATATTGAAGGAGTTTTCGCGCCCTTGGGGGAGCGGGAGCGCAAGGGGGGAGAAACTAAGACATTCGCGGGAGCGGCGTCTTGCGTGCACTTTCTTCCTTCCCTGAGTCACATACAACAGTTGTCTGAGAGTAGTCCAGGGACCAAGTTAATTGATGTTTCTCCCTTAGTTCCACGTAATATATAGACAATAGACCAGCTTGGCGATTATCTTTAACCCAATGAACAATCACATTGTTGCCTCCTTCCATATTGACGAGTCGTGTAAGCCAGTAGTACCTGCCACCAACCAACGGCATCAGGAACAGGAAAAGAAACAGAAATAGCGGGTACATGGATCGACTAACATAAACGGAAGGAGGCTTACGCAGGAACGACTGTCATCCTGTCAGGTCCCGACGCCAATCGATCACTAAACTCCAACCCTCCTTCATCAACATCCACTCACAAACCAACACCATAAGCTGCAAGCCCACCAAACTCTACTCAACTCTATTGCGCCGTCTTTACATCAAAAGGGAAGTCCACTTGCGCAGATCTATAGTCACAGCCATGTCTTGAACTCTGATCATGTCGATATTCTCCCTAGCGCCTCCTTGTCTGGTTCCAGACACTAAGCACATTCCTCATCGAGGTCCCAAGACATACCAGTTCCACGTTTTAGGGGCTTTACGGCGCTCAATCAACCCCGAGCCCCTGCTCTCCATCTCGTACGGCGTCGGAATAGCCCCAGTCGAGAACGGCATCGCCTTGACTGGCGCCCAGCGTTGCTTTCCGCAACATGCTTGGAGGCTTCTTTAGACCAACACGCGGCCAAGATACGCTTTCGTCAACATGCTATACTCTTTCAGGATCATGATCCAAGTGGCGTCTCTTCGAAATATCCAATGTCATAAATTTGCCTCGATTCCCGTGTCTGAGTCCCTTGGCTCCTCTTGCTTGCCAGTTGATCTCACCCTTGAGCCATTCCTTTTTCATCATTGCCTAACCCACGTCACTCATTCCCTGACATCGTCTCACTTTATTAAACATAGTGCTTCTTATTTTCCGGTTCCGTCAACTTGGTCTTTGTCTCACAACCAGCCCGGCTTCAGCATCTTGTCTCGGCCTGACTTACATCAACAAGACTATCGGACCCCTTGAACCACCCTCTGAACAATATCTCACACGTAGCGAGATATCACTCCTTTACACACAGCTCATACTCATTCCTTATAAGAAGCTCTTCAAATTACCAACTTTAGACTCGGTTTGCTATCACCATTCGCCCCATCAACCAAGTCTCAGGACGTGTGCACCTACCGTTTCTTCCACCTCAGATTACATCTGACTACCAGATATGTTGAAGCAACTCATTCTCATCGCACCTCTTCTGGTGTACGCAGCTGTCGCTGTTCCAGCAGTTGAGCCTAGGCATCAGCATCTCCATGGCCATATGGATCACACACATGGTACCAAGACTACGATGACAACTTCCGTTCGACGTCAAGCAGAACCAACAGTCGAAGCACAGTTCATCCCACCCAAGATGCCTTACGCACTCAACCCTAACACCAAAGTCGCCAAACCCACTGCTACTGCGGAGCCAGATGATCCCGAGGACAGTATCGTTCCTGGGTTTATCCCGCCCAAGATGCCTTTTGTGCCGAAATCAGGTTACCAACCAAAGTCAGCCAAGGTTCAGACTACCTCTGACAAGTCTGTCTCCGTTGCATCTGTCAACAATAAGAAAGTGGTTGCAAAGGTTGAGGATGAAGATGATAGCGACAAAACGCCTACCTTTATCCCACCTAGGTCACCCTTCAGAGGTACTCGTAAGCCTTCTACCGATGTCCCCAGAGACACACTTCCGCAGTTCGTCCCACCGAGAAACCCCTGGGGGCAGTCCAGGCGCGAAACTCGCTCGGTAAACAGTGTTGACCAAGGTGCTTCTGAGGAAACAGCCATTCCTGATGCCAACCAGGAGGCCTCCAAAACCGATGCGGAGGATTCTTCTACACCCGAGCTTCTCAAGCGTGATGAGGAAGATGGAGACAATGAGTTCTTTGAAGAGGAGGATGATGACGAGCTCAGCGCCTCGGACTTTCCTAACCTTGGCAATGCCGAAGACGATGAACTCGGCAACGGTTCTAACCCAGAGACCGACAGTACTCCCGGTAGTAATGCATCTGAACAAGAGAGCCAGAGCCAGAGCCAAGAGCACACCGACAATGAGGACGATGGCAATGCGAACAACTACTTTGGTGGTGACTACAGTGACGAGGATGACGCCAACAACACCCCTACTCGACTGGAGGCTCGGGGTGTTGCGAAGCGAAACATCCTCTACTTTACAAACTGGTGAGTTCTGGTATATCTCTGGGCTACTAATGGGTGCTAATAATGAAGAACCAGGGGTACTTACGGGGCGGACTATCAGCCCCAAAACCTTCCGGTAAAGGAGATCACACATGTTCTATACTCTTTTGCCAATGTGAATGCCAAGGACGGAAGTGTGTAAGTATACAAGCCCCATGCTCAATAAAAAGCCCTGATTAACTGTTTTCCAGTGTTTCATCAGACAGTTTTGCAGACACCAATAGACTTTATGAGGGTGATGTTAAGGAGCAAGGAACGAACGTATATGGGTGTGTTAAGCAGCTGTACCTTCTCAAGAAAAAGAACCGCAATCTAAAGGTGATTTTATTACCAAAGACCCACAAGATAGTTGTGAAAGTGCTAAGACGTATAATAGGTGTTGCTTTCGATTGGAGGCTTCAATGGAAGTCCAGCACTCGCCTCTGGAGTGAGCACACAAGCAGGGCGCCAACGATTCATCACCACTGCCGTAAAGCTCATTACAGACTGGGGCTTTGACGGAATTGATATTGACTGGGAATATCCCGCCAATGCACAAGAGGCTAGCAACTACGTTTCGATACTTTCAGGTGTCCGAAAAGCCCTTGACAAGTATTCGACGACAAACAAGCTTAACTACCATTTCCTGCTCACTGTGGCTACCTCGGCTGGTGCAGGCAATTACAACATCATGAACATGAAAGGAATGGATGCTTGGCTTGATGCCTGGCACCTTATGGCCTATGATTATTCTGGTCCTTGGGATTCGACTACCGGTCATCAAGCCAACGTATTTGCGTCCAAGAACTGGCCCCTAACAACAAAGCTAAGCACTGACAAAGCTTTGAACGACTACATTGCTGCTGGAGTCCCTCCTAAGAAGATCCTTATGGGCATGCCCCTATACGGTCGTTCGTTTTCAAAAACCGATGGCTTTGGGAAACCCTACTCAGGTATGGCTGGTAACAGCGAAGGCATTTATCTTCTCAAAGAGTTACCTCGCCCCGGTGCCAAAACTTCTTATAACGCAGATCTCATCGCTAGCTACACATATGATAGCAATAAGCGAGAACTTGTCACCATGGACGATCTCAAATCAGGCCAGGCCAAGGCCGGTTATATCAACCAGCGAGGCCTCGGTGGCGCCTTTTACTGGGAGGCGAGCGGAGACAGGCTCGGGTCAGCGAGTGTTGTCGCTGGCGTGAAGCGCACTCTGGGCACTCTCGAGCAAGTAAACAATCTTCTGAAATACCCCACGAGTGCATATGACAACATACGAAAGAACATGGCCTAAGTTAGCCAACATCATTGATCATTTTCCTTTGTAACTAGACTTGTATCAATATGCGACGGATAGTTGGAGGGCTCGCTCGGGTTTCATTTGTCAATTTTTCTTTGTTGGATACGATTGGGAATTGGGTACTGAAGTTCATAGAAAATCCTTCGTTAGACAATGTTAACATTTAAACTTCGTCAAGTACCTGCCATCTTTGTTAAATTCGCTTTCACGTCACATTGACTGCCATGTTCCCAACCTTTTTATGTGCTAGGTGGATGTGAAGCCTGGAAGTAGGAACTTGCTACTCCGTAGACTGCAATAGTAGAAGGCAAACGCAGATCCGGATGATTAACTCAGTTTAGTATTTCCCATGCTCATAGTCTACAAGCTCGTTCTACACCAGATGGGCAGGATAGCTAACATACTACACCCTGCCTCGACCGTAGGAGGGAAGTAACAAAAAACCTCTTACAAAAAATACAAGTCCAGAAACTACCCTTCGTCAAATGAAAAAAGGAAGAAAAAAACTCCCCTGATAACAAAGACGCGCCGTTATCCTCCCAACGTCTTGAGAATTATTTCCGTCTTTAAGTTGTAATAAATTCCCCCCTTTTCATCAGATCGCATCTCTTTCTTGGGAGCTCACTATCCTGGGCGGTAACGTACTCTACATATCTTGGCCCTGGGGGGTTCCGGAGGTGTCTACACCGTGGAAGGCGTCTCCGAATGCCGAGTCGTCCATGTCCATGCTCAGGTCAAGACCCTCGCCTAGCTCGCCTGCCGATCCGTCCAGCGTGGGACCGTCGAAGCTCGCGAGGGCGTCGCCGGCTGTGTCGAGGTCGCCGAGGGAGCTGAAATCGTTCTGGTCGAAGGACACTGAACCGCCTGGTGTTCCGGCTGCTGGTGTGGCACCGGCAGAAGCGGTTCTGGCTACTGACTTGGCGGCATCCATTCCTGACGCGTTGGGGGTGTTTGCGTTGGCAGATACGGCGCCTGAGCCAGGTCCCTGGTTGGCCTGCTCATTTGAAGTGCCGTCCTTGGGCACGACCACCCACTCTCCACTGCCGGTTCCCTGGTCAGGGGCTGTGGCACTGTGGTCCTTGCCTCCTTGAGTTCCGCCCATTGTTACGTCGCCGCTAGGATTAACCGCAGCATTGAGGTTGGAAGGAGTTCCAGACCCAGACTGAGCCGCTGAAAGCCCAGCTTGAGGGGTTCCAAAGTTGTGCAGGGGTGTTGAGGTGGTGGAAATGCCAGTGTGCATCTCATCAAGCAATCCCGCCACGGTGCCGCCCATATCGATATCAGACTCGCCAATCATGATGCCGCTGTTTTGCGAACCAGACTGCGAAGGCTGACGAGATAGTTGTGAAGGGCCAGTCTGGACGGGCTCTGGTGCTGGTGGCTGATAGCCTCCATCTTGGACACGAGACACCGTGGGTTTGGCATCGATCTTCTTACCAGTAGCACTCTCAACCTCGGATACTATCTCTTCGACGGTTTTTGTGCTGACGGGCTGAGGAGCGTTGTCCTCATCGTGGGGGTCTACCTTGCCCTCAATTCGCCAAATCTCGGTTCCTGTACCCTCAGTAACATTTCGAAGCTCCTTCTCCTTTATGTTCAAAATGGAGTTTTCCTTGAACTTTGCCAGAGCCTTGGCATGTTCGGCCTGCATCTTCTCGATCTCGGCTTTGGTGGATTCTACGTGATTCTGAACACGCTTTCGGAATTCCTCGGCCTTTTCAGGGTCTAGACGGCCGATGTACGGCTTCTCTGGTGGAGATGTGAAGGCTTCGACTCCTTGAGCAGGGAAGATTCCTTCCGTCAAAGATGCCAGCTCGCCCTTGAAACCAAGGTTGAGGTCGGCTGGGGTGATCTGGCTTATCCTGTAGGGAGACGAGAGGATCTCCTCCATCCACTCGTGGTTCTGCTGATAACGACTCAAAGAAATCTCTCGCGGGGTGAGATGATCGAACATGTCGCCTCGGGAGACATCCTCCTCATCATCAAAAGTAGCATCGAGTAGAGGCATTCCTGTTAGGGGAGCCTGCCCACCTTGGCTCGCTGAGTGCCTAGGTCGCTTGCTAGGGGGACCCGGTGTAGCTTGTGTAGGATATGCCATCTGCTGAGGGACACCTCGAGGAGCCATCTGTGGAGCTACTGGTTGGCGAGTGAGATCTGGCAGAGTTGGCCAGTTGACTCGGTCGGACAACATGAACTCCTTGCGACGGATTTGGCCAGCGCGCTGCAAAAAGTGGCGTTGCTGCATGATGCTGTTGGCTCTCTCGTCGAAGGGTATCATGGATACAGGGACTCTGTCGTTGGGCTCGGCAGGCCCGTAATGCACGATGAAGAGACCGATGTCTGGTTGAGGAGGGTTGGGGTGGCCAGGGATAGGCACTAATCGACAT
This sequence comes from Fusarium sp. PT, assembly GCA_021020635.1. Classification (NCBI taxonomy): domain Eukaryota; kingdom Fungi; phylum Ascomycota; class Sordariomycetes; order Hypocreales; family Nectriaceae; genus Fusarium; species Fusarium sp. PT. Next base: position 1,153,287 of record JAHMRZ010000008.1, on the reverse strand, counting down.
CTTCGACGGGCGTGGAGGGCGTATTGCTCGCCAGGGAAGTAACCGGCCTTTTGATAGTAGATCTCGAGCATCTAAACATACTCAGCATGCCAATCCTTCATGTCAATTTCATTCGACCTTACCAGTCCATTACCCAGATCATGCTTGTAAACCTGCTCTGGGGGTGCCCACACATATCCATCGGTCGCGAAGTTGGTGGCCAGGCGCTGAAGAGGCTGCCAGGTCAAGAGTATCGTGCCGTCTGTAGGCTTATCAAGATATGTCCAGAAGAAAGGCGCCCTGTCTCGCGCGACTTGCGGTGCGCTCATAAGCCATTTGGCAACCTCATTTAAGTCAAGTCGAGGCATCGCGGGGTATCGAAACGACGAGATAAGATGGACATGGGGCAACTACAAGTGGGTTAGAAACTACATCGCGACAGCATTTTCCTGTGAGAAAAACATACAAGGTCCTGAGGGACGCCCTGGCTAGGATCCGGTTGAGCCATGATGGGCGAGCGTCGCGATGGACGATAGAAAGGGCGTGTCGGTGTCTCTAATTACTCGATTGACTTTATTTGCGGCTGCGCGTTGCTAAGTATTTAGCATACAGAAGCGGCGATGAAATGATTGGGTATAGAAAGGTTGAAGGAATGGCGCGGCGCAATCAACGGTATGATAGGCAATGGAGTTGTTGGAGTTAGGCGATGTCCTTTGCGCGGCTCCCAAACTTCTCGCGACAAGGCTGCGGGCGATGAACTGGCCAATGAGGGTGGTGTATTCGGGTAGCTAAGAGTGGGCCCCTTAACATTCGCGTTCAGAATCCCGATTATTGGGCAAGGTAGGCAAATATTACTCTGAAGCAAGATATATAACGACTGTCACGAATCTTGTGTTAAACCGACCATCCAATTGGGTTTTAATTGAGTTGGTCTTTATGCAATAATAACCGAAGGTAACGAGGTCCTACTATAGTGGCATTTGCACCCAGCATGCCAATTGCCTAGCATCATTTCCGTTGAAACAACCTCACATACATTTCACCGAGCTCGATGTTGACAAGGTATTATTTAACTTATGTTTATTTTCATGCTTTAGGCTGGGCTCTAATACGCAAACCCAAAATTCATCACTTGAGCTTTCTAAATCCATACCTGCCCATTTCATCATTATCCTTACAGCGCCAGCTGTTCCTGCGTACCTAATCACAGATTCTTTTTAGACGCAGCTATCGGGCTTGTACGGCCCAATGGTATTCATTCCTTAACCAATCATAATTCCTTCTCTTTGAGCCAGCAAGCTGCTTAAGCCTGGTAGGTAGAGGCGGAGACGTTACCACCACGACCAGTCCAGTTAACGTGAATGTCCTGGCCCTCGGGGTACTTCTCGCTGGAGTGCTCAGGCTTGATGCGGAAGGTGTGGGCACCGAAGTAGTCACGCTGAGCCTGGAGGAGGTTGGCGGGGAGGTCCTTGGTGCGGTAACCGTCGAACCAAGACAGAGCGGTGGAGAAGGCAGGAGTAGGGATACCAAGGAGGGCGGCCTTGGAAACGACGTCTCTCCAGCCGGGCTGAGCCTTGTGGATGGCCTTGTTGAAGAAGTCGTCGAAGAGAAGGTTCTGGAGCTCAGGCTGCTCACGGTAGGCGTGGGTGATGTCCTTGAGGAAGACGGATCGGATGATGCAGCCACCTCGCCACATGAGGGCGATGGAAGGCTTGTTGAGCTTCCAGTTGAACTCACGAGCGGCCTCCTGCATGAGCATGAAGCCCTGAGCGTAGGAGATGATCTTGGAGGCGTAAAGAGCCTGCTCGAGGTCCTCGAGGAACTGCTCCTTGTCACCCTCGAACTTGGTGGTTCGGCTGACGAACTCAAGCTTGGTAGAGGCGGTGGCACGCTCGTCCTTGATGGCGGACAGGCATCGGGCAAGGACGGCCTCAGCAATGAGGGTTACGGGCTGGCCGAGGTCAAGAGCGTTGACAGCGGTCCACTTGCCGGTACCCTTCTGGCCAGCCTTGTCGAGGATCTTCTCAACGAGGGCAGTGCCATCGTCGTCGTTGAAGTACATGATATCACGGGTGATCTCAATCAGGAAAGAGTCCAGAACGCCCTTGTTCCACTTAGCCAGGACGTCACCGATCTCCTTGCTGGAGAGGCCGAGGCCACGCTTCATGATGTCGTAAGCCTGTAAGTAATTGGGTTAGTTTTACATCCTGCTTATTGTTGGTTTTTCTTCAGGGAGCCCTTCTTACCTCGCAGATGAGCTGCATGTCACCGTACTCAATACCGTTGTGGACCATCTTGACGTAGTGACCAGCACCCTCGTCGCCAACCCACTCACAGCAAGCCTCGCCGTCGCTCTTGGCGGCGATGCTCTGGAAGATGTCCTTGATGTGAGGCCAGGCCTCCTCGTTGCCACCGGGCATGAGAGAGGGGCCGTAGCGGGCACCTTCCTCACCACCGGAGACACCGGAGCCGACGAAGCGGATGTTCTTGCCAGCAAGATACTTGGTGCGGCGGTTGGAGTCGGGGAAGTGAGAGTTACCACCGTCGATGATGATGTCGCCGGCGTCAAGGAGAGGCAGGACCTTCTCAATCCAGTCGTCGACAGCCTGGCCAGCCTGGACCAGGAGCATGACACGGCGGGGAGACTTGAGCTTGCTGACGAACTCCTCGACGCTGTGGGCGCCGACAACGGACTTGCCCTTGGCCTCGTTCTCGAGGAATCGGTCGACCTTGGAGATGGTTCGGTTGAAGGCGCAGATGGTGAAGCCGTTGTCAGCCATGTTCAGAATAAGGTTCTGTCCCCTGTGAAGCGTATGAGTATGAGCTGTTACTGGCAGCGCCAGAAAAGGATTGGATTCTTTTCTTATTAACTTACATGACAGCGAGGCCGATGAGGCCTAGATCCGCACTTGCCACATTGTCAGCATTCGTCGCATTTTGAGTCGAAGTAGAAGTAGAGGAAGTGTGTTGTTGAGGGGCGCCCAAGTTGAGGTGAGCGAGACGAGCTCTACCTCAAGAGCATGAGCGATGTTCACGACGGCAAACTGCCCACGTCGCCGGGCTACATTTGGCGCAAGCTCACCATGACGATTGATTTGTTTCTCAAACCCAGCAGCCGGAGCGCGCGGAAAGGAGGGCAGAAGCAATCATCATGGAGAAATCACGACCATGGCCACGGCGGGGTGGTGGGGGTTTGTGAGGTATGAGGTATGCGATGAGGGGAAGTATTGAACTTACACAGGGCCAGACATGATGGGCTATAATATGCGATCGTGGGGTATACGGGTATAAAGTGAAAGTGAGGTTGGTGAGGATGATTGAAGGAGGGAAGGAAAAAAAGAAGAGGAAGAAGAAGAAGGTGGGAGGAGTTGCAAGACAAATATAAGGTAGTCGTAGCTTGGGCCTTGGGTCGTGTATGGATGTTGTCACACCCGTGCTAAAGTTGGGCACTTCGGTACCTTGTCCGCTCTCGCTCTTCGCTCACTCATTCCATTCCCTCACCTCCAGTTTGAGAGCTGATGCCCACCTTTTTTTCTCTCTCTTTCTTTCTTGTCCCCCTTCTCCTTGAATCGTTTGGCTTGCTCAGCGACGCAATGCTCCAGGCTCCTCAAAAGCGCTCGATTCAAACCAATCCATAACGCCAAGCACGGTGGAGCATCCGCCTTGATTGGCGGGTCCCTTCCCAACTGTGCATCGTCATCATCGCTTGCGGTGCGGCCGAGACTGATCAATGGATGTTTTCCCTACCTCTACCTACATTTGCATAGCATGGAGTTTGTCTACTTTCCGCTTTGGTGGATTTTGAGTAATTGCGGCATTTAGCTTTGTTCTCGCTCGTCCTGACCTTTCATACCTATACCACACACTTATTGTACTCATCCACATGCATCGTGACAAAACTCTGCATTGGCCAATACAAAACAAACTTTGCTACAATTCCTCAGCAGACTTCATCATCATGACTGAGGTCGGATGCTTGCAACTGCTGCCCCTCCAAGCACCCCCCTGTCAAAACAGCCCGGTCGTGCAGTAGCAGCTGCTGGTTGGCTCAAAGAAGCAATTAGTAGGGGTCCATCAGCCACGGACACCAAGTTCCAGCAGATCCATGGCTGGATTCCATTTCCCTCAAGGCTCAAGCGGCCTTGTACAGTCGCTAGGAGGCTAGGTCGCAGCGTTACCCCTCCAGGTGTCCCCTCTACGCCCCTCAGCTCCAACGTTATGACGATGCTGCGGTGCTGCTGCGGTCTTACCCCCAAGACGAACCCCAAAGGCTTACCAAGATTTTGAAACCCTGACACAAGCAATACAAATCTCGTACAAATCTCGCCGCAAAACCAGCAGCTTGAGTTTCTCGATGCTTTCCGCTGCTTCCGTTTTCCGCCTCACTATCATCAAACTACCTAGGTACTGTCCCTCCAGGCCCCCTGTCTGATATCAAACTGCTTCATCTCTCCAGGGCCTCCAAAAACTCAGCCCGGCCTTTCTTTCTGCCATCCATTGTTGTCACTTGTCCGACTGTTGGGACCCACGTCTTCCGGGCCCGTGTAATTCACTGCCGTGCCAATTGACTTCTTTATCGGAGAGTAAACCGATCCCCAACGCGCCTTAGCCTTCACAAATCCGTACCGACCGCTCCGAAAGTGCTCCGAAACGGGCGGATACAGAGAAGCCCAGAGAAAAAAGCCCGCAAAATGCTCACTCTCGTCTCAATCTTGAGTTGCAAGGTGTACACTCAACCCACCAGAGGTGCACTCTCAGCCTGCCCTGTGAGCACAGCCTCCAGCCTCCAGCCTGATTTGAAAACTCCACCGGTCATTAGCCCGGCAACAAATGCCACAGCACGGTATAAGCGCCGAATCAACAGACAGACTTCACCTGCGCAGAGGCCGAAGTCGCTTGTGACGAAACATAGAGGGTTCCAGCCTACGAGACAGCCAAGCCAAACATGCTACGTGCCTCAATATGCCTTTACTATACGTGCAACGGAGATCATATCTTCATCCCACGCCTGACAGTACCGAAACCTAATTGATTCGGCTCATCGATAAACCGATCGGAGATGCATGCAAAAGTACGGATACTTCCAGATGATAATGTCTCATTCCATGCATACACTGCTTCGTTTCACATTAGCCGCCAGATTCTGCCGCTTGAGACGGTTCGAGACCGGATTAATTCACTCGTTTTGATCTCATCCCCATGTTCAATGGAGATTGGAGATTAGCAGCCCGGATATTTATCCATTGTCTCGTTTCAATCACTCAACTGACAGGTGCGCATATAGTTTGGATGTGCCCAGAACAACATCCACCCCCACTCTGAGGTGAAGAGTGGCCATGATGAATGTACCTGTTTGTTCCATTGTTCGCACTCATGACAACACCCCAAGGCTTGATCCTTCTGAAGATTTGTAGTATTAATTGTTCACTTCTTCTAAGCTTCAGGATTTACCCCCAACGTAGCTATCATTGCTATACTTTCTACTGACAAGAAATGATTCGTGTACTTACTTTCAACGATGGAAATTCGGGGCCTCATGAGAAATAATTCCCTCCCTCGCGCATCTATCGCTCATGAGTCTATATGCGTTCGTGGGGGTAACATCCAGACAATTGAACGCTAAGCAACCACTCTCGAATGTAAGGTACTTGTAAACAATAGATACACAAAGAGAAAGACAACGAGAGCATCATATTTCAACGTCATGGTATACAAACTTCACATTGGTTGCGATCTTTTCTTCTGATCTCAAAATTCTGGGTTTGGACGATTGATTAGATGCTTCTGATGTTTTCACGTGACCCGGCGATGGTCCACTTAACCCAGCTGGCGTTGAGCGAGGCTGAGACAAATCGAAGAAGGCTATGGCGAGGTCCATTTTCTTCCATACACTAACCACCACCATCGCCATCAAAACGCGTCACACAGTCGCAACACCGCCAAACCTTTCAATAATAAGCTACAGACGCTGGGATTCTTTTGAAAGAGCAACTTTGAGCAGAATTTGGCTCAAGGTACGTTTCCACGCAAGACACTACACCGCCTCCTCGTATTCATCATGGCGTACCCTCCCCCTCCAGGCATTAGCAACAGCTCTCTCCCACCGAGACCGCCCGCTTCCAAGTCAGGCTTCAAGCCTGCTTTCTCCTCTGCGGCCCAGGCCGCCTCGAAGCCCGCGTACTCAAGCGCCCCTCCGACGTACTCCGGACCCTCGAGTTATCCAGCTGCCAGTGCTCCATCAGCAGCACAATATGGCTCGTCATACTCTTCCTACCCGACTACTGCTCCCGGCGCGGTGAGCTCGGGCGCTCCTTACTCGTATGCTCAACAACCACAGAGCTACGGACCTCAGGGTTACGGCGCACAAAGTCATGGGCCTCAGAGCTACGAACCGCAAAGCTATGGCGCAGCACCACAGATTAGGAATCCCTTCCCTACGCCGGGCACTGCTGCTGCTGCTGCGCCCGAATACAATCCCGAGATGGCTGCCCAAATAGCTCAATGGCAGAGCGCCTACTCGAGTGCTCCAACAGATGGCAAAGACAAACCGGCAGGCCCTGTCGCACCTCGAACCGATACCCCGACTTCTGCGGCTGCAGCGGCCGCTGCTGCGAATGAAGAGCGCAAGAAGACAGTCGTTCGTGAAGGTGGTGGTAAGAAGTGGACAGACGACAGTCTCCTCGAATGGGACCCTTCTCATCTCCGACTCTTCGTGGGTAACCTTGCAGGCGAAACTACTGATGACGCCCTCTTGAAGGCATTCTCACGCTGGCAGTCTGTGCAAAAGGCCCGTGTGATTCGCGATAAGCGCACATCCAAGTCCAAGGGTTACGGCTTTGTCAGTTTCAGCGACGCCGACGACTTCTTCCAAGCCGCCAAGGAGATGAACGGCAAATACATCCAGAGTCACCCTGTGGTGGTTCGCAAAGCCAATACCGAAATCAAGGTGGCCAACGTCAAAGACAAGGACAGGAATGGAAGAAAAAACAAGAACAAGAAGGGCGGTCATGGCGGTGGTAATGGAGGAAGCGCTGGATATGAGCCTAACCTCGGTCCCACGAGCGCGAGTGGTGTGGTGAAGCCAGGACAAAAGACGAAGAACGGTCTCCGTCTGCTTGGCTAATTGTCTGATGTGAATTGTCGACGGGAAAAGGGGTTTGTTTGGTGTTTGGTGTTTGCAAAAGAAGCATGTATACTCGGCATACGTGTATCAGTCCAGGTAGTTGCGTATGCAGGTGGTTAGGGAAGGGCTCACATACAATATATCTAGTAATTATACCACCAGAACGTTATCAATATTTGTTTGACTTCAATGCTTTCGATGTGATACACTTGTTTGACTTCGGCAACGTCGATAACGTCAACAGCCCGCATAAGCTCGATCCAGACCTAAATGGCACAACGCGACGTCTAAACTCAACACAAGTCTACTGAATGAGTATGGTGTACTCTTCATGTCAAAGATCACTGTCTATTATTCCATAGAGTCTTAAGCAATCCCCTCTAGTCAATGAAGCTATCCTGGGGTATATATTCCATTCTCTATAAAAGTCCGTCGTGTACGGAAGCAGTCCGTCCATCTATTTCCCCCTGCGCCGCCCATTGTGGCCATTGATATGTTAAAAGAAAAAAGACAGGGAGTCATTGTGTTGACTCTTACCAAGTATGACAAAGAAACCAGCCCATAGAGTCGTCATATACAGGCGAAAATACTCAAAAATAAGAAATTGTAGCGCTAAAACAAATGTTCCCCCCTTAGCGGCGCTCGTTGGCTGCCATAGAAGGTTGGTCGTCGATATCGAGGCGATCGATACTGTCGCGCAGCAGACCAGTGTTTTCCGCGTCTGTGTCACCATCGCGGTCAAGAATTCCACTGGTCTGGCTTCCATGGGAGTCAGAGTCATCTCCATCGTCACCATGTTGGACATGAACACTCTCCCGTGCCTCTTGACGCATCTTTGAGATTTTGATGTAGTTGTAGGCAGCGATGGCGGCCATGGTCGTGAGTAAACCGACAAAGTTAATGGGAGTGAGACGGTCACCAAATACAAGAGCAGCCGCACTAATAGTGACAACCTCCTTGAAAATGCCGGCAATGGAAAGGGTAACGACAGAGGTACGCTGCAGCAGAGCGAACTCGGAAGCTGTCATGCAAAATGCAATGCAACCGGGGAATAGTAGGAAAAGGGGTGCCATGAAATAGCCCCATTCGTTGCCCAGAACTTTGTAACCCTCGATGAGGTTTCCGATTCCTTCCACGGGCACGGCGAGGCAAATAAGCACGAGGAACATAACAGGAGTAAGGAAGAAAATGCTAGAGAAGGGATTCGAGGTGGCAGGGTTGCGCAGGAGTAGGATCTGAGTTAGTCCCCAACGGAAACCAGAGAAGAAGGCCGCTGAGATAACAAGAGCAAAACCTCCCGCCTGGAATTCAACTTCGCCAAATACCATGAGCACAACGCCCAGTGTCATAGTAGCGATGATGGCGACAAGACGCAATGTTGGGGTCTCGAGACGGAAAACGAAAGCGAACATAAGGACGAAAGCAAGGGATGATGACTTGCACATGGCTGCGGAACGGTTAGCTACATTGAGTTGGAAAGTACTTGGAGAAACGTACTGTAGAATGTAAGACTGATAAACTTGAGAGAAGTGTTGCCAAGTCCAATATCGAGACCTGTAGCAGCACCACATGGTCCAATTCTGGTGAGGTAAAACATCTTGGTCATGCCGTAAGACTTGGGTTCATCATCGTGCCTTGAACTCCCCAGATCGGACTGATGAGCTCGGTATCCTGGTCTCAGAGATGGTACGAAGTACAAGACCAAGGCCGAGAGCACAAACTGTACCACCATATGCATGGAGGTTGTAAACAAAGGAAAAGCAAAGTTTAAGCGGTCGTGATCGAACATCCATTTGTTGTACTGTAATCAAAGTCAGCAATTGAGTTTTCGAAAAGGGGGGTGTTGGGGTGATTGCGTACGATCGATATTGATAATGAAAAGAGATACCATAAAAGGATCAGGACTCCGTTAAACACCAAGCTCTTGAAAACGGCCTTGTCTGCCTCTTTGCGCTCTTCTGTTGAAATATCCTTCTTATCCCTGACGATTCGCTGATCTAATTGGGTGTTTCTGCTGCGCTTCTTCTGCCGCCTCTGCTTGTCTTTACGGGTCAGTCCCGTCTCTTCATCATCTTGCAGGTCTCCATCGCTGAAGCTGTCGTCGGCCGATTCGTCTTTACGGATTGCAAACCCGTTTGCGTCTAAATCTTCCTCGGATATCTTGGGTTCGTTTGATGTGGACGCGGGACCACGGCTTGTACCACGTAGTCGGCTTGGTGATCCGGCTGGCCGAACAGCCATGTTGTGACTGCTTCGCCGTCGGCGATGTCCTGCAATGGGCTCCATTTCTATATCCCAATCGCTTTCGCTGTCTTCTCCGCCGTCGGAAGACCTGGCAATCGGGTCGCGAGAAGAGCTAGCTATCGTCTGACTTCCTCCACTCGCACCTAGGTTCGCCGTTGAAGCTATTCTTGCTGTGCCTGAAGATGATCCTGTTGCTGTCGCTGAGGGGCTGGAGTCTACTGCTGATAGGTCGTCGATGAGAAGTCGATCGGGGGATGCAGAAGGGCCTGAAGCTGTAGCGTGTCGCGAAGATGAAGGGGGTGATGGTGAGGAGGAGGAGGAGGATGGCGAGGAGATGGGATCAGGTTGTAAAGGAAGAGCGGTCATGATGGAGACAAAAAGAAGGACTAGAACTAGAGCAGGGGATAGAATGGGGCTTTCATAAGTTAGTGATGGCGAAGGATAGGATGACTTGTGCTGTCGGTTGGACGATCTCTGGCTGGCTTAGGTGGTCGCAAGGTCTCCATTCGTACAGTAGTGCATTAGAGAAGGCGGAGGAACTAGTCCTCTTGTGGCAGTAGTCAAAAGTCGGGGCCGTCACGGTAGGGGACCGTAGTGCCGTGTCTAGTGCGTTTTAGTTGGGCACAGTTGGATGGAAGTCACTTGGTAAGATTCGGTCACTGGAACGCCCCGAGAGTGAGACTTCCTATCCTGACGTCGATGTTGAATGGGACTTTGCAGGTCCAGTTTTGGGATCATGGTTACAGTTTCTCAAGCGCTGATATCATGTACAGCAGCGCCTCTCAACAACTACTCAGGTACTCTGGCCTCTTATCCTCTGTTCTTAGCACCTCCCTCTCATTCTGTCCTCTTCTCCGCATCATCTGTTAACCCAGCAGCAAAATACAGAGTGGACCTGAAGGTGTTCGCCTTCTTGGCGCCGAAATGGAACCTCGTGGCGCATAGGATTCTGCACGCGACACAGGATCTGGCTTCTCGAAAGGAGTTGTGATTGGTCTGAGCGCATGGAGGTGCCTTAAGGTTGTAGGAGGGTGCAGCACTTGCATATTGCATTTCGTTGCACTTTATGCTAGGTGAGTAGGTAAAAAGGCGGTAGAAGAAAGTAGGTAATTGTCTTTTCGTCTTCAATAGTTCTACAAATTTTCCATCAAATTCAACTAATTATCGCAAACTCAACTGCCAAAGAAGTATATTAAGTCGACTCTGTGTCAAAGTATCAAAACCAACTCAGCCCAGCATTTAGGATTGCGGCACAGCTCTCTTCTCAGCAGCAACTAACAAACCAACGCACCCGAGGACAATGACTTGGTGGCTTTTGCGGGGGTTACATCAGAACCATCTGTAGTTCCTCAAACAGATGTGATGTGATGAGAACGAAACGGATTCTATCTTGTTGACGATCTTGGAGCAAGATGATCCGGCTGATCATCTCAGCACGTGTACACTTGTTTTCACTATCGATCGTCACATGTCATGGCGTTTTAAGCTTGTGCAACGTCTGTGTGTTTGAGTCTAGATGTCTTACATAGTATAGTATTCGATCATTTATTCTTTACATCTTGAAGAATATTTCATGTTTTTATCTTCACGTTTCAACTCTTGTACGAATTAAAGATCTACATCCATACAAGTGGCTCGTATCCGCCGGTAGTCGAAATGCTTGGAAATCTTCGACCCGCCAATTCAGGGGTAACGTGCGGCCTCCATCTCGTATCGGACGGGGCTCTGATCTTGCATAAACCCTAGACTAGCAGATCAAGTGAATTACAACAAAGTCTGCTCACCACAGTATACTATGTGACTATGTACTGCTAGGTACGGAGTATACTGACGGGAGCTCGAGGATTATACTCTTTGGGTCAACAGAGGAGCTCTGTAGCTAGGATAAGACGAGTACGATTGTATCTTGTGTTGCATCATAAATGTACATTTAATTATGATCACGGTGCAAATTGCTCTGCCATTCATCAGGGTGGTAAAAGTTCATGATCTCAAGCGACTACCACCAAAAGTCCCCTATATTTCTCACCGTTACCTGCGGCAGACGGCAACTGTTGTCTTGGCGAGAGGGAGTTCCCAGCATTGATCCATATATAAAACTACCAAATTTAAAACCCAAAAGCATCTGGATATGTCCTTCTAATCTGCAGGGTCCTGGCTCTGAGACGGGGTGGATCAAAACAAATTCCGTATGATATCCAGCCCTAGCAAAATCCGAATACATGCCTACTACTCGAAGATGCTAGATTCTGGCAAGAACTTTGGCTATATAATATTGGATCTTGGCCGTGTTCAAGAGCACATTTACAGTACGTACATACATCTTTACGACAACCAATATCCATTGTTGAGCCTCACTGCTTCTGGTGTCTCTTATCTGCATTTAATTGTCACATTTATCCGTAAAGCCGGGCCCCCATCCTGGTCCACCTTCGAATGAGACATGGGACGGGATATCTGGGTCACACGAAAAATCTAGAATGAGGACTTGTCATGATATTGTGTAATAAAAGTCCAAAATTTTCATCAGAAACATCTTTGGAGAAATCTTGGAGAAGACCGATATACTTGAGTTAAGTTCAGAGAAATAAAATAAAAAATATAGGTAGGTGCTACCTACTAAATGCTACACATGCTCTCATTTGATCCAACGATGCGTACGTAGTAGACCGTGACTTCCATTAGATGGACATCGTTCGCAACGGAAGGAGGCAGACATCTAGTGATCTTAAGTCACTCTTTTTGGCAACGCATTCTCTCCTCAAGTTAATCTCTTCCACTTTTCTCTCTTTACAGACTTTGGAATACCTTCTCTTCACACATCTTTAATACATCAGCATCTCAACGCCAGGGAAGATGGTTAACGTACCGGTTTACATCCTGCAGGCTGTTCAGCATCCTCAGAACCAGCCCTCATCATTCGAACGGCTACCTGTTGAACTCATTCTACTCATTCTGGAAACGTTAGACAAGTCGGACTATCTCAACATCAGGGTGGTCAGTAAAGCAGTGAAGACTATCGCTACAAAACTGGCCTTCCACAGCATCCTATTTGAACCCCGAGCACTCTATCCGCAAAGCTTTACCAACATTGCAACTAGCCCACATCTAAGGAAGTGGGTGCGAGAAATCACTGTTGATAGTTGGCTGGGACAAGAATGGGAATTGTTCGATCCGCCATACCATAAATCGAATACTAAGGCGATATTAGATGCGCTTCAACATGTATATCTTTTCCGAGACTTGAAAACTATACACGTGCGGTTTGGGCCTATCAGCGGAGACCTTACCGATCCTGACCTACCTTCCTTGCAACGTGGCGAGCGTGGACCGTATCGTCGAGAAGTACTCTTGATCATCTTGAGAGCGGTTACTAGTAAGCCGTTGAACAGGACCAAGAAGTATCGTGACGAGTACTGCGATGGTCCTATAAACATCTCAACCCTGACCATCACCAACCTATCCGACACTATGGACACAGAGCTGATGGATCTTATTAGCTCATCTGAGTTACTGGAGTTAAAGAGCCTTACTGACTTTAAGCTATCCCTGGCCCGCGATGTTGTTGTTAATGACAGCAGTTTGCGATCCTCCGTGGGAAGCTTCTACAATGCCATCGAACTCTTGAAGAAAAACAGTTCATGCATGCTGACCAATCTTTTTGGCAAATAGTTGACGCCTTCGTTGGCCACTGGCCTCAACGTCTTATCACTGTATGCATATAGCTGGTGGGGTTGGCATCCAAGGACAGCTCGTCCAAAGAAGGGTGATTTATGCAACGTGACTGTTCTCGCCCTGGGTGGTTATGTTTTCAGTCATCAAGAGCAAGTTGACTGGGTGGCTTCACTCGACCTCCAAAAGCTCTATCTCGATCGATGCCGAGTGCTATTCGAAGCCCGCTGTGCAACACCATAGGAGGTGCTCAAGAAGGGTAATTCACGCTACCCCACCATTGACTATCTAAAGCAAGTAAGCATGACTGAGATAAGTGGCTACAACACCTGGAATGGGCTGGATGGGCGCGATCCAGATCAATTTAAGACGCTACGGTTTCCGCTTCGATGGCACGACATTCTCAATCACTGGTCTGCATCACTGAAAAATCTTACCACATTCGAGATGGGGCTTGGGCGTTGGAATCACAGTGGCCGGGACAGCGTCCAGGATCAGAACTCGACGTCAATTGAGGAGAGCGTGTACCCGGACGAGCATACCCATGAGCACCTGACATGGTATAATGCATGTCGCAACTTTGCAGCTCCTGCTCCAATATCACTCGATTTCGCATCCCCCGATGCCAATATAGATAGGCCCGGGCTTCGATATGCCCCTGAGTACGAGGGAACAGGAATATCCCGAAGAGTCATGCCATAGCTGGGCTATCTCAAGTTCGATGTGGACAGATTCCATGACTGGTCCTGGGTTGACGAGGTGGCAACTGGCATAAAACTCAACACCAACGGACAAAACGACTTTGCTATCCCCAAGAACCTTTAGAGAAGTGATCGAAAAGCCCTGGCGAATCTACATATACAAGCTGGTCCTCATCGAATCGCCACTTTTTACCAGATTCCATAAAATACGGATAGGGGACAAACAAGGTTAGAGAAGGATTATATCATGTCGAATTAGATCAGCGGGTACTAAATAAAAGCGAATATATTACTAGTCTCTTATACAACAGGAAGCGAACTGTAGCCCACCAACTTTGTAGTTTTGTACATTCTTGGGATGTTTTGCTCGGGACTGTTTAGATTGGAAAGAGTTTAAGTCTACCGGGTAAGCAGGTCTCAGTCATTGCCAATAAGTAAAATCGTGACATCTTAAGTCATGATACGCGTGCCCTGAATTTGTTTACTCCGGGGAGTTGGCTTAGTGAGCAGTATATATGTTTGATGCGTAAATGTACTCATGCGCTCCATCTCGTAGAACGTCGCCATAGTTGATATTTCTAAGGACATTCGTAGTTGAGTAAGAAGTCGAATATTATGGCATCCACACCCAAGAGTGACATATTCTCTTATAAATGGTTTGTCAGGAATTACAGTCGAGATACTCGAAAATAATTCCCCGTACGTTCTTAGGTTATTAGCAGACCTGTTCTCAGCCTATGGAATAGTCTGCCTAGGCTTCACAACTCCCCTACATAAAAAGAATAATTTGGTCAGCCTCAATAATCAAATCAAAGCATCTACCCTCTTTCGGAAAAGGCTGCTCGAGTAATAGAGTAGTCATCCACACCATTTCAGCTTTGGCTGGAAAGTACTTAGTGAAGATCGCGAAAAGCTTATAAGTCACCCCCGCATCTCACTCAGCATCTAGTTCACGATGTCTCATAAAGTCTAGAAGATAATTACGAAAGACCCCCCTTTGGAATTTTATGACAGGGGTCTTGTCAATATCCATTTCCTTCTCCGGGGAACCCGCAATAGTACTAACTTATTCGTCTAAACCACTTACACGATCCATTACATCATCTTGGAGCTACCAAGCCGAGGTACCCTAAGCTCTCATACCTCTAGTAGCTAGAGCTTCTTTCATTCTCCAGCAACACACATTCACAATTGCCTCTGAAACAATGCAAGGAAGACGCTCTTCAACTCTTCCGGGAGGTTCCCGTCGGGGTCAAACAGGAGGTTATCTCCCTATTGAGGACTATGGAATGATTGGCAATATGCACACTTGTGCGCTTGTGGGAATTGATGGCAGTATCGACTACATGTGTTGGTGAGTATGTTCGAAAATGAATTGATACTCGGAACTCTCGGCTAACCATTGGAATCTTTACAGGCCTGACTTTGACTCTCCCTCTGTGTTCTGTCGTTTGCTCGACAAGGACAAGGGAGGCCATTTCTTCATCTCTCCCCCGGCTGATGTCAGTTGTACTACCAAGCAGCAGTATCTACCCTCATCCTGTATCCTACAGACGAGGTCGATCCATGAAGATGGCGTTGTTGACGTGGTCGACTTTTTCCCTCGCCCAAGGAGTACCCAAGTCACGACCAGAGGTGCCAAGCTCAATGCCTACCGAGAGGCTACCAAGGTCCAAGACGAGCTCAAGAAGTGGCTGGTTCGTCGAGTGGAATGCATTCGCGGTTCCATGAATCTTGGTAATATTTCCACTCCATGCACTTAGGCATCGAAACTGACGGCATGTTCAGACATCGAACTCTTTCCATCCTTCAATTATGGAAGAGATGAGCATGTCACGACCTTGACTCAAGCAACTCACTGTGCAACCGATGCCAAGAGCTTAGCTGCCACTTTCCGCAGTGAAGATACTCAACTGCAGCTTGACGTTGCAATTGAAAAGGGAGAAAACGAGACTAGCTGTCCTCTGATAACCTTCAGAAAAGAGAAACGCCCTGGTGTCAACGGCGAGGGTTTAGTTGCTTCGATTCGCATTGAAGAAGGCCAAACTATATCATTCGTCCTTCGGAATGATATTGAGCAACATGTTACAGAGAATATTACGGTTGATGTTCTAGACGCCCAGCAGCATGCTACACAGAGTTTCTGGTATAACTTTATCGGACAGTCGAACTACAAAGGCCGATGGAGGGAGGTGGTATCACGAAGTCTGATGATTCTGAAGATGATGACCTATGGTGAGATTTGGACTCTACTTCAAGTTGTATGAGGAGCGTGCTGAAACTTTGCAGAACCTACTGGAGCTATTGTTGCCGCCCCGACCTTCTCTATCCCCGAAGCCATCGGCGGTGCCAGAAACTGGGACTATCGCTATTGCTGGATCCGCGACTCAAGCTTCACCATTTATATCCTCCTACGCCTCGGTTTCAAGGCTGAAGCGGATGCTTATATGGAGTTTATTATGGAACGATTCGTTCATTCGCGTGGTCCAGACGGAGGACTACCGATCATGTTTACTATCCGGGGTGAAACCGATATCCCAGAGCTCACGTTAGATCATCTGGAGGGCTATCGAGGTAGTAGCCCTGTTCGCATCGGTAACGGCGCGGCGTTTCACCAGCAGTTTGACATATACGGAGAACTCATGGATGCCATCTACTTATACAACAAGTACGGAAAGCCAGTACCTTGGGATGTTTGGAAGGCAGTGCGCGAGATCCTTGGTAAGTTCATGAAAGTCGTAATATGCTACCTTTACTAACTGCCATGAAAGACTACGTTTTGACTATCCTCGATGGTAAGTAATGCAGAATTTCTCACATACCCCTGACTAATATCCATAGATCCTGACATGTCCATCTGGGAGGTCCGCAACAACAAGCAGCACTTTACCTATTCCCAGATCATGCTCTGGGTTGCCTTTGACCGCGGTCTTCGTCTTGCAGACAAGAGATGCTTCCCCTGTCCCAATCGCAGCAAATGGATGGAAGCAAGAGATAACCTCTATGAGCGCATCATGGAGAAGGGTAATGCACTATCTAATAAGCAATCGACTCTTCTAACTGTTTGTAGGATACAACGAGGATATGAAATGCTTCGTACAAAGCTTTGAGAGCAGGACTATGCTTGACTCTTCCATCCTTATTGCACCTCTCGTCTTCTTCATCTCGCCCTGTGATCCACGTTTCCTCAACACCCTCGATCGCATCCTTCTGCCCCCTGAAAAGGGAGGACTGACAAGCACCGGCTTGGTATACCGCTACGACACCGAAATCTCAGACGATGGTTAGTATCTCTTCACTATCCTTTTGCAACTTTGCAGCCACTGACAAGGCCAACTCGTGTTGTAGGAGTAGGAGGTCAAGAGGGTGCGTTCAGCATGTGCACGTTCTGGCTAGTCGAGGCCATGACGCGGGCAGCTGTGTACGAGCCGAAGTATCTTGTTCGGGCGGTCAATCTATTCGAGAATATGCTTGGCTTCTCTAACCATCTTTGCATGTTCTCGGAGGAGATTGCAAGGAGTGGCGAACAGCTTGGTAACACACCTCAGGCGTTCAGCCATCTTGCCTTGATTAGTGCTGCGTTTAATCTTGATCGCACTGCGCGGTGAGGTGAGGTATATCAGTTTCGATAGGCAATTCTACTAGAAGTGAGATTAAATGGTTGTCATGTTTGCGAGCTCTATCGTAATTTATTGAAACGACTTGTTCCATACGTTGATCTACCCGTTCATGATGTTGACTTGGATTTTGTAAGAAGCAAAGGTTTCCGCGACTGCAAATGGTGGATCGCACTCTTATCATCCATGGCAACACGTTATGTTTTGTTTTTGTAAATTTCTGTCATGTATCGTCGCGTCTACCCACGGGCTATCGCCGTTACAGGATCTCCAACCTCAATAGTAGGATATTGTGATTCTCTACTCACACCATCCTCTTCTATCAAGGGATCATGACGCATATGCACACCGAAATAAACCTTGCCATCAAATCGCCTCGTCTTTGCGAGTGTCACGAATGGCTCCTCCTTCTTCTCGCCCGTCTCTTGGTCTATACAAACCATCTGACACCTGCGGCACGCACCCAAGAGTTTGAAGTTTTGACAACCAATGTGCATAGAGTCCCAGCTGTCTTCGGAAAAAGCTGGCTGGGGTTTGGAACCAGCAGCTTGCTCCAGCACAATATTTGCCCGGAACGATTTTTCAACCACTGGTCTTCCACCACGGCTAGAGATTTCTTCGTTCAACGCATCGACACTGGAGCTGTGGATCATCAAGATAGGACTCTCGTTTGAAAGCAGGATCTTGGCAGATTTATTTTGCTCAGAATCCGAATCTGGAGGCGATGGTACGCCTGGGAATGAACCCGGTATCGCATTTGTTTTAGTCGGTTGCTGGTATCGTTGTATTTGTGCCTTTGACAGGCGGCTTTTCAGTCCTAGGCCACCAGGAGGGAACCTCGCCAAGACACAAGGAACGCCAAGTACAGAAGAGAAAAAAGAGTTAATAGTGCTCGACGTATATATCTGCGTGGCTACTTTCTCGCCGCATACCCTTGATGATTGTCTCTCCAGATCGGAATCGATGACAGAAGGGTCTGCTGATAATGGTATAGATACCTGGTGTGGTTGGTCATTATGTAGTTTGCCGTGAAATGTGACAACTAGTTCGCCTTTCTCAAAGTCCAGCACTGGTCGTAGCAGCGCCATCCTGGGGCATCTTTTCTGACTTAAAGCGTGCCCTGAGCCATGATGAACTAGGCACCATTCACGATCCCAAGCTAGGCCTTCTGGTCGGACCTCCCAAGGTACCCCAAATGGTATAGAGAAGCCAGCGCAGCTTTTGATGGGGTAGACTGTAACAGTCTTGACCCTTAGAGCCGGCAATTGCGGCGTAGTGGTCGAGCTGAGGAAAGCTGAATCCGGCGAGACGGGTGTTATTGTGCTTTCCTGATAAAACTCCTTGATGAATACAACAAAACTGTCAACATCTGCTTCAGTGCTTATTGCACCCAAACTGGCTCGAATGACTCCTGTTGGCTTCCCGGACATAACATCACTGTCCGCTCCACAACGGAACCCCGCAGAGAAGTTCTTCTTCATCTCCCATGGTTGCAAGTCAAGAGCTGAGGCAATACCCCCTGGGCTGCATAAGCCCCCTGTCCGGATATGAATATTCTTCAAATTCGCAAGCTTTTCGAACTCGGCTAGACTGATCCAGGCGCCGTGGCTATTCCTTAAGTTGAAAGATATCACCGGACCGACTCCAAGACTGTTCTTGTCATCGGGCATTGACGTATAAATAGAACAGACTGGTGTACCGTTCGCGTGACGCATATTGCCCAGCTTCTCAAGCATTCGTTGGGTGAGATAGGATGTGTGCGAGCTGACCTGATCCATCGAACCGAATAGTCGTCGATGTATGTCCATAGCGATATCAAGCGCTACTATGTTGTGGAACGGCAATGTACCATCCTCCAGTCGTTCGTGTAGGAAATGTGACTTCGGGGCGTGCCATTTCTCCTTTCCAGAAACAACCATGTCCACAGTACCGCCGCCAAAATATCTTCGATTCTCGAATACCCATTCTGAGGAACGCTTTACTAGCAATGCGCCAAGATCAGGAAAACCAAATATCTTGTACAAGCTTAGAACAGTGAAGTCTGGTGCCACATTCGGATCGCTAAGATCAAGACGGGATGTGGCGACAAATGAGGACGCATCGAGTAATGTGAGTATTCGATGCTGAGGACTTTGCAGGACTTTTTGCATATCTCTTGTCCATGTTAAAGGATATCTTCTACCATCCATATGAGACTGGGCAGGATAGGCAAATAGAGTTGTTGATGGTGAAGCAGTAGACATCTCTAGGAATGGACACTGTCCTTCTAACCATGATTTAACCTCGTCGTCGTCGATGGATGCACTGTCAACAGCTTCCTCGCGCACTCCGACCAAGCTAGTATGGCAGGCCTGGTGATATGCATATAGGAAGCCGTCCGGTTGAGTCCTCATAGCATCAAGAACCAATTTGACACCAGCTGTGGCATTGGCAACAAATACCACATCATACTCAGCTGGATCGGCTCCGAAGAAAGTCAATAAGTTCATCCGAGCATCTTCGACCCGAGAAGTTGATTGTTGCGAGGAGGGAGATGCAGAATGAGGGTTTCCATAAAGAACAGTCGTTATTTCGCGGGCAAAAGAGTCCATCAAGGACTTGGAACATAACGTTGAGCCAGCATGATCGAGATATATGGAATCTGTGGCAAGTCAGTATAGTCAAAATCTAATACAAGCAGATACTTACCCTTAATCATGGGATATTCAGTTTCTCTAAACTCCTCAATTGCAGCATTGTAGCGGTAGAGGTGTGAATTGCCACCTTGAATAGGCATTGCCATCTAGGGTAACTGTGTAGATCCGAAAGGGAACTCCTAGGCTTAGATTGATCTAGGTATTGGTGGAATTCTATAAAGCAGCCAAAGTCAAGCACATGCAGAAGTACTAAGACCTTTTTATGTGTTGCACAGCAGCTTATCAATTTCCAATGGGGTCTAAGCCGCTATCATGAGCAATGTGGGAGTGGGGTTGAGGGTGGAGGAAACATTCATTGCTTGGACCCAAGCCGAGGAAGGGATGAGTTAGTTATAATATTAGAACAAGAGACGTTTCAAAGAAACGTGAAGTGAACTTGTTGCTATTAGGAAGGTATGACAATATCTTGATAAATTAGACACCTTATCTAAGGTCAGCTGCGTTGATGTTTGCCGCATTTTAGCGAGTGAACCACTGAGCATAGCGGGTTATCCCCCAGATTTGCTGTTAGTTGCGAGCGGAGATCGCCACTTTCCTGTTTCAAGGCATGCCAGGTGCTCGCTGTTTGCCGACAGATTCTATCTGATTGTTTATTGGCCCATATAAATGCGGAGGCTACAGTAGATACATGTACAGTACTATGTACGGATAAAAGCTCCGATAACCAGGCAGGATGCTAAGCTCATTAAATAATTACAAGAGGATAAAAGAACTAGCAGTAGTGAGAAGGATTTTAGAAGAGATTTTAGCAATACCTAATCAATATATGTACATTAGTAAATCATCATGCCGTTTATAACAGAACAGATGAAGTCATCGGAACTTTCCATGACAAGCCCACTGTGCTTAGCATACCAATTCATACGTTGAAAATGTTTAGGATTTACCTAGGCCAATCTATCTGTGTAGAAGTCGTATGTAAATTCAATCTTTTAACTGTAAAATAGACGACCAACTGTATATAGCCTTTGTTCAGGTAATGATTAAGTAAATTCTATATTCGTGTGGTCTGCTATGAGCACCTACGTCGTGTATAAAATGCATCCATTATCTGCGCTTATCCTAGAGCAGCTGCAGAGAGCTTCCCGTTCGGGGGTCGTCTCAGCAGTGGAGGCCCCTAGACAGGTACCTTACCTCCTGTGCTCCACCAATTCGCGTGCAGGCACCTAGCTGAACTTCCGACTGGCCCCCATCTAACCAACCAACTCAGCCTCTTCAACCTCACTTCACTCCATCACATCACATTGCATTGCATTGATACTGCTCTGAGGTGAAGTGCGCATCTCTCGACTCAAGCGTTGTTGCTACATCGTCTTCTTCTTGAAGATCGCGCTTGTTCAATTAGTTTGTCTCCCTATACTCTTTTGATCTCCTTCTCTCTTTTCCCCTTATCCCTCTTGCAGCTCTTCCAACTCGTCGATCCAGCATTCGCATCCGCAGCCTCGCGTTTTCACCCTTCCTCCCTCTTTGACGCGGCATCTCTATCTTGCCAATCTCAACACCACTCTTCTCGATTCTTCTTATTTCTTATTCTTCGTTCAGGGCGCGTTGTCCTTGGGTCATCTTCTTCATGGCGCCTCGTTGGCAACCCTCCTCTTTTTCTTATTCCCTACGCTACTATTTGTTCCCACTTTACTCAAGATAACTTGTCTAACGTCGACCATGTTGCCAAACAATAGGTACAAACTTTGCGAAACCTGCCAATTGCTTAATAGCGAGCAGCAAATACCTGCGCAGGCAGTCCGCTAAGAAGCTTCCTTTCATGCCGCGTCGCGTCGCTTGCATCGATACCAACAATGGACTCATACACGTCTTTTCGGGATGCGTCGGCTCGCTCACCGGTTGACCGCAACTGGAGCCGTGATGAATCGCGCACCCGTGATGCCCGTGACGAACGCCCTGACCGTCCTGAACGCCCCGATCGTGGCGATTCTTTTTATCGCGGAAGATCCCCAGGTACGTCTACCAAGCTCATGCTTTGAATCTCGCCGTCAAAGGGCAACGAGCTCTAGCATCGTAATGCGAAATGAATCAAACTTACATATCTCAAGGTCATGAACGTCGCGAACGTCGCCGATCTCGCTCCCCAGCCACCGTTGACCGCTACGAACCCCGTCCACGTCGAGGAGATGACCGGGACCGTGATGACAGACGTCGCATACAGTCGCCACCTGCCAATATCGATCGATACGTGCCAGGGCAGGATTCTGGCTCAGGCAACCCGAGCGTCAACCCTCTCGCCGACCCTGTCAAACTCCCCTACCAAGTTGGTTTCTCTTACTTTGGAGAATGGTGGAGAATGAATGAGAAGATCAAGGAAGACAAGGAACGAGTCCGCACTGGCCGTCGCCGGGAGCCAGAAAGAGCTCGTGGCCCAGAAGACCGTGAGAAGGAGAAGGCCAAGATTCAAGCCGCCTATGATGCTTACAAGGAGGAACTTCAGGCCAAGATGGCACGATCGTTTGTGTCCGAACACAAAAAGGAGCAATGGTTCAAGGAACGATATGTCCCTGAAATCCGAGATGATTTTAGAGGCAAGTTAAACGAATACCGACGTGGTGCCTACAACCAGTGGGAACAAGATCTTGAGTCTGGTACCTTTGATGACTTTTCTCTCGAAGGTCTCCCTAAGAGTGAGAGCAATGGTAGCGGTGGTGTTGTTGAAAAGGAGGAAGGCGAAGCGACGGCTACGAATGAGATTCTCGGTGTCGGTGATCTTGTCCCAGCGAACGGAGCTGATATTCGTGACGAAAACCAGTTCCAGCCGACCCTTTTGATTAAGACCATTGCGCCCCATGTCAGCCGTCAGAATCTCGAGGCCTTTTGTAAAGAGCATCTTGGTGAAGAGGAGGGTGGCTTCAAGTGGCTGTCTCTGTCTGATCCTAACCCTAGTAAGCGATACCATCGCATTGGATGGGTTATGCTACACCCCTCTTCAGAAACCACGCTTCCAGTGGATCGTATTGATCCCAAAGACGAGGACGGCGATGAGGCGATAACATCTCCTCAGCCAGTGTCCACCGCCGACAAAGCCTTGGAAGCCATTAACGGAAAGACCGTTAAGGATGAGGTCCGAGGCGATTTCGTCTGCCACGTTGGAGTTCACAGCCCGCCTGTCCATCCTCGAAAGAAAGCTCTTTGGGACCTCTTCTCTGCCCCTGAGCGTATCGACAAGGATCTTCTGCTTGTGCAGCGGATCGTCAACAAGTTTGAGGAGGAGTTTGGTTCTGACTTCCAGGCCACGTTGAAGATTGAAGAAAAGGTCGAAGATCTAAGAAATGCCGGTCAAATCCAGCCTGCCGTAGTCCCAGCACCCACCAAGAAGGTCAAGAAGACCCGAGAAGTTGGAATGGACGAAGCTATGGACGAGGAGGAAGATGGCGTCATTGAAATTGAAGAAGAGGAAGAGGAGGAGGAGGGTGCCATTGAAGATGAAGAGGTTGATGATGAAGACCTCCTAGTCAAGAAGAAGCAACTTGATCTTTTGATCGAGTACTTGCGCCGAGTATTTAACTTCTGCTTCTTTTGTGTTTTCGAAAGCGATTCGACTCACGAGCTTACGCGAAAATGCCCTGGTGGACATTTGCGTCGACCTCGAAGCACTCTCTCGTCTTCGGCGAAGGCCGTCGCGCGAGCCAGCGCCAATGGAGACCCATTCCCAGGCAAGAAGCGAAGTGACGGTCCAGATGAAGCTGAGGGCGAGCTCACTGAGGGAGAAAAGAAGTTCCGAAACGCTTCTAATAAGACGGAACAGCAACTCCTTCGGGCGTTCAACTGGGTTAAGACCTTTGAGGACAAGCTTCTCCAGATTCTAGAACCCCATTCTGTCGACATTCGAAAGCTTGGTGGCCGGCCTGCGGATGAGGCTGTTGAAGAAGAGCTCCTCAAGCATGTGAAGCAGGAAGATGAGCACAAGTGGCGCTGCAAGGCCCCCGAGTGCTCCAAGCTGTTCAAGGAGGAGCACTTCTGGCGCAAGCACGTCGAGAAGCGTCATGGCGACTGGGTTGAGAGCTTGAAACAAGAGGTATGTTGTGTCTTGATTGTATTCTGCGCCATTTGACTAACTCGGGATGTTTAGTTCGAACTGATCAACGCCTATGTGATGGACCCGTCGCACATTGCACCATCCAGAACTGATGCCAACTCGAATGGTCATTTCCCTCCATCCAATGGGCAGTCCAGTAACGGAACACCACGTGGTTTCAACCTCCAGAACTTCGGTATGAACAATGTGATGGGCATGCCTGGCTTCCCAATGGCTCCTGGTAACTTCCCATCTATGTTTCCAAACATGCAATCTGGAGGATGGAACCCCATGGGTGATGACCGCTCTGGCGGAGGACCCATCCGACGAGGAGGTATGGGTGGCGGCCGTGGTCAATTCCGCTCCGGGCCTTATGATCGCCGAGGCGGAGGTAACAGATACGACGCTGGTCGCAACCGAAACGGCGGATCGCGATGGGGTGACGGTGCTGGAGGCGCTGCGGGCGGACCTCGTGAGGCCGTCCAGGGCCGAAGCCTCAAGAGTTATGAGGACCTCGACCAGGTCTCAGGTGGTGGCAGTGGTGAGCTCAATTATTAAACCGCCAACACACCCTACTGGTTGGAAGCACGGTAACTCGGATACTTTGGAGTTTGTTGCTTTTTTTTTTAATATGAATATCTGGATTTTGGGATGAAGATGGTATCTAGATGATGTACTATAGGCCCGCACTTATTAGCTATTTGTGCACAAAATAGCAGTTTATTGAGAATGTTTACTATATCTAATAAATTGCTTCCTCTCAGCCCACCATGATAGTTTGCACAGCTTCACTGTAACACATTACTTTACGCTGTTCAAGAGCATCTATGCAGCAGCTCTTCAACTGCCTTGTTTGGATAGTAATTCTTGACCGAATATATGCCAACATTGGTGAAAACCTCGTTCTATTTAATATTCGTGCTCACCATTTTATCAATCTCTTGGTCCTCAGGGTCCTATTGACTATCTGACCTTCGGTGAGCCTCGGTGAAGATAAGACCAAGTAGAGTGGGTGGGTCTACATCATAACCAATGATAGACGGCGATAAGACTTTTTCGCGACCACATCCCCACCGCCCACCTTTTTTTTCTGTAGGCTCGTGCAACTTTCCTCCAGATTCAATCCTCGTCGGTCGTTGTCTTCCAAGCGTTCAAAGTCGTAAAGATGGGACTCCTCGCAGAGAACAAGATGTAAGGGACAGCTGACCTCGTTTGTTGCTTGTAATAGCACAGAGAGCAATGCGCTAACTTACTGCAGCCGACGAAAGATCAACAAGGACCCCAACAATACAAAATGGACTAAAGATACGAATACCTTCGGACAAAAGATCCTTCGCGCACAGGGCTGGCAACCGGGCCAGTTCCTCGGAGCTCAAGATGCGCCTCACTCCGAACTACACACGGCCGCCAACGCCTCCTACATTCGCGTGGTGCTCAAAGATGACATGAAGGGATTGGGCTTCAAGAAGAACAAGGAAGACGAAATTACTGGTCTCGATGTTTTCCAAGATCTGCTTAGTCGACTCAACGGAAAGACAGAAGATGCTATCGAAGAGGATCAGCAAGTGCGACTCGCCGTCAAGGCGCACCACTTTGTCGAGAATCGATACGGAGCCATGAATTTCGTGTACGGTGGCCTACTCGTAGGCGACGAGATGAAGGAGATGGAAGAGAAGAAGGACGACGAGCAAAAGGAGACAACATCCGATGAGGATGTGGTTATGGAAAATGCCCCGACACCAAAGGAATCGAAGAAGGAGAAGAAGTCCAAGAAGAGAAAAGCGAGCGACGGCGACGAGGAAGAGTCCTCCAGCCGAGAAACCGATTCGAAGAGCAAGAAGAGACGCAAGGAGGAGCGCAAGCTAAAGGAGAGCGACACCGACGACGCAAAGGCCAAGAGAAAGAAGGAAAAGAAGGAGAAGAAGGAGAAGTCTCGCAGCAAGAAGTCCACAGAAGAGGGTTCAGATAACGAAGACGGCACGTCTGAAGAGCGCTCCAAGAAGCGAAAATCCAAATCCAAGTCTAAGAGCCGGTCTTCCGATGACTCAGACGAGGACAAGGTGAAGGACAAGAAGTCCAAAAAGGAGAAGAAGGACAAGAAGAAGCGCAAGAAGGAGGAGGCTGCCTCCGAATCTACTACCACTCAAAACTCGACGCCTGCGGCATCGGCCCCTGGAACAGGGATCACAACACCATCTGGCACCTCGACACCCCGAGGCAGCAGAAACTTTGTGCGGTCACGATTTATTGCGCAGAAGAGACAGGCTGTGTTGGATACCAAGGCACTTAACCAGGTTTGTATTTCCCGTGTCGTAATTTTGGGGAAACGTTTGCTAACAAGAGATAGATTTTCATGGTCAAGGCTTAGACTACGAGTGTTAAAGTGCTGGTTGTGGATAAAATACAGAGCGCCTAGATGGGTCAAGATGTATAGATCGTGGTTTGTCAGATATACGGATGTATACGACATTGTTGCAAAAGGCGTCAGGTTTAATGTTAGAAGAATATCACGTTTTGAAGCAATTGATTTACCAATGCCCGTGTTTGGTGATCCCAAAACTAGGTACGTTGTTCTTGATGACGCTTGCGTTACTGTATAGTAGACTTGCAAAAAGTCTTACATCGCTGTTGTACTTGTATGATTTCTAAGCAATAACAAACTTATATGCTACCACATAGCCCATCCGAATACTATTTACGTGATGTTCTAGTTATTATGTATTTTACAAATGTAGCCGACTAGGTGACTGGAGTTTTGCACGACACTTTGTTCAATGCCTTGTTATCGACATCTCGCCTTGTTGAGATAACCTCTGCCGCATGAATATGCTTCAATGGATATCATGTAGAACTAGCACAATTATGTATGTTGGCAGGTCTATCAGCCATACATCGAATAAGTCACTTTATAATGGGATGGTATAACGAATAAGGTTCATCATATCATTTATTCTGATACTACTCCCACACCTGAGCTCGCTTCTGCGTAAACTCCGTGACCAAAAAGATAACTGCAATGTACAATGATAATACCAAAAGGGCCTGAATGCCCTATGATCCGCCTGTCATGCTGATAATAATACACAGGATAA
Source organism: Fusarium sp. PT (assembly GCA_021020635.1). Classification (NCBI taxonomy): domain Eukaryota; kingdom Fungi; phylum Ascomycota; class Sordariomycetes; order Hypocreales; family Nectriaceae; genus Fusarium; species Fusarium sp. PT. The sequence continues at coordinate 1,126,139 of JAHMRZ010000008.1, read as the reverse complement.
TGTCTTCAATTGTTCATGATTCATTTCGTTTACTTGTTGGCATTCTTGCCAAAGTTGCTAATACCATTGTTAGTATGAGTGTTCAAGCAAGATGGAAGAGTGTAACGATTGTGACGTACTTGTGGAAGAACTGGCTGAACATGCCGCCCTTTGCCTGCTGGTCTGTCATACTCGCACGGCGGGCGGCGCTAGCATCGGTGCCTCGCTTCTGTTCGTGGAGGCCGGCGAAGGCTGGCATGAAGCCTGAACTCTGTTGCTGGTGTTAGTGGCAGGGTATAATAGGATGTGTGGGAGGGGACGTACTCGGCGACGGCCGCTGGTATTGTCAGTAGGAGTAGATTGGGGAGCACCAGAATCCATGATGATTGTTGTTAAGGTGAAGAGGCGTAGTGAAGTTGTGTATTCGTTGGTGGTAGAAGGAGATTCGTGTGTAGTCGTGAAAGTGCTAGTGTTGGATTGTATAGTGTTGTATAAGGATGAGGGAGATGGAAAGCCAAGAGGAGGGGAACAGCTGAGTTTATATCTTGAACGAGCAACCAGAGATCAGACCAGCTACCGTCGATCTTTGGACCTGCCTTACTATAGCTACGTACAATACGGCTCTTGCGAGTGTAACTCTACGGGATACCTACGTAGGTGCAGCTGCAGCACGAGCTAGACATGTCTCGACCCAAGCCCCCAGGGCTTTGATCTCGCGTGCTACGGGAGAGGAAGTCAATCAGCCATCATCGCTACAGACACTGACCAATAGTCAGCCCACTCCGTACTACGTAGTAAGCCTCTGGCACCGGACATGGTGCATTCAAACCGTGCTGGCCATCCTTCTTCGAGCGTTAGTCGACCTGGCCAATGACAAAGGTGGCGTCCCTCCGTCGAACAGTGACAACAGTCATCCCTTTAGGCTCTGCACGACACTTCCCCAGGGAGGTATCGTTGGCCAACCAGGACGTTTCGATCGCCAGACGCTGGAACAGCTTCCCTACGAATCTCACGAGATAGTCTATCCGCTGTGGTGAATACGGTAGATAGATAGCAAAGCGGAGATCGGTAGAGGATATCTCGCTTGTGGATAGTGAGCATCATGACTCAAATGCCCCAAGACGCTGATCTCTACCCGCCAGATTCAAACGCGGAGAAGGACCATGTCGATGGCCTCGAAGCGAGCTGATACTAGGTAGATAGGTCACACCACCCTACAACTTGGCAGGGGGGATTAGAACAAACACCAGTAACTTTACGCGGGGAAGTATGTTCTCTCCTCTCAGAACCGCATTCGGCTGATTGTTTAACATGCATACGCCAATGCTTACAGCGTTGCATTCTACAAAGTCCAAGAGAGTCAATTGCACAGCTGCTGCTCATACAATACCTATAGTGAGATTATGATGCACATTACGAAACGTTAGATTAAGAAGTACATACCTTAGTATGTGGTTAGGTACGATACTCATGAGGAATACAGACGTCAAAGTCCGCCCTGAGATCGTAATGACGAGGTCTGAAGTGGATGCACCCGATTGCAGCTGGGGAAAGGGCGGGGCTCAAGGGACGTGGGGCCGATCGAGTCGATTTTGTGGGGCTGAAGACAAAAGCGACAGGAAGCTGCCGAAAGCGGGGGGGATCAATTGTAAGTGAATTGCTGTAGAATTGTCAATTCATACTCATAAATCAATCGATCACAAGAACAAGAAAGAAACAGGAAGACGATCAACGCGTTGACAAGTGACAACCACCATCGCCAACTTAAACCCAAACCCCCAAAAGCATAAACTCAACTGCCGAAAAGAAAAAGAAAACGTCAGGTTTCAGGGTCCAATTATCGTGTGCGTAATCAACGTCAACGATCATGAACGGCCTTGGCTTCTTGTGGGGCACACGCTTTGAAACAGAACCTCACTGACGACACGACTCTCGATTCCCGTCTCTAGTCAGGGTCCCTCCTCATCAGTCACCGCTTCGATCCAGGAGGGCCCCTATTCCACATCTAGACCCCAGATGCTGCATCGGGCTGGGGTAGGGCGCGTACTGTCAACTGTACTTTGCTGTACTATCCGATTTTTTATTTTGATTCTTATTTCGTCTAGTCATGATACTACATGCTGCACCCCCGGGACCTCTAGATGCCGTTCCTCTAAACACCTAACACCCAACACGCGTCATACGTATCTCGGTTGTTTTCTTTTTTGTTCCAATTCCACCATGACAAGAAAAAGTTCCTTACTCCTTCTCTAATCTCACCGCAGGGTTTCTCTCGATAAAGTTGAGATCAACCTTGTGGCCCAGCAGCTCTCGGATGTTGGAGATCTTGTACTTGATCATGGTCGGTCGCTCCAATGAAAGACCCCAGCCAAACACCCGCATGTCCTTGGGCAGACCCATGGGCTCAAGCATCTCAGGTCGGAACATGCCACTGTTTCCAATCTCCACCAGCTTGCCCAGACCCTCGTGGTAGCTGAAGATCTCCATGCTGGGCTCTGTGTACGGGTTGTAGGCCGGCTTGAACTTCAGGTTGGTGATACCCATCTTGGCAAAGAAAACCTCCATGAACTCCATCAGTCCACCCAGTGTAAGTCCGTAGTCGGCGATAACACCCTCGACCTGGTGGAATTCGGCCAAATGGGTAGCATCCACTGTCTCGTTACGGAAGACTCGATCAATGGAGAAGTATCGTGCGGGAGGTGGGCGGCCGTCAGGTCCCTTCTGCGCCGCTAGCTTGTACAGCATAGCTGTTGAAATAGCAGTAGTGTGGGTTCGCAGCACCAGTCGCTTGGTCTCCTCGGCTGACCAGGGATATCTGTAACCAATTGATCCAAACTTGCCGTTCTGGTGAACCTGCTTGATGTTCTCCCAGTACTCCTCCGTGTTCTGTCCCTCCTCTGACCGCGGCGCATCACCAACCTTGGGGTCGGAAATGTAGAAAGTGTCCTGAAGATCACGAGCAGGGTGCTGTTGGGGCACGAACAAGGCGTCGAAGTTCCAGAAACCGGTCTCGACGAACTTGTTGGTCGGCATCTCCTCGAAACCCATCTCGAAGAAGATTTGTCGGAACTCGTGTCGCACCTTATTGAGGGGATGAAGAGCGCCGGCATTCTGGTCCGCGCCGAGGGCCTTGAAGTTGTAGGGCTTGAAGTTGGCGGTCTTCCACGCTCCAGACGCAATCATGTCGGCCGTCAGATCTGTCTCCTCCTTCTGAATCTCCAGGGCAAACTTGGAGCCCTTCTCGATCTTGAAGCTGATGACCTTTTGCATCTTGATCAGTTTTCGCTTTCGCAGGTCGGTCAAGACCTTGGGCTCGTGGGTTCGGGTCTCCTTGATCTTCTGAAGCTGCGCTCTGGTGACATCCTCGATCGACTCGGCCTGTTACATGGGTCAGTCAACAATTAGAGTCCAAAAAACAAAATAGCACATAAGCCCTGGATTCTACGTACGGTAGCGACTAGCTTGCCATCGTCGCTCTTCTTAATCCACTTCTCCTTGAAGGCCTTGCCCTGTCCGACCTTGGTCACTGTCTTGTCGCCAATGGCCTTTTCCAGATCCTGAATCGACAACCCCTCCACGGCATTTCGCAGCGCCTCAAAGACACGCGCCTCGTGACTACCATGCTCAGCAATCTGCTCCGCTTCGGGCTCGAGAGTAGCCTCTTCTCGGTCAATTGTCTCATATGTGATCATAGATCGTGAAGCCAGACGGTCGAGGGCAGCCTTGATGTCCTGGAAGGCGATGGCGGGGAAGGCCTCGGAGGAGAGCAGGGGGCTCTTTTCCGACAGGGCCTGAAGGATCTGGGAGGTGAGATCCCCTGAGGGGGCAGAGCTTGAGGTCGTCATGATGTCGGACTTGTCTAGTTGTGAGGAGCCAAGACCAAGTCGTGGGTTTCGCTCTTTGGTTGTCGTTGTTCGTCTGAGTCACGGCGGGCAGAAATTATTTGGGCCTCTGTAGTGCTCTATCGCCCACCACAGCCCACGTCCGATGGCGGGGTACTTGAGATACTTGTGCTGAGGTACCTGTCCCGCCATCATCGGACCTTTCTTTATCCGGAAGCAGCATGCACCCGCCGGTACAGCTTGCCCTGTCACGCATAATCCCTGCAATCTTATCATGGCGGCTCAAGTCGCCTCATGCTCCAACAAGCTACCTCCATCCATACACTGTATTAATCGATATCTTGAACTCACATAGCCCCAATCAAAATTGTTTTGCCGTATACATATTAACCCATTTTGACGAAACTCTGCCACGATTATACGCCGTCTGCGAAAGCTCCATGACCCGCACGTGCTTCTCCTGAGCTATCGACCTGCTCATGCGGAACTAGCTCCCCTACAGATGCAGATGCAGATGACGATACTCGAGAATGAGCGATGATGCCTCGCCGAGCTCTACGGCGCCAAACGATGTCTCTCCCGCCGAACCCGCCAATGCTTCTTCCGCAAACCGCGTCACATGGGATCTACCGCAAGGGGAATCGAGGCCGAGCCGGTCGCGCGCCCAGTCACAATCCCAACGTCGCAAGAAGAAGAAGAGCAGGAAGAAGCGGAACCCCGGTCTAACGAGAAAGTTGGAATTCGTTACACATTTGCTCAAGAGTCTTGATACCCTGGTTTTTGCGGAGTTAAGTGCGCTGTATTATATGGAGTATGTTGGATTGTCATCACATCCTTCTTGAGTTGCGCTTACCAATGATGCTTGTCTAGGTGCTCAATGTTTCGATTCATCCTGAGGTCTGTTGGACAGTACTTATATCTGACACCAAAGGACGAATCCTTCCCTTTTGTAATGCCTGCGGGTCCCATTCATGCCTGTCTGGTTATCATCCCCAACATCATCTGCATACTCCTGCATGTCTTTGTCTCTCTGCCCGTGGGACCAGACTTCCATCGAGGCTATATGCACGGCGGCTTGGTTGTCGACTTTATAGGTCAGAAGCCGCCCACTTCTCGGCTCTACTATGTATTAGTAGATATCATGATACTTGCCGTCCAATGCCTGATGTTGACGGTGCATACCGAACGAGAGAGGCTTCGCGTGATTCTCAAGACCTTCCGACCTATGGTACCGGATGTGGCCCAAGAGATGGCACCTACTATAGAAGATTTGGATGCAGAGGAGCGTGGTGTTTCTAGGGATATGCCTGGCTCATTGCCAACCTATGAAGAGGAAGGTATCGAGCTACAGCCGTTGAGACCAGCCAGTACATCCGAAGAAGCCAACTCGACATCAGGAGAATCAGAGCCGCCTTCTAGGGATCCGCTTGATGAACCGACAAGATCGCATCTGTCTGACGTGTTGAGCTCTGGAAATGGAATCATTGGCGAGTATCATGTTATTCATTCACTCCACAATGCGGCGATGAATATCGAAAGAACGGCTGCATATTCCCTTCGTACATTTAGCTACGGAGCAACTATGGCTTCCATTGAAGCCCGAAGGCAAGGCCTCAATGTACCAACGCCAGCGGTTCGAAATGATAGAAGATAGCCAATGACATTTTAGCGATTCAATATTGATTCTCAGTTTGCGAAATTTGACTAGAAATGTATTACTGTTTGCCTTTACGCTATCTTTCTTCCAACGTTGCCAACACCGGTACCCTTAACAGAAACAATGATATCATTCGTATCGTCCCCAACATCTCTCAAACCCCAGCTACTTGCGCCAAATGTCCTCAAGTCTCGGGCGAGTACGACCATCTCTTCATTCGCAAGTACCTCCCGACCGATCCTGAGTCGACCAACATCCTCGGATCCCATAGCCATAAGGATAAGCATTGATCTGGCTGAGACTTGCGTGGCACAGCCGCCTTGTGAGATATTCTCAAGGAGTTGGTAGGCGCATTGCTTGCCAATATCCTCGGGAACAACACCACCTGAAGATGGGACGACCACATCCGCAGAGTAGAGAATACCGACAGCGCTCGACTCGGCGACCAAGCTAAGACCAAATCCGATTCCCAGTCGTCTCTTGCTTCCTGCCTTGTCGCCTATGGACACGAGCGGTGCCTGGTCATACTGAGCGGCAATATGAATGTCGGATACCAGAGGGTTTAGAATCTCACGCGCTGAGTGGATCATGCGGGCGTTGTTGGAGGCAGATACTCCAGTGCAGTATGCGACACCTCGGATGCGTTTTATGCGGCCGGGACTTCGGTTGAGATGCAGGGTCTTTGGTAGTCGTACTTGACTTGCGAATCGCAGCTCGACGCAACCACCACCGCCCTTTCCTCCAGGTCCTGCGCAGGATCGTTGAAGCACTCTCAGCTCTATCCGCGCGGGCGGGATACCAAAGAGGGCAAAGAGAGGGAGAATGGCTGTTCGGAAAGAATCGACAGAGATATCGCCTGTCTCGGTAGATGATGTGATGACTCCAGGGCCTGTGAATCGGACGTTCATGTGCGCTTTGGAGAAAGGTGCCAGTAGACACAGAGGCATAAGAAAGTAGGAGACGCCGCGAGTGTTGTTGACGGCAATGTTGTGCTCAATGACATCGCCATCAGAGGCGCCAAATCCAGCGATGGTTCCAGTGATCAGACCAGGGTGGTATGTGATGGTCGTACCCGTGTAGGAAATCTGCATGGAGCTGCCATTGGTGACAGCCTCAAGAAGGCGCAAGAAGGAAATCTCATGAGGAGCTAGACCGGGATTCGTCGGCGATGAGCTTCGGATCTTGGAGATGTGGATAGGTCGACCGGTCAGCGTCGAGAGAATCAGTCGCTGCGTAAAGGACCGGTGTCCTGTAAATCGGAGGAATTCTGGCGTAGAATTCGACATTTTGCTGCTGTTTTGGGGGGTATCTTTGGAATCGCAATATTTCCAGCCCGTCGCCAAAGTACAGACAAAAATTAATTTTCTGCCGCTGGAAAAGTTATCCTCAGAGCTCCAAGTAGAAGGCGGTGAGACTGGCCTCTCCAAGTCCTCTTGTAAGTGGCACTTTCATAGCCAGGACCTTATCGATAACCTCTGAAAAAGGTTCAGCGTAGTTCAATATTCCCAAAGCTTCAACTTCACATTGGTATCTATGTATTGAGAATGGCGGGCCGACCGCTACTTCGCGAGCTACGATCCCACAACGAGACGATATGTCGAACATGTCGATTGGCGATTCGACAACGACCGACACAATCACGAATAGCGGCATCATATAGCACCAAAACCACTTCGAAGCTACCCGTCGATGATGCAATTACACGAAAACCCAGCAGATTCGAGCTGAAACAATACTTGGAGCGCATAAAATCCCTTCGAAATCCAAACAAAGATGCAAACGAATCTTTCAGTGTGCGGTTCTTCGAACAGGACGACAAGAAGAGAACTGAGCTTTCCGGAGAAGATGCTTGGGGCGCATCGTTCAACGAAGTGGATACGTCTGGTCTGAAGGATGCTCTTTTGGAAATTAAGGATGATATCGGTGGGAAGGACGAGAAAGACGCCTTTCAAGATGTTGTCGACCAACTGGGAGATGAGTGGCACAAGATGAAGACGGCAGACGACCTCGAGCGAATCATTGCCAAATTGGACGCCTATACTGCAGCGGTCGATGAAGAGATCGACAAGACTGGTGCAGACCTGCCTAAGGAGCTGTTGGAGAAATTGGACTCGGAACTCCCAGGTTTGCCAGGAATGGGATCACTCGGCTCACGAATAACGCTGCCACAAATTCCGGAGAAGCCATGGACGATCAACCAGCGCAAGAAGGTTGCTCGTCTCAATATCGTACTGTCCAAGACTTCCAGGGACTATCGTCGTCGTGTAAAGCTTACAACAAAGACGGTACAAGGGGTGTTCAAGGCTTACCACTCGGCAAGACTATCCCTTGCCCACGGCTGGAGTCATGTTCCTCTTGAAGTCTGGGATCTGCTGTGGAAGGTATTTTCGGTTGACGAGTCTGTCAACATGCACCGCTTGTCACACATTGCACTTCTCGCCCGGGATATGAGCGAGGCCAAGGTCACTTTGAATCCTGCTCAGCAGCTCTTGACAATTGAGGCTGTTTTTGTGGATGGGTGGGAGTCAAAGGCCATTGAGAACTGGAAGCGTTGCATAAGCACTCTGGGTGATGAGAACGCTGTGACCTTTCAAGAGTTCTGGGAGCTCGGTGTGCGGATGTACTGCCGCACAGGAGACCTGGACCAGGCCCAGCGAGCCATCAACAAACTCATTCAAAACCAATCTGATCCTCGCATTCTGATGCCCTTTATCCGGACGTGGTCTGAACTGGGCACACAAGAGGGTCAGGAGAAGGCTTGGGAAGCATACCGTCGACTACGTGAGCTTCTTGGGGAGGACATGAAGCTTACCGATTACGACCAAGTTATATCCTACTTCCTGACAACAAACCAGACGGAGAACGCCCTATATGCTTTCGTCGACATGATGAGCGATGGGAAAATCGACCTGAAGAAGCAAAAATACATGCCGTCTGTAGTGGCTAACAAATTCTTCTTCGGAAAGTGGTTAAAGAGGCTGATTGGCGCGGGCGACTTGAACGGTGCTCACAGCGTCGTGGAGTTTATGGGACAGAAAGGGATCGATCCCTCCCCTATCCAGCTGAACGGTCTTATTGCAGCCTGGCAACGAGCGGGCGGTACCGAGGATCTTGAGAAGGCCGATCAGATGGCCTGGGCCATGATTGACACTCGAATCGAGTTCGTCAAGGCCCGAGGAAATGATATGACTTCGGAAGATGTATCACCAAAGACTGGTGACACGACACCTCTTCCGCGAGCCACTTTAGAGACCTTCTCACTGCTAGCTGAGAACTATCGTCTACGAGATTTACACGATCGTATCTTGATGCTCTGGGAGGCCTTCCGCGAAGCCGAGATGAAGGCCGACTCATTTGTCATCAACCAACTTCTCGAGTCCTACATCCAGGCAGGACAGTCAAAAGAAGCCCTGGAGTTATACCACACACTGGTACGGGAGAAGGGCGTCGAACCTGACCCATATACCTTCAGCGCACTGTGGAAGACCCTCGCTGTCAACCGTCTTCACGTCTCAGCTGGCCATGTCCCAGCTCAGATAGAGCCCACTCGTGCCATGTTCGCCGAGACAGTCAAGTTCCAGCACGCCTTCCAACCCGACGGCATGGACGGACAGCTCGCGCGCAAGATCCTGCATACCTTCCGTCGTATCAAGGATTACACAGGCTTTGTCGTCGCATTGACAGCCCTTCGCGACGGATTCGGCTTTTTGCCTCCTGAAACGCTCGTTCTCGAGATGGTCCTCGAGACGACGAAGCTATCGTGGGACTCACCGGCGCATCGACGCCGTCTAATGAATACCAAACGGGACCTCGACCGAAGTCTTGCCGCCTCAGTCGACGGCGATCTCTCTCGCCTGGAAGATAATCGTCGCGGCGAGGCCCTCTTTGAATATCTACAGAAGCGGTACTGGCCAAGTGAGGGTGACGACGATTTCAAGAGGAAGGTGTTCAAGGAGGCAGCAGCGCAGATGGGAGTGTATGATATGTTGAGAAGAGAAGAAAAGCAGTAAAAATGGGGGCATTAATGACTGATGTAGGGAATCATGATCTGTCTCCGCATCTATTCATTATGTACAACAGCATAGAAGGGCTTGGCCACGCCCGACACTCTGTATATCTGTATACTAGGCACGCTCGGAAGAAGCGTTCATCTAAATTCATGATAGAAGTTATGACCAAAACCTCACTGTTACTCTCTAGGCTTGATGATACATAATTGTAAATGAGTAAAGTATTATTCCCTGAATGCACTGATGGTGCTCTGAATACGTATGTCTATACGACAGTGAATCGATAAATCAACCCAGGGGGAGCAACTGCCCCTTCTAATCTTGAAAAAGAATTACAGGGCGAAGAGATTTCTCTTCATTTCCCTTCCCTTTCCCTTCGTTCACCCTTCCCCCTAAAGAACTCCGTCGCTATGCAAATTAAACCAAGACCCAATCACTTCCATCACTATAGCCACCATGCTTCCACGGTTCGCCTGATCTGCTCAACCCATGAGTGAACAGCCCCTATGACAAGTCCATCGTATCCTCATGATCTAAGCGATCGCCCACAGAGCTCAGTCCGGACTCATCGTCGCTAGCATGGCCGTTTTGCTGGGGTGCCTGTTGTTGGGGGACTTGTTCTTTGTCCGGTTGCTGATCTTCGTCGCTGGGTTTCGGGCTACTTTGGGGTGAGGCACGGTTGGAAATCCATTCTGTGATGGTCGTCTCTGGACCGCCCTCGACTTGAATCTCGCCTGTGTCGTGGCCTCTTCCGAGTATCGTTCCGTGGTACTTTGCGTCTTCGCCAGTTTTGCTGTGTTTCTTTTTCAAAGCTGCACAATGTCCTTGTCAGCCATGTCATCCACAGATGTGATCGCAGAAACTTACCATTGAGATAATCCGTAGCATCAGTCTCTCCATCTCCGCTCCCGACCTCCATCATCTCCTTCATGCGCTGTCCCGCAAACCACGTTATAAACTCCTCCACTCCTCGCAGGTCCTCTTCGCCGCGCCAAGTTTCCTCCGCAGGGACGCGCTCCGGCATCAGCGCCCCTGCATCCTGGAGGGCCATGCGTATATCCGCTATGGTGAAGTCTGCGCTGTCGCCTTGATTATGCGCGGCATGCTCGGCGGTGCCCTGGCAGAGAAGCGACAGGTATCGAGCTGCGAGGTCGGTCAAGGAATCGAGTACTGCCGGGCGCGTCGAGTGGTAGCCTGTAGAGCGAAGAATCTGGAGGATAGATGGGCGAAGGAGCGCGTGAAACAGAGAAGGCGGCGTCGTCATGTTTGTGTAAAGTTGATATTTTTTGTTTGTGGAATAAGAGTAAGATCGGTCGTGTCGTTTAGGCGCTCAGCTTGCGCTTGAGTTTGCGATGATCAAAATGTCGAGGAGATCGTTATTTGGGAATAAGCTACTGATTCGTTCGATTCGAGGTCGCGGTAGCTGAACTGAGCTGGGCCGTCATCGAGTATTATATGTAAGGGCCTCGCAGCGCATTTCCGAACAATGCGCCTTGAAAAGTTGCTCAAGAATGGTGTGAAGCTGTTTTGCGAATGAGCTTCTCCAGAGGTTGAAGTTGGCCCGTTTGGGGGGCAAGTGCAGGTCAGAGCAGAGCTTCCAAAATGGTATCCGTAGACGCGAGCCTGACAATAAAAAAGAGTGGGGCACGCGAATAACTACGATAGGTGCTAAGAACTTATACAACTTGCATCGAGCACGAACAATACAAGTTTTGAGAGAAAAATAAAGCCTAAGAATAATGAAATGCCCGCATTTACTTGGCTTTCCAAAATTTAACTCTATATAAGTTAAGCAGGCCAGCTGATTATCTTAAGCAAGACTTGGAGGTAGGGAGCTATTAAAATAATATTTTAGGACTACTTATATGTATGAAATCTTCTAAATACTATAGTTTACATATCTAAATTATCATATAGATCTCTAGTTACCATTTCATTAGACATTTCATACGGAACTGTATATACAAACTGATCATGATACCAACCAGATACATACATGTACCGCTCGTTGTCATGATCGTCATAGCTGTTGTTTGGGACAAATGAAGACCCCTTGTAGATTCTAATTAGGTACGCGTTGTTTGTATTCACGACATCTTGCCAGAATTAGTTCAGCAGCTGCCCTTATTCATACATTGTATCTCCGTCACCTCCAACATACCCCCCTGACACAGCTACCTATACAGCTATCTCATCTATCTACCCCTCTTACTCTGCATCGTCCGAGATTCCGCTATACTTGTTAATCCATTCCAGAACCTCTCTGTGCCAAACAAGTGAATTCTCTGGCTTCAGCACCCACTGCATAGAAAATTAGCAACTACTTCACTCAGTTCTGCGGCTTCGTAGACTTACATGGTTCTCGTCAGGGAACATGACAAGCTTGCTGGGCACTTCACGAGCCTGCAGTACGTTGAACATGGCCAATCCTTCCGATATGGGCAGACGATAGTCGAGTTCGTTGTGGATGACCTAAACGATGTAAGCATATCTCTAGGGTACCGCGCATATAGTTTACTTACCAGTTGTGGCGTGGCCCAATTGCCAGTATGCAGCGATGGATCCCATTTCTGGTATCCAGCACGGTTCTCCCAAAGAGTTCCGCCAAAGTCGTGCTCGGGGAAGAAAAGCTCCTCTGTTGCCCACTGGTTCTGTGTTGAGAAGACGCCGTCGTGACATACTAAGGCCTTGAACTTGCGTCCAAGATCATGCCCCTGAATCCAATCTGTCCTCACGTTAGTATGTATTCAATGGCCACTCTCACCACCAAGACTCACTAATCATGTATCCGCCGTATGAAGCTCCCAAAGCAACGGCTCGATCCGTGTCTATGTAGTCGACATGCTTCTCGAGGTACTCGAAACACTTCACCAAATCATCGTACGGAGCGCCTCCCCAGTGATTGGCAATCGCATCGATGTGAGCTTGACCGTATCCAGTGCTGCCAGTTGGGTTGGGGCACACTGCTATATAGCCCTGCTCAGCGAAGATGGCCGGGTTCCAGCGAGTGCTCCAATCATCTGTCCATGCAGATTGAGGTCCACCATGGATCAAGAAAGCCAAAGGATATTTCTTAGACTTGTCGAAGTTTGAGGGCAGCATAACTAGTGCATGGTTGTCGTAACCAGCTGATCCAGGGTACCAGATATCGGTGGCCTGAGACTTGGAGAGGCCAAATGCCTTGCCGTTCTTAGAAGTGGCAGAAATAACCTTGAACGACTTCTTCTCCGGATCCAGGATTCCATAGCTCGAGCTCTCCACGCGAGATCTGGATGTCAAGAAAAGAGAGTCACTATTCCCCAAGACGTGTGCCTCCACGGCGGAGGCTTCCTCGTAAATAGGCTCAGGAAGATCAACAGCTTTGAGAGTATCAGATGGCAGCTTCCAAAGCACTGATCTTCCATGCTTCTCAGCCGCAACATACAACTCCTTGTCGTATTTTTGCCAAACTACCCAGTCAGGTCTTAGATCCCAGCCACCTTCGTCGTCGTCTGTCTGATAGAACTCTTGCACGTTGCTCAAGTCGGTAATATCAGGGATCATCAACAGCCTTGTCTTGTCAGATTCGTACTGCTGATGCTTCATTCTAGCAAATGCAAGCTTCTTGCCGTCATTGGAGAATGTTGGCGCACTGCTGTATCCTCGCAGTCTTCCAGTCTTGACAATTTGGGGCGCAGCAGGCTTATCTGTCCAGGACTTGACGGGCACGTAGTAGAGGTCGGTCTTGGTGTTCCTTGCGGGATTCAGTTCTGGATCTTTCGCAACAAAGGCGATACCGTCCTTGGAAATGTCAAAGTCTCCAGCACCACCAAATGGAGGAACGGGCGAGCTTAGTTGAGTGCCTGCTAGAAGGTTGTTCAGGCCAGACTTTTCGAGTGCCCATTTGTCGCCCTTCCTGGCAAGCACGCCATACCAGAGCGAGTTCTGGTTTTCGGTGTTCCATGCATCCCAATGGCGAACAAATAGGCCAGTATAGATCTTGGCTGATGTATAAGTCTTAGACTCGGCCGCGGGCCAATACATGTCGCCTTTGGGGGTGGTCAGAGCGGAGCAGACAAAAGCAACCTTATCATCGGAAAGGACCTTTGCCTTGGGGTTAGAAATGCTTCCAGCAAAGCAGTTCACCATGTGTGGTCTTGATCAAAATGTTAGCTGTTGCATAGGCAGTCATTTCCTGCTGTGGGGGGATCTTTACTCAGATTTGTCCAAGACGTGTTGAACATATAGCGATGAGGATCCTTTATCGCTACTCTTGATGAAAGCAATCTCTTTCTCCCCAATCCAGATAGGATCGCTGGCATGCACATCCTCAGAGATGAGATGAGAGGTGTCATCCTTAATATTGAGGACACGGATCTGAGATGACTTGGAGTGTTTCTCAAATGAGTAGGACGAGATCTGGATGTATGAGTAACTTGTTGTTTACATGACCAATTGAAGCTCACTCACAGTATAGAGAACGAGCTCGCCGGTGGAGTTTGGGACGCCGGTAGAACGGCGCGGGGCCGAAATCAACACCTCGGGGGTGAACCGGGTGGCCTGTCTCGTCATCATGGAGACAGTGAGCGTGAGGGAAGAATATAGTGGTCTCAGGCGATGAGGCAGCAGTAGAGAGAATATAGTCGTAAGTTTTGAAAGGAAGAAGAGCGAGAACCTTTGTGTCTTGTTGAGACATTCATCATACAAAAGGTCAAGGCAGGTACGGGGCCCCTCTCGTCTCCTCACCAGCCGCCCGCGCCTGCCCGGCCCCTCTCTTCCGGGGAACCCACTGCTCGTGCTACCTTCCTTTACCATTAGTGCTAACCTTGTTACAGACAGCTTCAAAGGTCGATATCAACAAAAGGTCTACTCAGTAGAAACTGTACTATGCTAAGCATATTTCTATGCTCATTTTCCTCATTCAATTCTAGACATTCACCCAGTAACACCCAATCTCACCACCACCACTACAGCCGTTTGTGTTCACATACACAGACACTAGACCCCGCATCAAGTGACGGGATCCATGTTGACTTAACCGTTAGAACAAGAAGCGTCAGCTCACCCATAAACGCCATATTTGTCTAGGCTAAACACGAGCTGTCAGGCATTGGCTAGCCAGGCTGTAACAAGTTAGGTGAAATATGCTACTAATCATTCAAATTGATCGTAACGGAACTATAGGTAAGGCCTTTTTTGCGTACTGATCACAAAGACATAAGGCGAATAGCCAACTTCTTCTCTTCTCATTCATTACATCTATCAGTATCAACAAGCCCGCCGATCTGATGCTTTATATCTCAAATGGGAGTCCAATTCCCAATAGACACCAAACTTGAATTCAAGTTCTCGGCTCCCACTTAGTCCAAGCTAGAACCCACTGACCAGCCTGTATAGGCAATATCACCCCACCGGTCAAGCAAGGTATCTCGAGACACCCTAGAACGCAAGTCGCGGTAAAAAAGATCATATTCCAGTTCATTGTCCCAACGCCATCCGAAACATGCAGTTAATTCCATCGCTTTACCAAACGCCGCACCCCAGCCACAGGTGTGATGTACAGACGCACTACTTGCGCTGCGCTCCAAAATTCGTTCGCTTCTTGCTCGTTGATGTATCATTTTCGCTATCCTCCGGCTCGACCGTCTTCTTCTTCGACTTGCTCGCATTCTTTACTGCAGTCGTAGATGTCGGCGTCGGGTGATTCGATGGCCCTTCCCGGAACGCTGCAGATGATGGAGTCGCGCCAGCTGGTGTTGAGCCCCCTGATCCAGGAGTTATACCCTCCTGTAGAAATCCGTGGTTAGCATTTTTCGGCCGCAGCGCTTTGCCAGCATCGTTTGCGCCTTACCAGATTGTTCGGTCGGTATGAGATCGACGATCGCGAAAAGACTCGATTCTGCTCCATTGGTCCGACTTTTCGTCGTTGTGCGGCCGCGCCGCTCATGCCTTTCATGTAGTTGTCAAAGCCTGTGATGATATTCCCGTTCGGTGTGCTGTCGAGGTAGGCCGTCTCCTTCTGCGCGATTCCGTCTTCAACTTGCGTCTATCGACAAGTCAGCGGCGATCCAGGGCAAAACAAAACCGCATGGGAAAGCTCACCAAGCGTCGTTCCAGCATTCTACGCTTTTCAACCAGGTCCCTGACACGAGCTTGCGCCTTCTTGTACTCGGACATTGTCACTTGCCCGGTTGCGCCCCCAGCGCCGTTGGGCTGTTTTCTTTCAGCCATGCAGTTTTCCGCAGTCGGTTTTTGTCGGTATTTCTAAAGCGCGAGATTCGTTGATGTGAAATGTGTTGTAAGTCAAGGGTTGTTTAATCAACAAGAATCCAAGTTAGGCCACGCCCAGTCGATACTGTGGGGCGCGTCAAAGAAGCGCGACTAACCGCGTTACGCGCCAGCGGATAAGCACATACCATCAACCAAAGTTCAAGGACACAAGATTGCCAGACAACAAAAAACATTATTCTGCGTATCGCAGATGGGTGTTGTTAGATAAAATCGAACACGCGACGGATTGACTGCGAGGCAGTTGATCTTGTAAGGTATGTGATATGGGTTGCAAGTAGTATAGCAGCCAAGCCTTACTTCACCTTAGTCCCATGAGTTCTCTGGCTCTGTAGGAGTTGTGGGGTTGGGTGGGATTTCGGATATGTCGTTGGAATAGGGGTTCAAGGTATGCGACTTGGGCTTGTGGAACCCGATCGAAAGAGGACTGGTATCCGAACCACATATGCGTGTTATGAGCCGTAATTTCTAAGGAAATAAGATGCTCAGAAGAGCAGGCCTTGGCTATACCAGTTGCGGCTGCTCGAATTGACTTGGCGGTTGGCTAGTTGTAGGGCTGACCTGCATGGAGCTCCGGTTGAACGAGGTCTGACGTCTATCTCGCAGAAACAAATGAGAGGTAAAAGAGGTGTTGGAATATACATCGAGAGAGAAACGATCCAGGAATGTTCTTTGATAAAAAGAAAAGCCAACTGCCAAGCAACGTAACCAAAGCTGGTACTTGGTAACGCCAATAGTCGAGAGCTCCATGATGGTGATGTACGATTGAGCCGGTCAGAAGAGATGGAAGTATGATGATAAATGGCCCCTGGTAGAGAATGCAGGTGCCATACCGACATAATATCATGGTGAAAGGCCTTGACTCTAGGGGCACGTAATCATTCTCGTTTGGGATGATGCCGTTATCCAAGAACAGCTAGAGAATTATGTATATCAGGACTCTCGGGTGTAAAATATACAGGGACCGGTGAGTCGTGCCGGCAGATTAGCTGAGTATCTGTTGGAGTTGTCATGGTAGCTTCCATTTTGAAGTAATCAGCAACCCAAATCCGAAAGGCAACGAGACATCCGAGGACAGCCAAGGTATCGGTAAATCCGAAATAAGAAGGTAAGAAGCTTGTAATGAAATAAGGGTTTGTTGACTCAATGGCATGGAGAGGAGGTGTTTTGCGACGTATGGGCATTCGATTCGCTCAGAGCGGTACACAGGCCAAGAGATAGCAAATGGGTATCCGGGAATGACAAGAGAAGAGCAGACTTTCAGGGAGCGAGTGCGACACATTGGGCCCTGACAGTGAGATTGTCAGACGCAGAGATGTTGATGGCGCCCAGAACGATGCTGTGAGGGTGACCCCCAAAGGCTATAGTGTTTTGCAGCGAGTCTGATTCCAAGCTGGTGAGCGACTGGCATTGATCTTGAATGCTTCCGATACTTTCTTAATCAGCACCTCTCATCCGTATATTCCGGATTGTCGCCTTCTCTGGCTATACTCCCGGTATGGTTGCATTTCTTCCAAAGGGGCCTCCTAGATCTCTAGTTATCGTGGACTTCAGCTTACGAATGGACGGCCAGAGAAGATCAACAAGCCACAACCCTGTCGTCAAAGGAAGCACGGCGTGCAACGAATCCGGATCTGACAGGTCCCCCAAGGCGGCGACAGCCTCTTCTTCGGTGCATCCTTCCGGGCGGCAGCTGGAGCCAGGATTTTCCCCCTGGATAGGTAAATAAAGGCATCGTTTCCAAACCGATATGCACGAAATAGCAGAAACCATCGGAATTGGGCCGTAAGTTGGGCAGCAAAATGTTTCCCCTAGAGAACCGCAGCTGATACAACAAAGGGGATAAGGGCTCCCTCTGTCAGGAATAAATAATGTCACAGGCTTGGATACCTGAAGGACTTCTGGAAAGCGACCAGGGCCGATTGAATGTATAAGACTGATGGACAGTAGTGCGGCCTGATGATGATAGCAGAGATGGTCGAACTCGAACCGGAAGTCAGATAATAAAACGGTGATAGGCCCGAAGGTCCACAGCTAATACGGCAGAGGGGTTCCCTCCGTCAAGGATGACTGATGATCAGGCTTGGATATCCAAAGGGCTTCTGATATAGGCCTGGAGGACCGCAGCTAATACGGCAGAGGGTTCCCTTCCTCAAGGATGACTGATGATCAGGCTTGGATATCCAAAGGGCTTCTGATATAGGCCTGGAGGACCGCAGCTAATACGGTAGAGGGGTTCCCTCCGTCAAGGATGATCGATGACCCGCGGAGGCTTGAGTGTCTGACGGACTTTTGGCAGGCTTGGATATCCGAAGGGCTTCTGACATAGGCCTGAAGGCCCGCAGCTAATACGGTAGAGGGGTTCCCTCCGTCAAGGATGATCGATGACCCGCGGAGGCTTGAGTGTCTGACGGACTTTTGATAGGCTTGATATCCGAAGTGCTTCTGACAGGCTTGAATATCTGAAGAGTCTTTGGTGATCCAGGGCCGATTGGGGTGTACAGGACTGATGGGCAGTAGTGCGGTCTGACGATGAGAGCAGAACTAATCGAACTCGAATCGGAAGTCAGACAATAAAGTGCTCACAGGCCCAGAGGACCCAAAATGATACGGCAGAGGGGTTGCCCGGGCCGGACCGAAGTCCATTTGGGCTTGTCAGGGTGTCACACCGGCATCCGTGCCAGCTCGAGACCCTCTCGCGCAAGAGTGAGGATCACGATCCCCCTCTTCACGAAACGATGGAGGTTGATTACGGTCGTCCAGCGGAAAAGAAAACCGGGCACTTGAGGGAAGATCCTCAACAAGAGGAGGACAGAGTAGCCGGTGGCAAAGACGGCGACAGGCACGAGAGGATGGCGGTACCAGGGGGCGCGGGGCTGCAGATATCCATCGTTAGAATGTTACTCAAGGGGAAAGACAGCAAGACGACACCTACAGGCATAATGATGCTGGGCGGATCGCTGAGGATGAGATGGTTCAGGGAAAGAGATGGTCCAGTCTTGGTCGGAGTACTGATTGTGGTGCGATCGTTATACTCGGTCACCACGGGAGAAGTAGTGATGAAAGCGGCGTTCGTAAGTTCAGGAGAATGCTCAGTGACAACAGTACCTAGTCTCAAGAAAATATTCTTTATTTATATAGTAGTTTCATAAGATTATACAAACTCTCCTTAAGCCCCGCTGCCACCATAAAAATATGTCACGGAAAGAGTCCAGAAACCTGTCAGCTTCACTCTCATCAAAGACTCCAGTGATCACAATGCCAAGAATAAGAATTCTGTTGTTATTGTCTTTTTAGCTATGGGACATGCTGAAGCCGGCGATTTCCAAGAGTACGTTCAGCGGATCGCCTATTGAGAAGATCCCTTCAACTTCAACCAAGTATACCATTACCACTAATTAAAGTCTTCGAAATACTCTCAATTCCCAGGACAAGGCCAAGAGCGTGAAAAACAGCTGATCAAGAACTTAGCAGTTCCATATGGCACAACCGCGATGAACATGCTCTTTCCAGCAGACCATCGAAAATCTCAGCTGCGGTTCTATAAGAAGAGACAGGCACTGCTGGATCGTTGGATCTGACTGTTGGTCTTTCTCTCCTTCAGAACACCACCAAACAGGCTTTGCCAGGTCTACCTAGGCAGGGAAGAGTGACAGATTTCTTATCATGAGATGATCTCGTCTTTGGGAGCCGGTCTCTACATCCTTAAGTTCCATGTCATGTACCACTGTGACTCAGCCAGCAGGCAGAAAACTTTATTGTCTGGGCTTCGGCTCATCCATGGATTGTTTTGCGAGGCGGTAAAACCTTAGATATAAGTTGAGCCTGAGGGGGAAAAGGTTCCTTTGCTGCTCATAGTGTCACCTATAAGACGCCATGTAAACCCAGTACTTACAAATTCTCATACTCTAGGGGTTTCAGCTCAAAGAGCACGGAGTGGGATTTAGAGTCCTATAGAGTACCTCGTCTTCATTGTATCAAGAGCAAAATGTCACTTCATCATATCTTTCTTGTCTGATCTTGATAAGATCGATCAAGGTGATGTTGTTTACACTTTTGACATCACGCACAATGTCGTTCCAATTAATTCTTACATTTTCCTTGCAACAAACCTACGGGATAACTGGACCGAAGACCAACCTAATCTATTAAGGTATAAATAGAAGGCTTCATGACCCTTACTTTTCATTGCTGAAGCAGTTCCCTCTTCTCAATCTCAAACCACAAAAGCCAATACGCCTGAACTCTTCAGCTTACAATCTCTACTCTCCACTACCTGCTTCGCTCTTCTACGCCCTTGGTTACTTCACCTTATACAGAGCCAAGGAATACACACCCACGCAAGAGACATTACCTTACAGGTACCACTACCACTACTACTACTGCCATTACCATTACCATTACCACCACCACCATCACCGCCACCACTACCACTACCAAAGAAACACCACCCAGTTTCAGCCATGATCGGACTTCGCGGTACTCTAATTGGTATCACTTGTCTCAAGATATTTCTCGAAGGGCCGGTAATATTTGGTGGGAGATTTCAATATATGCCTATACCTCCTGCCCCTGAGCACTTCAGCTATTCCGCCAGTCTCTGGTATTACTTGTCGCACAGACAATGTTTCAACCCGTTCCTGGGCACCATCTCCGGCGTGTGTCTTGGAGTTGGAGAGTTGAAGTCAATGTTGGATGAGCAGCGTATGGCCCGCGGGATGTTAAGTGGCTTCCTCTTCTGGCGAGAACTACCGATCATCATCCCAGCCTCGTATCTGGCCAGTGCCTTGTTAGCAGCTTGGCATGCTCGCAAATTGACGAGGGCATAAACATAAGTAATGACAACCTCTTTTCCTGGATCATCTCTTTGCCTGGTAAGCCATGATACAGTGGGCATGCATAGGCTCCGACACTTTCATTTCTTCTTTATGTATTTTATATAATCTTATACTAATTATAATAAACTCTCTCTATTTATCTATAACTCTATATAATTTATAAGACTCTTATTTAAAGCCTTCTAATTATTATATTCTCTATATGTATTGTTGGCTTGTGTCGGAATTTTTGCACGGGACTGTACCCTTGATTGGCAGCAAGGTTATAAACCAGCATGATAACTCAGTTGCTATTGAAGCCTAGATTCTTAATACCAAGAAGAACTATCTCGCATGTGCGGACAAAAATTTCATATCAACTACCAGCTGCAGCCACGAAGTTCACTTCGGCATTATGGACATACCATACAGTTCCGTCACACTCAGAAATGTGAAGAATCCTTATGAATGCTGCGGAGCATGCCGGAAATGCTCGCCAGTATTGTCCCGATTGACAGGCCCAATGTGACAAGTTTGTGTCTACCAATTCTGAGGATGTTTACCCTAGCGGTCAGATGAACTGGGCTCTATATGTCACTACCTCCTACAAGTGGGCTGCGTGAATCTGGAGTAACGGCCCATGTGTGTAATGTCCAATGGTGGTGGTTCGTAGTTATAAAATCACATTATCCATGGTAGTTCTCTGAGTTAGACCTGCACACTATAACATCTTGCCTTGGTCTGAGATTTATGTCTATCATTACTGCAAAAAGCTTGTGTAACTCCTTAAATAATATTTTCTAAGGACCAGAGTCAAGAGCGTCGAGAGAGGTGGATTACTGCCAGTCAACACGTCGTTTAGTAGTCTCAGGAGAAACCTTTTTGGGATATGTCTCTTTTTTATTACAGTACTCTATACCTACAGAACTTTTATGCAGTCTCCTGATTTCCAACGCTACAAAAGACCAAAATATGCGATTATAATATAGTCGTGATAGTGACACCAGAAAGGACTTTGAGATATTGTTAGCTTCGGTTTCCCAAGAGCAAAATGATCGAAATCATTCTCATCCTTCGTCTTCATCGTACAAGCGCCGCAAGAAGCAAGCTTTGGTTCTTCTTTCGCAAAATCGCGTCAGTGCCTATGCCTTCTCAGCGCACTCATGTCGAACTAACCTCGGATACTTCATTCCATGGCCACATCTGCCTCTGGCTTAATCGGTGGGGCACGAGATTCATCTTCAGAAACATCAGCTGATTTTTCCCGAATTCTTGAGCGCGAAGAAGCTGAAGAACTGTTTCGTCGCCGGCCGCCGGGCGATTCTTTCCTCCTTGGAGAACGATGACCACCTCGTCGAGGACTTGGTCGCCTCTTGGTCCTGCGGTCCGGTGATGCACTGGCAGAGCGACTGCGACTACGACTGCCGCTACGGCTGTAACTGCGGCTTCGACTGCGGCTGCGGCTGCGGGAATCTGCAGTTCGTCCAGATCGTGACGATGAGACACTTCTTGTGGACCGCCTGCGACGGGAGACCGAGCGACTCCTCGAAGAAGAGTAGCGTCTACGTTTTGCCGCTGGAGATTTCCGATCGGAAGATACAGAACGAGATGGGCGAGTCGGGCCATCTCGTCCACCACGCCTGTTTGCGCGACCACGATATGAGTCCCCTCGTGGTGAGCGCGCCCTTTTCCGTCCGTCTCCTTGTGCTCCTGGAGATGCAGCTCGTCTTCGTCGGTTTGATTGATCGCTGCCACGTGATGCGCTACGGCTCCGCGAATTCGATCGAGATGAGGCCGATGCTGAACGTGACCGGGCAGGTGATTTTCGTCGAGCATGATCAGCGCGACCTCCTCCACGTCTGCCTCGAGGGACGTAACTATCACGTCCAAATGAGTCCCTCGAGTCGCGGGCGCGAGGACCTGGCGATCGTGATCTACGACCTCCTCTTCTAAAGCCCCCTCTTCCTCGGTTGTCGAAATCGCGGTCACCGCGGCGTCCTTGCCAAGTATCTCCACGAGTAGCTGCTCGGTCTCGGCGGTCACGGTCCTTCATGTCGGCGACTTCGCGGTCGCGGCGTTCCCAGTCGCCCCGTCTCTGTTTCGCATTCTCTGCAGCACGGTCGGCCTCAATCTAGGGAAAACAGTGTTAAAATATGAAGCGCAGGGGAATAGTGGGATGGCGTACCTTTTCTTGTATAAGCTCCAACTTCTTGGCCTCAAGTAGCTCTTTGGGAACCCCCTGGGGGCTGCTTTGGGCACTCAGCAATAGCTTCCATAGGTCTTTGCAGAATTTGGCCGTGTCCTTATCGAGAAAGCCTGTGAGTTGGATCTGAAGCGACTTGATATCCGGCTATCGGGGATGGATTAGTACTCTGTGGACTAAATGCGAAAGTGTGAACGTACGTGTCGCGGCCCCTCAATCAGATTGAATACGAGCTCAATCACCACGTCGTCCTCATTCCCCAGAATATCAGAGATCTTGCTTGCGATCCATCTGTAAGGGCAAGTCAGCACATGGCTTCACGGGCTTGGGTCCGGGAAACTCACTTCTTCATGACCTGTAGATTCACCTTTTGCATATCAACCTTTTGACTAAACTCGGGAGGGAACTTGGTCGACTTCAAGAGTCGCGCATCTACCCCGGTAGCCATGGTGGTAGCTTCGCAATGGCGATTTGGTATCGTGGATTTGGGAGACGCGTTGTTGAGAAAAAGTTGCTAAGGAAGAAAAGTGACGTCGCCAGCACAAGCTGTTTGAGCCCCATGCAAAGTGCCGGTGATTGTGCACGGACCACATTTTACTTCCATGCCAGTCTCACTGTTACACGCCATCGAACTCCCCGGATTATCTCCCGCTTTAGGGGGTGTTTGCGCTGAAAAGTCCTGAAAGGCCTTCTTCAAACAGCGGGTTTAAGGCACGTCAGCCATCGCAGCCTAGGACAAACATACCATCTTCTCATTGATATTGGAGCTTTACTCTTGTTTGGCAAAACAAGGGTTCTCTTTCTTAGCTACCTACATTCATTGACAATCACAACATACGAAAATGGAGAATTTACACGCACCGACTGTACCATCTGGGGAAACTACTGCCTCTATCACTAATGGCGATGCGGGGCATCTAAGCTTCGCGGAGTTGCAGCGAAAGAAGGACGATGTTGAGGCTGAACTGAAGGCCCTGGGAGGTGTACTTGACTCGGTATTTGAACATTTCAGAGTAACAAAACGTACACTGAACTGATATTTCTACAGCATGGAGTTGACATGAATACATCTCTCCTAACGAGCGATGGTTTCCCTCGCGCAGATATTGATGTTGCCCAAAGTACATCCTCTTGATACTCAAGTTGGAGGTTTATCGGCTAATGCAAAAACAGTCCGAACCACAAGAGCGCGCATCGTTCGACTACGAAATGATTATTCCGCTCTCATGACACGTATTGAGAAATTTCTTCATGAACATTTCGCCAGTCTTGACGAGGATGATGCTGCACCAATTGCGACTGGAAACAACTCGGAGCCCGCCTTACCAGACTCACTCGCTGCGCCCTTGGATCCTCCATTCGCCAAGGTCAACACAGTAGCCGCAGGAAGTCCAGCAGAAACTGCTGGCCTCAAAGCTGGAGATGAGATTCGAAACTTTGGCTATGTCAATCGAGCCAATCATGACAACTTGAGAAAGGTAGCTGAGTGTGTCCAGGGTAACGAGGGTGTAAGTTGTCCAAGCAGCGTCCACGAAAGTATGCCAGCTAACAAATGACCAGAACAACGTTTTCATCAAAGTTTCACGGCCAGATGGTGTGGCTGAACGACAAGAGCTACGCTTAACTCTCACCCCGAGCAAGGACTGGGGCGGTAGAGGATTGCTGGGTTGCCATATTCTACCTCTATAACCTTGAAGAAGCAAGCCGGAGGGTTGAGATGGTTATACCCACTCGAGACATCATCAGAATGGTATGTCTTGTGCCAGACCAGGCAACGGGGCGGGAATGGCAGCTTTCTATATCCTAAAGATTCCGAATAAAATTATCATCCCCTCGCAGACCATGAATCGTATGACGACCTACAATGGGAGTACCCCTAACAGTATCCGTACGTGTATTATACTGAAGTCTTTAGTTAGGTACACAATCAGACTTGAATGATATACAAGTTATCCGTTCATGCATACCAGTGCACCAAGAGATTGCCTAGCTTCAGACGAGAGATACAGTGAGCATGTCAGTGCACTTTCGTCAATGATGCCAAATCAGTCCGACTCAAGAACATAACACTCATGTCTCTGATTCACCATACTGCTAAGGCCTCAGTTTGCTACCTGAATTAGAGCTACCCAATGGTTCAGCTAACAGCTGTTACGTTGGTATGCAACATCGATTGGTGCCAAGTCAAATTGGGCGATGACAAAGGACTTGGTTGTTTGCCTGGACAATTGAATGAGACATATGCACGATCTCGGGCATCATGACCATGTAAAGCACTTATGACTTACCTATCTGCGCAGGCATGTGGCTGTGATAGATGGTTTGCTAAAGCAAATTGAAATAACCTGACTAATAACCAAAATGAAAGCTTCTATTATATGAATTATCCAATGAGACTTGTTGCTTTGTTACAGGACAATTGCTACCTAAAAATGCCCAGATGCTACCCTGGGCTTGCTGACTAAATCCATCTCGATGCAAGCAAGAGGCAACTCACCCGATCCACGATATCGGGTGCCAACATCACCTCACAAAGAAAAAATGACGAACCAAGGCAGAGTGAAAGGCAGGCAGTCCAGGCAGCCCAGCGCACAAGCCAACGGAGCAAGACCAGCGAACAGGAAGACGTAGACGACCAAATCAACTTAAGCGGTGCCCAATGACAAGAGCGGAATCTTCCAAAGCGGTGACGGCCATGGCAGGCCCGGCAGGCCACCCTTGTGGATCACTGGCGCACTGAATGGCGGGTATCACGTGCAGCCTACCCACTCCAAAGGTAGGTAGGGGCGACTGAATTTTTCGCTTGAGGTCCTTCCCTGCCCAAAGTCCCCCGCTGCCTTCAAAACATCAGGTTGACCTCTCGAAAGTTTGTCAATCAATCTTGGGTATACCCACATCTCAGCAACGGTTTTTTTCAGGTATATAGGATCCCTCCCCTCGCCAACTCTTCACCTCAACGTCTATCCCACTCTATACCCCGTTCGATCGAGTCTATTGCGCCGTTGCCGACCGCTCAACAGAAGCTAACTCACGCCTCTCAGCACCCCGCTTGTTTACATCCCATCCTCTCTGTACCTGTCGCTACAACACCACAATCACAACCATCAATATGGCTGAGCAGCAGACCCCTACCTTCAAGCTTGTGCTTGTCGGTGACGGTGGTACCGGAAAGGTGTGTAGGATTCCATGACGCAATATTCTTTTTCGCGATTTTTTATCGACGACCGCCGAGCTGTTCTCCGCCAAGTCGAATCTCGAGAGATATGGAGCGATTCCCATCAAAACGTCAGCATCGACTAACAATTTTGTCTCGCGATAGACCACCTTCGTCAAGCGTCATTTGACTGGAGAGTTCGAGAAGAAGTACATGGCCACCCTCGGTGTCGAGGTTCACCCTCTTGGCTTCACCACCGTAAGTATCGCGACCCCACGTTGACCTATGCGGGGTACTAATCCATCCACAGAACTTCGGTCAGATCCAGTTCGATGTCTGGGATACCGCCGGTCAGGAGAAGTTCGGTGGTCTCCGTGACGGTTACTACATCAACGGCCAGTGCGGTATCATCATGTTCGATGTTACCTCTCGCATTACCTACAAGAACGTCCCCAACTGGCACCGTGAGTCCAATCCCTGCCTATGATATCACCAAACACACGATTAACGAGTTCCATAGGTGATCTCGTCCGAGTTTGCGAGAACATCCCCATTGTTCTCTGCGGTAACAAGGTCGATGTTAAGGAGCGCAAGGTCAAGGCCAAGACCATCACTTTCCACCGAAAGAAGAACCTCCAGTACTACGATATCTCCGCCAAGTCCAACTACAACTTCGAGAAGCCTTTCCTCTGGCTCGCCCGCAAGCTTGTCGGCAACCCTCAGCTTGTAAGATAATATCCCTTCAGTTCATCCAACTTCAAATGCTAATCAATTTCGATAGGAGTTCGTTGCTGCTCCCGCTCTGGCTCCCCCCACTGCCCAGGTCGACGAGAAGCTCCTGGAAGAGTACCGCAAGGAGATGGACGAGGCCGCCGCCATGCCTCTGCCTGGTGAGCTTTCCGACGACGATCTGTAAATGACTCGTGCGGTCACGGAATACTTTTGTTGAGGAGGATGCTGCCAAGTGTCCAAGGAACGGTGCATGGGCAGTGTTTGAGGATGGCACATAGGCAGCCGGAACGACCATTTATGAGATACAGGGCGAAAGTCCTAGAGTTTACAGTAGCGTGATTATGGGGCGGCACAAAAGACTGGCCGTCATGCCTCTCTTGGGGGCACATGGGACGGTGCCACTGCAGAGAGCAGTGTCTTATTTAGTTTAGCTAGACTTCCTCCACCAAAACAACGAACAGGGCCAAGTTTGCGTGGCTTGGCTAAGACAAAGAACTTTGACCCTTTGATGGAAGTTATGGTTTTATGCATGAAGTGATGTAAGTAGATGCAAGACAAATTCGGTATGGATACAGCTCTGGGCTACTTGGAACCCAAGGGAGGTTAAAGGAGTGACATAAATTGGCAACTCGTTAAGCCCATCACCACAGTACCATTTAATGTGATTGCGAATGTAACCATGTGTACGGAGTAGCTGCAGCGTTGATGCTCGGAATGGCAATCTTGCAGCCACTGCATTCTCAGCCGTTGTGTCACTCCAGCCTTTTTGGGTACATTGATGTGGTATATCAAGGTGACACGACTTGACAGAATATTCAATTATGGATTGTGATTTGACAATGGCTTTTTTTCTTTTTATGCGGATGCCGGCCTCTCCGATGCGTCCAAATGGGAGTTGATAAATGACCTGGCTGAGAAGAGAGAATGACGGGCGATAGACACATAGGGGTTTGTTTAGATAGTTTCTAATGGAAGTTGTCTATAGCACATGCTATGTATGTGGTCTAACGGGTAGGACTGGGAAAGCTTTGGCTTGACAAGACTAAGCTGTGATAATTGCAAATATGAGTGCCCGGTTCTTAGATGGGCGGGATGGATGAAAATCTCATGCACGGAGTATAGGAGGCAATGTTGAGTTAACAACGACGTAGGGTGACACATATGAGCAGTATTAGTCGACGGCCATGCATCTCATATCTCATCTCATACCCTGAGGAGATCAGATTATATGAATATCCAACCCCTACCATGTACAGACCATCCCCTGCACAATTCAAACCGGCGCGGAGGAATGGTTTGCCAGCAACGTTAAACTCAAAAGAAAGATAATGCAGGTTGACCGTTGGCAGTAAAAGCCATGTGAGAAACAAAATTCCATCCAACAGAGCGTGAAGTCGAAGTTGACAGTGATTACATCGGTTTAGAGGTCATTTGACCAAGTAGTAAGCATTATCACACTGACAGAGTACTTTCAGCAACCTATAGCAGCATTTTCTTCGCATTTCTGTAGACCGTGTTGTTATTGAGGACATGCTAAGACACACCCGGCTGTTGTGTTTCTTGTTGATGCAGCAGTCCATGTGAGACGCGTTTTGAGGACCCATCAAAACAACACATCTAAACAAAGATGGATCCATAACGTTTACGAGACTAGACGTGTAGACGAATAGCGTGCTACTTGATTGTTGTCAGTAAATGGGTGTTTTGAAAGATGTGATCCATCGCGGTAGAATATGGAGCATCAGTCATGGATATGAGAGTTATGTTAAGACCTGCGGTGAGAATTATTTGCTACTGGAAGAATGAACCAAGATTAGGCTTGGCGGTGTATTTATTTACCTAGCCAGAGAAGGTACCTAACGTTACCTACCTATTTAAATGGGATGTGGATGGATGGCGGGCATGACACCCCTGCGTGCTGGCGCATGCAGCCACTTAATGAAACAGGGGTGTCAATTGACCACAGGATGGTCCCCAGGATCGCCAATACCGTTGGTTAATTGACTAAAGATACGTGGGGCAAAGTGCTGGTAATTGAGAAACAAGGGAATGGAGCAAGATTGAAGCACCTCCGGATATGCTATGCGGTGTTTGTTATGAGATGTCGACCAGGCAATATTGACAGGACACAATAATGAAAGGATTGCTCAACGCTAACATGGAGGTTGTCGATTGTCGAAAGCATCCTCATGCATATAGGCGTATGCAATTGTATGACTAGTCTCATGTAGATGGGAAGAGCAAGAGCAAGAGCAAGAAACAAAACTGGATAAAACACTCAAACCTTCTCCTGTGACGCATGTGCGTGCTAAGTGCTTTTCCAACGGATAAAAATAAAGTTATGTCTAGCATTTTACGCGTTGTGATTGTCCTATAGCGTGTCGTTTTATGCCGTTGCGGGGTGTTACAAAGAAACGTAAGGAAGAAAAAAAAACACTACATATGTACCATCCAATTCATATACGTAAGGGGATAGGTCAACGCTCTCGTATCTGGCTGATAACGTTGAGGTTCTCCGTAGATATCTTGAATAAGACATTTTTATATGAAAGCTTAAAATGACAAAGTCACGGTGAGACACGCGCTGGGCCGTTACCGCGTTTTTAAAGTAGACGAAAGATAGAAAAACCCGGGCTATGGAGTAGTAATCTAGAATAAAAAAGACAAGGCAGGAAAGCTAATCTCCAACAAAGGACGTAATACCAGATCTGAAAAGGTCGGTAGGGGAGGTTGGTTTTTTGTTATTCCATGTAAAGTGCCCGCCAGTGCCCGCCAGTGCCCGCCAGTGCTAAGTTAGCAAAGTGCCACACGAACTGGATGGATACGTAAATACAGAATGGACAGGGGGGCGCGTTTACAAGGTTTACGCGGAGGCGCAAGCGCCTAAGCCCAAAGACAAATGGGGGACCCAGGAGGGGAAGTGCTGCGCAAGGGCCTTGGAAGGGAACTGGACTTAACTTTAGTGAACCTCAAGGGACGATAGGCCTGGTCGCCTCGTTTTAGAAGCACGCCCGCCCTAACTACACGTCGCTCCTCTACGACCCCAACTACGAGAACCTCGTTTTTTCCTCTTTCTCATTCAACCTTCTCCATCTTCTTCTTATCTCGGAATTCACTGAAACCATCCAGCTCGCCTCATCTTTATTGTATCTGCACTCTCTTCTTGCTGGCAATATCGTACCTCTTCTTTCCGCGACTCGCCAACCACGACACAAATCGCCTCCTCTTTGGTTCTTCGTACAGTGATGCGTCTGCACCTTCAATAAGGCCATCTCCATCATCCTCCTCCCTCACGCAATCATGGCCGCTCCCACAAACTTCTCCTTCGAAGCCGCTACCCCCGATAAACACGCTACCTCGGCGCCCAGTCACCATGACCTCGCCGTCACGCCCCAGAGCCTCCCTCCTCTGGCCGATGCTGATGCCCATGGCAATGCATCCATGTCTGCACCCGATTCAGAGAAACATCCCAAGGGGAAGAGAAAGCGCACTGCGTATGTTGGAATCTGCAGAAACCCTGTTCAGGCTGCATCAAAACTGTAGGGGACTGAGCTAATTTTGCATCAATTGTTCGTACAGTGCCAAAGATAAGATGGTTCTCGAAGAGGCGTACAGCACCAACCCAAAACCCGACAAGCAAGCGCGCCTAGATATTGTTCAGCGCGTGTCTTTGAATGAGAAAGAAGTTCAGGTATGGATAAACATGGTGTCTGTTGTTGGATTATGGATTCCAACATACTCGACCCGCTACGCGTTTCTCAACGGGCTTGGGAACATGGAATTGACATCATCTCTTTTTAGATCTGGTTCCAGAACCGAAGGCAAAATGATCGAAGAAAATCACGTCCTCTATCACAACAAGAATATGCTGCTCTTCAATTTGGAAACATGCACGTTATCACCTCCGACCCCATCGCCAACACTACCACGCCTAGCAAGCCTGAGAAGGCATTCCCAGTAACCGATCCTAACGTATCTCGCTTTGCGGACCACATCTCTGCGCCTCCCCGACGTTTCGATCAAACTCCTTCCATGCCACGCTCCCACTCGGACCATGTGAACAGCACTCCAGTTTCCATGAACCATGACCGCAGTTATCGCTTCTATCCCGATGTCACTCCTAACCGCATCGATCCTTCTCTCTCACATGAAGCTCATGGCCATTCTCATTCGTTGTCAAGCTCTATGTCTAGTAATGTAGGCTATCTGGCCAACCGTTGGAACCCTGGTGCCGGGTCCTTCTCCACGCCTCCCGCTATGTCTCGTAGCGGTGACGATTCTTTCCGGTATGATAATTACCCAAGTATTCCCTGATCATCACTGACCAAAGCAGATATGACCATTTCCCTCCATCCTCGTGCACCTCTGAACGTTCCTCCTTCACCCACAGCCAGTCCAAGGTTCGCCTATCGATGTCCTTGGATGGAAAGGCAGAGCTAGTCTCCAACCAAGGCTCTCCTTCACGAGAGATGCCTCCTCGGCCATCCTCCACAACGCCAAGCTTGCCTCAGGTCCGGCAACGTAACCTACAGCGTAGCCAGAGTACTATTCCTGCGGTCACTCTCCCGCCTATTACGGCACTTACCAACACCTTGCCTCCTAGGCTCATGCGAGGTCGGTCTCGCGACGTGCATGCCTGGGAATCCTGTGCGGACGCTGAGAATCGTGATGAGCTGACAGCGCAGGCCGAGAACGAGTCGAACGGATCGGCGATTGCAGCTATCAACCTTCTCCGATCTTCGAGTGGGGTTCAACCACCAAGCACTGCCAAGCGAAATGCCTCTATGATGAAGCCTCAGCGCCCTCAACAGGCCAAGAAGGCCAGGATAGATCCTAGTGGGTCAAGTATCTCGCGGTTGGAGACGGAACTGGACGAAACCGAAAAGGCTGACAGGGAGTATGGTAAGGTCAAGGTTTCGATGTTGGTATCTCCAACAGGCGGTGATTCGGATAAGGAGAATCTCACCCCGGACGAGGATGCTAGTTCACCAGATCCTTATCACCGTCGACCTCTGCCGCCTGCCTCGAAGCCCGTTTCCGAGAACCCCCGACGTGTCGGTCGAGTTCTGCAAGAGCAGAAGAGTCCAAATCTATTCGCAAACCGCGCAAACACAGCACCTTCGCGACCCCGCTCCATTATTAAGGAAGGATTGGAGATTTTTGAGGATAGAATGAAGTCGGCTATGCCTTCGCGAGAGAACGAGGTTGAGAAGTTCATGCGAGGCTCGGTTAGCCCCAGCAAAAAGCCTGATATGGATTGCGTGGCTGGCCTTCTTTCTCTCAGTCAGGGAGCTTGGAGGTAACGCGAAGAGGAGAAAAAGTAAGCGGCAATTACAGTTGGGATATAATAAAGGGGAGATGTCCGGATGACATCTATGCGGTCTGCAAAGCTTGTTTTGTTTTCTCTCCAGAAACGGACCAGAGAGACAGGTACATATATTGTATGGCCAGCTACGAGTCTGGTTCCCAATGTACACAGGTGTAGGATGTTTGTGGTTCAACTGCTTTGGGTTTGGCTTTGGGTTAGGGCGCCTGGGAACTGGTGCTTGTGAATATCTTTACATTCAACCGATATTGCTTGGCTCAATCAGTGAAGCTAGTAACTTGGCTTCTTGAATGAACACAAAACAGACGAGAAAAAGGATTGTCTCGCAGACATCAATCAGTAAAGACTTAGTTCATCAAGGAAATAGGAATGTACAAATGGTCCCAATATTGACTCTGATGTCTAAGTTGTCAGCATAATACAAGGTCGTGTATCCTTGGTTGGTGTCGAACTAGAGTATTAAATCTGATACCCTTATAAGTCTGCCGTATAAAGATGTGGTTATCAGGCTAAATGCTTTGAGCCATGCAATCACGCGTGGGGGACGTTGAATACATCGAGAGACCATAATATTGCTCTACATCTAGATGTCTAAGTATCTTGTTGCCATCGCTTATTGGTCCACCTCTTGACAAATCTTCATTGAGATCTTGAATCTATCCACTTATTGCCCGGCTGAACTAAAACGACAGACAAATAACATAACCAAGCGCCGCCAACACCTTGCCTAAATCCAATTCTTTTTTCCTATTATTGATTGCATGCCATCCCACCTCACATCCCCAGGAGACTCATCTGTCGACGGATGGGACTTGCACTCACGCTACCCTCTTCACTTGCGTAGCATGCACTGTCGGTGTCGATATCCCAGCCGATGTCATCATCCTCGTTACCGTTCTCTCCAGCCTCGGCGTCAAAGGGCTTCTGCGCTGATGCGCGCACGTTCCAGCGGAGAGTGCGGCTGACGCTATCGAACCACTCTGTGTCGGTGCGTGTCACGGTAGGGAAGGGGTACTGAGAGGCTGTGATGGTAACGTGGTCGCCCTGTCGGAGCTCGAGGCGGCCCTTGCCGTCGAATGCGCAGTAGGCGGTTGCTCGTGAGTTACGGGGGACGACAACTCGGAGGGCCATGGTGTCGGAGAGGACCATGGGGCGGAATGAGAGAGTGTGAGGGCAGATGGGTGTGAGAAGAATGGCGGGGATGTCAGGGTGGACGAGAGCACCGCCGGCTGATAGTGAGTATGCTGTAGAGCCAGTTGGGGTGGAGAAGATGCATCCGTCGGCTTGGACAACAGTGAGAAGCTCATCGTCGCCGTAGAGCTCAAGGTTGGAGACATAAGGTGACGGGCCGCGATCGATGACGAGCTCATTGAGAACCTCGAATTGCTCAGGTTCTTCGATCTTGGGTGCGTCGAGAGCAGCGAGGCCACGGTTGGCACGATGGACAGTGCATGTGAAGCGCATGCGAAGGTTAATCTTCATGCCGTCATCGCCCATGATCCTGTTGAGGTGCTCCTTGTACTTCTCGAACTCAAAGGTAGTCATGAAGCCGAGGCTGCCGAGACTGAATGAGAGCACGGGAGGCACGATGCGCTGGAAGAGCCACGAGGTGAACAGGACAGTGCCGTCGCCGCCGAGGGTCAAGACCAGATCGAACTTCTCAGGTTGGCTCCAGCATAGATCAGGGGTCCAGTACTTGAGCATGTGCTGGTAACGAGGGTTCTCAGCGAGCAGGCCGGAGGCATCAAAGCGTCGTGAACCTCGTAGCTTAGCATCGACATAGACGTTGACGCCAAGGTCGGAGCCATAGCGTGGGGTGCGTAGGAGCCAGCCGGCGAGTTCACGGGTGAGGTAGACAAGCTGGTTGTCGCGAGCTTTGGTGACAATCATGATGTTGCGAACAGCACGCTTGATAGGGCGGCGTTGGAGCTGCTTGGAGACTTCTCGAACACCAGTTGCGGTCGCAACGAGGCGGGAGTGCGACATGGAGACATCGTTCTTGATCTCCTCCAGGACTTTGCCAATGTCGACGGCATCGGCAAATCGTTGATGGTAGAAGCACGGCGACTGGAGAGTTGAGGCGAGGACGGTGGCTGCGACATCAGAGGCAGCTGTATCATGACTATCGGTGGAGGTGTAAGTCCGGGCAGTAGTGGGCGTCTTCACGACGGCTGTTGGGGGTAAACGAGACAAGGCGAGGTCATTGAGGGCATCGGTCAAGCTTTGCGAGGGAGCAGAGCTCTTAGATACGGATACACTTGAAGTCGATGGCAAGTGAGACTCTTTGGCCTCTGCCTCACGAGCTGAAGGCATGTTGAGGGCAGATGCAAGTGACAGCGAGAGAGCGTCGGGTTTGTTGTGTCGGATAACAGAAGCCAATGCCCTCGGGCCAGAATTAGACCGAAGAGCTGAAGAAGGAGACGACTCTGAGTAGGATTGTCCGGGAATTGATAAGGGCAACAGTGAAGGAGAAGAAGAGGAGGACGAAGAGGACGAAGCAATTGTATCTTGTGAGGCGGATGACAAAGTCAAGGGTCCACAATCGCCCTGGAGAGTTTGAGGGTTTAAAGAGTCGTCGAGTTGCGACAGACGACGATCAGTCAGGGACAAAGGAGAGGGAGATTGTACCTGGAAGGGACTCTGCTGGTGGACTTGAAGATGAGTAGTGCGAAGAGAGTCCGTATCGGAGGCCGAGTTCCTCTTATTTGTAGGAGACAAGCAATAACCGTTGTCTCGCTCTCTTTCTCGGGGGCTGCCAAGAGTTGGGTGGAGAGCCGTGGGAGAGACGGCGCAAAGTATGCCTGTCATATTTGCCCGTAAGGTTGAGGGTTCTTTTTTTTTGGTGGAGGTTCCTTCAATGAACGGAGCGGATTTAGTGAACCTGTGACCTGTAGCTTCAGAGGGGGGATGTGCCTAAAGGTGGATTGGTCGCCCCTAAATAGGATAAAATCCGCTGCTTTCAATGCAACGAGCACGCGATGTCTCTCGTTGTCTTGACTGCAAATCGTGTGCTTTTTTTCTTACACAAACAAACAATCCTTGACTTTGGAATTCACCCGATTTTTATGTCACTGGTGATAGTGAGCAATGAATGATAGGGAATTAGTTTTGGTGGACAAGACCGCGGAGACAAGCGGAGAAACAGCCTCGGAGTTGAAGATCAAAAGCCGTGTCTTGTATCCGGTATCAGAAGGCGTATCAGGTATCAGGTACCACCTCTTAGATCGAATCTGACCTGCTGCACTCGAGAAACCAGAACCCTCCAGGGGCTTTGTGTCTTGGAAGCAAAAAGAGACACAGATGACGTTTTGTTACCTCGCTTCCCTGTGATCCGGGACCGAAGGTTACAAGGGTACCGGTATTTTCTCCTTTTAATATGCAGCGATATTAATAGAATAAATCGTTCCCAATAAATCTCTCTCTTCTGCAGATGGTACCCAATTAGGTACTCGACGACACCACACCTGAAAAGGTCCAAAGTGTTTGATATATCGAAATTCGAGAACGAAAGAAAAAAGTGACGAGTGACAAGTTTATTTAGTCTCTTTGCGGGGGTGGGAATGGCCACTCAGGGAGATGTGACCAGGGATTGTCGATGGCTTCTAGAGCGCAAGAGCCGAGCCGAGCGGGAGGGACACGCCGCGATTGGTGGGTGGGTTGTGATAAGACAAGTTTAGTCGCAGATGCACGAGATGCACGTGGTGGGTGAGAGAAAGCTGGGAACAAGCTTCAAGAGATCAAGACTTATAGACCAAGAGAGGCAGATCGTGAGGGTGTTGTTGGGTTGTTGTAGTGCAGGTCCAGGCGGAATTCGGAATCCGATCGAATAATTCACCGTTATAATAACAGGAAACCCCAAACTTCTATCCACTGCAATAACAGCAACTCGGAGTATCGGGCAGAAGATCCAAGAAGGTCAAAATAGGAAGCAATCCAAGGGACAAGGATCTCTCTCTTTTTGGGCTGCAGAATGCAAGTGTAGATTGTAACACCACGCGGACCAACAGGTAAATGCAAGCCACAAAAGATGTGATGTAAGATTGATTCTCCAACGACCAGCGATTGAAAAAGAATTAAACAAGTGGCCAACAACCAACAGATTATTGATTGAAGGAGCGCGCTAATTCAACAACCAACAGCTTCTTCAACTGAGCGAAAGTGATAACAAACGAAGGGCCGTAAGCGAAGGGGCAACAAAAAAGAGATGATAGAGAAGAAATAAAGTGGGCGATTTTCTTTTGGCGACGAGAGACTCGCAGAGTCTGTTGGAGCGAAAATATATATACGCGTGATTACAATCAATGTAAATAATAATAATAAATATCAAAAAGAGACACCTCAGAAGTGCTTGGGCTGGAAAGAGAGTATTGAGACCGGCTACCGAAAACCAAACTTTTATTGCTGGGAGAGCTGCAGGTTGGCTTTTAATACTCACTCTCTGGGCGTTTCCCTTTCTTCCTCTCTCCATCTTTCATCCACTATCTTCAATATCTCGAGTTACAGAATAACCCGCCTCCCGTAACGTTTTAGTTCCAGGGTCCTCAAGTTTTGGGAACAAGGTCTCCCGCCCCTTGTTCGTAAAGGTAAACTAAACTCCCCCCCTGGTCCCCCCTTTGTCAGCCTGGACTATCCTTGTGAAATCCTTTTGCCCTCGTTTACTCCGTGGCAGCGGTTAAGACGGTGATTAGAAACGGTTGCTCCAGTCTGTATTACCGGGGACCGAGCTTTGTGTATAAACGATGGCTGCTATACTCCGTATATACTGTATAGTACGGATACTAGGCTAGAGGTTTGTCGATAATGTGCTAGTGTGGACTTGGCAGGAGAGTAGTTTAGTACATATCATATGTGGTATATTATAACATAGCAGAGGATCCTCTTCTATATGATAAACTACAGCTGTTATTCCATGGATCTTGAGATGATCACTTGTTTGCCTCAAATCTCCATCATATCATCCCAACATACATAACCAAATTTGAACAAATACTCATATCATATCACTCCTTACAACACTCCCCGTTATAATGATCCGTGCTCAGCAAGTGGATCTGACAGTTGTCAAGTGGATAATTGGCTTTTTAACGGTTCAGGGACGTTGCAGATTTCCCCAGTTTGTTAATTTCCATCGCCTTTTCCGTACTGCCCAGTGCTTTCCTGTGGCTTAATAATCCCTGGTTCGAGCACCAGGCAAGTCATTAATTGCAATTATAGAAATTGATTTAGACGCCTTATCTACGTCTTTGATTTAGCGTGTGTTTTCATCACCATCCTAGACCTCGGACTCGAGCTTTTACAGTTGTAACCCCAGCTGTGATAAACTCTTAGCGATTGTAACACCGAGTATCACCTATCCAGGCGCCAAGCACTATAGCAGACCGTTTGATAAGCATCAATCAACTTAGCAAGGCGAATTTGACCAATGTGGCACTGAGTATCGAGGGCGTGGCAAGCCGTCTCAGAAACCCTTCTCCAAAACAAGAGTTGCCTCCCGCTTGGAAGTTGAAAGTCTAGACCGGGACGATTGACGTGAAAGGCAAGGTACTTGCTGACAGGTGTTGTATTGGGTGGGTGGGTTTGTACCTCAATGCAAACCCCAATGTTTACTTTACCCCTGTTGGAAAACATGGGAAATGCAGCCAACCAGCCAGTGCTGATGCAATCGAAAAGTTATGCGATGTCAAAAATTCGTTGTAAATTTCAATGGTATCTAAAATCCTTTACAAACCCAGCCCAACCTCCAAAAACCGGCCTGAGACCGCCAATACAGGTTCTGATGCCGTGGTGAAACACCACAAACCAGGA
The DNA here is from genome assembly GCA_021020635.1 of Fusarium sp. PT. Lineage (NCBI taxonomy): Eukaryota > Fungi > Ascomycota > Sordariomycetes > Hypocreales > Nectriaceae > Fusarium > Fusarium sp. PT. Next base: position 1,088,347 of record JAHMRZ010000008.1, on the reverse strand, counting down.
CCTCGTCCACTGAGGCGCTGGTGTTTCGAGACCCTTATCCGATAGCAGACCGGATCAGAAACCTCCCGAGGCTGTAAGCTCTGCGCTTGGCGGTTTGAATGCTAGAACAAGAAACACTTTTTTGTTCGTCAAAGGGAGGAGGGGTTTGACCCTCTTTCTCAGGAATCTCGAGGGCTACGTCTCGTAATTCGGTGACACCTTCGACTCCACGGGCTAACGCTGAGTTTGGTCAGTTTGGTAAGTCTCCCCCGTAGCTGGGCGCGTAGGCGAGGACTTTTCTGTGATGCTCAATCCTGGCATGTTGATACATGTCGGAGATAACGAGCGGGTTATCATGCACTTGGCGTTGGTGTATCATTTCCAGTACAGGTCTTCCGCTACTTTGGTTTCCATGGCTGAGCGGATGAACTGCCGCATGCTCTTGGACTCAATATCGTCACCGGACATTGCTGTGTCGAAGCCAGGCTGCTGATGCTCACAGCATATGCGCTGTCCAAGCTCGAGAACCTTGGCCCATTCATCGGGAGAAAAAGCTCCTTCGCTCTCTGACAAGAGCAGATTGTCAGGAGAGGTAAAGGCAAGAACGTGAACAGACTTGGCATGGTCAATATCCACGGCGGTTGGATCGACGATGATCTCCTTGCCCTCCTCCTCGGGAATGGCAAGGAGAGTTGCAGCGCCGATGGTCTTGAGAGGAATGGCGGCGGTGAGGAGTCCTAGGATGGCTGTGTGAAGAAGCGCGGGAATGATAGGGAGGTTCTGTGGCAAACGTCAGTTCAACCATGATACCACCAGCTCTCACGAAAACCTACCAATTGCGCTTGAACCAGCTTTGCATTGACATAGGCGTTCTCAGGTGTCTCAGCAACCTGAAGAGTGACCTGGATCACACACCGAGGATAGTCTCTCACAGGGATGAGTTGTCTAAGCGCCGCCTGCATGATGGACTCGAGCTGCCTCTCACGGGTTCCTGTTGCATTGTGTATGAGAAGCTGATATCTTGCGACAGAACATGTCGGGGGGTCTTACCTCCTACGCCAGCGGCAGGACGAACAATGACGTCCACCAGAGCCTCAAAGGCGTTCTCATCTCGCCGTTGAGCCTCGACAGGGCCGTTCACTGCGGCTATCACGGCATATCCGCCGTATGAGAATGTGGCAGAGCCGTCGGCCTTGGCGAGGTGCGATAGCTCTGCTGTTGGTTCAGCGGTGGGAGCCATTGTTGCTGGTGTTGAGACGACTGTTTAGACGTCTGAAGCTGGGAAATTTTCTGTGTCGTTTGACACTTTGGCCCCACGGTGTGTAAGGCGGTAGGCAGAGGTAACAGATGAGTGAGAGGTTGCCGAATGAATAAATAGATATGAGTTTATTCTCAGACCCTAGATGGAAGAAAATGCTATTGAAGGTATTAATTACCCAGAAAAAAAGTTACACTCAGTAAGTCAGTTCGTTTACTGAAGGTTGCTTGTGGATTTCTAGATAGTGGGGCCAGTCTAGAAACTACCCGCAGAGGTGCTGCCAATCATAGATCCATAACTGATGACATACAACCTCTCTCGATAGCTACAGTTGACCATTCTCCTATCACAAACCTTTAACACAAAATAACAGCTCGTACATAAAATGGCTTCGCAAACTTCCGCTCCGCCCGATCCATCACAAGGTGCAGCATCATCTATACCAAATCTCAAAGACCGCCTCCCCAAGCTCGAACCTCGAAAGCGACGCTCAGGTCCCTCCAATCCAACTCCCATCCCCGAGACGCCCGCCTTGCCCGCGCCACCCGATACGGCCGATTGGACTTTCAAGACGCCGTCGCGGAGAATCTTGTCCAAGAAAGATCATGATATTTTCCTCTCTTCTTCGACATGTAAACTCATCACGGCCTGGGTCTTTGGGTTGGCAGAGTCTGTGGTCGACACTCCCAACTCCGCAGTTCGAGATGCCGACTTGAGCGGCCCTATCAAGACAATCTTACATATCCTCGACGAGACGGAGCAGTTGGTGACAAAGTCTCCTCCAAACGAACAGGGTGGTTCACGATTTGGGAATAAGGCCTTCCGTGGTCTTCTTGAGCTGGCGCAAAACAACAGTGCCGCATGGCATCGAGACATCGGTGTACAGAACGACGATGCTATCACCGAGCTTTCTACATACTTTTGCCAATCTTTTGGTAACGGAAACAGAATCGACTACGGTTCTGGACATGAGCTGAACTTTATGATTTGGCTCCTCTGTCTCTACCAGCTGGGCCTGCTGAAACAATCCGACTTCAAACCCCTCATCCTCCGCGTGTTCGTGCGCTACCTCGAGGTGATGCGTGTTATCCAAATGACATATTACCTCGAGCCTGCAGGGTCCCATGGTGTCTGGGGACTTGACGACTACCAATTCCTCCCTTTCCTTTTCGGTGCCGCGCAGCTTTTGCATCACCCATTTATTACCCCACGGGCTATCCACCAGGACTTGACTCTGGAGGAGTTTGGCCACGACTTTATGTATCTCGGTCAAGTCAGCTTCGTCAACAGCACAAAAACCGTCAAGGGCCTAAGATGGCACAGTCCGATGCTCGATGATATCTCGTCAGCGAGGTCCTGGACAAAGATCGATGGGGGCATGCGTCGTATGTTCGTCGCTGAAGTCTTGGGCAAGCTTCCTGTCATGCAGCACTTCCTGTTCGGGTCATTGGTACCAGCAGCCGATGGGATGAGCGAGGACACAGGTGCTGGAGATATTGAAGATGCCGAGCACGATCCACACGAGGGCCATGACCATACCGCCAAGGCGCACGACGGTACTGGTTGGGGAGACTGTTGTGGTATTAAGGTTCCAAGCAGTATTGCTGCTGCTCAGGAGATGAAGAAGAGAGGCATGAGCCAAGGCCTGCGAAGAATCCCATTCGATTAATGTTTTTTTCCTTCTAGATGAACCAAAGCATAACATGGGGGTATGATGGCCCTTGGTAGGTGCAACTTGTTGATGAAGCACTGTGTACTACTTATGTTTTTTTTTGTTTTTTTAACCTTAAACTTTATCAAGCCCAGGCTTTCCAATTCTCTCAATATTATCATCAATAAAATAGACCTCAGATAGATTATTGCTATCTAAGGTCTATTTTACTGATGATATTATTGAGAGAATTAGAAAGTCTAGGCTTGATAAGGTTTATGGTTGAGATAAAAATAAGTACTACTTATGTTCGTAATGAATAATGATCAAAATGCTACTGTCATCGTTGGCACAATAGCTGGTAGAATGAAGTAAACCGTGTATGAGTCGTGACAACTACGATAGGGACAGTAGAGTCCTGTTGGTTGACCCTGCTTGAGGGACCTGTCATGATACATGTTCCATGTCAAGATGGAGTCATGTAGTTTCCCTTCTTCGTGGTATTCGTTCAGTCTTTTCGCTGTGAGTTTTGTACTCCTCCTAAGGGCGAGAGCTCAAGCTCTGGTCCCGTCCTCTCCATAGTCATCCTCAGATTTGCAGGTTCAGTTGGTCGCTTCTTAGAAAACATACTACCGCGCATGATCTCTATCCTTTCTTTAAGAGGAATAGTGACAAGCTGTTGGTTCTGTGGATAAGCCAGGCATGCTTTCCAGAATATATTGCAGGAGGTCACACAGAGTGCGAGTGATGTTCCTTTTGAGAGGTTGTTCGCAATAGAAATGAGTCCGGGAAATGGTAGAATATACGCACCGCACTCCAGAGACACACTTTAGTCTGAGAGAGCCGAACCTCCGACAGTCACCTTAGTGAGTCTGGATCCTGGCACCAGGTTAGACAGGTGCATGTTAGATCGGAATCATGCCAAAGCGGTCTTGGGCGTATGAACTGTTGATCTGGACTCTTAGACGGCCATGCTGGAGAGAGTGTGACATACAAAAGGTGCCACAATTGGGCTGAGTAAATGAAAACTCACGAAGCATATGAACTTGTTGCAAAGTAGCGTACGACAGTAGAACCGGACAAACTCTGTGGGTCTTCGCTTGAGACTCCCTTGGTATTCACCTCGACGATGCCGGTCTTCCATCGCAGTTTGAATGTCCTAGTCTCGGTTGCTGTGTAACTATAGCCGTTTTCAAACAGTAACTGGTAATAAGACATCATCAAGAGTAATATCTTGAACTATGTAATTAGTAAGATCGCTCTTGCTCATTATTGATGCTACTTTATAATGCTGACTTTCCGGAGGTTTATGTGGTGCGGAAACGTCCAGTCACTCCAGAACAACAACGTGCCGGTTGTACTTGGCAGAGAGACCTGGCTCGAGACAAAGGTCAACATCTTTGGATATACTGCCAACTTTTTGTAACTCCTCTCCCATTGCCTGCTGTCGTTAGAGTAGTGAAATTATCTTTAATTGTTCTCAAACTTTGTCATATGTCCTACAGTTTAGGACAACTTGGCTGTCATATTTGAGAATACTGAGCAAGACCGCTGTGAGATAGCAAACAGTGCCCTTGTTCTCGGTCTTCGGATCTAATAGTCTTGGAGTCACCTCGACCTGATTTTATATTGTTAGTGCATTACCTCTGGATAGTTATGCATCTATGCCTTGTCCTTAACGTCGGCCCTTTGTAGTACATATGTGTTGGTAATATAAGTTACGCCTGTGCAGCCTCGTCTTCCTTTTCATTACTCTTCCTCCTTCACTTTACACACGTAAAAGTCTCTTCGCTTGCATCGCCACATCTTCTTACACACAGCATCATCAACACACTCACATCGCGCAATGGTCCACAAGCCTCCTCTTGACGTTGCACAAAGTCATTCTTTCCCCAGGATGGCCAAGCTTTCCATTTACGGCTATGCCAGAGACTGGTTAAGCTTCCTGCTCACTTGCACCACGACACCTCCAGTGTTTGTAGAATTTATGATCAATTTTACTTATAAGTATAATTTATAATAAGTTGACTTACTTCGTGTAATTCTATAAATTTAGTTTAAATCTCGAGGAGTCGTCAGAACTTCATATCGACTTACAGGCAAAACAAGCTACCCTAAACATATTAAATGAACTAGCACGGTAGAACATGTTGAATAACAACCGGAAACTGCCAAATTCTCCACGTTCTAGTAATTCTTTCTTGCCTCATAGGTTACAGTACACATACATCAATGTAGAGTATTATAAACCACGCGCATCCATGTTCATCTTTCGTCTCATCCTTTCATCCCGAGTAATGGCGGTCTGCCGTCAATATGCATAAGGAAAACTCGATCTTCCCGATTCAACGCAGGAGACCCATAGGATTCCCAATGGGAACAACAAGCCCGAATTAGTCAAAGGCAAGGTAAGCAAAAAAACAAAACAAGAGCAAGGTAAAGACAGAAAAAATCTTACCTCTTGCAGGAACTCCAAGGCCTGTAAAGTGGCGCTTCGGGTTCCTGCGGCAGCGAGGATGCTGCAGCATTAGAGTGTCTTTTACAGTCTATCATGTTGCGACAACAACAGAGACAACCAAGGATATACCATGTATGCGCATGCGAGGCATTGCATACATTCAGAGACTGTTGGAGGAGGCTCTTACAGTAGCGTTATGTATATGCATTCTGTGCTTTTGTCGGGTCTCTCTCTCTCTCGCCCGCTGTCGTTTCCGATTCCGTATCCGCTGCCTTTCCCTTCCGTTCCCGCCTCGCGTGGTCCCCGGCCGGACCAGATCCGCGTGGCTAACGGCCCAAGGGATTGGCGTGTGGCGTGTAAGTTAACGGAGGTAATGTGGTGGGGATTGCTAGGGGTTCATGCGAGGGAGGAAAGAAAATGGATATGGGAGGCGTCTTTTTTTTCCTCTGTTTTTTTTTTCTTTCTTTCGTCTTTGTTATAAGTCGACCATTCTGGAAGCAACTGCATGAGGCAAGGGAGCAAGATGAAGGATTTTCTTCTCTGCGCTGAAAGGCGAGGCCGACAGATATTTGTTGAGATTTGCGAAGCCGCGTATATGCAGACGATATTGGCAAGTATTGAACTTTGGCCTGCTCAATTGAGGCAGTGTCGTGTAAGTTGTTATATCGATTTCCCTCAAGCTTCCCAATCCCTCCTTTTTACTCCATAGCCTGCCGAAGGCGAACTGCCAAATCTCTTGTCTGATGTGTCTCTGCATTCTCACATGTATGCGCATGCAGCTGCCGGAACATGGATCGCTTTGTGGTGTTGGTCAGATCTTGGGCTCTGTCAATCTCACATTTCCCTTCTGTCGGGACCGATGATGCTACGCTGGGATAAGCATTCCCAAGATCCAGCACATTGCTCTGCTTTTGATTGCGACCTCTTCGTGACCAGTCAACTAGAAGGTCACCACCAATCAACGGCAAACATATGAAGTGAAACGACACACGCCATGCAACACGAATAAGTTAGCAGTGTCAGTGCCATTTCGGCACGTCGCCGTAGGCCACTGAAGTAGTTCGCCAAGGTGACCACAGAACTGATACAGCGCAACGTCAAGTGAGATATCCAATCAAATTATGTTTCACGCATGTAAGAAGAGTTCACCTCTGCTAGACACTGTGGAATGTCTTATTATGAATCATCGGATTGCTTGCCTTCGGCATTCTTCGTGATAGGTTGAACAAGACCATGCCTCAGCTTTGAACTCGATCCATATGCTTTGTGCATGGGTAACTGATCGATCATCTCCAGTCTAAACAATTGCACAGAGGCTTGCAGACCAATGCAATTTGCTTATGCCTCAGCTTGCTGTCATGACTGAGACGATTCCAAGCAAGGCATGAAAGGTAGTGTGGCCCGAAGGTCATCAATGCTTCATTCTCGAGTCTTACAACGTGCAAGCAGCAAGCCTTCAGAAGGTTTGACGAGTGATCAGTGACCCACGGAACAACTCGGCGGGTATGACGAAGAACCAGTTCGGAAGACACCTCACTTGTGTAAAATCATGACCAGGCTCAATATCTAGGGACGCTAGATGCAATATCAAGGGTAAAGGTTGGCATAAGGGATTATGAAGGGCACTTGGATAACAAGAGATGCTCAATGATGAATGATGTGCACAAAACACTCCCTTTTTGCCACCCATGACCAGCCAGCCACTAGTTATGCAGCACCTCATGAAGCTCTCGACTTGAAATGAGACATTCCGCAGCTTTTCTCAAGAAATTGGCCTCAACTTGTCTTTGCCAGTGACTCAGGCTCGTATGACATGGAAAAAAGCAAGGGGGATATCTTATCAGTAAGGTCGGATGTCACGAGCGGGGTAGACATGACTTTGAACCTGGTGGATGGGGTTTCTCAGTGACGGGGATTAATCCTGAAAAAGCCTAGCAAAACCACTGACCAAGGCAGCGTTGTACTGGGCATTTGTGAGATCTGATGTGAGATCTATCATAACTGCCGGCACCAGATACGAGTCCTTGGCACGAAAAGGGCTAGGTAGCCTTGTAACATGCCTCAGTGCAATTGCAATTCCCGTAGCTAGAACTCCGTAGTTGGTCTTCAGTGTTTCTTATACTCTTCGTGCTTGCGGATAAACAGCCTTCAACTGAACATGCCCAGGTGATCTGTACTGGAGCCGGATCGCGTCAAATCGCAGACCTGGGGTAACCCTGATGACAGTCGAATCATGTGATTTTACCGCTCTCAACTGGAAACGTTCGGTGCAGTTCATTACGTCGGCAGCTGCAAACCTTGGCCTGTGCGTGTAATTGCGAACATAACAAGGATGCAGTTTTCTCATCCACCTCGAGGGTAGAATGCTTTTTGACCCTGGTGAGCACGGCCATTGAGCGGGGAGCCTCCATGTCATCCATCCGCCGCTACAGACGAGGACCAATGAGGAAAGATGTGGGAGACAAAAGAAGCAATCTGATACCCACATCGCAGGGGGTCTGCTGTACGGTACTGTACAACAAGACAAGGCTCATCGGGAGAGGGTTCATATCACAAGCTTCAGTTCGACTCGAGGGAACAAGCGCTTGAAAACAAATGAATTATTCGTTACATGGAAATAGATCTTCTGCCGTACTTGCTCCTGTAATCCACGTTAAGCTTTTCTGTCGGACCAATTTTCGTGTTGAAGGCAATAATACACTCTGAGAAGCAAATGGCAACAAATGATTTGTGACTCTTTTGTGGCCCAATACTCACCAGTTTACCCTTAATAAGAGTTATGTAGGATCACCAAGGCTTTTCTTCCTTCTTTATTAAGAAGAAGATGTTTTGATAAGTTCTGATTTGGGCGAATGGAGCACATGATGGTCCGGCACCGCCCCCCGGCTCGCTAAGAGGTAGCCAGGCTCGCCTGAGACACGGACCGAATATGACATGTTCATAGTGAGAAATCCGTAGTACAACAGTAGACGGCCATGTGTCTGAGTGGTTGGAGGTAGGGGCAGTATGGAGGTTCGGATGAATATACAACCAAGTTAATACAAACCATGTTTGAGTTGAAAAGCAATACGTTTGTTTGTAATAGTGTCGTTCCGGGGACCAGTCGTACGCGTTGTGCACATGTTAGCCGGCTAGTATACTGTCAATCTTTCCAAGACCGAGAATAGCCATAGCCCATGATCGAGCTCGTCATGCAAAACCTTCTGAGCTCTTAAGACGACCACACATGTCATGACACTTGCCGTGACACTTCCGAAGTCCCAAGTCAAAGACCGCCAGGACACGCCGTCATTGGCAGAAAGTGTCTCACCATCAGCAAAAGAACTCACTTAAGAGAATAATGCTTCATAATAGCAACGTAGTTGTCCGGGCTGTAGAGGGGTCTCAAGGTGACACGCGGTAACTTGGCTAATAGCTTGGACAACGAGTTCGGAGACATGTGCTCATAGGTAGAAGAAAAAGCTCATCCAAGATGATAATGCCAAATCTGATTAGAGAATTGGCGGATCTGTCGGGTGAGATTCTCTCCATCTAGAGAAATTGATTAGTAGTTTAGAATACTAGGGATGAACTAAAGAAGCAAGAGGAGCTCGTCGTCATCCCTTACTCCACGCGGTATCCTTAATAACTCTAATTGAATCAGCTTGATCAGCCTGAGCAGACTCCACCGACTGAGTCCATCCAAGGTTGCCGTGATGTAGTATTTCGGCATTCATCGCAGCACGTGCCGAGCTTGAAGCTTCCCTCGACAGGATCAGCTGCCCTACAGATAACCCTGTCAGTTTGAGGCAACCGCAAACCTACAAAGGTTCAGCTCAACAGGCAACCTGTAACTTTCAGCTACTCCTGTCTCAAAGATGAGAAGCAGCAGATTTGTGAATAATTCCATTCGATAGACAGACGAGGAATCTGAACAAGTTTGCTCATGACTGAAGAAAGCAGATATGTTGCTCGGAATGCTACGCATTGCCTGGCTAGCCGTAGAGTCGTAATAAGAAATTTGAATCGTACCTAGGTTGCGAGTAGGGGCCACTACGCTAGTACGAGTATGGCTCGCTGCGCTGTAACGGGAAGAAAATGGCGAGCTCGGTCCAGGGTGTGGTATCCGTACCTAGAGGAATATCGTGGGGAGAAAACAAGCCACAGGGTGGCCCTTCCGGGAAGGATCAAGGAACTCCCTGCAGTCGCTAAAGTGGTAGTGTTTGTATCGGCAATGTTGTTGCTGTTCCGCTGCCTACCTTAACATCAGGGTAGCCCCCTTCCACAGACGATGAATTGAAAAGGTGTCAGCATCTGAGGAAATGCAAATGATTCGCTGTGTAAGTAGAGCGAGCAAGTCGATTGGCGTATCAAGTCGATTCGAGTCGCCAAGCCGCAGGGATGAGGACTGCCTCGAGTCAATAACGTGAGGTAGGGGAGGAAAACCCTTTGTTCCTACATCATTGTTAGATTTCCTTATCAACCAACTTGATTTTATTCTCCTGCTTTAGTCTGCACCTACGTAGAAATGGGCTCGAAGATGTAACACGAACATCCGAGGGATCCAAACTGGACGGAGTGTGGCTATCATCTCTGGAACGGAGCTTGTCTCTGGCGAATGTCTCTGTTGTCTCCATCTCTCTTCAATAGAAAAAAGCAACAACACCGTACTCAATGGATCATGGATGCATCCAGACGTGATATATCGCTAAGTCTTAGAGGGCTAGATTCGCAAGGGTCCTGTGGGTGAGGTGCTAATGATGAAGGGAGTTCGCGGTACTAGGGAGGCTTGGAGGGAGTGAAATGGCTTGTGCGGGGCGCTAGCTATGGGTGTGTCAGTCAACCGACCCAAGCGGGGCATGCTAGGGCGCTATCCCTGCTCCCGCAAGAGCCACAGACGTTGTTTTCCAACGTCCTACCACTGGAGATGGACTTGCTTATTCTTGCTGAGCAACGTTTAAAGTCTCCCTCGTGCCCAGAGTGTTTTAGTTGATGGCTTTTGGAAGGAAGAAAGATTATTATAATCGTTTGTAATTATTTAAATTATAGCATACCTTACTCTGTTTGTTTATCCTGAACCACCAAGTATTTGTATTGCATTCTGCTGCAGCAACAGGCAAGTGGTAGCTTGGAACCGTTTGTGCTCAGTGGTTCTTGCCTCGTGCAACACAAACACCACACGCAGGTCCCCCCCTCTCGATACCCGCTCCGTTGCAACTGCCGTGTAACCTTTCTCGCTTCCTACCGAGCCGTATCTTCACCACTCACACCTCACAAAAACATCACCAAACTCCTTTTTAATATTTGCAGCTTGCGATATTGACATTGGTATCGCTTGTTACAAACCGAAGCACAGCTTCACTGCTGTGAAGGCTACAGGACTTGGCGACACACGACACCACACGGAGCAACAGAGGCAAGCGCAGGAGATCGCAACACCAGCCTCGAGAGTTCCAGCATTCGATACACTCGAACCGCACCCAACCCGACTTCGATTCTCTTTCGAGTAACAAACCACTCGACGGCTTCTTATTGATTTGTTTGAGAATCCAAGTGATTGCATCTGCCTTTGTGGCCATGAACCAATCTTCTTCTTATCCCGCTTCCTTTGTTACTGTTTGATACAGTCACACCCGAATAACTATCAATATCTTGTGCCATTCAGCTCCAATTCCAGTCTGGTCTGTTTTGCCTCGATCTCACAAAATACCAAATTTCCACCACGAGTCGCCCTGATTCACCTCAGCGTCACCCGGGCTTACACTTTCCCTTCTCCTTTCCTCCATTGACAGGTCTTGCCCACATCCGATCCGGTATGTTACAAACCAATTCTTCTCTCTCGTGCACCTTCACGCACGCGGAAGGACTGAGTTTCTCCTTCACTCGCTAACATCTCTTGGCTCAGGTATCCTGCGCAACGTCGACTTCGTTCTTTCATTGACTAAGGTTCAATATGGCTAATGGTTTCGGAAGAGTCGAGCGCTTCTTCGCCAAGAAGAAGGCGCCAGCTACCTCCATCGATCCTGTTGATCAAGCTTCTGTCCCTACAAAGATACCTCAGTTTCCTTCACCTTCATTCATTCGCCCCAAAGCTAGTCGCATGGCCGCGCGAGAAGAGGGCAGGAAACAATCCGGGAGTCGAGGTCCTTATTTCCCAACTGCCCTTTCTCCTCATCGAGGTGACTTGACCAATATTCAAAGTCCCACTCGCTCACCAAACTCCTACCAATTGGAGTACTCCCCCCTCCAGAACTCTTTCATGTCCCCACGAGAAGAATCGTTCTCTGGCGAGTTCGATGGCTATCATTTCCCTCGACCTCCGACCCGTAATGGAGATACTTCTGCCTCGTCTTCTACTCGCGATCCGAAATCATCCATGGAGGCCCCTAGTGAGCGCAGTCTTCCAACGCGATCTCCAAGAAAGCCTGTAGCCAAGGCTTTGCGACTTGATACTCCTCCTTGTTCGGATTTGGAAGACGAAGAGACTCGCCGGCCTACTTACTTCCGTGATAAGAAACTTCCGGCACTGCCTCGAACGAAGCCTCTAACTCCAGAGTCATCCCCAGAACTTCGCCCAGTGCATATTGCACAGTTGAAAGCATCAAAGTCAATCGACTTTCTTAACAAATCTGTATACAGTGACATCCGTCGCCAGCTTGCCAAAACAGTCGGCGAACAACCATTACGACAAACTTCAAGCCAAGCCAGTTTGGACTTTGCAGCAAACAGACTATCTATTACTAGCTCCACCCTCCGGGAGCCCGACTTTAATGAGTTTTTCAACCTGAGCGACGACGATATTGCTGAGTCGGCCCCAGAGGATGTCGTGGATGTGGCCGAGCCTTCCCCTCCTTCCACAGCTCCTTCCACCCCCGTTTCTACTCGCTCTTCTCTCTTAACACTCACCCCTCCTTATGGTAGCAAAGCTGCTACTGCTGCTGCTTTTGAAGCAGCTAGAATCGCCAACCGCTACAACTTTGACTTCGTTTATGTGGTAAACCTATGGACGGATGACACTCAACCCCACTCTAACAGCTCTACCAACCCGAGCTCGCCCAGCAAAAAGGTTACACCGTTATCCGGACGGCTACTCGCTGCTTATGGATTGGAAAACGTCAACCTTCCATTTCAAATCTCAACAACAGCCCATAACAAGATACTTAGTACACCAGGTTGGATAGAGTATCGCGCAAAACAAGTTCAGGGTGATGAGTTTGCTCGGGGCTATGCTCACGCTTTCTACACCGACGAGTGTTCGCAAGAAGGATCAACCATCTCAAGAAACTCAGCGTCATCAACACCTTCCACAAAGTTCATGAACACCGACCGTGGAATCATCTTCGCCGCTTATCGAAAGCCCCGAGCTGACGGAAGCTTGGCCGGTGTTTCTTCTGGTCCCGCCGAGCTTGTCAATGTCCACAAAGATGCAGAGGCTCTTGTGGAGATGCTTGTTGATATCCATGTAGCAAACCAGCTACGCGAGCCTCAGTCATGTTTCCACCAAACTGAGGAGACTGGCCCAATGCCAACACAGAGAGTTGGGCGTCTGTAATACCCAGAACAGGCAACATCCTTCCAAGTCTTGAGACAACGCGCCACGTTTATACGATATTGTTTACTTCCTTATTTATGTGAGCAGATTATGCTTCACAATGACATGATCACGGAATTTCCTTATTTGTTCTACTCAAGATACCTCAACGGGCGGTTACCCATCAGTTTTCACTTTGCGTTACGGTCATAAAAGGGCGTCACGGTTGCTTTGCCAGGTCATGCATGTACGTCGATCCAAGCTTGAGGAACATGATAACGGATCTCAACGATGGACCACCATGCACGTATCGGATGGAGATTAGCGATATTATGTCATTTAAAAGCCATGGTGGGCAATGTGTGGATGAAGTATGAGAGATGCTTGATGCATCATGGTTAGGGAATTTTTAATGAGCCTATGTTAATCCAATCACGTCCTGCTATGCCAACAAAAGGGACCAATTATTTTATCTACTTCGTTCCCTTGTGTGATTGTGATATGTCTGTCAGGGTTTTTGAGATGAATGTTCATCTTTTAAACTGTTTGTGACTTTCCGTAACTGTTGCTCTTCACAGCACCTTTTACACATGGAAACTACCTGACAATCACTCTCGTAGATTACAATGAGGGTAACCATCACGAGTTACGGCAAACTATTCGCTTTGGTATTGAGATTGTGTGGTTATATGAGACCAACAATTAGGAGTGTTTGGAGAGCCTTTTGACTACTTGCAATATGATTGCATGAGTTTTGATTACGTTTGTCTAAATTCGTCTAAACCATAGGATGATGATTTCAGGGAAACTAGGACTATTATATACCGAAACATAATTACCGATAATATTAGAACAACCCTTACGCTAAAGATCTGACCTAGTCTAATCTATTAATACAGCCGATATCCTCAGGTCCGGGAAGCATGACATTGTGACAACTGCGGGAACGGAATATCCAGTATTCCCAAGGATGACTTACCCCTCTTCATGTATCAACACCAAGACTTCCCCAGTCAACATTCTTACTCCCAGAACCTGATCTGATGTTCAAACACGCAATTCTGTTTATGCTGACCTCTATTCTTTCTGAAACCACTTGCACCACTTTCCATCAACATATTCTTCTTCCCTCGCCGGAGGGAAACACATCTCCGATGCTGACAGAAGGCGGATGGGACGGTGATTTCGGCGTCAGATGGTTTCCCCGATGCGAATTTGGCGGTCGTGTTGGCGGCCTTGTGCACGGCTGGCCAGCCAAGGGCGGCTATTACTCCTATCTGTGCTCTGTAGCAGAGCTTGAATTCTTGGACCTCGACCGGTTCAAGCCCTCTGATAAATCAGATGACCTTGAGAAAGAGGAAGCACACTGTTCTAAAATGCGTCAGCTCGGAGCCAGTTGGTTTCGTAACCCTAACCACCAAATACGCGCTGAAGCAAAACTTCGAAACCAAGAGCCAGATGCACAGCTTCTATTCTCTGGTTGGCCCGCGGATGGCGGTGTCTGGGTTATCAATGCCACATTATCTCAATCTAGGCGGAAGGGCTTGGGACGAATCGGGAATGCTTTCACGATGGAAGAACGCTGCAATATTATCCAACAACTTGGGGGGACGTTCTATGCTGATCCAAAGGATTGTCCTTACTTAGACCTTGATGGTTCTCGGGAAGGGAGCGGACAGTAAAAGCAGGAGAGTCTGAGTTGTCGCTACACACATGTGGGATCAAAAATACGACGACCTTTGTTTCGTCACTGCCGAATCTCGAACCCCAGATCTGGTGAAGTCTTTCAAGGCGGCACTGAATGTCGTCGCACTTGTGGATATTTCTCTTCATATCCCACCACGATCAAGCTCTTCTCACTCGAAATACTACTTCTGGCTTCTACTTCGAACTGTACGGCGAGGTAGTGACCATCATCAGACAAAGCAGAACAAGTTGATGCAGCAGTATAACCGAAAAACGCTGCAGCCATGAACGATGGATACGACTTCAAATCCCACGGCGCAGAGACCACAGGTGTTAACGAAGATAATACCAAGTCTAAACAAAACATGGAAAGTGTCTGAAGGAAATCGAATGCTGGATACGAGGAAGCTCGAAGATGCTAGGAAATCCTCTGACATCCTTATATATAAACACGAAAGTTCCACCAGTCTGGCACATCAAAGACCCAGAGATAGGCAATGTCACGGCGTACCTCCGCTCCAGCAAATTTATCGTCACACGGTCGACA
Source organism: Fusarium sp. PT (assembly GCA_021020635.1). NCBI lineage: Eukaryota > Fungi > Ascomycota > Sordariomycetes > Hypocreales > Nectriaceae > Fusarium > Fusarium sp. PT. The sequence continues at coordinate 1,073,258 of JAHMRZ010000008.1, read as the reverse complement.
TGTCTAGCGAAGGCGTGGAAGAACAAGCAAACAGCTTTGACTGGGATCCCGATTTTTATGATATTGATCGCGACAAGAAAATCGTTTGATCAGACGCCGATTGCATCAAAACAGCGGAAATACCCTTCAGACCAAGTTCGGCGGTGGAAAAGATGAACTTATTCCTGCTGGCAGCCGCGTTCACATCAGGTGGCTCGTGGACCAGCACAAACAAAAAGGTTGCGATCTAATAGCTCGTATGCCAGATGGGAAGCTGAACGACAATATGCTTATGATATCGTTGAAAGGGTACTCCGAATTGGTGGCACGTAAGAAGTTGGCCAACGATCCTCGGGTATCCAAGTCACCGAAACCGTGGTTTCCATTCAACCGGGAGGTCGAGGTTTTCCTAGACGCCGAGAGAAAAGGGATAGACTACGCTCTCAAGATTCCGAAGGACTACGAGGTCGATAAGAAGGGATGCAGTATATAACTGGCTTATTTGGGTAAGCCCCTTGAACCTACGAACGGCGTATACGGAGACTGAGCATAATCTCGCCCTAAAAAGGTATTTGATTCTCCCTTACTCGTGCTGTTTGAAGACTTACTTACTTCAAGAAAGACACATGGACATCATATGCTCGTCTATGGTTGTTATCTCATGATGAATCGAACTTTCTCAAGACTAGGTACATTGAAGTCATGAGAATGGAACTCTTCGGCCTCATTGCCAATGCTTATGACATTTCACTTGCCAGAGAGATGTGTCCTGGCATGAAGCAAGAGAAACGAATAAAGGTGCCACTACACTCGGAGCTTTACCGAGAATGGAATAAACGAATTCCTGTTGTTATTATAGACGAGGCCCACGATTTCAAGAACGAGGAGACAGTGGCCCAAAAGGCCGCGTTGTCGCTAGATTACGACCACGCGATTCTCTTGACAGCGACACCCATATACAATTCATAGAAGGATGTTGGGGGCATTGTATCACTCCTTCCAGGGACGCCATTCCTCGACGTCGATCACTACAAGAGGACGTTTGCTGCTATGCCCCCAGGAGTCAACTCCGTGGTCCAGAAAGGACCAGAGGGCCCATTCTTCAACATGATGGCCCATTTTCTTCAAGGGACCATTTTGGCAAGGCCTAAGTCGGTCCTCAACTTGCCAGCACCGATTGAAGAAGGCATTCAGCGCCCCTTTGATAGGTCCAGAATGACCGATCTGGTCATCACAGCCTGGTCCTGGAAGGGAAGAGAAATCATATCCCGGCTCTTCCTGAAAAGATACGTGCCAACAGTGCCATTGTTGCGAGAGCGGAGCGACGGAGTTCTTAAGCTACTACTGTCGTGCTGGACAGTCCGGGCAAAAAGGGGTTTATCAGGAGTAAACATAAAGCTCCTATGGTTCTTGGAGCCCAACCGTGGTCTAAGATCTAATAATATATCCTAAATTCTGAGGTTCTTATATAAATTTACTAGTAACTTTATCATAAGGTTATCTTAAATTCACTAAATTAGATAAAGACTATATAAAACTATTAAACTTTAGCTTAGTTTTATTTAAATCCTAATAATCTCTCACTAAGTCTTATAAAGTTTAGAGAATTTGTGATTCAGGCTCTAGATTCAGGCTCTAACAAACAAATCAACCAGCGTCGGGAGATGCTGAGAAGTTCTGTCAACACCGTGAAAATGGCTCCCGTGCCTTGCGACCAACTTCATTCGGGGCGGGTGGTGGCACAGGAAAGACACGTCGAAAATGGTCGAAAGGGCTGAATGGACTCCCAGGTAAGAGCAGGATTATTCCACCGAGGTCGTTCCAGGAATTGTATATGGGCGTCGCTGTCAAAAGGAAGGCGTAGTGGTATCGTATGGTTCGGATTGCGTTGGACAGCAGCGAGTCGGCATTTTTGGCATCATGGGCTTCGTCAACAATGAGCACTGTACCCATTCTGCCTCTATCTTTATACATTTTAGAATGCAAAGGCATATGAATATGTTGTTGCTTGTGGCCTGGAAACGACTTCCTCGCAACCTGTATTCCGAAGGCTGAAACAGTCATGAGATAGATCTCTTGTTTGATGCTGTCAAGGTATCGAGCCTTCAGGAAGCTGCTAGTGCAGATCAAAACATCGTATTCCAACAGGGTGTCGATGTCTGCATCATGGGCAGTGACAATCATCGCTTTGGGTCGGATCTCCTGGTTGATGTTAGTCGAAACTTGGTGGTAGGTTCAGTTCGAGAGAGACTTACCCTGCTGAAATGGGTTCTGGCCTCGTCCATCCATTGATGGGCGCAACTTGGACGAGTTACAACAAGGACAGGCCCGCAGTGTGGAAGCATCTCCTTGCGTTTTTCCAGAGCTGCCACAAGTGCGGTCAAAGACTTCCCTATGCCAGTTGCATCGGCCAAAATCATGCCACCGAGGGGAGACTCGCATGATTGGAGTAGCTTGGCTGCACCAATCTTCTGCCATGGATGCAAGATACCTTCGTTCAACCCAGGGAAATTGGGGATTTCATCGGAAGAGATATCATTTCTCCTGGCCCAGTACTGAGAGATGTTAGCAACCTTCTGGTGATTCCTATGAAAAGAATCGTGAGGGTGGCCAAAGAACTAACCTTTTGCTGGATCCATTCATCCCTTGCAAGGTAGTCGAGAATATGAAGAGATGAGCTGTCAAGGTCGACCTGCAGAAGTTCTTCTCCTTTAGGAGAGTTCTCCTTTCCCTCCTTCTTCTTTTCCCTCCTTAGGGTCTTCCTGTGGGGAACCTTTCTGTTTTGTACTGATTCGAAACTAGTTATTAACTCGTTCTCATGGTTCATATCACCCAGGAAAAGTCCAGGCGGGATAGTAAGCGGCGTTCTTTCTGGTGATTTTCATCCGGTGCTCGAGCTGTAGTGATGATTCGAAAGTATCAAGGCACCTCTCCTCGACGATCTGTCGAGCAAGCTGTCCGCGGTAGACATATCGAAAAGGGGCTTCTTCCTCTGTACATGGTGAGAGTAAGGAAAAAGGAAGAAGAAAAGACGAGAAAAGGGGTAGCGGGGGGCAGTTGCTCTTTCCGCGGGTGAAAGTGACCGACGGAGAGACGAAATCTTTAGAGGGAGGTAACAGTGAGTGATAGGTCGTTTACTTCAAAAGGATACTTGTTCCATAGATAAAAAAGTCCTAGCGGAGAGGCAGATGATGGCAGAGAGAGAATGAGAAGAAACAATATGGGAAGGGTTAGGGGAACTGCTTGTTCTGTATCTTCGTGCTCTACAAAAAAGACAAGCAGAAAATGACCAGAGAAAAAGAGGAAGAATGAAAGAAAAGATAAAGAGGAGAAGGCTTACATAAATAAATATTGTTTAAGGTCTGAGGCAAAGTGGATCGTGATTCACTGTCAAGAGATGGCTATAACTTTCCAGCACTGTCAACAAGTGCCAGGCTACAATTTTCCGACTATATAAACTCGTCTCAAGCATTTCATCTTCTGATCTTTCTTTCCCCTCTTCATCTTTCATCATCAGCAGCCTTTGCTCTAACCCCCCTGGAAACATTCCACCGAAAATCGATCTCGTTTACCCACAGGATGGCAGATTCTACGCAAGACAACAAAGTCTTGCACATCCCAAGCGATCTGTACAATGATCTCAAGGCCCAGGGCGGTAACCCAGGGATTCTGGACCTATCCAGCAAGGCATTGCAAGACTGGAAGAAGCTCCTCTCTACCGTAAAGTTCGACGAAATCCACCTGCGGGACAAGCAGAAGAACATTGTCGGACTCATCCAGGCACTCGGGGCTTTTGAATTCAATGATGAGGTGGTGGCCGCTCGAAAAGCCATAAAGTAAGCTCCATTTCCTATAACTATCACTCCAGCTAACCAAGTGCGAACCAGGTGGGTTACCATCACTGTCGAGGCTCCTGTCCAGCAGGACGGTTCGCGAGCCATCGGATTCGACCCTCCTGTCCTGCGTGATAGTATCTGCCCTACTCTGCCAGAACACTTGGCAACAGCTCTTCGACAGCTGACCGGTCTCCACGGGCTGTGCATTACCCTCGGACACTTCACCAACCAGCAAATCTGCGACTTTATGGACGAGCTGGCCGACGAGCAACTTCTTTGGCCCGAACTTCACTCACTGAAAATCGAAGCTCCCCCTCACGCAACTATCGAGCTGATGCGCCACGCGAACCCCTCAAACATCAGAGCTTTTCACCTATGCGACGATGTCGAGAGCATGCCCTTCAAAAAGACGCTTGGGACCCGGGGGCTTAAAAGTTTCCATCTGAACTACGACATTTCTCAACTTGCCAAAAAGGATTTCTGGCGCGATATCCGCAAGGTCTACGTGGGTACTGGACGAACCATGAACTGCCTTGTGTTGCGGGAGAAGTGCTTTGATGCCAATGCGAAGGTCCCATTGTTGTTGGTAAGTTATTACACAAGATCTTTGAGAATGAGACTCATATATTATTATGTAGGGAGTCGCCATGGAGCGCACCAGAGATGCCGTTCTTGCACTTGGACTGGAACGTTTTGCCTTCTCGCTCGAATACCAGCGCTTGTCCCTACAGGCTGTTCGCCAGCATTTGAACTCGCTGAACCATGAGTCCACAGCTCTTCAGGATCACGAAGTAACTGCATTCTACACCAAGTCTATTCAGTTCTTGATAGAGGCTCCCACCCTGAAGGAAGTTTGGATCTTTGCGGACGAGTCTCTTGCTTTCAAGGGTAGCGTCAATGATGACGGGTCGGTCGTGGTTGAACGACGACCTCTGGAGGCTGGCATGTGTCAGAACAGCTTCCCGCTGGGGGTTTTCAACTAGGGGCAGTATCGGTTGTATTTGGAAGAAGTTGAGCTGTAGCAAAGTTTGTGGCCAAGCGAGGATACGAGACTGACATTCACATTGATTCAGTCAGGAGGCACCAACTATATGAAGAAAAGGGGTGGATTGATTGCTATGCGTTACCCAGCACAGACATAGAAAACAATGAGTGTTTTGCTTTATTCCCCTATAGCTGCCATGCTCCTAGTGCTTGTCTCGCTCGCTCGTCTGTATACGTGATACTTTTAGGCTTTAGCTAGTAGAGAAACTGCTTCTCTTCCATGTGCTTCAGACGAAAATCTTTGCTGGACTACTTCTCCGGCTGCTTCTCCGGCTGGCCCTTTGCCCCTTCACCGCTGGCCTCGCCCTCAACCTTGTCATCTTGGGCCTGGTCCTGGGACTCTTCCTCGGTGGCGGGCGCGGCAGTCTTTTCGGCTTTCTTCTTCTTCTTCTTCTTCTTCTATAAAAGAGGTAAGCTATGGTTCAACTACCGTTGTGTGGTGCTGGGTATCTTACGTTCTTCTTGGTCTTGGCTGGGACGTTGTACTTCGTCTCCATGAGCGCAATGAGTTGCTAGAATGTTGGTAAGCAATGGGTTAACCACCCTCAAGTTGTTGCTGGGTAACTCACCTCGCTCGTGCCCCTTTCCTGGCCGTTTGCGTCTGCGATAGCCTGGAGTTCCTCTCTGAGCTTTTGTCCCTCAATAGCGTCTTCCACAAGCCCTGCCTAGGGGCTGTCAACAGTACGCCCCAGAAGACTAGGGTTCCAGCTGGGCTGAATATGCCTTCCGGGACCCCGATTAAGCCGGCGAGACGGATTCGGTGGCATGGTGATAGGCAGTACACAAGTAATCACTCGTTTTGTTTGGGGCGGAGAAGTGAAGTTGTAGGTTCGAGGTTGTAGAAGGGAAGTTTGGTGAAAGAAAGAGAAGGGAAAGAGAAGAAGAAGTTCAGTGCTGAAGCTTTATATGGCGAATTTGGAGGATAGTGTGGGGTAGTTTCTGACTGGCTTTCAACTGTTTTGAAGAGGTAGGCAGCTTATGAAGTTCAAATGTCATCTATTGCACTTGGGCACTGCCAACAGTGTACATGGAGATGATGTATTGGAAACAACACAAAAGATCAATTATCTTGCTTCGTTTAGTTACTTATCTATATTCGAGATTTGCAGCTTGATTGAGCCTTTGTTTGGATTATCTTTAAGAGCAGATCATGCATCATGGTGGACCATTCTTCTCTTCATTGTTTCACCCCTTTTCAATTCTCAGCTCCGTTTGAACTCCTCCGTTATCGCATCTCCCCAAACTTGCAAACGCATATGAATTCGGATTTATAGTCCTATCTAATCTCTGCTGCCTAACGCGTTTTCAGTGTGCTATATAAATCTCGTCCCCCTCCGCACCTTTTCTCCTCCATCATCACTCCTTCATCAAGGTTACCCTTTCCCCTTTCTGGGCCAAGACGACGTCAGTTCTTGAGCAAGCCATATCGCGCAGACCTATTTCTCATCGATCTGGTTTACCTACCACCAACATGACTGGGCCCGGGTCAAAAGAAGACCTGGCCTTCACAACGTCGAGATTGGGCTACAAGACAGGGAAAACGTTGAGAAGGCCAAACCAAGTGATTCGAATCAAATCAGGAAAAGGAGCAAATTCGAAGATGGCCAAGGAGACTCTAAGAAACCTCGACCTATCAGTATCTAAACTTGGATTCAGTGACGAGGAGCTCAACTACGATGAGTCACAACCCGACATAGTGTATGGTTAACGCATCGACATCAGAGTTTCACATCCATTGCTAATTCGTTTAAATTAGCAAGTCCCTTGTCCTCGTTGTCGGCGAATGCTTTGAGGACCAAGCAGAAGACCTCTTGGGTGATGATTCGCCTCGGAAGCGAGTTTCGGATGACGAACCCTTCGACTTCAAAGCGCACGCATGCATCGAAACGAGAGACACTGCCATCGTGGTTCAGAAATTGCAGGACAAGTCTGCCCAGTTCTATGTTCTGCAGAACAGGCAAAATGGTCTTTGTGGGATACGGAAATTACCACAGATGAAAGAGTCACATAAACACATTGTGTTTTACAGCGAGTTCGTCGAAGGCGAAAGACTTGCAGGCAAAGAAAACGAGAAACTCAGAATTCAGGAGTCGATATTGATGGCAAAGTCTCGGTTAGTCGAAACACTACCTGAAAGAGCAAAGAGATCTTTGCAGCCAGACAAAGATATTCTGCCTCCAACAACACTCACAGCAAAAGCATTTCGATCATGGATTGTAGAGGCAGTATCTTCGTACGTGGACACTAGATCACAGGCAACCCTAGACCAAATATTGCAAGCATTACACAAGGTTTTTCAGGGTTCGGTGACCACGAGTGGCGAGTTTGACGTCGCAACGGAAAACCAATGGCAACACATTCGGCGACTTGGAGAAGGAGACATGACACTAGACAATGCACAGGAGTTTATCGTCGCGTACAAGGTAAGCATTTCTCTATGCTCAATCGATTCTTCCCGCTAACTGAAAAAAAGGAATTGTTCCCAGACATCTCATCGTTGGACGACATCGTAGCCGAGGCGATCATTGAGCTTGACATTGGTATTCACGAGGGGGGCCTGTCGTCTGTGCCAACTTCGCCTATCATACCAGATGCTCTGTACCGTAACTTTGTTTCCATTTTCTGCGGGTTCTTGTCGTGGTCAAAGTCGATGGGTATGCCAGCGCCACGGGTAAAAGCGGTCGCCCATGCTTATCAGATGGCGATCCGAGGCACCGGCAGCCCTTTCCCGAAGTATGTCCCTGTCGTCCCTGTCGTCCCTGTCGATGCTGGGCCGTTTAGAACTATTCTTGAGTCCGCGGATACGATGATCCTGAGTCTCATACGTACTGCTGATATGGCTATACGAGCGACTGTTGCACGTGCAGCAAAGCCTGGCCACAGGGCGTCGTCAATTATCAGTGGTTCTTCACTAAAAGCTGCTTCAACGAAAGGAGCAGACTTTGCCAGAACAAACGCATTACTAAACAGCATAACGCAACGCGAGTCTGTCGAAAACAACAACATCATGCAGTTATTTCGCAACATGCTTCTGGTAACGCACAACTTACACCTTGGAGTTATGAAGGCCCATGACGAGTTTCATGGGAAGGCCGCATCCGATCCTACAGAGCATATCTCTGAAGATGTAGAGATGGAGGACGTCGGCAGAGGGGGCTGATGAAGCAATCGTTGCTTTTTGATTGGGAGGCGACATTGAAATCGATGGCCTGGGCAAGGGATTATTATTCTTGTCATCAGGCAAGCACTGCAGCGAGTTGCTGGCCAAGATCGTGCAAATGGAAGCATGAGATTGGAGGGCGGCGGCAGAGGAATCATGAATAAAATGTTTCGTCCAATCCAACCGCGTGCTGACAGTGAATGATTAATTTGTTTTATATGCACAAGACTTGAAGACTTATATCCAAGCTCGAATTCAGCGACAAGGAGCTCAATTACGATGAGCAAGATGTAAATGTCACGCAAATTGATCACAACCCCTTGGGTTACTTATATGTAAACTGCGCTGACCAAGGTTTGGGTAGTGTTGATTTCCCCTGAGTGGGTGATTGAGATATCTTATAGCAAACTCGTTATCTATTTTCCTTCGTCTTTCTTCGGTATAGTACATCTCTTACGTAGTATCAGGATAGTTGAGTTAGCTTACTGAATAAAACCGAGTGATTTTTTATATTAATGTGGTTACGATACCTGTAAGCCACTGGATATATGTCGTATTCGTGATTTTAGACGCGAACACCTATAGTGACCTCGACAGGGTAGAAAGATGGAATCTCATGCTCATCTGTAAACCTAGATGCTTCTTCTTTTTCCTCCTTATCCGCCTCCAACAAATCCTCATATGCAATGTCCAAGGTGTTCTCAAGGCTTTGCCAACTCATGCGGCACAGCCTGTCTTGATAAGTCACCTGAAGATTAAGCTGGTCATCCTCCTCGTTGACGGCAAGGAAACCAACATCATCGTCATCTGCCAATGCCTTGTGTGGAAGAACGACGAGAAGAGCGCGGCAATGCGGAAATATAGTCGAGATGTCTTGGGCGATTTCGAGGCTACTGCATGTCTGGTCGTGATCGATTGCCACGAATTCGATGCAGCTCGTATCGTGTTCGTCATAATCGAACTGCCACGACGGGAAACTCTTGTCATTCCAGTATAGAATGTCTCGTGAAGGGTTGAACCAAAGGCTCTTGATCTTGCTTCCGTATGATCCAAACAAGAACTTCCCAACTTGAAGAGAGAGAAGTCGTGCTTCTTTACAAGCTTGTGTAGCGGCTGGTGGTTTATGGTTTACTGCCATGGGCACTACACCAGGTACGTACGATGTTGCTTTTGTTCGGAAGATTCTACCAGGCCCAAATGAAAGCTTCCAGATCATGAGTCTGATCTCTGGAGGGAGTTTCATGAATTGTGGGAAAGTGTGTGGACTTGGTTCGAGAATGGTTTGGGCGGCGGGTGGTCCGACTTCAGATCGGAAATGTAGCAATTGAGGGCCTTATATTCTGTTAGTATGAATTAGATATAAGTTGAAGCTTGACAACTTACCACCAGAGAGTTTCAGAGTGAAATCCAAGCTAAGGTGAATTTCTGGCAAGCGAGAGCGGATTGCATCAATCATCTTTGAATAGTGTCTGATATGGTTGCTCTGGACTAAATGGAGATACTCGAGACATGATCTAACAGGATATCTTCTAAGATTTTTGTAGTTATGCACTTGGTGGGAGAAATCGGGAAATACAATAGATCCATTGATACAATGAAGAAGAAAGGGGGATGAACAAGGCCAACCCTTTGTTTCATACACAAAGACGATTTCATTGTATCTACCTAAACAACCCAATAATAGATCACACGGAACTCAATATAGATATTGAAATAAGTAGGGGGTAGCAGAGTCTTATTCTAGACAATCGCGTGCAGCTGGCAAGGGGCGGACGACTAAGTGCCTCTGATTCACACACCAGATTCTCAAATAAAATAAACAGCTCCGCGATTCGCACACTCCTCCATTTCAAAAAAAAAATAAACATCACTTGAGCTTGATCTCTTTATCCACCTCAAAGAGCTCATCGCCGAGATACATCATTCCCGGTCTTACTCCAACAACGAAATGCAGCCTCGCTGCCATGGCGCCTAACATATTGATGTTTCTGCAGCTTGCAGATGTTCCTGCGGGATGTTACAAAATCACTATGACTGGTCCAGACGGTATGTCCTACATCCATGTTCTAGTCTTTGTTCGTCCACTGACTACGAATTACAGGCACTACCGTGTGTCAAAATGAGATGGCTCTTCAATCAGGGGTCACCCAAACCGCATCTTTCCAATCGATGTACACTACTGCGACGGTCACTACTGAGACAGCCACTACTGAGATAGCCACACCTAATACTTTCCCGCGATTCAAGGAACTTCCTGCAGAGATACGGAGACAAATCTGGGCGCTTTCCCTGAGTGAGCCCAGAGTCTTCTGGCCTACTGAAGAAGTACTCAGTGACTATTTCGTTGGTGTAAGCGTCTCGCATAAGCCACCCGCAATGCGTCAGGTTTGCCTGGAGGCTCGCCAGGTATCCCAAGCCCGTGGTGTGTTTGCGTTTGGAAGTCACGGTTCCATCATGAAAGGATTGTGGTTCGACTTCTTTAGCGACATCATCTTAATGACTGACGTCTCTGACGCAAACGAATACGTTCAGGCTATTGACAATGCCCGGAACGTGGCGTTGTTCTGGCGCGAAGCTTTGGACCTCTTGGACATACAAATCCTGAAGAACTTTATTGGAGAGTGTCCGAAGTGCCGCAGAATCATTGCTATAACAACTGGTAGCTGCATAGACCGCTTTTCCGACATGAAGCTTTTTACCATTCAGGACAACGAAACCGTCGAGCGCGAGACAGAAGACTGGGGAACCATCAGGGACAAAATACACAGAGCTTGGCGCAAGGAGAGCGCTCTTCAGCTTTTGGGGATAACCGAAGCACAACTCCCGAGGATCGAGGCGATGGAGGCTATGTCCATCGGTGGGAAGGTTGAGAAGCTTGAGCGGTGGTTCTAATGAGTTTGAGGGATTCAGCGTGTGAGAAGACGCATGGTACATGAAGGTATCTCGGTGCATCAAATCAAGCATAGCCAATCCGTTGTTATCAATTCGCTATCTTTGTCGTGCTCGAATTCTGTGAAATGTATTTCAGTTGCCTGATGTGTGCTCATGCTGAATGCCTAAGAAGCTTCCTGGCTGTTGAAAGGCATCAGTCCGCCATACCAAGAACCATCATGACCAGATTAAGATGCAATTACATACACATCTCGACTACTCAACTTTAGACCCGTCCTAGCTGCTGGCTTCTGCTTGAAGATTCTATAGTGATGAAGTGTAGTGTTCATTGTGTGATTATCTGCCATCAGTGTGTACCTGCTCAGATACTGTCATTGGCCGTCCAAGGCAGTTCCTTCCACTTTAGCCTTGAGGTTGAGTTTGAACACATTTTCTGCCTTACCCCTCAGGTCTCTCCTTTCCTTGGTGCTCGTGCCTTCCTTATATTTCTACAGCCTCCCCCCTCTCTTGATCTCCCACCTTCTTCCACCTTTAAACATCACCTCATTCAACTCGCGGCCTGCAAAACACTTCGCAGGGCGCCTGAGCCTCAACTACTGATTTGACCGAGACTTGTTCATTATTTCAACATTCGTGGTCTTGGAAAAGACTGTCGCAACGGCTGCGCTTGAACGGAAAATTGTGTGCTCCTGCCGTGACGGCGCCTCCTGAGATGTCGGTTTCACTACATCTGGAGCATTTGCCTGAAGGCAGCTACGAAGTTACAGTGACAAGCTCCGATGGTTGGTTCCGCCTTTGCTTCCTCACTCTCTTTAAGGTTTTTAACAGTCAGGCACAGGCACGCAAGTCTTTCATGAGAAGATCGAACTCTCCTCTCAAGTTACCCTGGGAGAAGGGAGTCACCCTCCCTGGTACCGACATCCTCTCCTGCCTGGCGCCGTTTTTGCCACATTCTCTTCTTTTGTCCTCTGGTTGAGGATTCTCCGGTATTAAACAGATTCAAATCATGCCAGACACTCTACTTGGTTCTCGACATGGTTGATATACCTGATATTGACTTTGCTTTCTATGCCGTCCCAGATGAGGAGCTTGTTGGGGCTTTGGGGGAGGAGTTAAAACCGTGTGGACAGGTGAAGGATGGGATCATAAAATTCTGGCAAGATCAGAAAGTCTCCCAAGGCTCTACCATCACAAGGGCATAGTTCCCAAGCATTGTGGTAATCGAGGCTATGCCTGTGCGAGATAATAAATGCAACTGAGAAGAACCTGGGGGTTCAGCAACATACCAACGACCCAACTAGATGCGGAAAATGACACTTCTTTCTCGAACCGTTCTTCTCATGTCCAGTCATAACTATTTGTACGTTGAGCTGTCTTTTACGCTCTGGATGACAAATCTCCATGATATACCTCGACGTCCAGGACGAGTTAAGGTCAATTACAAAAGTTGATTCGAAACTCATAAACAACAAGCCTGCCACTAATGTTAATTCTTCTTTCTCTTCTACAAAGAAAATATAAAAGTATTAGTCCAAGCTTGAGGTGGTAGTGAAAGAACTCTACAAGTTGCTGCGTCCTCTTTGAAGTCTAATGTCTGCCATCGAGCTTGCCATTGGCCAGATGACGCCACCCCCGGTATAACAATGACCCCTCCGAATGGCTTTCTATTGGAGGGGCTCAACATCTGGGTTCCTGGTTGACTGTATCTGCCACACCGTCATAACCTATCAAACTCAACCGTCGCAAGCTTCCCATCATGTCGCAAAAGTTGGTCGTGATATCCTCAAAGGGCCAGTTCGACTCGCTCCTCAAATCCTCGCGCATCGTTGTCGCTGACTGTGAGTCTCTTTCATCATATTTACGACCCCCGATGGCGGCCCCAGTGATACCCCGCCATCCCGTCCAACTTGTCCTACGATGCGACCTGCCTTTACCTTTCCGGATGAGGATGGAAAGCTGATACGTGTCTTTCTCTAGTCTATGCCGACTGGTGCGGTCCCTGCAAGCAGATCGCCCCTATCTACGAGGGCCTCGCCGAAGCGCTATCCCGCGAAAACCTAGTCACCTTTGTCAAGGTCAACAGCGACAACCAAACCGAGCTCTCCCAGGAATACAGCGTCTCAGCCCTGCCTACCTTCCTTGTCTTCCGAGATGGAAAGGTGATCGACAAAGTCCAGGGTGCCGACCCTCAGAAGCTTAAGGCCGTCGTCCAGAAGCTTGCATCCGAGGTTGACTCTCTCGGTGAGAGCAGCAGCTCGGGCGACGGTAATTGGAAGGGTGCCGAAATCCCACGAGGCTACAGCGACATTACCGACCAAATAGAGCTTCGAGATCTCGAGGTTCTCAACGCAGATGAGGAGGCTGGTACTGTCCGAATCCTCTTCGACGGGGCTAAGCCAAGTGGTCTTGGTAATGGCAAGGGAACATCTAAGGACTATGTCCAGAGCGGTGCTGATGACCAGCTGCTGCTGTACATTCCTTTCCAGTCCATTGTCAAGCTTCACACTCTTCAGGCAAGTTCAACGGTTCTCTGTGTCGCATTCACTTTTACTAACTGTCATTGTCACAGCTGACTTCTCTCCCTCCCAAGGACGATGAGGATGTGATGAGACCCGGCAACGTTCATCTATACATCAACCGCACCCACAACCTCGACTTTAGCGAAGCCGATGACACCGAGCCTACACAAGCCATCGAGATCTCCGAGGAGGACTGGAACGACGATGGAACAGTGACTTTGAACCTCCGATATGTCAAGTTCCAGAAGACATCGAGTCTCGTCATCTACGTCCAGCAGGGTGAGGGTGATGGAGAGACTGTCCGTCTTGACAGAGTGAGACTCATTGGCGAGGCTGGAGCCAAGCGCGACATGGGCAAGCTTCAGAAGGTTGGAGAGGACGAGTAAGAACGTCTCAACGATTGGAATGGAATTTGTTTTATAGCGAGATCAACCTGGCCATGCGCAGATCAAACGCACTTCACGCATCCAACAGGTCCTCAACACGAAAACGGGTGACGGGAGTTTAGGAGCAAAAGGCGAGCCAATGGTGTCGTCCAGACTCGGTTAGAGAATAGACAATGGCCAATGACAACCACAATCACTACACTGTTCCTCATCATGCACATGTCATGTTTTAAACATTTATGATCGACACGTGCGTTGAGCCGCATCTCATATACATCACGGGGTGAAAAGTTTGGTATGTCCTGCCTCCCAACCACGACTTTGGTGTGTGAAAAACACCAAAACCAACGATGGTAGGGCGGGCCTGCAATTTTGATTCATCTGGGGCATAACTGACGCTGCGATGTGATCCACTGATAAAGGATTCGAGCAACACGGAGAAAAATTTCAGGTTATGCCAGCCGCACGAAGAAGAAAAAGAAAAGGAAAAGCGAAGCTTTGACAGCGCGTTCGAGATTTTATGCCTCCTGCTGCCAGCGCCTGGTCTGTGCGCAGGGCTCGCCTGACGCTTGAACGTATATCCGGGATCCGGGTTTGTAATGGCTGTGGGTCATCTTAGACGCACCGAAGTTGAGGTTGGACCCGTTCTGTTGAAGATATAGGGTAAGTGAAATTGATGTTTCTTTAATGAGCAGATCTATGTTTTGCCGAACCACTCGGACACAACATAATCAAAATATCATACTTTGGAAGAATTGGTAATTGATCCTCTGAATTAGTGCTTCAGCAAAGCCTCGAAGCAACTTATATGCAATCAATGACGCGATAAAGGATCGAGCTGAGAAGCCACTGTATTTAATCTCGCATAATCAACCTCCCAGCGGCGAAAACCACAAAAATTGGCATGGAAACTAAAGTATGAGCCATACCTGACTTGGGTGTAGCTTGCGAGATGCTGAGCTCCACGAGAGCAATCGCCTGCATACTACGTATACCAGACATATGACTACATGCATTGCATCGGAAGATACGCTTTTGCATTGGATAGGAGGTCTATTCAGAAATAATCCACGCAGCTTGGCCTAAGCATGCAAGTGTCGCGAAATAAGAGTATGTTTCTTCTCAAGTAAGAGAAGGATTGCAATTGAGGACATTTGGTGTATAATCCACTAGCAGCGATGTTTGACAGCTTGGTGTTGTGGGAGAGTATGTTGGTGAGCTCTGCAGTTAGCCCCTGTCTCAAGAAAAGAGAACTAATCAACTGCAGCATCAGTGATATCAACACTTCATACATTGATCGCTGAACATATAATCAAGCCGATGAAGCTAACCATGACAGTTAACCTCCGAAGTCTTCATCTGTGCGAGTATCTTCAATACACCAAGACTCATCAAAGCTCATCCATGTCTGTCAATGCGATACACTAACGTAATACCAGACTACAGCTGCAAGTGGCCCCATTATACACCTCAATTTGATAAGAAACCCCGTGTAGAACCACAAGCACATTGTAGCCTCGGTATACGGATAGAGCATCGTCCCTACAACAAATCTTCAAGACATTCACAATCAACGAGGGGTTAACTACCGGCTTGCCTGGGCATCTTCATGCAGAGTAACAAGGTGAAGCTTTACCCATAGCTTCAAGGGTTGGGAAGAAAGTTCAACCTATCCACTTAACCGGGTTCTCTCATGTTCCATGGATGGCATGGAAGTCGACGCGGGACTCACAATACCTTCTGCCGCCTCCCAACCCCTGACTGCGGCAGAGCACGGATGCGACCCTTTCACTTCATCCTCACGATCTTCCACTAACGTAGTGTTGTAAATCATGTTACGTCTCATCGGGTCGGGTGATCCAACCTACCAACCTGCGGGAAGCTGCCCTTAGCACATCTGGCCGAATAGCGGTGGTGATCAGTATGCAGTCTCGCCGAGACGGGAATGCCAGCTCACCTGTCTCGCGTATTCTAGCGACTCACAAGTCAGTTTTTTCCACTTGAAGGCTTGAGACCCCCGCGGGTTTAGGTGAGGGAACTACCATCTAGACTCATCGTGAAGAAGAGCCGGGACTTCATCCCGCGTTTTGCTTATCTGCCGGCCGCGTTACAGTCTACCATGTGTCCACAGAGCGTTGAGCATGAGATCCTTGACGCTTCGTGCCCAAGAGCCAAGACAACACGCCTCTACCCATGGAATGATTCCAACAGGCCGCAAGATGGGCCGCCTCTTGCACCGGCAGCTGCATGCAAGGAATTGTCAATCCGGGATTGCTCCGCACCAGTTGACTCGCTGGAGCGGCCAGAACAAATTGAGTCAATTTGTCGTGTTGCTTGCGCCCTACGGTCTTACACGAATAACATCAAGGACCTTATGCTCCTGTAATAGGGCAAATGCCCTGTAGAAACAAACGTCTAAGGCGTCTCACGGCCTTGGGCAGGGAGTGTTCCAGCCCTGAGCATCAGGGGGGAGTTGCAGGAAAACATTACCAAAACACTCATGAAGAAGTTTTAGGAACTCCAGAACCATAGAGACTTCTATTCATGGTCGATAAGGGATTTTCACCACGCCATTCAAAAGTCTAAAAGATTCAAGTGGGATTTCCCCCAGCAACCATAACTTCTTGATGCTTGGCGATGGTGCTAACTCCCACATCACGAAGCACCACCACAGGCATAAGACCTAGTATTGCACTCCACAGAATAAAGATGAGAGCAAGATGCGACTAGTACCGGTAGTTCTGTGTTAGGCGATGAAAGCGAATGCCGGCAGCGGTCTAAGCAGTGCCTACTGGAAGCTTCCAGGGGGCTGTGATAAATCCTGCACATCACTAGACGGAGGAATGATTCGAAACATCGAACTTGCACTAACAAGAGGGAATGATAACGTAGTCTCTGATGGTGGGACTATGTTATGTTAAGCAATACTGGTCGATTCTAAGATAACAGTCATTTCCCTTACACGATCCTTTGACCTCCCCGTTGTACGTTAGGCACTATATCGACGCTATCGTAGTCCCAGCTAGCCGTCGACCCATGTTTATCAGAGGGAATTAACTATGACGAAGATTATAAAAAGACATCATTTATTTGATATACGAGTCTCCCATATCGGTTAAGATATCCAGTCTAGGCATCCCGGGGGAACTCTCCAGCGCCACAACGCATGGCACGACTCAGGACGCCAAATACGCTCCCGTTAGCTCTGCAGCACATGGCGATCCAAAGCAAGACATGTTTGGATTCTAGATTCCCAAGGATCAGCCATCGCGTTAACGCCATCTTTGATCATCGTGTTCCCGGTTGTTGGTGCGGAACAAGACGAAGCGAGGGCGGCCAGTATCCGCACTGACGGACCTCGATCTTGGTGAAAGCTAATGTACCGTACTAATTAGCCGCTTCAGTAGGAACGGCCAATTTAAACCTGTTTTGCGCAAAACATGCGCAATGGCGTCAAGCCCGCCCTGAGCTGAAGAGGGGGGGAGAATATTAAGCATTTGCTAGACTAGACGCTGGCAGGTTCCGAGAGGGAGAGGGGGGAAAGCTTGGTTTCTCGGTAGTGGTTGGTGGGTGGCGCCCGGCAGCGAGAGACTCATTGCAGTGGCTGAATAAAAGGGGATCAGACGGTAGCTTCGAGAAAGTACTGGAATTAACTGGGTCTATTCTGGAAGTTTCAAGAGTGAAGAATTGAGTTTGTGGCGA
This sequence comes from Fusarium sp. PT, assembly GCA_021020635.1. Taxonomy (NCBI): domain Eukaryota; kingdom Fungi; phylum Ascomycota; class Sordariomycetes; order Hypocreales; family Nectriaceae; genus Fusarium; species Fusarium sp. PT. Next base: position 1,055,740 of record JAHMRZ010000008.1, on the reverse strand, counting down.
TTTCAAATACCGGTATTCGTTTGTGTTTGTGGTGGTTTGAAACAAAATCCACATAGCACATTGCAGAGTGTTTCCCACTAACTACGGATTATGAGGGAGTGTTTTCTACGCTTGCCAAATTGTTAAATACTACGCGTCTATATTGAATCCGTATATCCTTAGATAGCTGGGAGGTAAATCATTGTTGTAGTAATATGCGTCCTATATCCTACTGTACCGTCGATAGTTCCCCCCTCGGTAGATGCTGGTGTCATGAACCAACGCTGCAAACCACCTACCGTAAGAAGCTATCCTGATCGGGAGCAGTGAGCAGCTGCAATTGGATGGGCTACGAGTACACTAGTTTCTCTCAGGGATTAATTGTTGAATTGCCACGTTAAGTTAAGACTTGGCGCAGACGTTTTGTTGTTTAAAGGGAGACTACGGATGTGTTTCTCGTATAGTTATAATTTTGTTTGTTTGTTTATATCTAGACGAGTTTCCAAGACTAGTCGTTCAATTGAAAGACACTAGAAGATAGAACAACCTAATTAACAACTTAGGCCATACACTATCGGGGCCTTTTCCGGGTAACGTCGCCGTACCAGGGGCCATCCTTGTGATTTCTGTGGAGGGTGAAACGACCATTGGGTCAGGTACCTTGCGATGCCGGATGCTACCACAAAATATTGAGACCATATCTAACATATGCATGTCTATGGGCACACAAATTTAGATGCATTCGGGAAGTGGATTTAAGCTCATCTAATCATGCAGTAGTCTCGGTCAATTGACCACTGAGATAGACCGGTAGTAACGCCTCGCACTAAGACTGGAAGATGCAGGTGTCTTGTCTTTCTACCGACGTACAGAGCATATGTATAAAATACGGGAACTGTCACAAATGCCAACCTGGACTGTACCGAGAAGCTTCGCCTAATTGAGCAAAAAAAAAAAGCCACTCCTAAGCGGTTACGGATTTGTTTCCAAATTTGAGACTTGATGTCATAAGTCGGTGGCTTATTAGGGCACGGTCGTCAATTGGAATTGAAAAGAAGAATACTTGCGCAAGATAGTCCGACGACATTCGGGGCGCCGTACTAGTGAGGTCATCGCGAGCTTTGTTAGCCATCAGCCATCTTCACACTTCACAACTAACAGCACCTGCAAACACTTGCCATGCGACATTTACAAAAGCCTCGACCGAACCTGTGGGGCCACAAGCGTTAGAACACATGCAATGTCCCGTATTCTCCTGAATTGGAAAAGCAAGTGTTTTGGTCGATCTTATTCTTGGTCTGGGGGGGCTGTCAACTGTTTGACACCTAAAAGCTTCTTCCACTGGGGACACTCACACCAGGAACAAAGCAAAAAGAATGCTCGACTTGGACGCCTACCACGTACGTAAATGCAGTAAAACACGCACAATAGACTTCCGACCATACCCGCAATAAGTTTAGAGGATGCCCAACATGCAGGGAACTACATCATCCAATCAGACGAAGCCGGCTCCGAAACCCTTTTTCATAACGGCTCTATCTGCCGGGCCATGAAGACTAAAGAAGACGGAGATGGCGCCCTTTGACAAGTTAAGTTCCCGCTCGCCATGCACAGCCAACGGTCCGGCATGCCGATGCCGATACTACAAGCACTGTTACTGTCACTATCGTTGTCCTTGTCACTGAAGGCTGTCACTGTCACTGTCACTGTCACTACCACTCACTGACACTACCACTACCACTACCGCTGCCACTACCGCTACTGTACCAAACTTGATCTGAGCTTTGGAGGCTCTTTAGCGGAGGTTATTGCATCTTAATTCCCTATCCTATTACCACTGCCGGTGCCGAGCTCACCGTGCACCCCGTGTTCCTTGACCTGCTGAACCCCCCCCTGGTTTTGTTCTATTCTATCTCGTCTTATCCCACTTCATGATCTTCCATCATGTCGTCCATCCTGCCAGTCCTGGCCCCCCGGCTCCCAGGCTGTCCGCCAGTGGTGGATGACAGGACTTACACCAAGGAGCACACAGAAGATGAGTGGGAGTCTATGCGCGACGTCATCAGGAAGCTGTATATCAAGGATAACAGAAAACTGAACGAAACCATGGCAATTCTTCAGGCAAGATATGGCTTTGCAGCAACGTGAGTGGACAATACACCCGTCACTCCCAGCAAAGCATTGAGAGCTAATCCGTGTTTCAAAGAGAGCAGATGTTCAAGAAGCGTTTAAAGAAATGGAATTTGAGGAAGCGAACATATCGAAAAGGCCTATCCAACTCTGCAGATTCCACCCCTATGGATGTTACTGAAGGATCTGGCGCTAGCACCCATGACGATCAAGGTTCTTCGTCATCTTCAGCCTCCCCAGAAGAACACCAGGATGATCCAAACACCGCAGTGGCTCTTGTCCGTCCATCAAATACTGGCCCCTACTCTAACCTTGAGCAAGTCCTCGGCAGTGTTTTCAACTGGAGTCAATCCAAGCTGGAATTCCTTCCCGCCATATCAGATCCCATGTCCAAGTACCTAGCGAATCCAAATTCGCCCCCTATTCAGGACAGCCGCACAATGTATCGCATCTTCGAGCTCGTGTTCGACCTTTGGTATCACGGCAAGGGGGATCTTGCGGGAATGGCTGCACGAAGGGGGTTTTACGTTCTTGAATTCGTGCTGAGCGATGATCACCCCGACCTTATCTGGCATGTGCTGGATACGATTTTCGACATGGTGGACCGAGGCCACCTCCAACTTTTGGGCCTGTTCTTGGATCACGCTACAGTCCTCGCAAAACGACAGCTTCCAGCCCAGCATCCGCTCCTCCTTATACTTCAACAATTACGGAACTGCGATTACCATTCAGACGAGGGGAGGAGTTACTTGTGCCACCTACTGCGCCAGGCTTGGCTACGGAATGTAGATCTCCTCGGCCAACATATCGAATCATCAGACGCCCACCGGCTTTGGCTCTATGAGCAATTAATATGGGACGGAAGGACACGACTACGCAAGGGAAGCGAATTGGGCAAGAGACAGGATGTGATGTACCAAGCGTTGGAGAGAATGTCTGAAGCGCATAATACGACACCCGCGATGATCGATGCTGATCAATTACGAGTCGAAGCATTGCGACTCGAGTTTACGCAGATGGACGTTGGCGACAAGAACAAAGCTGAAGAGCTAGCCGTCAATTTACTCGACCTCACCAGAACCGATATAGGACCAAGATCCAACGACCGATTTCACGCATACGCTCTTAAGATGCTGGCCCGGGTGCAGGAAGAAAAGCAAGACTGGGTTACAGCCGAACAGAACTTACAACACGCCATCTCTAAGAGAGAGGTAGCGCATGGCGCAAACAACAACCTGCGCGTAATCCGCGACATGTGGGTTCTGGCGGCACATTACCAGAAAGCTGGACGACAAGCAGATGCCGATAATATCACGGCTGATGCATTATCGCGAGCCCAGAGATATCTAGAACAAGGGTTGGAATAAGAAAATAATGGTCATACGGCGCCACTGGGGAGTTCAATTGTATGAGCAGCAAAATGGCAGTTTGGGATAGAACTATTAGGTTTTTGATTTGGCGTCATGGCAATATAGGGGGTATAGGATATGCATGCGATTTCAGTATTGGGTGCATTCCGCGATAATCACTCAATGAGATTTAGCTTTGGTTTTTTTGGTACGGAAGGGGAAAAGCATAGCGATGCTGGGGCATATCTGTTATCTTCCTTTGAGAAGATATTGGTTGGAGTTCTAGTTTGAGATACCCAACGTTTTATTCTTTTATTCACGAATTGAAGTTTTGCTTTGCTCTGGCCGGCCTGCTGCTTGATTGGTTCGCCACACGCACCGCCACAATGACGTTGACACTTCCGCCCTGGGACGGCCGAGGACCTTGTTTAGACAACTACCTACCTACACTACATACAAACATACCTACCACTTGCAACTTGGCATCTCCATCCTAAACCAAAATTATATAGCTCTCGTTCGCTACAAGCACCTCTGAGTTTCTTGTCTTTGTGACCTATTCACCATCATACAGAGCCATCATGGCTCCTGGAGCTCCCCCAAACTATTGTAAGCTCATCATGACCCCACCACATGTGATTGCGCCAGATATTGACCAAAGCTCTACTTAGATGCCATTCTCGAGGTTCCTGATAAGGCGACCACTCAGCAGATTCGAGATGCTTACAAGCGGTATGTTATCACTCATTTTGCGACTCACCTACAACACCACTAACACCCCTCCCCAGCGCTGCCCTGAAGACGCATCCTGATCGTGTCGCCAATGACGCCCCAGAACGAGCCGAGCGAACTCGTAAGTTCCAGCTCGTCAACGACGCATACTACACTCTATCTGATCCCATCCGCCGTCGCGAATACGATGCTCAGCGTAACATATTCAACACTGCCACCCCTTCAGACCCCTTCGAGGACATCCCCGAGACTGAGACGGAGGGTGGCGCTGGGCCGCGACAGAGCCCTTACTCATGGGCATGGAACTTCTTCACCAACCAAGCAACAGGTGGACAGGCGCCACCTGGCGACCGCGAGCAGACGGAGAATGCGCAGTTCAGCGATGTGTTTGAGGAGATGATGCGCGACGAGGGCATGGCCGAGGGTAGCGATAACCACCCTACCAGCAAGTTCTGGGGTATGCTAGGCGGTGTTAGCGGCGGCGCCCTTGGCTTCATCGTCGCCAATGTCCCCGGCCTCGTAGCCGGCGCCGTGGCAGGAAACAGACTGGGAGCTGTCCGGGACGCCAAGGGGAAGAGCGTGTACTCTGTGTTCCAGGAACTTCCCCAGGGCGACAAGTCACGACTGCTGAGCCAGCTGGCGGCCAAGGTTTTTAGCCATGCTGTTGGCGTTTGAGTGTAGAGACTTGTGGTGACAAGAGAAAGCTGTTTTTTTAATCCGGCGCTTGGGAGTTGGGTCAGACTCTGGCTAAGGGATGGATATGAATGGACTGGTTGCAGTTAATACCTAGGTAGTTTCTTGGCGATGCACTAATAGTGGTCAATAAAATAGGCTCAGTGTGTACTCAATGTTCCTTGGTTGAGAGAGTTTCAGTGTCTGAAAGAACTATCGCCGGTGTTAATGAAGGTTGTCTGTGTAGGGTAGTCGGTGTTTGAGGTGTAAGTCAGCGCTTGAGGTGGCGATATTCAGTGAGATCATCTCATATGAATGGCGTAGATTAAGATAATAGGAATAAGATGTGACAAGATGTTATAACTAGTAGCAAACAAGAGCCTCACAACAGTGCGGTATCTGAGAAGTATTCCAAGAATCTCACATTTACTGCTTAAACTGAATATCAGGGCTGCATCAACAGCTTCTCACATAACATGTAACATGATCAAACCCGATACAAAAAACAGAGATTCGAAATATGTGTCATGCGACGGCGATACTGTTTTGTGCAAGATAATTCCTTGATCGGTCAGAAGCAGTCCCTTCGTGACCATACTGTGGCTCGCATATTGACAACTGTCCATGTTCTAGACATAAACCGAGCCAGGCAATTGGCGCTCTGGCAAGCGATAGGTTTGTCAGTCATATGCCATGCTGGACCTATATGAGTCGCAAGGTCAAAAGACACTTCAAAGTCTTGAGTTGGAAATACCACCGAACATCGTGTCACAGTCTCATAGCTTCGGTGAGATGTTGCATACTTTTGCAATGTAAAATGATATTTCCACAACATCAATTCATAGCCCTGTAAAGGCTGATTACCCTAAAACGCAAACCACTTCTAGTTCAATGCTCCATCATGCGCCTCAAGTGCTCCGTGAAAAACGTCTTGGCAAGCTTGTTAACATTGATGGAGGACGGTAAAGCGCCATGAAGAAATTCACATACATTTTTGTATGACCCAAACTCATAATCTCGACATTGCTTCCAGTATCCAGTCCCTTGGTTCGACGGTCAGGTAGGATATTCGGCCTTGTTAACGATATCGTATCCTTCTTTTCAACCATTCGGATGACCCTATTTATCCAGTGTCTACATAACCTATCTTCGAGGAGGAGGCTGGAATCCAGGGGGTGGAGGACCACCGGGGTTGAAGCCGGGTGGAGGGAACTGAGCACCTCCGGGGAAGCCAGCTGGGGGAGGGAAGCCGCCAGGGAAACCAGGAGGAGGGGCTTGGAAATGGTTAGAAAATCTTCGAGGATATCTGGATCTGGTGAACTTACCACCACGACCTGGGAAGCCAGGAGCACCAGGGAAACCGGGGAAGCCAGGAGGGGGAGCACCACCAACACCAGCAGCAGGACCCTTACGACTGTTAGCAAGCTGTGAGATGTTCGAAGGGATAGGGGTACACACAGCCAGAGAAGGAGGGGCAGCTCCTCGTCCAGCAGGGCGAGCAACACCAGGACCAGCAGCCAGGGCAGAAGAGATTCCACCAGGCGCACTCTTTCCTAGACGAGCGCTGGGGTCGGCGGGAGGAGGCGACTCAACGGAGAGGGAGATGATGTGAGCGCCTCGGACAATCGTGAGTCCAAGAGTTCGCTTCTCCTCAGATTCAACGGTCTGGGTAGCTGAACCGCTTGCGCCAGGGGCAGCGGGCTTGTTCTGCTTGCGCTTAACGCGTCGGAACTCTTCGGTATCGGCGAGAACGAGGTTCATGTGCTGGAGTCAAGTTAGCTTGGATCTAGAGATTGATAGTATGGGGATATGTCACACCTTGTCGAAAGCAAGCATCTGACCGGTCATTGCCCTTCCATCGTTAAGGGTCACTCGCATCCGCCAGTTGATCTGTTCCAGTCGGGTCAGCTTAATTGCACTTGTCATAAAGCCAGGATATCGAGCTCGTATGCGCGTTTGGGTATACGTACGTAACCGGCCTATGAAGAAGAACGAGTTAGCAGCTGAACAACAAGCTATTTGAGACGCGTGAGAATAGGGAGGTGAGCATACCATCTTTCCTTGCTTGTTCGACATGTTGGCGGTGTTTTTGAGGTCTTGCTAGTGCAGTTCCTCTGTGGTACAAAAATTGATGTTAGACCGCGGTGAGTTTGCGCGCGATCGTAACAACCTTCAATGCCTGGAGCTCTGAAGGTGAGTTATGATGTCCAAAATTTGCGGAGCCTGATGCGGAAGGCTGAAAGGTACACCGACAATGTACCGGTTCGGCGCTAGAGCGCTTCCGGAGTAGCCGCGACCCCACTTGGCGCACGACTCGCTTAAGGGCAGAGAAACCCTCAAATATTACTGCACTCACAAAATCTCGAAAATTGCTCTTTCAACCTTTGAGATCTCCGACAACCCATCTACCAGGTCGACTAATAACAGCAGCCATGGCTACCGAGAAGGCAAACAACCCCATGCGGGAGCTGAAGATTCAGAAGCTCGTTCTGAACATCTCCGTCGGAGAGTCTGGTGACAGACTTACCCGTGCCGCCAAGGTGCTGGAGCAGCTTTCTGGTCAGACCCCCGTCTACAGTAAGTTTGCACAATTTTCGAATATGGCGATAATTCCATCTGACTGAATCTCCCTAAAGGCAAGGCCCGTTACACCGTCCGAACCTTCGGTATCCGACGTAACGAAAAGATCTCCGTCCACGTCACTGTCCGTGGCCCCAAGGTAAATACGCACAACAAATTTCGAATTGTGGAAGATGGCAGCAAGGCTAACATTCGCAAAAGGCTGAGGAGATTCTCGAGCGTGGTCTCAAGGTCAAGGAGTACGAGCTCCGCAAGCGCAACTTCTCCGAGACCGGCAACTTCGGCTTCGGTATCAGCGAGCACATCGATCTCGGTATCAAGTACGACCCCTCTATCGGTATCTACGGCATGGACTTCTACTGCTGCATGACCCGACCTGGTGAGCGCGTCACCCGCCGCCGCCGAACAAAGAGCCGCATCGGTGCCAGCCACCGCATCAAGCGCGACGAGACCGTCAAGTGGTTCAAGTCTCGCTTCGATGGTATTGTCCGATAAACGGTTGAAAAAATGGTTATTTGAAATTACGGATGGTCACGGCGAACATTAAGGGGAAAACTCACATGGGGCATGTATTTTCTGTTGCTTTGCTGCATCAGCTCGACTTGAAATTTTCAGTCGAGCCACGGCCTGAGAGACCGACCGGCACTCTGCCGGCTTTCCGATACTCACTCTGAATGTGACATACGCCATCAATCGTCAGATCATTGGTACTTTGTCTACTTGGCCTCTCGTCTGTTTACGTCTACGTGAGACGTTATAAACATGTCCTCACGGACTTTGATGCATCAATCTCTGCATGTCTGGTGTTACTCTTAAGGGCAGCATCACGGCTCCCTACCTCAGTGATCTATGTGAATGTTGTAGATGTCTTTCGCACCTGTGATTCATGACTTTTATTTCAGAGCTGCGGCTAGTGTATTGGATATCCAATGTCTGTTCATTGAGGGATCTGATGTGCTGTTACAACAGTTTGTCGTATCCATGTCTGTATGGTCACTTTGAAGCCTGCGTTGTCGGCTCACTCTCATCCGTCACTGTGTTCTCAACGGAGCTGCACGAACTGAACACAACAGCCTGTGGCTATAAGCGACTGCTTCTTGTGCTTGTTGAATGCCTACTCGAATTTAGACGTTCAGTTCGGTGGCAATTGCACGAATTGAGATCAGAACTTGAGAGGCTCGAATAAGGCAATACATGACCTTATTGTCAAACAAGGGGCGTTATGAATGCAACGTTTTGATACATCTCATACGAGCAGAAATCGAAGATTTTCAATCCCGTTTGTGTGCGTAGATCTCAGAATCATGAAATTATATGATATTTGTGGAATACTGTCAAAAACTCCCAACATCAATAGAGTTGAATGATTCATGTACCAATTGCACCAGTGTGGATGCACCCCAGATTAACGGCATCTGATATCTCGGGGGATACGGAACGTTCTTTGCCGGAGAAGAATTAAAGATGTGAAGACCACACAAATACAAGGCTTCAATGACACATTGAGGCAAGAGTTGAGTCGGTAGATCCACGGAGGACAGCTACAGCGAAAGAGTGCTCTCGATTCACAGCAACCGAAGCTTACTATTGATCAATTGATGGGCAGAGTGCTGGCTCTAGCCTTGCAGGCTTCCCTTTGTCTCCAAGTTTTAACACTGCTGTGCTGTGCTGTTCTCTTTGCTCCGTAGCCGGTCACCAGGCCAGCATAAGGCTCCACCACGAAAACGAGTGCTCGTTGGATCGAAGCTCTCCGAGCATACCCATGTCTTGGCCTGTAACCTCATCACTGTGTGAAGCCGTATTTCTCAGGCATTAACTGTTGGCATGTACCCGGGTAATACCGATGGTTTCGGCGGTACGGGAGTTGGCTGACAGGCCAGAAGTCGGCTAGCGACCACGAAGCAGGTTACTGGGGATAGAGGGATCTAAGATCGGATCAATTGATACACACAAATGATGTATGCGTCTTCAATCATTACGCTTCAACCTCTATAACGCACGCTTCAATATGGCAAGACACTGTCGGACGTCAGCTCGGTGGGCGAAATGAAGCTCCGAAATTCAAGCGGGTAGCACAATGGAACAGGCTAATAATTGTTAAGGCTGCTTCGGAATATCCAGGCAAAAACGCGCAGTGGCGGCTGATTGGGTGGTCGGAGCAGGTTAGCCCCACTTCATCCCTCAGACAGACTCTGCTCTCCATCACCGTCCTCCTCAAAAAACTCCATTTGCTCTTGTAAAGGCAGCACCGCACTCCCCAATCTCCCCTCCTCCCAATTGCACCCGGCTGCAATTGCTCTCCTTTCATCTCCAAACCTCCCGTATACCTCTAATATGTTCCGGAACGCCCTTCGACAGTCGACGCGCGCCGTCGGCGCTGTCTCTGCTGCTGGCAGGGTCGCCGCGGTAAGTCAAAACGTGCTCCCCCGAGCCCCCGAATCGACAATGCCATCGACCGGCGCCCCAAAACATCGTGCATCCATCGACAACCCATCGCAGGAGCTCAATTGAGGAGTTGGATTAGACTTTCCAGTCTCGCATGAGCTTTTTTGAGCTATTTGGGGCCGCTGTCGCTGTTGACCCGTCGAGGACTTTTCGGGCTTCGGCTAACTTGTTTTTCACCACATCAGATCCGAAATGCCGCACCCGCCTCCATCAACGCCGCTCGATTCTACGCCTCCGACGCCAAGGCCACTCCCACTGAGGTCTCTTCTATCCTCGAGCAGCGAATTCGTGGTGTCCAGGAGGAGTCCGGTCTCGCTGAGACTGGCCGTGTCCTCTCCGTCGGGTATGTGGATCTTTACTGGGAGCAACTGGGCCAAGGCGAAGCTGGTGCATGATGACTTCAAACAACACCGCCCCGCTCAACTGCCCGGATGCCCAGGAACAATTCAATTGAGGCTCAACCAATGCTGACTCTAACTTTACAGTGATGGTATCGCCCGTGTTCACGGCATGGCCAACGTCCAGGCTGAGGAGCTTGTCGAGTACGTACTGAGCAAATATTGACCATCCGCGTCATGCGTCAGTTATTAACAATCCACAGGTTCGCCTCCGGTGTCAAGGGAATGTGCATGAACCTCGAGGCCGGCCAAGTCGGTGTTGTGTTGTTCGGTTCCGATCGTCTCGTCAAGGAGGGTGAGACCGTCAAGCGTACCGGTGAGATTGTAAGTCAATGAAACACTCAACAGATCGAATGAAGCTAACACATCATCAAGGTCGATGTTCCTGTCGGCCCTGAGATGCTCGGCCGTGTCGTCGACGCTCTCGGTAACCCCATCGACGGCAAGGGTCCCATCAAGACCTCCGAGAAGCGCCGTGCTCAGCTCAAGGCTCCCGGTATTCTGCCCCGAAAGTCCGTCAACGAGCCCGTCCAAACTGGTCTCAAGTCCATCGACGCCATGGTTCCCATCGGCCGAGGTCAGCGTGAGTTGATCATTGGTGATCGTCAGACCGGTAAGACTGCCGTTGGTCTTGACACCATCCTTAACCAGAAGCGATGGAACGATGGCAACGACGAGAAGAAGAAGCTTTACTGTGTCTACGTCGCCGTCGGCCAGAAGCGATCTACCGTCGCCCAGCTTGTCAAGACCCTTGAGGAGAACGACGCCATGAAGTACTCCATCGTCGTCGCTGCTACCGCCTCCGAGGCCGCTCCTCTCCAGTACCTTGCTCCTTTCACCGGTGCTTCCATCGGTAAGTTTCTACATCCGTTTTTTTTGCGCCACTATTGTCTTTTCCGGACATTTGACGAAGTGTTATAAATTTATGATGATTTTATTAACTTTATTCTAGGTGAGTGGTTCCGTGACAACGGCAAGCACGCTCTTGTCATCTTCGACGATCTTTCCAAGCAGGCCGTCGCTTACCGACAAATGTCTCTGCTCCTCCGTCGTCCTCCTGGACGTGAGGCTTACCCCGGTGACGTTTTCTACCTCCACTCTCGTCTGCTCGAGCGTGCCGCCAAGATGAACGACAAGCTTGGTGGAGGTTCCCTGACTGCCCTTCCCATCATTGAGACCCAGGGTGGTGATGTCTCTGCTTACATTCCTACCAACGTCATTTCCATCACTGATGGTCAGATCTTCTTGGAGGCTGAGCTGTTCTACAAGGGTATCCGACCTGCCATCAACGTCGGTCTTTCCGTCTCTCGTGTCGGTTCCGCTGCCCAGCTTAAGGCCATGAAGCAGGTCGCTGGTTCCCTGAAGCTTTTCTTGGCTCAGTACCGTGAGGTCGCCGCTTTCGCCCAGTTCGGTTCCGATTTGGATGCCGCCACCAAGCAGACCCTCAGCCGTGGTGAGCGTGTAAGTTCCATACCATTTACCAACCATTGCATGTTATGATACTAATCATTCTATAGCTTACCGAGCTCCTTAAGCAAAAGCAGTACTCCCCCATGTCTGTTAACGAGATGGTTCCTCTTATCTTCGCCGGTGTCAACGGTCTCCTCGACCCTGTCCCCGTCAACAAGATCCTTCAGTGGGAGTCTGACTTCCTTGCTCACCTTAAGACCAACGAGTCTGAGCTCCTTGCCACCATTGACAAGGAGGGTGCTATCTCCAAGGAGACCGATGCCAAGCTCCGTGACGTTATCCAGTCCTTCGTCAAGAGCTTCCTCGGTTAAATATAATCAAAAGCAACTTGCGCGGAGAATGATGGGGGCCTTTGGGGATGTCGCTGTCTATACCGGATATCTGTTGTCGTTTTTCTCTCTTGAGGCGGAGGGAACATGTCGAGGGGTCGCGCCTGAATGGAGCGACGGGAATGAGTTAAGGGAGATTCGCCCGTCGTATTGCCACTTGTAAAATAGAGCACAAAACTCAATGAATGCCCTCGATTCCTTTTGTTCTTGAATTTCCGAAATTAATACCGCCGTCTCAGTTCATGTCTTTTGCACTTGTGAGCATGATCTTGCCAGTTTGCATACTCAAGCGTGGCAATCTCATTCGTCGTCGGTGACCTATGGCACCTGCAAGTCTTCACAGCCAAGTGAAGAGCTTGGCCTTTCCGTGTGTATGCCAAATCTTACATTTTTGGTCCATGATAATGAACTGTTGTCTTAAGTGAAGCACGAGTTTGTACATGGTTTCACAAGACTTAGTGGAGGTGGAAAACTCATGATGTACGATCTATCTAAGAACTTATGAAATATTATTCTAAGACCCATAAAGCTAGGAAATACTATCCTGAACTACGAAATTTCACATATGATTTTATCTTGTTACCTGTCATTCTGGGTTCCTACTGGTGACTACTTCAGGGGCATCATGGATGTTTTATGTCTTACGTTCGATATGTCAATACTACCAACCAGTTTCGCATTGTCGATAATGCTGAAACTATTTGTTGCCCATTAGCTTATGTTTTTCTGTTTGTGTGAAACTTGAAAGTGTGCTGAGCTTCCCTGATTTACTCTCGATTTTCAGGTCTTTTGACTTCCATGACAAGCAATATGGGTGACCGTAATCAATTATAGCATCAAAAGCCCCCAAACACTGACCAAAGCTAATCATAAACTACACAATAACTTAGACTATGTATTCATAAGTTATCCTAAACTTAGTACTAAATTCTTCATAATATGAAGATAACTTTAGCTAGTTGTGCTCCGTGCTCCAAAACTACCCTGGTACAGGATACGATAATTACATGAGAAGTCTGCCTGATGGGCGTTCAAAGTCCCACCACGCTCGCTGCTTCTTTTCTGTTATAAACGAAGTTATTTGGTTAGTATGCATCTTATGACATCTCCGGCTGAGAAAATCTGAGACTGCAAGCGCCTACAAAGGCTCAATTGATGGGACTGATTGATAGCACCAATCCTGAGATGAAAGAATTGATGGCTAGTGGGAAGTGAAGTGAGACTTGGAAAGTTGGAATATGTTTCCAGCTAGGCTTTAATATATTGATAACGTGGGAAAGGCACCGTAGACAGTCCTAGAGGCCATGGAGAAGAAGAGTGATAAATGTAGTGAAGTTTATGGTTTTGGACCCTGGGGGTAATCTATCTCAGACTTGATAGAAAATGGGAAGTTCCATTCGGCGCAGTAACACTCAGTTAATACTCTGGTGACTCTTGATACCATGAATAACATACGTGTCAGAGATTTGTTGAGAGAGAGAGAGACCAGCCAGAATACGGTGGAGTCGAATAAATTATACTTGTTCGGAATCCTCCAAGCTACATGTCATGTCTGCACAGCTCACTTGAGCAGAAGATGCTTAACTATGAACCTAATCTTAGACTACTTAGCCTAAAAGAAGGTAAACTCGTATAACTTTATATAAAATTATATAAATTAAGGCATAATTAATACAATCTTGTAATAGTTTAGATAAACTTCAGTTAATCTCTTCTAAGATGTACTATAAATCTTCTAAAAATGAGTCTACTACTATTATTATACAAGTATCTTATGTCTAAAAGCTCACCTTAAGTTTTTCATAAACAACATGTAAGTACATTTTCACTTCATCCAAGCGTGAGTTAATATATCTTCCAGCTTATGTTGAAAGCAGATGGCAGGATTGAGGTTTGTGTTCATTCACACCCTCTGCCCTTGAGTAGTCTGCTTCTTTATATAAGAGTTCTTAACTTTCCCCAAAAGTCATGCAGAGTCAATTAACTTCTCCAGTATGACATTATTAACGCGCCTGAATTGATTGAGTTGTTCCTGTAACCTTCCCAGAGACCATTTGCCTAAGGGTCAAGACTCTTCAGAATTGCCGCAGCTAATATTCCTAGGACCTCACACTTCGTTTTATAGCTTCTTTTGACTCTAGGGTTTCTTTCATAGTGCCACTTGCGGTGATGGTGTCTATTTTATCGCCAAGTCTATCATAGCTCTCTGGCACCAACTTTGAGGGTGCTGCCACACGTAACGACGGTCACCCTTCGACCAGCCACCACATACAAAATTGACTGATAACTAAGAACAATAAGTTCATCTTATAGATCAAAATCCCAAGTAGCCGGTCGAAGGGTGACCGACGTTAGTTAGTACGTACAATCTTCTAGAACCTCAATTCAATGATCACCGGCCCGTACAAGAGAGCCTGGTAGTCTGGTTCTAATTTAGTTGAGGGATCTGATATCCGCTTTATGATGTAGCACTACCGATATATGTCAGTGATCCAGTAACGAAGAGACTATAAACGATTATGATAAGAAGAAGAAGAAGAAGAAGAAGAAGAAGAAGAAGAAGAAGAAGAAGAAGAAGAAGAAGAAGAAGAAGAAGAAGAAGAAGAAGAAGAAGAAGAAGAAGAAGAAGAAGAAGAAGAAGAAGAAGAAGAAGAAGAACGCTGACCTAAACTTCGAAAGGAGTGGTTGTTCTGAGAGTGGTGTTCAGGGGACGGCAGGGTACAGTTCCGTGCAAGAGCTCTGATAATAAGGCAGCTTGGGAAATACTAAATTCTCCTCAAATATTAATGATAACAACGGGTAATGACAGTGAGATAAGAACCTAGTATAAACTATAAGACTTTTAATAAGATTATATAAAATTAGTTGAACTTGGTAGAATTTACATAAAAGTTAGATAAAGTTTAGACGAGACCTGGTGGGGACTTTTGCATACTCGCATTATATATATGAAGCTGGGAAAGATAGAGGGACATGTATTTTATTAAGATAATACCTCACTTACTGGTTTCGCTGAAATAGAAGGCCTGGAAGCAATGGTTTGCTGTTGCTTGTTGATAGTATTGCGCCAGTTTGTGGTAGCCATCTGTTGTGCATGGTGTTTCTTCTGGTTCTCAACAAGGGAATGACCCAGGATAAAAACAAGACATAAAAGCTTTGCGTCAGCAGGATAATTATCTCTGTGAACTTAAATCAACCTCCTGAAATAGAAAGAGACGCTGGAAATCATGTCTGGTCAGTATCTTGATGAAATCGGAGTGTCTGATGGACGTGCTAGGGATCATGAGCAGTAACATCTGTCGGGTATCACCTTATGATCAAAGAATCAGCACTCAAGTGATGAGTCAACTCAAACTTGATATCTACACTAGTCGAATACTACAATAAGCATATTATCTAAAGTCTTTGATAAACATGGACTTTACTGCGGCTGCTTCCTTTCTTTGTTGTATATCTGCAGAGGACCCGCCAAACAAGAAACTCAAACGACAAGCATCGATGGAAGCAAGATACTGGATTGCTCACTGAGATATGGCAAAAGAAAGGAAGATTTAATCTATACCTAAATTCAGAACTCATCCATTGTCGTCGTCATTTGCCATGCAAGGCAGTCTTGTCCCTCAAGCTCGTCGCCGCGGTTGGACATAACAGACAACAGACTCACATCTAATCATAAAATTATATAAGATTATATAAGAGGATATAAATTACTCCAATCTTCACTTCATACTTACATAAGACTATCATAAAATCATCAAAATTTCCCTAAACTTAGGCCTCTAGCATAAACCCTGGAGCAAGGATTCACCTTAGAACACTATGTAATACAGTCTCTAACCAAAGAACTCAGCCGTTAAATGCATGCCTCATTGCTAGATGGTTGTGTGATTATGAGTTTGGCTTTGGTTGTACAATACGTACGTGGAGTTGAAGCTCTCATAAAAGTGACATCATACGCTGTAACATCGAGCTGTCAATACCTCATCGATTTGCTCGATTGGGAATCCAGTTTTATCGAGTTAAAAAGCATCCGATTTCTTTGCAATCACTTCTTCTCAATCATAATTTTATAGATTGTTGTCTCTGATAAATTACTCCTGTTCGTTTACAATTGATCTGATCTGATCTGATAACAATCGACCACCTACGAACCCGATTCTCACTCCCCTGCAACGTCACAGCTTCAACTCTCATCCTTTTATCACCTCTCTCTTGCGATGTCGGCTCAAGATTCCGGTCCCAAAATGTCTTCAGCTACAAAAGATGTTCTAGCTAAGGTGCAGCGCATGATTCCTCCCATGTTGGAAAAGTTTCACAAGGGTTTGTTGCTATAGCCATTGATCGCAAATGAGAAGCGAGACTGACGCAGGAACAGGCCAGTTGGGTAGAGTCGCCGTCATCGGTGGCAGTGAGAATTACACAGGTGCACCTTATTTTTCGGCCATGGCAAGCGCAAGACTAGGCTCTGATCTGGTATGATACTCTCTGACTATCTAATTCTTTTATATCGCTAATTTCGAACCCTGCGTGTAGTCTCATGTTATTTGCACGCCCGCCGCTGCGACTGTCATCAAGTCATACTCACCAAACCTCATGGTTCACCCGCTGATGCGACAGAGCCAAAACGCAAAGAAGGAGCATGAGCCCGCGGCCTGGGATGCATCTAAGGATCCCGACTCCAACGCTGATCACATCGCTTCGCAGATCAAGGATATGCTTCCCCGACTCCACGTTCTTGTGATCGGACCTGGTCTAGGCCGCGATCCATTGATGCATGCTACTGTCGCTCATGTCATCAAAGCCGCCCGCGAGCAGGAACTGCCAATTGTTTTGGACGCCGATGCGCTAGCTATCCTTCACTCGCAACCGGAGTTGGTGAGCGGCTACATTGGTGCTGTGCTCACACCCAACGTCGTCGAGTTTGGCAAGCTGTGCGATGCTCTGAAGGTCAAGGTCGACGATGATGCGCCCGAAACCGCACGTGTTGAGGCTCTGGCTAAGGCTCTCAAGGGCGTGACGGTTGTTCAGAAGGGTGCGAAGGACTACATCTCCAACGGCGAGACGACATTAACGGTTGACCTCGAGGGTGGTAAGAAGAGAAGCGGTGGACAGGGAGACACCTTGACTGGTTCCATTGCCACTTTCTTGGGCTGGAGAAGAGCCTACCTTGACGGTCTCTGGGATGTAGGCAAGAACCCTATTGACGAGCATGAATTGGTTGGACTGGCTGCTTTCGGTGGCTCTGCTATCACAAGAGTAAGTTCTTATCCCGTTGTCTTTCAGAACTGTAAGGCTATGGTTTCCGCTACTGCCACACAGCAGATCGTATTTGGCCCATGTATGAGAAGTAATGCTAACGAAATTTTATAGGAGTGTTCTCGTTTGGCCTTTTCCAAGAAGGGCCGTAGTCTGCAAGCAAGTGACCTGACTGACGAAGTGCACATTTCATTCCTCAACATCTTTGGCGAGGATGAGGCGGTAGAAGAGTCCAGGTTGTAATGAACGCCATAACCCCTTTTAGCTAGAACGTTCCGCTACGAGTACACGACAAAGATAATAAAGCATTATATCTACTGTAATTGCCATGAGACTCAAATTAATTATAGTTTATGTCCCTTGAGTTGGAGTGTGATGGATGTAGTAACACCCTTGAAATCATCTGGAACTCCTCACCTCCCAGCCGGGATCCTTGACAAGATACTCTACGCCCTCTTCGGGTCGTTGATCAGCGCCTCGTTCATGTTCGTCGCCACATACTCAAGACCCAAGATGTCTTCTTCGTTCTTCGCCGCCGGCCTCCTTGTCGGTGCTGCTCAGGCCTACACCCAGGTTAACGTTGCGTCCCCATTTATGCTCAAGAACATCGATCCCACTGTTTTCCCCGGCTAGCACAGCAAGTCCCATCTGCACATGACTGTCGAATTCATGCAGGCTTAAGCTCATAGTACAGGATGGACATCTGGATTGATATTGTTGATATTTCTGTGGATTTTATTGGGACAGCTGGGTCTGTTCTTCAAAGCTGCTACCAGACTTGACATAGATATCTGGATTGAAGTAGGTGGCTTCTTACGATATTGGATCCGATGTAACTTAACGATTGATCCGATGAGACAAGCTAGGTGACCCATAGTCGAAGAGTGAGAAGAGGGCCAAGAAGCCTAGCTTTCGTCGTATGTAAAAGGGCACTCGTGGGTGACCGGTTGCTTCAACTGCGGACTTTTTTATCACAAGGTACTAGGACCCCTATATTTTAAACATAGGTAGTGTTAATGCCCCTGAACGAGCAATCAAGATATGTTATAGTAACTTGTTGTCTGATTTCCTTGGCCTTTCTTTGATATATACAAGCCAGTAGTAATCCATCCGTTCTTTGCCAATATGTCTGAATTCTTGAACCATCTTCGTGCTCTAAACCTTGGGTAACCCAGCGACGATCTCATCAGAGTATTCTCTGCCTAAACTCCGAACGCCGATTTCTCAAAAATAACCCTCTCAATAAACAAACTGATTCACTCATTCATCACGGCGGCACCAAGGAAGGCTGGGGTCTTCGGGGTCGAAATTACAAATCTTGACACGGCGGCAACGAACTGTTCCATCGGGGCGGCAGATAGCTCCGTAGGCGGAGCACGACGAAACGATCCAGAATTCTTTCAGGTTTGCGGCCTTACTGACTTCAGCCTTGGTGACTGATTTGAAAATCACTTGTTCAGCCGCATGGGACAAAGCCGGTGTACTGCCGCATGCGTCTCGGAATGTGACGACAAGGCATTCCAGGTGCAGAAGAGCCGGTACAAGTTTAGTAGCCTGTATCAATACTCGAGCCTAAGTTACATCAAGTCAGTTTCGGTGCCGAGTTCAATTACATACACTGCCCTTACCTTGTGGCCGAAGACCTGTAAAACAGGATCATTGTCACTGTAGTCTTGCTCCCAATGTAAGGTCAACCACTTCAAGCCGGAAAATTGAGGTTCACGCAGGGTCGTCCAGAGTTGCGGCCTATCAGCCATCCAAGCCCATGGAGTGTCGATATCGCCACTGTTGACGATGGTCAAGTGAAGCCGCTCCAGGTTCTTGATCTTCTTCGCTTCGCCGATGTTGAATGTCTCGAAATCCCCTTTGAGGCCGAGTATCTTCAGTACTCCATGATCGCAATGCTTCATAACTCTTTCCAAAAGGCTGGGTGGGGAAACTCTTAGTGAGCGAAGATTGGGCAACCAAACATTCATGGAACCCATTTCCTCACTAAAGTCTTGCATTTGCTTTTCCTCATACTGTCCAAGCTCGAGCCTCAGACTCCGAAGAATTTTCATATGGGAAAAAGATTCAGCCATACGACGCGGAAGAGTATTCATGATTCGGTAGGGCCAGTGATCATCGTCGTCGTCCAGACGTAGGAGGGGAACAACGATGGTCGCTTGTCTGAAAAGTATGTGTCAATAACGTTATGGTTGAGGAACAATACGCCTTACTTGACACCATTACGCGTGAAGTCCATCCAGCCCGCCTGGTTGAACCTTTTCAAGCCAAGGCTGACATGCTTTTGCGTCTCGTATTCGAATCGAACTTTTCGAAATCTCTCACGGATGAAGTGAGTCCTCTAAGTTTTGGACACTTTCGTCAGAGAATCTAGACTGATCTTGTCACACCACTGAGTGTAAAGGTTTGGTGGTATAACCAGGATCGGATGATAGTGAGACTCTGCCATCATCCTCGGTGGGTAACGCAGGACGAATTTTAGGTTGGCTTTTGTGGTTTGAAGACGGCCGGATGAGTCCAGGGCGCACAATATAGGTCGTCAAGCGGGCTATATATAAAGAAGCAAACGGGTGATATATAAGGAAAAAAGAAAAGAGGGGGAAAGATCGTGAGGAGAGATATTTATATTGTTTGGGCAAACATCTGGACCACGTGACTTTCTCTCATAACCACCTGTATCTGCCACTGCCAGCATAAATTAGCCAGCAGATTGTAAGATAGAGCTTGCGAGTGGAATTGTATGAGATTGTGCAAAACATGAGAGTTTCCAATATACTTGTTAAAACTCAGGGGCTATTGATTGTAAAACAAAGAAAGCAAACTGAAGCCCCTGATCCAAATGTCCCATACTCAAGTAGTAATTTCAGACCCTATCATCCATCTTGAGTACTGCCCATTCGATGCTGAGCCTCCGCTGTCGACATCCTTAGCAAACAGTCTGGGTTATCTTGCGTTTCGAGCCCCTGAGAGCTGTAGCCTTGGCTGCTCTATAGTTGTCCCACGCCTCGTCGTAGACCTCGAGCGTGTCTTCAACCTCTTTGTGTGTAAGTAAAGGACCCAAATCACATTCCTCGTCATCAGTACGCTGAAGTTTTGCGTAGAGCGGGTTAGACGTATCGCGCTTCTTCTTTTTCTTCACCAGTGTCTAAACTAACATATCCAGCTGAGTGTTCATCCGAATATGATAAACAACCTACTCAATCCGTGGCATCCGGCTGGCACGAACGCGCTTGATCTGTTCGCCTTCCATAATCTCAAGTTCTACGGCCATTTGCTCAATATCAACGTCTGAGTCGTAATCGTAATCGGCTTGATATTCGTACAGTGATGTGCGAAGGTTCCGACACGAAGCCATCTATGGATACATAGAATATACAATATCTAGAGGACCTTGGGTATAAGCTTAGGATAAGATTATATAATGTTATATAAAATAAGAAGAGTTTATTGTAGTTTATATAACATTATATAAGAGTGGGGTGATTATCGGAACTTCAACCCATGCATGATCCTCCATGGCGTCGCAATGTTCGTGACCAGCAGGAAGACGTTGCACACCCCATACAAGACCCTGATGCCGACAGCAAGCTGCCTTCCGAGGCAAATTAAAGGGGTTCTACGCTGTGCCTTTTGGTCTTCCTCTTGGTCTTCCTCTTGGTCTTCCTGCTTAGTCTCTTCTTGAAGCTATCTTCGGTCTTCAAGTAAGAAATTTCATGATTACCCTCTGGCGGCCCTTCGGAGGAACAGGAGTTTCTGCCCAAGGAGTAACGTTTATATTGACTGGCATAAGAGGAAGAAGGCCTTGAACCGCCCGAGTTCCTGAACTAGGTCTGCCCCGTCATCATGCTGCCTAAGGAGAATAAAAGATTGACAACAAGATTGCGAAGCACTGTGAATCACAGTGATTCCTCTATTCTCTTATTGCATAATGCGAGGTCTGGAGGTCTATATAAAGACCCTTCCCCCCCCTGATCTCTTCCTCCTTCCTTTCTTCCCTCTTCACATCCCATTCAATCTTGTTTTGTTTGGGTTTGAGATCCAAACCAAAGGGATCTCAACCATTGAGCAGCATTGCCAGCTACATCTATATCATCTTTACTTCTAATTCTTATACAATCCTTTTACATCATCGCTTCCACCAAGCCCCATCATCTTCAATTATATCTTCATACCTTTGACGTACCACTCCTTTCTTTTCAAACACAAGTCACTCATCATGCAAGACTGGGCATTCACCAACGGAGGTATCGCCTATGACACAGGCAAACCTGATAGACCTCGAAACCAGGTCGTCAGGGTCAAACTCACCTCGGACCTGAGTTCAAGGGTCGCGACAAACCCTTCGGAAGGTAACTTAGATACGGCGATTTCCAAGCTCGAGTTTAGCGAGCGAGAAACGAACTACGACGAGCCACGGAGGGCTGAGATGTGAGGTTTACCCCTGAATAACGAGAAAGACAACACTAACCTATAAACTAGCGATGAACTTGTCATTGTCGTGGGCGAGTGCTTCGAGAAAACAGAGCAAGATTGCGTGAGCCTGGTCAGCATTGACAAGCCTGCCGTCACCCGATTTGACGATTTTGACAAGGAGCAACACATGTTCATCGACACAAGAGAGACTGCGCTTGTCGTGAGAATGCTCAAGGATAAAATGGCAACTCTCTACGTTCTTAAGAATAAGGCGGATGGACTCTGCGAAGTCCAACAACTTGGTTCGATCAAAAGGACGTGCAAGTTCATCGCGTGGTACCCAGAGTTCGTGACCGGCAACCGCTCTCCACTACGTGAGAAGCAGAGGAAGAACGTAAGGGACGCCATTCAGCGGCTCCGAGATGAGCTGTATGAAGCACGGACAGAGTCACTTATGCCGCAAGCACCGGCGCCCCACGATCAGAACGATGCCGATGAGAACGTCAATGGCAACGACGATGGTGTGGAGTTTGACGACAGCGACAATTCGAGCGCCACCATGGACTACGACGATAGAGACGATCTCGAATATCACGACGATTCTAACGATCCCGACGTTGGGCCATAGGCGGATCGACGCCCTGCCCCAGCAGCCTTTGGCACAAGCCAGAAAAGCCACTTATGAGGGAGGAATGAAGAGTTCAACGATTACGATTAAGGATCATGGGCATTTAGCGGGATACGGAGCATAGCGGAACTCAATGATTTGCAGCATTTGGAGCATTTGGAAGGCGCAGGAACCGGCAGGGATTGACGTTGAATTTGCTATTTGTTATTTCGTTATTGCGTTGGAGCCGGCGTCAGTAACAAAAAATACAGGTCACTTGTGAGTGAACAATCAGGGAGGATGATAGCTAGCCCGCTGGTTGGGCTACGGAGCACTTCATAATCAGCGAATTTGCTCTACATAATACGAATTACTTGCTTGTAAACACCTTATTGCCTATGACCATGTGGTATGAAACTCTTGCCATCATACAATTGCTCATCGTCGAGTGACTTTCTAAGTCACGAAACCCAGGCTTTTCAACTGTCTACCGGCACTCTATAGATCTCGAGGCACAGAGATTCACCATCATGCTACCAAACGAACGAACGGCTCCTAAAGTCCAACGGGCTCTCAGAAACTACATCTTAAGAATATACTCTCCAACAAAAGGCGTGATGAAATCCTTCTTTCCCAGAGGCACGCCCTCCTTTCTCAGGATCGCATAAGCCATAGATAGATGAAAGTTGACGTTAGGAACAGCCGCACCCATAACGAACGCCTTTCCAGTCAGATCCATAGTTCCAGCAGACGGCAGCGCTGTCGGCGCAACCTCCTCTCCCTGCTTGTTCACCTCGTCCTTATCAGCCTTCTCAAGCAACTCCTGGGCCTTTGCAATGCGCGCGTGCATGTCCTCATAAGTGACGACCTTGTCTTCAAACTCGACAGACTCCCGTCCAGAGAGTCTTGCGACAATCTTCTCAGCGAAGCGAGTGGCAGCGTGGACCTGGAAGGTCAGAGGGTTCATGTCCTCGCACAGTCTGGCCTCAGGGAAACTGGCTGCATTTTCGTGCTTCTCTGCTTCTTTGAGGATGTTGTCCAGCGAAGCCAGAGCTAGCTTGGCCTCAACAATTGTTGCGTCGTATAGTGTAAACGCCATATTGAAGGGATTGAAGAGAAGACTGGTGGTTTTAGGAAGAAGTTATGAATGAGAGTGACGAGATAATAGTGAGTCGAAAGAACACGGAGATAAATATAGAAGACAGCCCTACAAGGATGAAAATGCCTCGAATCCTACAGCGTACGCAGACCAGGTAGATTGGATACATCCAGTGGATCCCAATACTTGAGCTTGACTAGTCGTCGATCCTTGCTTGTGTCTATGCCAATCATGTATACGAAAATGCGAGCCAGCGTATCCATAGACCGTAACAAATTCCACCAGTCGACACGATGGGTGTCATAGTAGTGGATGGTTAACCCAATAACCAATCAAAGCCGCACCTGAGCAAGTATTTGCGAGTCTCGTTCGGAATTCGGCACGTAGCTATAGTACTTGTCAGTGTGGTTTCAGAGAGAAACCATTCAATGCGTTGACCGGGCAGTAGTGTGTGGAATGAATTGGAATATTCTCATAAGACCACAGTAAGTAACAAAAAATCGAGATTTAGGATCTGAGCTATGTCAAGACCATCTCAGCTCAAAATCCCATCCAAACGCCATGCTAAGTAGAAAGGGGCACATGCTCAAGATCAGATCAACGACATTGTTCCGCTTACAATCGCTGAAATCCTTCGCAGTCCAACCCTCACATGAAGTACATTTGCTCTCATACCCGTGTCTTGCACTTCTTTCTGAGCCATTCGTGACAAAAGCCTGCGTTTCCGCATATGCAAAACAACCCAAGATAAGATTAAATCCTCCTCAAAGCACCGTTGATTTGAACTCCGAGATGCAAGATATTAATAGTATAAATCATCATAAAAAAGTATAATATGGTATGTATGGTATCATCGCATGTCGAAACGAGTGGGTATGTGGAAATAACAAAACACATAAAAGGCCAATCACATATACAGTTTAGAACCGTGTTTCCTCTCGCAAACGGCTCTTAGATCCCTGGTGGTGGGGACCTATCATTCCACCCATGAAGATGGCGCTCTCACGACGTCTGTTCGGAACATAGCCCTGGTCATATGCTGCTGAAGCACTGCCGAGATCCTCGTGTGAGGCTTGCAAGAAACGTCGATCGGTGGCTGAAGGTGGCCGGTAACCGCCATCATAGGCTCCGGCTGAAGAGTCATAACCAGGTCTGGACGCACTTGTAGGTGAAGCTCGCATTGGAGCATTGTTGACCAGAAGGGGAGGGGTAGGAGTGTTTCGCTGAACTTCCCGGACATTGTCTTTCCGCATCTGACTACCATGGGGAGACGCGCTTCCAGATGTAGAGGGGCGAGCAGGAAGGTCAAATCGCGGTGGCGCCTCGAAACGCTGCAATTCGGGCTCAGAGACGGGAGAGGGAGGCTCGTAAACCTCGGGATCGATGCCGAAAATGCCTTCGTAGTTTTGTAGGAACATGGCAAAAACGGGTGCCGGAATGTTGAGGGTTGGTGAGAAGACAATGCCAACGTTACGGACAGTCATCTTATTTATGTCCGCATTGTTGATGATCTTGATTAGGAAACCGATCAAATACTTGAGCAGCGTAGCGTTGGCTTGGGGGAGTCGATGGACTAGCTCACCCAATGCCACCATCTTCTCTGCATGGTCTGTGATCTCCATTGTAGTCAAGAACTCCATGTGTAGATCTCTAGTCAGTATCGTTGTTGGGAGCTCTCGCAGGTATAGCTTGAGTAACGAAGCCACAGCATGGATGTCGTAGTATTGGCGATCTGTTACCAGGTTGATATCCCCCTCGACATTGAATCGCTCTCGAAGCTGCTTGATGACAATGTTCGATCCACTCAGACGGAAGATTCCCTCTTCGAGAATAGCATTCTTCGAATCCAGGTATTGAATACATCTGTATACAACAGCAGGAAGAGGTACGTTCACGTCAGTAGGGGAGCAGAACCGAACAGCCTCTGCCAAGGGCGCACCAAAGGCTTGTCGTACAGGGCCTTGGTAAGAGTTTTGCGGCGGTGTCGCATTCGCACCACCCTCACTACCACCAAACAAGGAATCTTGACCCTCGGATGAAGACCGAGCCTTTGGCCCAAATCCAAAGAAACTTCGCTTTCTTTGTTTCTTCTCATCAGCTGTCGGGGCCAGGCTTGGTTTGTGTCCCCAAGCGCCTAGGTCGGATATGGGCTGCGGATCCCTGGGGCCCGAAATGATCTTGCTTTGGGATGAAGAAAAGCTTTCGAATCCATTGTGGTGGTGGTGGTTATCAGGTAAGCCGCCTGAAGTCTTTGGTCGAGCAGGGCCAGCCAACTGAGGAGCATCTCCTGCTTGGGTAGTATCATATCTAACACCGACCAACGTATCCGAGTCTGAAGGGTGGTGGAATGACTTTCCAGGTGCTTTTCGAACTTTGCCTGGGGCGGGTCGCTCGACAGGCTGTGCAAGACGGTCCTGGGCTGGCCCGGCCCTTGAAGGCGTTGGTTCAGGAGCCTCTGGGTCGCGGTAATCAACCCATTGCAGCAGGGCGTCTACCCAAAGATCCCGCTCTCTATCACTTTCCGCACAAAGAACGTGTCTAAAGTGACTGCTCGTATCCTTCTTCTTGGGCTCCAGAATAAGGAATGCATGGCGGAATTGGTTGTCCAGCTCGTCCCCGTTAGTAGGTTGTGCTGGTGACTGGGTTTCGGTATTCTGATTCTGTTTGCCGATCTGAGCACCCTGAAGTTTGATCGTTCCCAGATGCGCACCTCCTGGTACTTCGTAATACTTCAAAAGTGGGCCATTGAGAACGAAATATCGGGCTTTCCAGCCACCGAAGTTCTTGCCCTTCTTGGTCAAATAACCGCTGCGACGAGGCCGCCCATCAGGTCCTATCTTGTTCCCTGTGGCCTCAGAAATCGAGTCACCCAAAGACGCCGCATCATCCAGATTAGGTGGGAGAACGTGAGTTGACAGATATCTGCAAAGCTCGACAGCCGTTTTTGAGTCGAAGGGTATTTCAAGGATGTCGTCCATAAACTGCTCCAATATCGTCCTACGAGCATCGAGCTTTGCCGGCGCATGTCCGCTGAAAAGTGAACGATCAGGGGCCCTGACCGTATATGAGGCACACTGTTTCAGCTTCTGATCAAGTCGAGTAAGTGAAGCCAAGTCCTTCTCAACTCGCCAGAGCTCGCCATTGTCGGATCGAGAAATAATGGCGAGCGTAAACACAGGGTCTTCCTCGAGTTGTGTAAGTGACATCATGCTCGCTCGTGACGGTTTCATACGTGACGATGCAACCACAATTTTGATCGAGGGCAAAGCGTTTGGCGGAAGTAGAAGATCCGGGTACTCGTCTGTGACTAGGCCTTTGTAAACCTCAGTACGGTCGCTGTTTCGGCTCGACATTCTGGCGTGGGGGTTGTCCAAATGGCCAGCAATGCGTTGCTTTTGCGATGATGCGGAATCTTCAGAGACGCTGCTAGTTCCAGAGGCTCTGGCTGAGTTTACGGCAGGAGTTACTAGAGGGGTGTTTGGTGGAAGTGGTATAGGTTGACGAGGTGGTCTTGGAGATAGAGGCGCAGCTTGAAAGTTTATCGATCTTGGAGACAAAGGCGACGAACTGATATTAGAAGGACGAGGGCTTGCGGGTAGGCCCGGGCTCAGCAAAGGCGCAGGGATTTCCCTTGTGACCGTTGCGCTGAGCATTTCTCCAAGTGAGGCTGTCCCGAGCTCCTGCGCATGGACCACAGGCACCGCATCTCTAGGAGATCCAGGTTGACTGGACTTGCTCGACTTGCTCTTCTTGGACGCACTGCGCGCAGCAGCTTCTTTAAAAGCTATGATCTCACGATCTCGATCATCCTCTTCGCGCGTTCTTCGGCGACCACGTCGGTCGTTCACGATCTCATCGACTTCCAAGATGTCGTCATAATCAGATTCGGTCTCTCCGTCTTCAGGCGACGGGCTGAGCTGTGTTCTCATTTCCTGGTGCAATTTAAGAGGCGCTGGAGGTGGCTTTCTTGGTGGTGGTACAGGGAACTTCGCAAGTCCTTCATCAGGCTGAGGAGTAGGCTCAAGAACGGCGAAAGTAGGAAGATGCGACACTGGTGGCTTAGGCGGTGGCATCTTAGGTGGTTCGCTAGGAATGCTACGCGATGGAGGAATGGCGACGTTGTAGGAGATCTCTTTGACAGGCTCCTCCAGCTTCTCCAGTTGCTCTTTCCGTGCCTCCTCAGCTGCCCGCTCGTCTGCCTCATGGTCGTATTTGTCTAAGGCGTGATCTTGCGGCTTGGGCATGGCATGCGCAGGATTCAACAACTCGCCTACAGCCGAATGTGGAGCGCTGAGCTGGTCTGCTGGAGGAGTGATGGGGTAAGGCGCCATCGTGATATCGATCGGCGAATTTCTAGGGCTGTCGGCTTCGAGAATCGGGGATTCTGGAGTTATTCTTTGCTCCTTTTTTCGTTCCATATCAACCCGGGGAAGCGCTGGTATAGGTGCTTGAACAAAGTCTTTGCTATCATCTTGCGAAGGCACTGAGATGGACGGCAGTGAAATAACTTCTTTCAGCTTTCTCCTGTACTTTTCCTTGTCTTTTAGAGCTCTTTCCAAGTCCTTGTTAAGTCCGAGAATCATGGCTCGTTGCTTGTCCACGAGACGCCATAGCTGGCTATTTTGTTGTGATTGAGAATGCTTCTCTTTTAGCAAGTACTGGATGAGAGATTCAGGGCTGCCTGCTGTCTTGATAAGATGACTGATCTCCGAAGGTCCATGCTGACCATCTTGGCTGCCACTTGTGCCGGATTTTGTTGAAATGGCTGAGATCGCAGAGTCGATAGAGGAATTTCGAGCAATCCCTTTGAAAGACTCGGCCTGAGCCGCAGCTACCGGACCAGCCATCGGTGACCGGATTATTGGATCTGAGCCTGGAACAGGCTTCGAAGTTATGGGCTCGGAGACGGTTCGCAACACATTCGAGCTGCCTTTGTAGCCCTGTCTGATCCTATTGTTAGCTTACAGACTGTGGAGTCTGGGTCGTGGTGGAATATGCGCCCAACGACCACTTGTATAAGACGAACCTAGGACTGTGAGGTTCTGGTGATCCTTCGTCGGAGGAGTCGCTATAGAATGAGGTCTGCTTAACAAGGCTCGATTTGTTCTCGGGCTCCTGGTTGACTCGAAATGTCGGCGTCGGAGTAGATCGGGTCGGAAACACAACTGTCCTGGGACTGGGAGTTGCCTGTCCGTTGGAAAAATTGATGGCGGCCGTGAGTGGACTCGAAATAGCTGGTCGCGGGGATCTAGAGGTCGTGATGTGTTAGAGCCGCTGCGAAAGGTTGCACAACAGAACGCAAGATGGTCCCAGACTGGTTGGGGAAAGGTATGGTGAGGGTACGAAGTACAATGGCGACCTCGCACAGCGATTAACCCGGGGCAAGGAGGGAAGATAATTGCTGGTCAAGAAGAGCCAAGGACCAAATATGTGTGGTGGAGGGGAGAGATTGTGAGAGACAGCAGTGAAGGGGCAAGGAAGAGGCCTGGGGGCAGCGGCCAGGGGGGTGTGTGGAGATGACCCGACAAGAGCAAGTAACAAGAGGCTTGGAGTTGGGATGGATATTGGTGAAGACATGGGAATGCTTACCTAGAACCCGACAATGACAGTGTACCAGGGAACGGAGATGTCGGACTAGAACGAATGATGCGACCAACGGTTGGACTATCGCCTACAGGGACTTCAGTTGGAGATCGAGCTCGGTCGAAGAGGTCGAGGTTGGATGATGAAGTAGCTTCCACGGGGGTCGTGATGGAGTTCGTCCTGGAAGTCATGGAAGCAGCAGAGGGCTCTGCGCTCTGGAGCACAAGCTGTGGCATGGTGCACTGGGCTACGGATACCTTGCGGTGTCATGCACCGGAAGGCATCAGCCAATAAGTCGCAGATACCAGATACCGCAGCGTACTGTGCAAGGCGCGGGAACGCTGATGTGAGGTGAGGTGAGGCGTTTCGAGATGCCGGTTGCTGCGGTGGGAATAGTCCGAGCCCCAACGTTACATGCAGCTGTAACTGCGTTACAATGGAGCACAGCACAAGCCAGCGTGGGACGGTACAGTAGCGTCGAGCACTGCAGAGCAAGGAACTCGAAAACGGCCAGCAAAAAAAAGGGTATGGATACGGGTATAATACAGGTGATAGTATTGGGGTTTTTCGGCAGGGTGTGGAGTGCCCGTTTGACGTGGGAGATGTGGGAGAAGCGTTGAAGCGAACGACTGGGAGGGCCTGAAAAAACAACTGTCGCAAAGTTGCAAAGTCGCAAAACAGAGCCAGGGCTGCCCTGGACGACAGGTAAGACAGAGAGACCTGGGCTTGGGAATGGCGGCAGTGAACAGGGAACGTCGTTTGCGGAGGAGCCTGGTCAAGCAAATAATATTTTGACAAGCGAAAACGGTACGGTACGTACTGTATATGCGCCGGCGCGATAGGTACCTCGGCAGCAGGTACTCGAGATGCGCGTATCAGCAATTAATGCGACAATAAGGAAAGGAAAGGAAAGGGGATGTCGGAGGGAAAGGAGGAAAAGGTACGGAGTGTCATAAGAGATGGATTTTGAGGGGGAGATTTGCTAAATTGACGGTTTATCAACCAAAAAGTGATGCGCCCCTCGTAAAGACCTATTACGGAAAGGGGGCGGAAAAACGGTCGCTACTATCGGTTTACTTGAATCAGTCAACCTGCCTAGACAAGTTGACTTAAGATGTACCTGCATATTGACGCTTGCCGTCTATGGAGCGTGTCCCAGCTTTGTAGAATGAATTAATTACCTAGGTATGCTTACACAGAGCTGGTTGAGTCAAGGCAGTCGTTACTTCGGCGCCATTGAGACTGAGAATGATGGAGTCGTTTGTCCACTGCTGAAGATGGCGACATGGCGATGAGGTACCGCCAACCCTGGGAAACACTTACAAGGATCAAGGACCCCTTTACCTTAACACAGCAGATGCCCTCCACTTGCACAGATTGCACCGCAGAGTGTAAGGCGTCTACACTGCGTGATACACATGTGTGGTAACCATACAGCTGTAGCAGCAGTAAGCGGGGAAGATTACTCACATCTTCATGCTGAGATGCAAAAACAGTCACAGCAAGAATAAGGGGTAGAAGTCATGATTATTCTTTTAGGGTCTGTTTCCCAGCGCCACGGTGCGTGGTCAGTTCTCCCGCTAATAAAGGCCACTAGCAACCCATCAAGGCACGCGAGGATTCCGCCCTGCCCACTGGAAATCGTCAATCGCACTTCACTAGAAGACGCCACTCAAGCGTCCACTTTACGACGGTGGATAATGGCAGTTCAGTAAATTATGTCTGGGCATCTTCTGACTGGACTGACTCGAGGGACCGTCGATGCAGGGCGGGCGGCTGCTGCGGGGAATAATTTTGATATCGATTTCCATCGTCATGATCGTCATGTTGCTGGTGGATATTGAAGGAAAACCCGTTCCAAAATTAAAATAAAACAAACACATACACAACGAAGCGTCTAACTTATCCGCTTGAAGGTTTAATGTCGTTTCAAGAAGAAACAGGCGCGGGAGTCTAGAACTCTATCAAGCCCATTCCTCATACCAAGAGGCGCAAAAATAGTCGCCTCAGAGGCTGCAACACAACTGGAACGCAAACTGACACGGCCGGCGGGACGTTGCGAGAGTTTACTCTCCCGTCCCGTGGACAATAACGTTTCGTGCGATTTTAGTGCTGAAGCTTAGGTTCACGCGCCGATTTAGCCAGGGGGTTAGTTAGTACTGATCTTTGCTCAAGCCTCAAGCCTCAAGGGACTCGGATGTTGAGAGCTAACGCTGTGTATCCGTACATGCAAGGGATTGCGTTGGAGGATTATCTCTGATGTTGCAACTGTATGGATACCTATGGTAGGTTTCTGGGTGGAATTTATCAACTCATAAGGTTACTTTTAGATTTTCTTCTTTAATTAATTCAATGTAGAGAAATTTTGATTGTCTCATTAGCGTTGCCGCTATTGCATACATCCGCTCGGCTTCTCAATGTCCATTATTTCCTCTGTGTCTCTCTCTGCTTTCACTATCACAAAGCTCTTCTTCCAAAAAGGCCATTGTCAGTCTACGAGTGGCCTTTGTTTAAGTGGGCTCCCTTCACAAAGAGATCACAAGGGCAGGGACCCCTGGAAAGCCTCCATGATAAGTCTCCCAATCAGAGCCGCAAAGGCTATTGTCACGCTGACCCTTACCTCCCAGTGATTCCCAGCACTTTGCCAGATCCAGTACGGTCAAACAAACCACTTCAGGGTTTGCCGAACCATACTAAACCTTTCTCGTGAGGTTGCATACAAAGGGTGGCCGGAATATTTCTGACCTGCGCTGGCTAGGCTGGGTTCTCGGCAGAGGTGAAAGATCCAGGGCCTGCCAGGCTGGGGATAATGTTGTTCTGGATGCAAAATACCACTTGAGGATGAATATCCAGCCAATGCTTGAAACATCAACAAATATTGTGTTGATTACTGTCAACTTTCGTTACAAGTCACGATCCTCCACGTTTCACAACATACTCATTCAATCACGACACATCTCGCTTACACTCTTATACATCCAAAAGCAGAAGGTAGACATAGCAAAGGTCGATAATAGCTTCAAATATGCACGTGTCCTACTACCCTCAGTCGATATCCATTCTTTGTATCCGTATCTGCTTCATGCAGGTACAATCTGGCCATCTCGAGTGGCCCGGACTCCGAAGATCCATCCACATCCATCACTCACCCGTGACCCCATCCACTTGCACTGAACCCTGGCTCATGGCTTTATTAACCGCCCACACACACAAGTACACGAACAGCAAGGGAAAGCATTGACCCAAGAGTCTTAACCAAGAAAAGTGAATCACATCGGCTCTGTCTGGGATCTCAAAGACAAGAAACACAAGGCGCTTCGGGCTGAGATAGCTTGTAACAATGTACAGAGTAGCTCCACGATTATTCTTAGTAAAAGCCATGTATCCATATGCTCAAGCGTCTGTCAAGTGCTGACTTAGTCTGTGTATCACAATGCACACCTCGGCGCTTATCCAAGACACAAACACAACAGCCATCTGATAGATGAACTGCAAGCCACCGAAAGCATCACATCCGGGGCAAATAGAATGTACCAAACTGCATGAGAAAAAGAAAGTATACCTCGTCCTCACAAACTCACTGTTTGATATTGCTTCTTCCAACTCAACATAGTCCAAGAACTGCAGAATAGGGGGGATAAGCTGTCTTCAACACATGCCAGATAAATCATCCTTACAGCTAACTCTGAGACAGCTTCGTCAGCGCCCACCACGATGAATGTCTTAGAGGGTCAATCCCGCATAATTCCCCTGGGTGGTTGGATTACCGGGCAATTGGCTGCACGATAAGACACCCAAATGAGGCTTGGGATCGCACCCGTGTTCCTGGGCCGTGTAATTGGTACCGGTACGATCTATCTGGTAAGCATGGCTTTTTGGGGGCACGATATGTTCCGATGAATGGCTGACTTTCACGAACTGGGCACGATAATAGGCCCTTCAGCTCTTCACTGTTTGCCTCACGCTCTGAGACACACGTGGAGGTAATATTCAGACATACCCATCCCCCAAATTAACAGAAACGATGCTTCCGATATCTTTGGCTGAACTGCCCATCGTCTCAGTCCAACTGGAGACTGCAAAAGCGGTGTGACGGATGATGTGATGAGGATTAGATGAGAAGAGCGCCTCATTTCTCACTCAACGAACCACGTCTTCCATATGGCCCATGGATGTAAAATACTACGACACCAGTGCTAAGATCGTGTAATTCTACATGTATTGATACATCTGGCGCAACCTTTATCGTAAAAATACGATATCCTAATCTGTTTCGAAAGAGATCACCCACCACTAGTATCCCTTGAAGGATTTGTTGATTTCGATCATCACGAATCCGCCCGCAATGCACGAAATACTCCCCACGTTGCTCTTTAGCGTCTAACCACTATCTATTCAGCAATTTAATCCCTAGTTGATCGGTTGAACCCTCTGGTCCCTGATGGTCTGAGCTCTGTTGATCCGAACAAACCCTTATTTTTCTCCCTGGGCCTATCCGTTACAGGGTAAGAACGCGAACAGGTTAACCAAATCGCGACCTCAACTCCGTTTGCTGCTCGGGAATAGACGGCCAATGCGAACCCGCGTATGTTGATGTTGACATGGGATAAATCCACGAATTTACCGTCCGTTGGAGATTGAGCCCGATGTAACTTGTTGAATGCGATGCTGAAGCGTTACATCAGGTGTGACCTATTGGTTTTTGCATAGTCTGCTTAGGCAACTACATTTGACAATAGGTTTGAGAAAACACGAAGCCAGTCATACATACGGATAATACATGACAATACTACTTGACCATCTTCAAAGTATGTTAGACATGTTTCCACCAACGGTATGCAAGTCTATGGAGGTTTCAAATACCAGACTTCGACGTGTTTCAGATATATCATGAAGGGAGTGTGAACTCGACCGTAAGGATATATATAATCCATCAGTTATAGGTAGACAGAACCAAAGTCTCTGTAGAATTATATTGTAGGGTAAGTAAGGGATATCTTTTCCGTCTGTATTAAACCCCAAACACTTAGTAAGTGACAGGTTCTTAACTCAGAACTGCATAAAGAAGCCCGTCACTTCAGGCAGTATTGTTGGCTCGCTTATAGATATGAAGCTTTAAACTGCCACTCTATTTTCGTGTTGTGGTCTTCCGAACGGTTCTGTTTGAAGTCTGTATTTGAAACACGCAAAACAGCCTAATCAGAATATGATCATCGTTTAAACGTGCATTATGCATAGGATTATACTCACTTTTATGCTTAATGGTTCGATATTGCTGATTGTGGTTCTCGACTTTCCGAGATAATTACTGCCTAGACGGCAACAATCGAACCCGTCCTCATGATATATCACGCGCTCATTCATATTCCATGTCAATGTAAGAAGTTAGTTTCGTGGAGGATTATCTAGTCATCTTGACATGTACTTCGCCACGCTTGGTTCGATATTGCTGTTCCTGAAGGAATTAAACCTATGACTATCCGTACGGAGTAAACAATCCGACCTTAGCGACCAAAGTCTAGAGATTCCTGTCATCACAGAAGGCTCCAGGGTGTTAGGACCCCTGAAAACTAACCGAAGGTCAGGGGGTTTTCTGGTTTCAGGAGGGCGGTGGAAGTGGTGATCGACAGGGTGAGCGTCCTAAGACGTGCAGGGCAAAAGATTGAGATTTGGAAAAGAGGTGTTCGAGACTCACGGGGTCCGATGGAAAGTGATGTTGCCGGAAATGTGCCGGATTGTCGGATAAGGAGCGCCCGTAAGTTGATGACGGACCCACAGCTCCGACTCTTACGGCGCCGACATAACCGGACCTGGCACGGTAGCTCCGGATTCTATATTTGGGGCTGGTAGAGACTTGGCCGGTTGAAACGTCGAAAGACGTTGCGAAGCGTTGTGTTCCCAAGTCACGTCATTGGCGAATAATCGCCCTGTCTAAACTCTCTCGGCTACGTCCCCAAACACACCATGAATGAAAATTCTCTTTGTCCACAAACACAAGTTACAACATGACGGGCGTCCCCATCACAAGGCCTCGACCAAGGTCCTACGGCTTATTCCACAAGCCGAGCCCAACGAGACCAGCTTAGCCCTGCCACATCTGGCACCATCTATTTTTCTCTCTGCTTCCTTTTCTTCTTCTTCCCCCCAGGGTCCAGGGGCTGTGTTCAGCGGGGAGGACCCCTATATATGACTGGCTGAGCTTTGGGTTCCTCCTCAGAAAAGTGCGTCTTCTTCAGCCCCTGCGCGTTAGCACCGAAATCTGGTTTCTTGTGGGTTGAAGCGTTCAAGGCGGGGAGGGGGGGCTGACGTGCATGCGCATGTGCGACGTCATGATCTGGTGACCTCGTTTGTGTCTTTTTTACCGGCATTTCCATTGTTCGTGCTTTTTTTACGTGGTTTTCCCAGTTGCAGACTGTAATAATTGTTAGTCGGGTTTTCCTTGGTAACTGTAACGTCCCACCCATCAAAACTGGCATGGCTTAGACTTGTAGGACTTGGGTAACTATTGGTTGGGTAACTATTGGTTGGGTAACTTTGGGTTAGGTTGGAATAAATCATGGAAGCTTAATATCTCGCAAATGCACTCACATGCCATGGCATTTTCCATTTTCTTGCAGCCTAATCATTCCCCCCGTCCTTTGAAATTTACCTTTGCGGAATAAACATAAAAGATCGCCATTCCCATTCACACCCGCACACGTTGCCACCGTTTAAACTGTCATCCACCTCCCACTTCAACTCATCGTGACTTGAACAACCCCACTTGATCATCCTCGGGTTGTCCCTGTCAATCACTGTTTGTTTATATCGCGTCGCGGGTAACTGCATCTCCATTATCGTTGTCGTTGTCGCTGTTGCTGTCGCATTTCTCTACCGACAAAATGGGTATGTCTCTCCTTCTGCGCTGCAGGCTGCCGTGTGCCCTGCGTCGCAAACCAAACCGTCACTGACGTCATGGCCACAGTCACCAAATCTTACGAGAAGAAGCGCCTCTATCTTCAGCACCCGGAAGAGGATTATGGCATCGTCAGCCATCGCGTAACGCGCATCGTTCCTCCTCCTCGTGAACCTTCACCTCCTCGGCCGCCGCCTGTTATCGTGAGACCGCCTCTTCCACCACCTCCACCACCGCAGTGGCATCCATGTCCTCCTCCTCCACCACCGCAATGGCATCCATCACCACCGCCAGTCGAGGTGCCTTCGCCTCCTCCTCCGCCGCCGCCTCCTGTTCAAAAGCCTAAGCCGCCGCCTCCTCCACCAGTGCAGAAGCCCAGGCCGCCGCCCCCGCCTCCGCCCCCGCCTCCGGATGATCCCATCGAGGTCATCGCGGTAGACGTTGAGCCGCACATGAAGAAGAAGAAGAAGCCCAAGTCTCGATCCCGAAGCAGGCACAGCCACCACTCCTCGTACGATCATGACCACGAGCGTGTCATTGAGCGGGAGAGGTTCATTCCTGTTCCTGTCCCGGTGCAGGTCGAGCCTCGCTACGAAACATTCCGCTACGTTGAGGGAACTCGGCGACAGCAATATTCGCCTCCGTCACCACCAAGACGCGCAATTGAGGATTCACATGTGCGACTTCGCATTACGGATAGAGAGCGAGAGTATTACAAATGATCCGGGTTGCTCTGGTGATTGGAGCGGGAATTTTGAATTGATGACATTGTATCACGATTGATGATTTACTTTCATGATGGATCTAGGGTATAAGGAGTATTTTGTGAGGAGTTAGGGCAAATTGAATATATTTTAGACCATTTCTTCTTGAACACAAACTGGACTCTTCGAAACACTGGGCCGCTACCGATAGTTTCCAGTATCGACTGTCCGCGATCGGTATACTCGGTCTTGAGCAGGATAATACCGGTAGGCATGCGCCTGAACCCTCCTACGCATACTATGCTCCGGCTCATATGGCGATGAATACTCTACCACTTGGGTAGTAGGCTGCGCAACTTGAGAAGGCGCCCAGTATGCTGCTCCAACTGTTGGAGGCACGACTGTTGGCCCGCCATATCCCGACACTCCCTTCCCAAATCGTCCAAACAGCCACTGAGTCAAATTCCCCAGCTCTCCCATAAACCATAATCCGATGAGGATAACGACAATGGTCAGTGGTATGGCAACCACCCAGTACAACCATTGGGAGTAATTCATATCGCGCACGTCGGTCGTGTTCATGCCAAAGATACTCGATACGGTGCTGATAGGCAGGAAGACAATGGTCACAAGGGTAAATGCGTAGATGGCGCGCTCTTGCCGGTCTCGCGTAAAGTCCATTTTATAAGCAATGGCACGCTCGAGGTCTTTTGAGAATTCAGTGAAGCGTCGAAACTCAAACTCCCGCTGCTCGATGAGGCGCGAGCACTCGAGAAAGAAGAGACCGCGCAGACCGCCCGGATCTGTAGGGGAGAGCCTTGAAGACGTTGCCATGTCAAACAGGAATTCATCATCAAGGCCCATGTGGTCGTTGGCTGGCTGAATCTCTCGCACGCAGGTGGCAGGGGTAATTCGCCCGTAGTCATCGTCTGGTCGATGACATCGCCTCGGTATAGTGCTGTTTGCTGCTATATTGCTTCTCTGCATCTTTTATCGCCATTTCGTGTCTGACCTGACTTATGACAATGTCTTCTGTATCGATTTCTGTTAGAGTACTTCGCAACCGAGTGATGAGCGACTTTTGTTTACAGAGTGTTCGCTTGACTGCTACTAGCTCTTGCTGGACCAGATCGAGCTGATGTTGGAACGATCTGTCGGATGGCTTCGACGTGATTGAATTATCCTAAACTTATTAATCACTGGGTAAAAAGCAGGAAATTACACGGAACGTACCAGAGAATTGAGATATTGTGAGTAAGTATCGCAGATATCGTCGGACTTGCCAACTTGGTCCTGTAGCAAGCCCATAGTAACAAGTGAAAGCACCTCAAGGGGCAGTACGGCAGCCTTCCCAACAAGGTTCTTCTCAGAAAGTCCCTGAAGAAACTTCTTGGACCCCTTTTTGATAAGGTCTTCTGCACTTTCTATTCGATCGTCCCACTTTGGGTCACCCTTGGAGCCATAGATTATAGCCATGGTAAGATAAAGCCATGCCTTTAAGAACTCAGATGGCAGCTCAACTTCAGCACGCTCTTCTTTGGACGAGTGGCCGACAATGTTCTGGAAAGCCATGAGGGTTCTGGTTAGTTTTCTGGTAAACGTTCGGACATTGCCGGCAATGGTGCCATATGACGGCCGGATGAGAGGGTCATCCAATATGGACAGCTTCTCATGTCAGCATAGTTTTGTTTTGCTCGAGTTATTCCATACGACTTACCTCAATCAATGTTCTGACAGCGCCCCAGAACTTACCAACCATTGATCCGTTGAAGTTCATAGGCAGAAAGAAGGTATAAGCAATGTCAACGGCGTTAAATATGTCCACCCTTTCTTCGTATGCACGTCGCACATTGTCACTCCCATCGTTTTCAACTCGACTTGCCAACCCAGCCAAGTAATCATAGCATTCATTTCTTGTCCCCGTTTTACAGGACTCGTATGCCTTCCGATCCGAATAGGTCGCCTCATTTGTCAAGAATCTTTCAGCCGCATCAAGCTGAACCTCAAGAGCCTTGAGACCAGCCTCCTGAGTATGAAAACCCTTCAGGCCTTCAGTCGCCGCCGCTAATACGTGCGCAAACTCGTGTACCTTAGTTTTCCCTTTCCCACCATGCGTACTTGGCAAGAACTGTGGTTCCGACCGAAGAACAGCCCTTGCTGGGGGATCGGGCAAGGATTCCAGCTTCATCGTTAGTTTGGGTGACCCCGATCGGATGTTAGAGGCCAGTTTGAGAATCTTGGGCCAGGTTTCAGCGGTAACAGCTTGGTCTTTGTACCAAAACTCCACAATCTCAGGCCAGAATGCTTGGAATTTGGATATAAAGGCCTAAACTTAGTGTTAGTTATGTGAAGCTTATGAATCTTTGTAGGCATTTATAAACTCTTATAAATCTCTACAAATGCCCCCCCAAAGGTCAGGGCAGAAGCAGTCAGGCTTCAGGTGACTTACAAACCACGTCCGGCACTCCTCTGCTGCGAGTGACCACACAACTGAATCGCCATAAGCAACCAGTATACTTCCTTTCCGCTCAGTTGCTAGAACACGAGATGGGTGCTCCTTAATCTCAAGAGCTTGACCAAAAAGATCTTCTCGTGTCACTGTTCCGCATGTTACTATCAAGCCTATTCAATGGTTCGTTAGCGATCTACACATCCTATCGACAATGAGACTCACTATTATCGATGACAAGACACCAGAGCTGGGATATATGGAAGCACTCTCCACGCTCTGCATTGCCCAACTGGACAACTGCTTGCTCCATATCTCTCGCTGTGGTGTTCCGGGAGTACTGGACTTGAAGAAGAGTCTGGGCTGGGAAGAGAGACATGCTTGTAGCTGCGAGCAGGCCAGAATACTGCTCGAGTGAGAAGTAGGGTATACATATCCATCTAGCCGATCCGGTCGTGGTATCAGCCGTTGCCGATTCCCGTTGGAGTGATTTCAAGGGCACCTCGATGCATTTGGGATCCAAATATCCGACCTTTGCACCATTGGGGTTTGTTCTAGATTTAACACAGGTTTTCTTGACATCTCCACGAAGTCTTGTAATTGCCTTCTTTTCTAGCTCTGTTAGATCAGAAATACGACTTATCTCGACCTAGAGATAGGTAGTTAGTGGCCAGCTTCTAGCTCTGGAAGGAGCTATCTTACCCAGAGATCTTCCAAGTTCATGACATCCTGGGGAACGTGGCTGCTTAAAATTAGTACAGTCATCCGGTAACAATACTAGGTCATCTTACAGCCATCTGAAAAGGGGATTCTTTTGCCCTTTAGGATCATGGATCACATTGAGAGTTGCTGTATGCGACCCGCCCATTTCAGCATTCCCTGTATAGACCGAAGATTGAACAAGTGTCAACTGCGATCGCGTGTGGGCAGCAGCTTTCTCAACCCTGGGAAGAATAGTCCGCTCCTCAGATTCAGGAGAATCGCCGTCAGAATCGCCTGCCATTGACGACTCTGTCATAGATTGACTCTGGGGAGAGAAATCGAACTTGTCGTAGGGATCGTCTTCGTCGCTTGAGAAGCTCCATGCTCTGGATCTTGAGTACCACTCACTGCCGCCAGCAGTAGGTGGAGGAGGTACATATCTGTCATTTCTCGGGCTGTTATATCTAGAGTATCCCGGGGATCTTGACCGGCTTCTGAAACGCCGGCTATATTCGCTCTTGTCGTAGGGGTCGTATTCTCTGCTTGAGAAGCTCCGTTCTCTGGGTCTTGAGTACCGCTCACTGTCGCCAGCAGTACGTGAGGTAGTCTCACGAGGTCTATATCTGTCATATCTCGGACTTTCATATCTAGAGTATCCTGGAGATCTTGATCGACTTCTGGAACGCCGGCCATATTCGCTCTTGTCGTGGGAAGAGCGTTTCTGTCTGGGTTCCTCGTTCTCATCCTCGGTACCTTCACTCTCAATTGGACGTGGAGATTCGGTATACCCTCTATCAGGTCCACCTGAGGCTTGTGCCGGAAACTCAGCCGGAATCTCCCATTCGGTGTACGTTTGCACAGGTACTTCGTCCCTGGACCGGCGTTGAAACCTTTGAGGCTTCACCTGAATTGAGATATCATCCCTGGATCCTCGAGGATATGGCCAAATTACTCTGTCGTTTCGGATACGACGTGTCTCAACAGGTACTTCATCTCTCTCGATTGTGCTTCGTCTTGATGGACGTCTGGCCTCATACCGAAGAGCTTGTGGACGGACCTAGTAGTGATGAGTTTGAGGGTCGCCAAGAGGTGTACAAGGTAAACAAACCGGGTAATACTCTTCTACAGGTCCCCAACGCACACGGCCACGACCTAGAGGTGATATCTCAGGCATGCTGAACTATGACAGATAACCGGACTGTGTCTAAGATTCGTGGCATCAATGCTTATTATGAGAGAGAAAAGTCATATAGTCAGCTGCAGACCGTAAATAACAGATCGCCATCAGCCGCAGCTTGTAACCACTACGATTGGGTGTTAGTTCAGGACAGGGGCATCGATTAGCGTCTATCATCAGCGGAACAGCCCGCTGCGATCTACAAACCATGTACTTCCATTTATGCATGGAACTATTATCAACGCTTTTCATACAAAGAGCTAAATACCCATCCCCAATTGAATGGTTCTAAGATTTTTCGCTTACACAAAAGACTCGCTATAGCCAGAACTCCAGCAAACATATGCCAGCCTATTGTCTCCTCATCTCATTGGCCAGTCAGCCATCGCATTCCCAGTAAGCAAGAGGACGGGAATTATAGCGAACAACGTCTCTCACGACGAATAATGGGCAAGCCGCAACTAGGGCCACTGTTGGTGTCTGTAACAGTCGGCGCCCCCTCCACTTGCATGTTGGACGACACTGTCGACTCCTTTTCTTTCAATGGCTTCATTTCTTCGAACAACTCCCGCAATACAGCCTCGCTTGGGAAAAGCCTGTTACGAAGGATGCTTCTTTGGAGCTGCTTGTACTCAGCAATATCTCGCATGCTGCTCTGTATGATTATCTGCCATGAATGTCCCAGCTCAGTGGAATAAAGTGACTGCCGCACCACCCAGAAGATTACAGCATCCAGGATGCTGGCCATGGCCAGTCTCATGGGCATCATCAGTTTTCGAGGCTTCTGCCGCAAGACGATATCCAAAGCCCTCTGGTAGTGCCACGAGAACTGGACCCACTGGGAGCAGTTTAAACTTCGATGGAGGTATTCTCCTTGTATCAGGTTCCCCAGTCCGACTGAGGCAGTCTCTACATTGCGAAGGATGTAGCTTGCCAATCTGGCCATTCGCAGGAACACGGCAGCGTTATATGCCAGGACACAACATGGAATCTGCTGGGAAGTCCAGGCTCTTTCGGGCTCATACTCGCATATTTCGATTTCTGTCCGCCTGTTAGCCATCATCTAATACCCAAAAGATGGACAGAGGCATAACATACTACCCAAGTAGATATACCGCAAGCAGTGACCCAAAGATTGAAAGTCGAGAGCAACACGTACTTCAACTGGTGTTCCATCCTGCGCATTTATGTTAGTTAAGCTAACCATAAAAGAACCGCGAAGAAGATACTGACCAAGTTTGGCGGTGGCAGATTATCGCGGAACCATCCCGACTGAGGTATCACAAGGTTACGATGGACTCGAAAGACCCTATCCCCTGATAGTACCACCAGATCGGCACCAAATGGGTATCTCCAAAGCCTGTCGGCGGTCAGCTGCTGCTCCCAACGAGTACATGGGGTGAGTTCGACGAACTTTTCAACCGCTCGTGGCGCCGCAGCCTCAAAGATACGACGAGATGAGGATGAAGCATTTGAGGACGGTGAAGCTGATCCCAGAGTAGTCGTGGCTGGTTCTGTGTAATCCGCTGATCGCGATATGCTCGGTGGAAGTGAGGATGTTCTAGATACTCCGCTCGTAGGTGTCGTGGCTGGTAATCGTAGGCCATGAGATTTAGGCAGAGGAGGAAACACATCAGATAGAGGACTAGCTACAGGCTTTTTGGTCGATGCCCATGGATTGAGCCTTGGAGGTGAGGCAGGTCTAAGGTTGGGCGATGAATCTGGCTCTGGCTTGCGCGTCAGCTTTCCCGCTGCTGTTGCTGTTGGGTATTTGTTCCTGCGCCTCCCATCAATGGAGACATGCTCCATGACAAACGAGCTCGTAGCAAGGGACAGCGAAAAGCGAAAAGCGTATTGAATGCAAAAATATGTATAGTTTTGAGTGAGTTGAGAGTTTCGCGGTCGACAGCAAGTGAGCGCATGCAAAGGGCG
This sequence comes from Fusarium sp. PT, assembly GCA_021020635.1. Taxonomy (NCBI): domain Eukaryota; kingdom Fungi; phylum Ascomycota; class Sordariomycetes; order Hypocreales; family Nectriaceae; genus Fusarium; species Fusarium sp. PT. The sequence goes on along the minus strand of JAHMRZ010000008.1, from coordinate 1,012,833 downwards.
CACCAACCGTGCAAAGACGACACTTCGAGGCTGCACGATAGCACTTTTTGTGTGAGGTCTGCGTTGCACGGGATTTGTAGCTCAGTCCAAGAAGAGTACGGAACTATGAACCACCAGAGAGAAGGCTTGTTTTTATTTCTTGGGTACCAAGACTGTCAACAGCTGTCAGCCGTCTGCTCGATTCAAGCACCCGTCCTTTGTGATTCGCCCTCGGACGGATACGTGCACAGGCGCACTGTTTATAGGAAAGAATATGCGAGTAATGCTGTGCGTTAGGGAATCGAACAAGGCTTGCTTCTCTGAGGCGTTTCTTTTGCTGGGTGTGGTTTGCTGTTGTTCAATATGGATGGATACCTTCTGCGTGCATAGAGCAATATGTAGCAAAATAAAACAAATAAAATATTAGAATCTTCAAGAAGGGATTCGCATTATGTCGTGTTAAGAGATTCTCTCCCTGGTTGAATTGGTTTGTAACGCCGCAAACAGTTTATGATTTTGTTCTGAAGCTGCATTTTGTTTGTGGCATTCTTTTGAACAACAGTTGGCAGCTGGCAACAGCTGCGCATTCACTCCACCTGACTCTTTCCCCGACAGGCAGTCGATGAATCATCTTGGTGTGTTCCTTCTCGTTTCTTACGCTTTTACTCCTTTCTCACACAACTCTTCGCTCCTTCCCCCTCAGCTCACGACTCTGATCCTTCCGCACTTGAGCGCCAGTAGATTCTTTCACACAGCTGCCTCACCGTGATTATCAGCGGACTTGTATATTTCATCCCGGATGGACTACCATGGAATCTCCAGCACCAGCCTCGCTACAAATACCTGAGATTTACAATGCCGTTACGTTCCTCTTACAAAAGCTTCAATCGCTTTCCCCGAGAGTGTCAGGAACACTGGATGTCAACTTGACAACGCAGGACGGTAGGTCTGGGATTCTTATATCGAAAGGCTATCTGCTAATCATTCAAAAAGGCCGCAATATACTAAATTTGAGAGCTGAAGTCGGGGGGTCAAAAGCCCAAGACGATGCAGCACCTGCCACATTCCACAGGTTCAGAGAGCTCAGCACCGAGATACGAGCGATGATATGGAAGCTCGCCCTCCAACCTCCAAGAATCTTCCGATTAGGTCCCGCCTCAAAGAACCATTCTACCGATTTTCACAGGCGATGGGTACCAATTCTCAACCCTCATAAGCCTCCAGTTTGTGCTCAGGCTTGTCGAGAGGCTCGCGCCATATTCAAAGCGGAAGCAAAACAGCTCTTTGGACTCAATATAGGCATTTATAAGAGCCTTTGGTTTTCACCTTCGACGGATATCGTCTACTGGGACAAGGAGATCATGCCTTTTTTCGACCTGTATTGTTTCGGCTCTGAATTCCCAGACATCCAGAACCTAGCGGTAGACTGGCCCGGCGAAGATGATTCAGATTTGGACGAGCTCTTGGAAGATGTATCCAGCTTTTTTCCCGACTGTAAGAGACTCATTGTGGTTATGGCACACCAGCCTCTCCCAAACGGTGATGTAAGTTTCACCAAGGTAAAAGATGAAGATGAGATGAACATCACCTTCCTTGGAGACTGGTTTCAATGGGACGAAATGAAGCGAGAAATTTCTGAAAGATTTCCGCTATATCCCAAGCAAGAGTTACCAAGCATCGAGGGTGTGGAGGTTGCTCCTGTTCGCAGTTGATGATCGTGGTGTGTTAAACACTGAGAACTACAAGGAGATCGCCATCTTGTTTGAACATTCGGTGGGAAAGAAGAGACCAAGTGGGACCTATATAATCCAGGACTTCATCGAAATGTTATAATAGCCAGCTGTCAAATTGAACTCTTTTTACTACTTTGCACTCGGTGATATTGAACAGCATCGCATATAATTGAACACAATTTTGGCTCATAATATCAGAATATTTGGCTATTTTCAGACTATAAGCTATAACATTGAGCTAAATATACGGATGGTAGACGATGTAGTGTTCTAATATTTTCACGTATAACGAGTGGTATACATCAAGTACGGAGATCCGTGTGATATGCGCCGACTATTGCTGAGTCACCCCCCACTTCAAACTCGGAAGTGTCGGAGTCGGCGACAAACATCGCCGTCCTCCACCATCACATCGTCGAAAAAAACGGCCAACTAAAGCAACAAGCTCCGATGGAGCTCGACCCTCGGCTTGGCGCAACTGGCGATAGAGCCTCATCACTAACCAATTTTGGCCCAGACGGAACCTCACGACCGTCGCCAATCCATCATGCTCCTCCCGGCAGCAGCGTCTCGCTGATGCCGCTCTCTGCTGCTACACACGACGCGCACGACGACCATAACGACGCTGATAACACGCCCGGCGCATCGACGGAAAATAGGGACACGCCGCAGTATCAGAACCAGCAGCTGCAGGATACTGACCACGATGGAGATGGCACCGACCCGAGACGCCCGAGAGCTTGTGAGGCTTGTCGTGGACTTAAGGTGCGCTGTGAACCGGATCCTAGCGACGAGGGACCGTGTAAGAGATGTCGGAAGGCAGGGAGGAATTGCGTCGTGACGATGCCAACGCGCAAAAGACAAAAGAAGACGGACAGCAGAGTCGCTGAGTTGGAGAAGAAGATTGATGCCTTGACGGCGAGCTTGCAAGCCAGAGGAGCGCCCGCCGGTGGTCAGGCGCATGCGCAAAACCAGGCGCATGGCGTTGGTGATTCCCCCGGGCCCGTTGCGCCAAAACCGCTCAGCGAGGCCAACGCTCCCGCATCTTCTTACAATAATAGCATAAAATGGAGCAAAGCCGTGCAGCCCCCAACATGGGGATCGTTCTCGTCGACACATTCCCCCATGCCGCCGATGCCTGCGGCTGAACACAACCCTGAACACGCATCCCCAGCTCGGTCTACAGCGACAATGACTCCAGCAACAGTCACTGGGCAAAAGAGAAAATTCTCTGAAGGTCGCGAAGGCTCGTTTGAGCAGCCCAACGCTGAAGAGACCCCGGCCGAGGCTCTGGCAGCTTATCTGACGAGGGCGAAAGGTGGTGATATCGTCGACCGCGGGATCATTACTATGGAGAAGGCTACGGAGCTATTCGCTCGTTACAACGATCATATGATCTCGCATCTTCCCGCGGTGATATTTCAGCCTGGCTTTACAGCATCTGAGCTCCGGAAGACAAAACCGATATTGTTCCTGGCCATCATGGCGGTTGCGTCGGCCGAGTCGCCTATTCTTCAAAAAGTTCTCCAAAGAGAGATGAAGCTCACATTTGCCGAGAAAGTTATGCTCTCAGGCGACAAGAGTCTGGAGCTGGTGCAAGCACTCAACGTCGCCGTGATCTGGTACTGGCCACCAGAGCACTTTGAGGAACTCAAGTTCTACCAGCTAGTCCACACGTCAGCGGTCATGGCCATCGACATTGGTCTTGGTCAGAAACTCAAGCAGCGTCGTGGAATAGTCATGCCTGAAGCTTGGCGACCTGGAACAGCGAATTCAGCCCTTGGACCCGTGAGCCAGAATCGTCGATGGACACCTCCTGATTCTACTAGTATTGAAAGTCGCCGTACGTGGTTGACGTGCTATTTCCTAGCAGCTAATACTTCCATGGCACTGCATCGACCCAATCTCATCCGCTGGACCTCTTTCATGGACGAGAGCCTCCACTTGCTGCGATCATCGCCAGACGCTGCGCCCTCGGATGCTTATTTCTGCCATCTTGTCTGGACTCATCACCTTTCCGAGGAGGTAGGCGTCCAGTTTGCGCTCGACGACCCGACTGCAGATATCAACATGTCCGATCCAAGAACGCGATATACCCTCAAAGGTCTCGAGCGAGACTTGAGACAGTACAGGGAGAAAATCCCTCCAGACTTGTTACGACGCACGTCTATGAACTTGGCCCGAGTAGCCCGATATACTTACTGACACATATTAGCAACCCTTTTGATAAGTTTCGGCGTCCTCAATCTATACATGCACGAAGTAGCGCTGCAATCTCGTGCCACGGAAACCCTCCGGCCACCGTTCTCAACCGCTGCTTTGCAGGAAGGCCTCGTCGGTGGAGACAAACTGTCTCCTGCACACATCAGTGCCGTGTCTACATGCCTGACCTCCATCAAAGACATGCTGAATACATTTCTGGCAATGGACGTCTTCAGCGTACGGTGTCTGCCAGTGTTCAACTTTGTCCGAGTCGCATACGCCGTCGTCATGCTCATCAAGCTCTACTTCTCTGCAGCAAGCTCAGAACTTGGTCAGGTCGTGGACAAGGAAGACATGGAAGTCGGCAAGTTCCTCGACGGCCTTCTTGATAAGTTTCGCGCGACTGCAGCAGACGATCGTTGTCGTCCGGCAGCCAAATTCCTTGTGGTACTCGTCATGCTTCGCAGTTGGTTCTACAGACAAGCCGAGTCGGAGTCCAAGGAGACCAAGTCGGCGCCCCAATCGTTATCGATTAACCAATCCCCTTCGCAACAGCAGCAACCGCCAAAAACAGTCAACAACTCGTCATCACAGCCCTCTGACCGCACTTCGACGGCGAACACACCACTCCAGCTGCTCTCCGAAGTTGCTACCGGCGCCGGCTCCCGAAACCGCGAGTCGTCAGCCAGCCGGCCGCCGATGGTAAGCTGGGGCGCCAACATGCCGCATCCGCAGCCCTTCTTCCACGACACTGCCGACAACGCCTCCAGCACTGCGAGCTCCATGCCCTACCACAACGAGCCATTCTCAGCAGATCTGGCCGCAGCGATGGCGCCCGTGATGCCAACGCTGCCTCCTGCAACAGATGGCATGGGCGGGTACAACCCCGGAGACGTCCATGACTTTGTCAACCTCATTCCGGGATGGGACCTGGAAGGTCTGGGGATGGGCATGGGCTCGCAAGGTATGTGGGAAGACGGGATGCGCATCTTCCTCGAGGAGCCCTGGTTCAACACCATGTTTCAGGGTAACCCGGCAGCTGGCAACAGCACCATGAACTTTCAATAACCTGCCAACAACCCGCTGCTGTCAGGATGCACTTGTTACTACCTTGTATTTAATTGAGGTGGCTCGAAAGTCATATCAAGACATTTCCTTCTGCATTCTTAGCTCCACGCCCATTGTCATAGCACCTACATCTCAACGGGCGTCTCGCGGAACCCAGCGCTTGATATGCAGGTGACCTGCAGCTGCAACTACATGGGTTATTAAAGTATCGCACCATCACATTGGTGGACTTGGAGCAACTGGGCGGTGTAGCTGCTTCAAACTGTATAGGAGAACAGTTGGAAATAAGATTCACATGTCTTTTTTAGCGTACGGAGTATGGGTATGCGTTGGATAGAGGTTGGTTCGAATAGGATTTGCACATGATAATAAGGAGGAGTTGAACTTACTAAGAGTCAAGATACACATTACTTCAGAATAGCTAGGGGTTTCCTTGTTTAGCTTGTTCATAGCGTTTATACGGGTAAAAGCCGTTTGATCTTAAGCGTATCATGAAAAGCTTAACCGTGTTTGCAGTGCCAAAAAGAACGATCTGACAACACCAAAAGACCAGTTCCCATTCATTCTAGTTATGGTCTACTTCATCATCGGCACTGAACATCCCAGCCATCATTCCCGCTTCAAAATGCATAACCTTATGCTTGGAGGACCCTATCCGAGGACCTTTCCTTTATCTCCCAATTTCTGAAGCTACAATGGCCTGTTCCGCCTGTATCGTCCCTCCCATTTGCCATTTGCATGAATGTGGCATATTTGCCGTGGTACAAGAACCATAACGCCAGCAACTCGATCAAGTCCAAAACCACCATGCTCGCTATTGTCGTGGTTTATCTGAATTTCAGGTATTTTAACATCGACATTCCCAGTCGATATCAAGCCAAACCATAATCGCTCCCTTTACGCCATTGTAAATTTGATACAGCCTGCGTGTTTGTGGTTCAATTTCATATTTGCCGGTGAAGATCCTGCTCAAAAAGAAATACTTGCAAAACACATAAAAAGCGTAAACCTCAGAAACCATGTGTTTAGCGAGAGATCTCCTTGGAGGGAAATTGACTGGAAATGGTAAACCATATCAGGAAAAAATATTGCAAATTGCAACCGACGTGTGCAAAGGGTCAGACAAATATTAGGAGCGTCGGACAGTGGTGGCAAGGTGGGCGGATCGTTATTGTTGGTGTCATTATGGTCGTTATCATAGTTGAGTGAATATGTACTGAGAATTGCTATGCTCAGTCCATGTAGAAGTCGCCCTTCAAAATTCTCTCCTGAAATGCATCAGGCTTAGGACGCTCTGGCTGCCTGGGTTGCTGCTTGACGGAAGAAGCTTGAACCGGAGGCTGAGGCATCTCGGAAACGGACTTTGCCCGATCGTGGATGGAGCCTCTAGGCGGAGAGGAGGAGGCGAGCGAGAAGGAAGCGCGAGGAGCACCGATGACGGAGCTCTCGGCACGAGACCTAAGCTGCTCGGACCAGTTGAAACCTTGCTGGTCTAGGCGCGAATTATAATTGTCAGATGTGGCTCTTGGATGTTTGGTGTTGCTTGCCTGTGAAACAGATGAAGCGAGGCTGGGACGACGTCCAGCGGACAAAGCAGCCGCGAGGCTCGACCCTTGAACAGGAGAGCCTACTAGCGACGCCTTACGACCATGTGTGACAGGTCGCCCATTTTGAGAGGTGGGGGGAGAGGAAGGGTTATTACCATTTCCAGGACTGCCACTAGGGCGAATGTTGCGCATGTTGGAAGCACCGAAGCTCATTCGCCGAGCAAAAGGTGTGTTGGGCACAGTCTTCGAGTACATGTCATCATCTTCAATAGCGCTCTCGTCGATGGAGTCGGAATTGTTGGAGTTGGTGGACATGCTGCCTCGGCGAATGAAGGAAGATGTGTTTGTAGGCGAAGTGCCCGAAAGGCCAAGAGTGGTAACAGAGAGGCGTCTACGGCCACTGTCTACCGAGCCTGAAGATTGGACTGGAAAGCCATTGCCGTTGGGAATGGAGTTCCCTCTCTGGAAAAGATTGGTCAGAGCAGCTTGGGTAATAGAACCTCGTCTGTTGCGTGTGTACATTTCGGCGTTGTTGTTGTTATTGTTTGGGGGAGCTGTGTCTGCAGACATGATGGGCGATTATTGAACTACCTTCGGTAGATAGTTATAGTTGCGAATACGGTGTGTGATGAGGAGATATGTGAAGTAGTGGCGCCAGAGTGGTTCGACAATGGTAAAAACAGCGTTACACGTGAAACTGGGGTGGGATGGTGTTTAGAAAACTATGGGCTGTTGAGACTGATAGTAGTTGTGAAATGATAACAAAGAAGAGTTGAGAGAATGAGTAAAGGAGGAAGAAAGGGAAGAAGAAAGAGATTAGAAAAGCGAGATAGAATGGGGGGGACCGAGGGGTTGATAAAGACGAACAGTGATGGTTGGTGGATGGGCGAAGCACACAAAATGGGGGTCAATCAACTCTAAAACAGGGGAATAGAGACAGGTCGGTCAGTGATGAGAGATCGTCGTTGCCGGTTTAGGTAAAAGTCAACCTCTGGCCTCTAGGTCAACGTTAGAGGGGAAATCGGCAGTGAGCGGCGCCTTGAGAAGAGAGCGAGACCGGCGGAATACAAAGCCAGAGTAAGAGCCAGAATGAGTCTAGGCCACCAAAACCAGCATCAGTATCGTGGGGTCGTTAATAGAGATCAAGCAAAGTGGACAGTAGCATTCGAGAATCGACCAGGGTCGTATTCTGAGTCTGAGCACGCTGGGGCCTTCGGTTCGTTGGGTTGGTCACCTTTTGGTAGGCAGACAACTGTCGAACTTGGGCTGGAGGCTGGAGCTGACGCCGGTACATGCAAGCGCGACTAGCTTCTCAGATTGTGATGGGGCTTTTTGAGACTTTGAGGTGACGGATGAGACCTTTTGCCTTTGCGAGGGGCTGAAGAGGGTGAAAAGATGGGGCAAAGATGGAGGGGAAGATGGGAAATGGTTGCAGGCTGTCTAGACTGTCGATTTGAGTCCGGGGGCCGGGGGTGACGTAGCAGCTACCGAGTGGGACCTCCCGCCGCAATCGGGATCAGGGTTGGTCAGAGCGTTCAAGGGTGCCTGCGGGCGAATCTGCGCTGTAATGCTCCAGGGTTCACTGTGTGGAGGGTGAATCCCTCCCGAGAGATGCAGAGATGGAGAATGCCCTAGGGGCTTGAAACCCTTGTCTCTCTCCTTCTTGGCTAATGGCTGTGTCTTGGCTTGCTTGTGTTGTTGATGTTGATATTGGTGTTGAGGTTGCTGTTGGACTCGGTTAATTCGACTCGAGCCTGTGACTTGGATGTTTTGCTTGCGTAATAGTCGACCTCGAACCGACGACTGTTTCCCTTCGTCTATCGTGTTGTAAGCTCCGAGACTCCGATCGAGGTTGTCGAATCTGACGTGGACAAGTAGATCAGTACCGGTCTCACTTTGCAACGGTCGAATATCAACAAATCACTGGTACTGTAGGCCACGAATGCAGAAGCGATGATCTATTGTCCTTGATGTTTCGTTGAGGGAGTGCGAATGTGTTGAGTGGGCAGTGGCTCGGATGCAGAGGAAGAGGAAGGAGAAAGCCAATGTCTACCGGTCAATGGAGGACATGAGACATTCAAGGAAGGTACCTCCCACGCAGGCACTCGCACAGCCGTTACTGTTTCCACATCAAACATTGCTGTGCTGGGAAGTGCCTTCCATGGGGCCAGAGAGATTTAGCGTCTTTAGCAAGTGGTTTACTAATGAGGCAACGAAGAGGAAATGGAAGGCATATCAAACCGATAAGCACGCGACTGGCAGGCAAGAACGGCATCTACCCGTTGTTCGTTTTGCAGCCAAAAACTCATTGTTCGTGCCTACCTTTGACGGGTGTGGAGGTTAACCATCTTCACCTTAGCCTAAAAAGTAACTTGGAAGTTGAAACTTTACGTTAATCCTCGAGTAGAAAAGAAGGTCAATCAGGACATTGTATCGTCAGCCCCCCCTACTAGTGCTACCTATCATGTTACAATTCATCTGCAACATTTTCTCCTTCTTGTTTGTTTGTGTTTCTGTTTAATTCAAACCGGTCGATCAAGACGTCAGCTACCCAACAAAACACCTCCCAACCTCTGCGGAAACCTCGTACCAAACGGTAAGACAAATTAGAGGCGATGAATAGTGGCGTTACGGCCCAGCAACAAGACCAAACATCTCTACTCCGTACCATCTGGGTTATGGAGCGCAAAGTGACTGAATCGCCGTCTTGACTGAAGCCAGAAGCCTATGCCTACTTTGGCCTGCAGCTCTTACGGCGGCTCTCAGGGCCCTGGTGGAACCCCCCGCGGTCCCCTTGTTTTCCCCTCCGGCATCTGCGGCCTTCACTAGCGCCGACTGCGGAGAAAACGGGGGTGTAAGGGACCGCCCCCGAAATGCCCAATCTCAGAATGGAAAAGGGCGCCTTACAGCGTGTATCGACGTCACCCCCTGGCCATGACGCTGGACGGTTTGCTGCTCTTCTTTTTGCGGGGTAGTTGATAGAATGCAACCAACGCTGGGAAACCAGAACGCAAACATGTCGCCACAGGGGCTAGTTGATCACTGTCGATAGGATACTCGAGATGTGTTGGAATGGGAGATGGAAGCATTTACCGATTTTGTTCATTCCCATACTCGACAATGACCTGCCGGGCCGATATACTGGTAGGGAGAAGGCTGCCGGTTAATCACCACGAGTCATCACTTCACCAACCACGGCCTACCTATTTGTCCACGGCAGATAGCAGATAAGGCATAGAAGAACAAGTGACGAATGATAGCAATACCTCCACAAGCTCAAGCCAGCTCTTAAACGCTACTGCCTTTGTTATCAGATGAGCTAATATGCAAGCAGCCATTACAACGACGATGGAGGTTATGATGATATAATGATAATCGACGCAACACAATACTACGTACGAAATCGGGCCACAGCATAAACGACATACATTTCACTACGCAGTTTTCTACGTACCTCATCGGAGAAACTGGAGTGTTGCTTGACATCCATATCTCAACTCCTGGATCTCACGGCCACACCCAATTCGTTTGACGAGCTACCATCTCTTACATGACTCTTGCCCAACAAACCTTGCCAGGCTTGCCTCCCCTAGCTCCCATACGCGCCTGGCCCTACGTCTTTCTTAGCGCCCAACATCTCCAGATCAAGTGATGCTACGCACTAATGCCATGATGGTATGTAAAACCTCCAACATCGAAAGCGATCAGCATCGTTTGGGGAGATTAGACACAATGGCACCGTGCGAGGCAGAGTCGTCATTGCCATGCCATACTACGTATGCCATATCGGCAGTAGTTAGCAATGCTTGCGGCAACCCTTCCATCTCGTTTGACTTTTGGGCTAAATGTGACAGTCGCTGTTGAACGTCCATTGCTGAACAACCCTTTCGTACTTCGCTTGCTGGCAGTGGTGCTGTTAGAATACTCTAAACGTACGTGTTATACTGGCAACTATCTTCTGATATCTTTCTCTCTCATATTCTGATCTCGCGTTAGTTATGCTTCTCCTCACCGGTTATGGGTCAGTGACCTCGAAAGCGACGATGTCCTAAATTATCAACACCATCTGAGCTCCCACAGATGCCACGTTCTCAAGCGAGTCCATCCTTAGACCACGCACGGTTAAGCTCCCTGCAGGTAACTGGACCCAGCCAACCCTGGCAATAAATCCTGTTCATCACCCCTAAAACCGTCTCTCGACAAGCCAATCATTAGCTTGGGCTGTTACCCCGCGTCCGGCCACATGCTCCCGAGACCGGCCTGCGGCATTCTCGGCCGCTGAGATGCTTTTGGTGTTCTTGGCTTGGGCCTTGGGGCTTGGCTTTGGTCTTGGGCAGGATTCCTTGACACCCTCTTTTGTGGTTTGATGTGGTTTGATGTTGCTCGCTTAGGACTTGGATCAACAGCCCAAGCATGGTGGTTGTGTCTTATCAATTGCGTTGGATGCTCCCTCGTGATGCTGATCAAACCCTCTTGTGTCTGTATCCCTTCGTGTCTGGTTCGTGCGAAAGTTTGTTCAATAAAACAATCTATCCAAGACTTATCTTGCCCAAGCATCATCCGAATATTCCGAAATTCACACTCAAAACACCAAAGTGAAAGGCTTAACCTCAAAGCTTGGTCAACCACACCTCCCAGAACTTCATAAACCTCGTGCCCACCTATCATCTCTGACGGCAGAGAAATGGTGGCAGCTTGCAGCCGAGAATTTGAGTTTGCTGCACTTCTTCTGCACCGTAACACACACCACCTCGATGGTATGCTCTTGTGGGTGGGGGAAAATAGCATCGTCAACACCAAGCCCCATCCCATGTTCTGGACGGTCTAGACCTCGGTGAGCATGTCGATCTGATTTCGAGCTTGTCCAATAGACGTGGTTGTTAAGAAACACTACATAATAGGTAATATATGGCTATGTGTGGTGTGTTGGTTTCTTGGAATCTGGCTGCTCCTTCGCCCATTTCATGTCTTTCCTCGTCCCCCCTTTTCTCCTTTTCTCTTCCCATCTTGTTTCATCCTCAGCTCTTTTCTCTTTTCCTACGGCGCAGTTCGATCGTCTTTATCAGATTTGTTTCACTCTATCAGTGTTTCTCATGATATCTGCTTATCTTTGACACTCTGCTTTGATACTCACCGCTCTTGTTGTCCCAAGTTCATATGTCTTATTTCCTCTCCCACGCACGCTCGGCTCTTCATCTTTCGCTCACCTTCGCTCGCCTCCAACCTGCATGAATTATGTCCTGAAGTCTCCTGCCGGCCACTCGGCCCGTCCTCCCAGCACAATGCACCTGCAGCTCTCGTCCTTGACAGCATTCTTGATACACGCCTTAACCGCCAGTCGCTCGTAGACTCAGCACAGCTCAACTCAGCCCGTACACTTACTCACTTACTCAGCTTCCTAATCATCCACACACATGGCAATATACAGCAAACCGATAGATCGACAACATATAGCGTGTAAGTGCTTGTTGTTACTAATGCATCTAGGTTGTCTTATTCCATTCGCATATAAAAAGCCCTTGATCATCGCATGATCGGGTATCAAGACCGTATCGTATGCGTAGGACCTCGTCACATTTGGCTGCGCTGAAAATGCGCATTGTGTGAAACTCAACGCCAAATCGGTATGACTTTTGACAGCTGTTACCGTGGCAGCACTCACAGTTAATAGGTCCGCTCCGAATAAGCATGGCATGGTATTATGGCCGACATGTAGGCGGAGAGGACGGAGGAAGTATGAGTAAGGGGGATCGGAGTTGGATATGGGGTTAACTTTGTAAATTAAACCCTTTCGATCACTTGTCAAGCAAATCTTGTGTAGTCATCAAGACTCCGAGATAAGCAATGAGAAGATCTTTCCAAGCAAGTCGTTCATGATAGTGAATTACAACGAACACTATTCATACCAAGACGTAATCTCGCATTGAGTGAACGGCTTTCCACTTTCTCAGCCAGGTCTAACAATATTCGAGCGATATTCCTGTTGTTAAATGTATTATTTATGCCAGGTCCGATACCCACAATGTATAATATGACATTAGTTCTTGTCATCAAACGTCCAGCCCAATTCCTTACAACGAAAACGCCTTTTCTCCATCATCATGAACAAACCCCTTTTCATCCGACAAGCATGAATCTAGTCACTGCCACTTTACACAGCCTCCGGTCGTCTTTTCCCACACAGCCCACACACTCCACAATCACCAGCGTTGCGATATTGCGTGGCCTGGCAGGCATCACTCGAGCATCGCCACGAGCCAGGTGTTGAAGATTCTAGCACATTGGCACACATCGCGCATGTGACTGCCAAATTATGATTGACGTATGAACACATCGAACATGTTCCAATAGATGTTGTTTGGTTATTTTCTTGTGTTGGTGTTGTTGCTTGTATTGTTGCTTTTGCTTCTGTTGTTGGTGGTGTTGTTGATTTGGAAGTCGAGACTTTCTTTGGTGTCTTGGTACCATGTTCCGTCTTGGCAACAAACTGTGCTGCCGGAATCTCAACTTCTTCATCCTGTGGCTCCTCCTTGATGAATGGCCTCGTCAATGTCTGCGGTTGATCGCTCGGAGCTTTAAAGTCAGGCTTCGTCGGTGTCACGAAGACGGACGGTTCTGGCGACTCCATCTTGATACCCCTAATCATATTCCGAAGCTCCTGACTCTCATCTTTCGCTCCCGGATCATCAGCATCCTCATCTTCGCAAACCTTAACCATCCCCCGACCCTGCCCATCAACTAATTTCGTTCCATCAACATCGATTGCGTCCTTCGAATCTTGCCCGGGTTCGTCGTCGAATTCGCTATCACTCCCAGATTCTGTCTCGTCCTCGTCCTTGACAGGATCCGGCTCAACCTTTTGCTTTTCGAAACGTGCGAGTGCTGCCGCCGCTCTAAGTTCACGTCCCCGCATGCTCCCGGCCACTCGTGGCTTGGCCTGAATCTTCTTGCCGCTCTCCAACTTGACCTTTTCCTCTTCGTCTGCACCAAGAGAAACCCCGTTTTTGCCAAACTTTTTCAAGATCCTCCTTTCTTTTCTTTCCTGGTAGGAGAGTTGTGGCTTTAATTTCCTCTTGCGCCGTGATCTGTATGTGCCTCCGCAGAGATGCTCCGGAAGGATCTCATCGGCAAGGACAGTGTTCTTCTCCCACTCGCCTGTGGCCAGTTTGGCGCCTCTTCCCCATAGACCATCTCCGGTATACCGTTTAGACCAAAGCTCGTGCATTTCAGAAGCATACGAATTTCGCACAGCCCAGAATGCCCGTGAATGGTTCATTTGTTTGCAGTGTGCCAGCTCGTGCATCATGACCATCTGGACATAGTTGAACGGCAACCAACGACCAGTGCTGGGTGACTTCAGTACGAGTTGGACCACTTCTCCTGCGTTGAAGTTTCGACCGACAAATTCACGGTTTGGTTCATATTCTTCTAGAGAAGTAACGTAAAGGTGGTGCTCCCTCATGATAGGACCTGATAACGGCAAGACTTAGTGATAGATCTAGTGCTGATGAGTGAAAGGAACTTACGACATTGTGCAGCTATTCTTTCGAGAAAGTCCTGAGCAATCGTTTTATCGGGACCTTCTAAAGGTTTAATAAAGACGATGTTGGGGTTTGGCTGCGATTTCTTCTCGTTCAGCCGTTGGTATCCAGCAACCATTTTGCCTGTCAGTTGAGGGTAAGAAAGCGGGCGACTGGTGCTGAATATGCTTAATTTCTTCAGGCCTTGATCAGTTTGTTATCTTGACGTTTGTCATGTACAAGACCGTTGAGTGAATGACGCAGTTACAAGGGTCCATGTGGTGGAGTTTACGGATACACGGTTGGAAGACGCCTGACGCGTAAAGGGGAAAACTTGATGCGCGAGGTCATGTGACCGGTCTTGAGTCTAATGGAAGGCTTTGACATGCATTACCTTAAAGATCCATATCTAGCAAACCTGCTGTATTCACTAAGTGTATTTGTAGCTTGTATAGATGAATAAATCAGATGCATACCAGATGCATGTTAGCTCCGCAGTTACAGGGATAGTCAATATAGACCTCATTTCTTCAACCCTCTCCCACATACGACCAAAGCTCGTAGAGAATACGGGGTCCCGTCCGCTCCCCCATCGTCAAGCTGCGAAGCGCTGGATTAGTAGTTGGGTCGGTGACGACCAGCGAATCCCCAGTGTTGTATGTTTTTGATTTTTTGATGTTGGTATTCTTCTTTGTCGATACTTCACCGTTCTACTGAGAGGCCTGTGTGCGTGGAAACGTGCTATAACTTCACTTACAGAAACATATCCCTGATGGTTATACTAGCCTTGTTATACATTCAAAGGAATTTGATAGATCTGGTATGTCTTTATAAATAGTACGTAAAATCTATCTATGGCCACAAATCGTCAAAATGCTCGCCCGCTAAATGCTCCCGCTTCTCTAATGAGGCAACAATACCAAAACGCCGGCTATAATGCGGTATAAAGTTTCAAATAGCCCTTAATCATGAGTCGTAATCCTAGAGCCAGGCCTCTCTTCCACATTGGCAATTGCACTCTGTAATGCACTCGTCAAATCTACGTGGAAGAGCGGCCTGTCCAGACCGTGAACCACAGCTCCTCTCCGCCTTTGTTTCTCCAACTCTCCATATGAAATGGAGCCATAAGATAGTACAGGAGTCAGTCCTCCAATCAGAGGCTCTTCATCTGCAATGTTGGTGTGATCTGGTGCGAGTCCGTGGAAGCTCGTTTCTTGAGCCAGAGCTGCAGCAGAGTCTCTGCCTCCGATTTCTGCTACGCTGAATATCGATTTCCACCGCCGTGGTGAACCATCCTCGTCCGGCATATAGGGGGTTCCAAATCCTGCTGCTACAAGAGCTCGCTTGGTCCATCGGTTGCTGATGCAGGCAAAGTGCCAGTCCACTCCATCAGGGGATGCATATGAATCTAGCTGGTTGCGTACATCGATGAGTCTTTGCATCGATGTTATGTCAACATTGTTGACAGAGCTAAAGTCCATTATGACTGCTTTTAATGTCGGAAGTCCAGAATCAGGGTCCACGTGAGCAGGTCGTTTTGCAGATTTTCTTGGTCCTGGGTTATTCCACGGTCTGTCTCCTGGCTGCTCGAATGCTTCAGGGCTGCTGCGTCGGGTGTTGAATTGGACGAAGTTGGTAAGATAGTCCAATGTAGAGTTGGCGTTTGGATAATTAAAGCCCTCTGAGAAGCGGTATATGAAAATTCCAGGATATGGATGGTCGACTTCCACTTCGGGATTTGAGCCATCGCCATGGTCAAGGGGTAAAAACACATTCCTTGCTGAGGTTTCTGGACTCTCGAATGTTCCATATTCACCCACAACTTTGCGATGGTCATCGGCGATAACATGATCGCCAATAACTGAATGGACCTTGACCTTGCCCATAAATCGGCCCTTGGTTTTGAGGATTCGGTAGACAAGCACAGCGCCTGAAAGAAGGACAGTAGCGTAGAGCCCATTTTCGATTTGTGAGAAGATACTGACAGCCACGCCGGTAAAGAAGATAAAAACCTCAACTGGAGAGACTCTCCAAAACTGGTAGATGGTATTGGGATGCGTGACGAGGTCTCCGACAGCATGAATAATGACAGCCGCGAGTGCAGCACTCGGGATGTAGAAGAAAACAGCAGTCAATAGGTATGTCGCGATTAGAACCACGAGTCCAGTAATAATCCCAGCAGCAGGTGTTCGTACACCAGCTTTCGACTGGATCGCAGTTCGACTGAAGGATCCCGTCGAAGGGAATGCTCCGAAGAACGGTCCAACAACGTTGGTCATTCCAATCGCAACCATCTCCTGAGAGGGGTCAATGGTGTAGTTATTAACACGTCCAAACGACTTGGAGATTGCGATGTGCTCGACGAGCAAGACAATGACAGTAGCAGGAAGATATGGACCAAAGCCTGATACGAGTTCTGGTGCTATCGTGGGTACGCCAATGTTCTGGAATCCTATGATCTTGTTAGCTCACCAGCCCTATCAGTTATGGAGTATTAAAAATACCTTTCGGAATGACTCCCAGAACCTTGAATAGGGGGTCCTCTCGCCTATGCATATTGAGGATCCAACTAATCATCGTGTACATCAAGATAACAAAGACTGTCCGCATTGTGTTGATGAAGAACAATAGTCTCTTGTGTCTCGGGTAGCGTTCTGCTGCAGCCGCAAAGCCTTGACGAACAAGATATAAGATTGACAGAGCAGATAACCCGATGATGGCATCATAGCTTGCATCCCCCAGATGTTTGATCGTGTTCACAAGAACCTCGTATGGTGAATCGCGGTTCGAGAATCCTGACAGGCCAAGGAGCGCAGGGAGTTGGCCCACGCAGATGGTAATTGCAGAACCCGTCATGAAAGCTGAGAGTGAGGTGATCGAGATGAGGTCGACTATCCATCCGCATCTGAGTAGTCCGATAAGAAGAACAATACATCCTGTCGTTATTGACAAGGCCGATGCAATGACATGAGCAGGAATATCCGACCCAGAGGCTTGGATATCGTGAACAACGTTACCAACAACAGTAGAGAGTACAGCGACTGGACCTATCGAGATATCCTTGGATGTGCCAAATACCCAGTAGATCAACGCTCCTATAAAAGACGAATAAAGTCCAAACTGGGGCTCCAGCTTGGCGAGCATGGCATACGCCATTCCTTGTGGGACAACAACAGCACCTATTGTGATACCGGCAACTAAGTCACCTGCAAGCCACTGCAGGTTGTAGTGGCTGATCCATGTCGAGAATGGAAATAGTGAGGCTCCATAAGTTGCAAGTTCTTTTCTGGATGGGATCTGTTCCTTGAGCCATTCTGCTGATGTCGGTTCAGTCTCGTAGAAAGAGCCACTGCTTTGTATCGAAGTAACGGAGGCGCTGCTCGTTGTGTCACTCTGTGATCTTTTCTTTTGTTCGTCAAGTTTGATGCCCAAGATGTTAGCTAGGCTATTGCCTAACGTGGCTGGTTGACCCAGCATGGTACATGTAGTTCCGTTGATTCTGACCCGTTTGCTCCTAATAGGTGTGTAGGTTGCGGAGCTTATAAAGACAATGCAACATTCAAGATATGTTAGACGATCGTTGGGTTCGGACCATCGCTCATATATAACGGCCAGTTCTTTTCCTTACTGACAAGTAGGGTTCCTTTAACAGTAACTTGATCACCGGGCCAGATTCAACTAACTGGTTTAGTTAAGAATGTGGGCGTATTGGTTGCTATGTGAGGGAACTGGGATAGAAGGTGGTGTAGAGCTGTTTATTGGCAAATAGTGAACCAGTAAAGATGCACTTTCTCGTTGTCGGTTTACTGTATTAGGTCAGGGCGATGACGAAATATCCTGGGGTTAAGACGACATCCATTACACTCGGGTTGGGATATAAGTAGGATTTAATAAAGAGGAACAGTTTTGTGAGAAGATGATATTTAACAATGTGCTTTGAGGGAAGCTAAGAAATGCAAGTTCATGATATAGTAATCCACACAAAAGAAGCAGCAAAGGCACGTTCTGGAAGTGACAAGGACCAGACCTGTTATTTGATAATGGAAAAATATTGAATAATCTGGACATCGGGTTTTCTGGATCATCGGCAATCGGCATTCACAAAGCACAATGTGGAGGGTCAGGCAGGGCTCTCATAGCCTCTACTAAGAAATATTCCCCATCTTTTTTCCTGCACAAATGACAAAGCCATGGGACGCCTGATCCTGATCAGCTTGCGAATGCTCAGAATGATATAAAAATGAGTGGTTTTGGGCCTGGCATGACCGATGTCGCAATCGCCACTTTACCATTCGTGGTAGTAGCGCGAGAGAGCATTAACTAGAGGGAGGGACGATTAACGAGAGTGTAAACCCCACATAGTGAATGGGAGTGTTGTATAAGCCGTGGGGGTAGACAGTAAGATAGAGGGAGAGACTATTTGTGATATCATCAGCTGTTGTTATTTCTAAGTGAAATAGACTTGATTCTTGTACAGTTCATGCTGTGAGTGTGAATGTGTATCGAATTCAGCCAGACAAAGGGTATTCTGTATACCCTGACCTAATACTATTTACCTACCTCCCCTCCAGATAGAACCGATCCTTTCTAACTTATAGACCATATTCTATCTGAAATGAAAACACCAAATTATCATTCCACCAAGCAAGAACAACATCCCCAGATCTGACTAAATTAACCGACCGTTGCAATTGACGTTTGAGAAGTCGGCGGATCGGCCCCAACCTTCCCCGATCTCAAAATAGCACGCTACTAGATATATCCGTATCCGTACCTACATTAACGAAGGCCAACCTCTCAAATTACTTGCATACCATACATAGCTAACAATCAGAAGCAAGGGAAAAAACGAGCAAGACATTGGAAGCAAGGGACTGGACTCTAAATACGTGAAGAATTTAAAATTTTGTCAGAACAAAGTATCTATAGCATAATTACAGAGCCTTGCTACATCTTCAATCATCAATCATCACTGGGCAATTCAAAAGGCTTATTAAATGTTTAATTGATAAACGCGAAACAAACACGATTCTTTCATCGTCCCGCCATCCACTTCACGTCCCCCTCCAACTCTTCAATTCAGCCTCCAGCCTCCCACGCTAAACAGGTCAAACGTCTTGGCTGTATCACTATCATAAGCCAACGGTGTCCTGTCCTTTTGTTTTCGTTTTTTTTTTTGCATTAAATTTTGCTGCATAACCTCCATGTCTCTTCTCGTCCCTCGACTTCAACAATAATCTTCTTCAAACAACCACAGCCATGGAGTCGTCCAATTCTCCCTTCAAAGCGGCGATCCCCTCGCTCCCCGCCCCTGTTAACACTCAACTCCAAGCCCCGCCATCACCACGCACTCACCGCGCCCTTCGCCGTCTTCAGTCCGCGCACACTCTCGGAGCCCGCGCTCGCGAACAAGCCACCACGCCCTCGCTCATCTCCCAGCAGCGCCAGCGCAATGCGTCGCCTACGAGATCGTCGCCCGTACCCGTTGCTTCAAGCTCGAGTGTTCCCCCGCTGAGCATCAATCGCTCGCCTCAGCGCAGCCGCGGGCGCGCCAATAGCGATGCCACAACGCCCCTCGTCCACCAGATGAATGTCGTCACGGCCAGCAAGCGTGCCGGGAGTAAGAAGCCCGTTTTCTCGCATGGCCATCTCCCTCTGCATCAGATTATACGTGAGGGTCCGACTGATGGGGATTTCTTGGGTGCTTTGGAGAGCGCGCGGTGGAAAGTTATCGACGAAGGAGTCAAGAGCGCTGAAGATGGCATGGTAAGATTCAACAAAACAATCCCTCTACTTCCCACCGATACTGACAGTGATTCTGTAGTCAACGCTGAGAATATACGTCTGGCTTGTCCTTCTTGATGCCCCCATCCTATCCACCGACGACTACCTCGCCCTCATCCACCGAGGAGCATCCCCCGCCTACTCCAAGATCCGCAACGACACTTTCCGCACCCTAACAACCGACCCCCTGTTCCGTCGACGTGTCAGCGAAGCAAGTCTGATACGGCTCCTCAACGCCATCGCATGGAAGCTCCACGACTCCCGCGAGGAACAGCGTCAAAGCCGTCCGACCAGCAGCCGAGCTTCACTGCCCGGCGATGGTAGCATCTCGGGTCGCTCTCACTCAAACACAAGTATATCGTCACCCAATGCTCGAAATCGCGCGCGGGCCTTGACACTCACGACCGAGGGCTCTGAATCAGGCGCGGGCGCCACCACTCTAGAGCCGGGCACGTATGTCCAGGGCATGAATGTCCTGGCCGCGCCGTTCCTCTACGCAGCACGCAGCGAGGCAGAAGCTTTCGTTGCGTTCTACTCACTACTAACGCGCGAGTGTCCGGGATATATCCGTGGTGCTATGGACGGTGTTCACCGAGGTCTTGCGCTGGTGGATAAAGTGCTTGCCATTGTAGATCCCAAACTGAGCATGTACTTAACTGCCAAGGGGCTCTCGGCCGAGATATATGCCTTCCCTTCTGTTTTGACGCTGTGCGCTTGTACGCCACCTCTTCCCGAGGTTCTACGCTTGTGGGATTTCCTGTTCGCGTATGGACCACATCTGAATATTGTGTGCATTGTCGCCCAACTCACGATTATGCGATCTCAAATTCTGCAGTCGCCCAGGTAAGAATTACCCGAAATTGAAATCGAACTTGGACAATCGCTAACACAAAAGCAGCCCCAACAAGGTCCTGAGATCTTTCCCTCAACTTAATGCCGACCTCGTCAAAACGGTCACTATTGGCATTATCAAGAAGATTCCAGATGATGTTTATGCCGAGATTGTGTCCCACGCTCTCTAGTTAGGCCTTGACTTAATCGTCCTCCCAGACTTGCCGTGTAACACGAGACGACACAAGACACAGCATGACTGAGCAGGGGTCTTGGTCGCGACCTCGACTGACGTGCATACCACTACGCGAATCGGAAATTTATCTTGAGCCATGTATGCCCTTGCATGGAATGGCTCATGAACTGGAGGGTCACAGCAGAACCCTCGTCGCGCCGACTAACATGCGAGTGTCAAGTGCATCATGGCACTTGAAAAGTTCTTTTTGTTTTATGGTTTATGATAATTGATGCGTAATGATTGAAGGAATGCGGTTTTATGTTAACGGGTTAATAAGGGTTTCAGAGAGCTTGATGGGTACGGGGTGTTGCACTCATGGATTCTCAAGGATGAATGAATGAATATGAATATACGACTGTTTATCTATTATCTATTTACATCGGATTGTGTAATAATGTTCCGAATTTAGTCAGTGAATGCACTGTATGTCATGTGTCGTGTTTCAACACTTCATCAATCAAACTCAACGCCGGCTGCTATGCATTGCTTTCATCAGACGACATGAAGCTTTCAACTTCTGCTGAAGACGAAGTGAAAGTACAGCTTCTGCCCACTACCATTCACGTCGTCATCATTATCGTGAAAAGATCTCGTCAACGTGAACGTACAGCTCAACAGGGCAGCAATAAGCTTACTGCGTTTGTCTCACCCTGTTGTAGTCGCTTTCGAAAAAGAACGTGGTGGTTGCTATTGCACCAAGATACATGAGGTACTCGGTAAAGTATTGCCGCGTAGGCGGCGCCGCGATCAGCTCGTGAAAATCACCAGCTCAATGCCCATAGTAACTTATACCAAAGGTAGAGCTCCATCTCAGTCCGCTGTATGGGAAGCTCGGAGTACGTTGATGGGGTTTGGTTCAAGAACCATTATGTGTGGTTATCCAATTTGTTACGATGTTTCCAAACTCTTAGTACGAAGGGCAGCCAGCTTCTGCTCGGTGGAAGGCGTTGGCAAAGAAGGTCTGCATGGCCGAGTAGTGAAACAGAATACCTCCAAGGACGGCAGCATGCCAGAGGTTGTGGCTTCCACCTACATAGTCAAAACACCCGGGATACCATCTCTCAGGGATCTTGCTGGCGTAGACAACAGCCCCGGTGAAGTAGACAAGCATCGACTTTGAGATTGGTGAGTAGAAATCGTACACGAAGTAAAGTCCGTGCGTAAAGCCAAGCTGAACCATGGGCATGAATCCAGTCAAAGCAAGTCCAACGAAGAAGGCGACACGAGCCCATGCCATATCAGCACCATTAAAGCGAGGATGCCAGGGCAGAATGACGCCTCCAATACCGAGAAAGGCTGTCAGGCCCATATACAGGTATCGGCTAATTGGATCGCAGTAAAAAGCGGTATACTCGGTCGTCATGATCGAGGCTGCGATTAGAAGAGAGATGCCGGTATAGTCCACACAAGCGAATATCGAAATAGCATCGACGTCGGCAACGGCGTTCATAGTATGCCAAATTGTTGAGCAAACCAGGGTTAAGCAAGCCATAACAAGAAAGAGGCCCGCAACAAATACATCGGTCTTGGTGCTAAGGCTAAAATTGGCAGTATTTGGGTAGAAATAGAGCGCGATTGCAAGGACCAGGACAAGCCCAAGAGCATGGGACCAAATGTTGACCGTCTCGTTTGACACATTGAAGGCTGAGAGTACACACTCGAGTTTGGATTCGGTGAAGCGATAACCCTTATGGATGTGTGGATTGTTGCGCCAGGGCGAGGGCAGGTCGTCATATGAAAGGAGGCGCCCTTCTTTAGCCAAGACGATGGCTTGCTGAATATGTTCCTCCATGGAGAGCGCGGCTTGAATGGCTCGCTCAATACCCTCATTTGCGACTCGCCGTCCCTCGTCCATGAATGCCTCAGCAGCGTTCGCAGCATTGGCGAAACCCTGCTCGCGCAACTTGTATGCGCGAGTCTCAAAGTCGGAAAGCATGTTTTCAAGGAGATCAACACCAACATGCGCCTTTTCGTTCAGCGACTCAGCAGCTTCTAGAGTCTCTTTGTATCTCGTCTCCAACGTTTCGACCATGATATGTAGACGACGTCGTCCAACGCCAAGGACTTCCTCGGAAGCGTGGGAACATCTTGAACGGACAGTTTGGAGAGTAGAAAAGGTGCGGGAAATGCTCGAGTCCTTGCTCAGGTCGACATAATTCTCAATAAAGTCGAGGCGGCGCTCAAGTTCTGAGAGGAATAAGTCGACCTTGAGAAGGAGACCCTCCTCGCCATCCATGATGTGTCCAACAATGGATCGTCTCCTGGGGAGGAAGAACGAGTGTCGTCGTCTACGGGTTTCGGCGCCGGGTCGAAGGTCGGATCCTGAGGTGCTTGCTATATTGTCGCTGTCCTTGGCCTTGTAGGTACAGGCAGTCGTGATTGAGGTGGTAACGTCTGACATGGTAACGGTTGGTGACTTGAACTGGAACTTGTGTTGTTTAAGTTGTAACTGTAGTGCGAAGTTGAGCTGGCAAGCGTTGTAACGCTGCAACTATGTGGCGAAGGGTCCAACTCTCTGCATCCGGTGATGCTGACAATTGGTGGGCGATGTTGTTTCAACTGTGTACCTGCAGTGTAACTGAGATGAGTTTAAGACTTTGAAGAGGCCACGAGCGATGAGTGAGGAGCACAATTGGTTATTATTGATCGGTAAGAGAGTCGGGACAAGTTGGGTGTAGCGATGGAAAACACCCTTGCGGACCGGGCGGGTACAGTAATTGGACGCGGGGAGGACGATTGCCGAGTGTGGTTGGCGGAAATAGACCTGTGCTCGTTTTTCTTCTCAGTAGGATAAGGATCTGCGAATAAGCCGGAAGCCAAGGGCTTGGAGAATGGAGAAATGATATGATGTTGGGGGACTAAGAGATTTTTTAAAGGACAGCGGGCCTTGAGTAAAAGGTTATGGAGTACGAATAGAAGAGTAGAAGTTTTAAAAAAGGATAGACTAGACGATTCAGAAAAGGAAGGAGTGGACAGAGCGAGGGCGCATGATGGTTGAGAGGTTGAGAAATTGGGCTGTCAACATAGAAAAAGGGAAGGAACTGGATTGATCCCAGTAACTGAAATGACAGTACGGGGGCCGGTCTTGGCGTTCCTTGTTGGGGTACTTAGCGAGCGCCACTGCAAACGACTGGATCCTTTATTGGGCAGCATCACTACGAGACAAAAAGCATGATGAATATGGCAGATGAATCCATTCCTTTTCATGCCCGAACAAAGATGGCATTCGTGGCGTTTTAGAGAGTGCTGAAATTCCTCTTGGATAACGGATGACCTCTCATTGCAGATATCTAGCTTCTTGGCGAGACTTTGCATCAACTGATCCTGTTTCGTGACTTGCACGAGATAGCTCGGCAATAACCATAACTACCATCGCCACGGCCCGCTTATATCGACCTCGACCACGGAACATGCATCCAAAAGGGTGTTTACTCGAGCCAATAGGATGCCAATCTTGGAAACGCCGCCGATGCAGGCAGGGCCACTTGCAGTTGGGGAGATCCACGTGTGGTTGGTCATGGTTCCTGGGCTAGAATGCTCGGGAACTCGCATTTCAAGAGTACCAAAGACTGTAGGAATCATGTCCTAGACGAGAAGCCATAGACAATTTACCAGTGATCTGAGCTGAGCAAATAACATGTCTTCGGGCACCTACGTTTTCCGTCTATAATATCTATCCGGCGTTCCCGGAGCCGCAAATTGGTTGGAGCGGCCTCCTACTCATATTCAAGATGACCACGCGTTGCAAAGTCCCAAATATTACGCTTACACGGTGCATGCTACTGAACTAAGTCTTCAGCTCGCCTCGTCAGATGAATTTCAGAAATCAAAGGCCAGTTTCCTGTATTTGACTTCTCTTCAGTCATGAGATATCTGTATCATTACTGGTAACAAGCTCATGTCGACAGAAATATATCGCTTTTCCTACAACCAGGTGACCACTACGCTCTGTTGTTTACGGAGCCCAACAAACGACGATATGCTTAATTTCCGCCTGTTGGAACTAAATACTCGGCATCTGCATTGAGCGACTACGTCACCGACAAAGCGTCATCTATTGCCGAAGCCAGTGCACCTTGTGACTAGGAACTATGGGATTCGGTTTACTCTACCTAGGTAGCTTAATGCCAACGTTACTTTACATGGAGTATCGAGCTAGAGTTATAAACATGGGGAAAGGAACAGGTTAGCATGGTATATGAGTACTCGGGATCTTGTCCAACTATCCAACTCTATTACAGTTATCACTGCATTTTTCCTGTCAAACATGCTGGGTTCCGCAAGAGGTTGAGTATCCTTCACTTCTCACGTGCTTTGCGGCGCCGGTCGAGACATATGAGAGTATGGTTATATTGGGCCATCAACAATATTAGGTAGAGTGCTTAGAGCAATTATGAGATGAATTATCGTATCCATCAAGTGCTTGTGCTTCAATTGACTTGTGGGGATAAACGAACATAAATTGCAACCTATCTCTCGGTAGCTTCAGGTGTCCAGTTTAGTATCTGGGTACGTTAAAAAAAGCATGAGAATTAACTATCGGAAATCGACAAATTACATTATAAAGGAAAGAATAAAATAATTAACCAAACACGTTTATCAATAGACAGTACGCAGTAGAACGTCTAAGGTTTATAACCACCAAGCAGCTTTGCCAGCATTCAGCTAATGATCTGCCCCACCTTGAAATAAACACCCTTCTGCAGGAACTAACAACCTAACAGCTATACTCTGGGGCTTCCATAGATTCTCAACTCTTCGCGATCATCCACTCCCCACCCATTGAAGCTACAACAACATACACTTCATCACATCGCCTATCGCATTCTACAGCTCACACATTCACACATACAAAAGATGGCGATCGATAAACTCGTCACCGATCCAAGGCTATGCGCTGTCCTGCAGATTTCCGATCAGGCACGCGATCAAGCAAGCGCACTTCTCAACCTCGGCGAACAATCATACAGCAAAGGTCATGCACCGCCCGAGGCGCAGGCTGAAATCTCCAAGCAGCAAAAACTCCTCTTCACCACTGCGGCTCATCTGAAGGGATTACACCGCAATGTTTGTTTCTCCGCGCGCGAGACTAAGGCCGAGACTGCCGAGTCGCGTCAAGAAGTCGACCGCCTGCATCTTCAACTGCAGAACCTATACTACGAGCAACGACATCTCCAGGGGGAAATCACCGCATGCGAATCCTACGAGTAAGCCTTGATACACCGGCTCTTGCTATGCCTAGATCAGCTCCGGCAGGCGACTAACACATTGTAGCCACAAGTACCAGCAACTACCTCTGATTTCTGTGGAGGAGTTCCTCGCACAACATCCCGAACACCAGGACGATGACGAGAATACCTTGATGGTGGCGCGCATCGATCATGAACGAGCTGAGCGTGAAGCTCTTGAGCAACAGAGGCAGGAGTTACTTAAGAGGAAACAGAAGCTTATCGCGGACAACAAAAGGCGGAAAGATGATCTGGCCAGTCTGGATAACGATCTCGAGAAGTTTATTGATGTAAGTTTTTTCGACCTTCAGGGACCATTAGTCTCACGTTCTTTGTTCTAACCTTTCTCCAGGCCGCCAAACCAATCCAGAAGCTCTTCGAAAAAGCGCCTTGATTGCCGTGCTCAGATGGCAACCACGACAACATGAATCACCGGATTGAAAACACAGAGTTCACCGATAGCTCAACTATACAGCAACACACAAAGAGGGGTGCAACATTGGATATTGAAACTTCAATGCAAACAAATTGACATGATAGCTGAATGATTTAAAGCTGGAGCAAGGCGTTTAGGAATATGGGGAAACCCATGAGGAGAATACCGTCTCACGGATGAAATGCTGAGAGACTCCAGAATTCAAGATACCCCTGAAGAAAGAAACTGGCGAGCGTTTACATGACTTAGGCAGACCTTCACCTACCAGGGACCGGGGTACCTCGAATACTAAATATTCAGCGACTCGCACGCCCCGTTTATAATAGGAATAAGGTATTCTCAAGGTTCACCTTTTTTAAGTTTACGGCGATTTAATTTGTTTTCGTATCTTCGTCCTTGTCGAACTCATCCAGAACACAGTGACAAACACCAATCGATATCCCCATAATTTTAGCTGATGAACGACCAGTCTAGAAGCGATCTTTGTGCGCAAATCAACAAACGCATGTCTTGGGCCTCTATGTACCCGATCTGCGCCTTAGAACTTATGATCATTTCCACATTCCGCTATGAACGAGTTCACAGCTATCCTCAGCAATGGCACCCCATGATTGTCGTATTAGAGCGAAAACTCGCAGGGGCGGATCTCCGAAAATACAAGGGCATCCAATCAATTGCCCTCGTGGGCCAATGATAGCCGTGCAATATCACCAAGCCCACGCCAATGCCGACTAACAAGTTCGTCGCTTGCCAGATGATGATCACGAACCTCTAGGCTGGACCTCTAAAACAGATTCGCAAGCTATGCCAAACCTCTTACCCGTGACAATAGTTGGCCCATACCGTCGAAGGATCCTCAACCAGTGGTAGCAGCGCGTGCCGCTATCATGGCCTGCGATTGACGAAAGTGGCCCAGCTATTATATAAACACCATGAAAGTGTTGTAACGAACACACAATCACCATGGAGTTGATCACAGCCGCGTGAACATGGCCCCGAACCAGTCAGAGTTAACCGTCTGTCAACGTTGTCAAACAAACGTCAAAGTTACTGTCTCAGTTTCATTGAGATCGCGAGTATTGCAACTATACCAGTGGTCACTATTACAAGATGCTTGGAGTCTCGAATCAGTATCACGGAAGCTTCTCGCTGGATGCATTACTTTTACATTTTACTTGTCATGGCTTATGTGTGCCGGCATCAGAGAAACAAGTATAATCTGAACTGAGACAAGACGAGAGAGAATAGCCGCATATTACGATCATCAACACACGCACCGCATACTGGATCTGCTATCTTGAACTTCACGGCAGAACCATGGCCTCAAGCCTTATTCCAAACAAGTAGAAGGCTTCGCTCCTTGGCGCGAGTCAAGTGTCTTTCCGGTTATCAAGACGGACTACGTGTTTTAGACCCGAAGCATTGCAACGTACCTTGACCGACAGACTGGTCAGCGAGTTTTCAGCAGAGACATTTCAACATGAGAACTTTATAGAAAATCACTTATTGTTTTCAAGAATTGTTCTTCGGCCTAGATGCTGTGGTGCAGTCAAGTTACACTTCAGATGGGTTGAAAAGCTCCTGTTGGTCAGTCCCACAGGATTTGGAACACGGATCACAATCTGCTTTGACTCGATCTTGAATTACACAGAACTTTACATGCAAATAATCAAATATAAACAGGGATTCGCTCTAGTAACATGTCACAAGATGTCGAGGTGCCAGCATGTACAGCCTTGGTCAAATCATGGCCATTTCCTCGCATGTGAGTGGTCAGACCAGCTATGATAGAAATCCGACGTCAAGTTCAAGGGTCCATCCGCCATACTTTATCGATGCACCAGAAATGGTCCTTGGGAATGATACCGTAACATATTAGGTTTCTTGATTATTATCGATTTTCTGTCGATTTCCGTCGTTTTACTCATCATCGGTGGAACTTGGTGAGCACTCAGACTTCTTGATGAGACTGAGTTGACAAGCAGAGTGATAGAGCAAACATCGTCCCTCTACATTCACCTTGTAACCCACCACCGGTATCCTTCGGCAGAAGGGGTGTAGATCTTCAATGCCTCGTTATCTCTTCGCCATGGCCGAATCAAATGGGCTATACTACGGTGCGTGCTGTCCGGGTTGGTGACCATACCTCGGGGGTTTAAGTGCCATCTACATCGTGTACTTGGCGCAGCCATCGTTTCTATTCCTCACGCCTCTCTCTTCTCTAATTTCCCGAAACTAGCTACTTTCAGGTTACTACGCTTCTTCTAACATCTCGTGAGCTTGGGTTGAGTGTGGCTGCATGGTATGGCTTTGCCAGTTTAGATGTCCTTCTTTGATCTTGCACTTACACATGCATCCGCACGTCATCCCGACTTTTATGCCCCTGCTCGCATATACTCTTCATCTGATTCACTTTTTTTTCTCCTGTTCTATTGTTTTTGCTTTGTCTTTCGTCTTCTCATCCCTTTTGAGCCAGAAACGTTTGGGCTGCTGAAGCTCTCCAGCAGCCTCATCTCTTCTCATCCACATTTCTAGCTCTACCTCCCCGAACGACCTCACTTGAGGGCCTTGAACGTCATGACCATATTTACCTGGTTTGCGCAACGCGCGGGAGGCTTGAGTTCACTTGCACTCGGCGCTCTTTGTTACTGGGTCATCTCTCGAGACTCATCTCCTGAGCAGAATCGGTACACACAAGAACAACCCGGTGACCAAACTTCGTACCATTCTTCTGTATCGAGTAATGGTGCAGGTTCTTGGACGTACTTATTCGCATATTACTGCCTCCTTGTTCACATCCTGGTCTGCTTGTTTCCGCTCAGAGCATGCTGGACTGTCTGGACTCTCACACAATCGATGAAACGAGCGGCGCAAAGCGATTCGTTGCTTGATTTGAAGAAACTTGCCTCGCGACGTGACTCGTACGCCTCGGCCTCGAGTTCAGACACTCTTATTTCAAGTCCGAACGATACTACTTCGTCCACTACCAGTGAAGCTGGCGATTGCGATCCAGAATTCTTCACAGATGGCGTACCAGCAGCTTGCGACAACGTAGTCCATGCTATTGTTATTCCCAACTACAAAGAAGAGTCTGATACGCTCCGAGAAACCCTCGATGTATTGGCATCACATCCTCAAGCTCATTATTCGTATGATGTAAGTCTTTTTGGCTGTCAAAAGCGTATATCAAATCCCAACTTCAAGGTTGGACTTGCTCATCTGTATGTTTGCTGATTTCGTTTGCTAGGTGTACCTGGGAATGGAACAGCGGGAGAGTAACGCCGAAACAAAAGCTCTTGGTCTAATACAGGAGTTTGCCAAGAAATTCCGGTCTCTTGATTTCACGCTACACCCATCGGATATCCCTGGAGAGGCTGCCGGGAAAGGTAGCAATATTGGATGGGCTGCTCGTAAGTTGAGCGAGCGATATTCAGCAACAGTAAGGAAGAACGTCATAATTACTGGTATTGATGGTATGGTTGTCCAAAAAACAACTTCTGATATTCATCTGCTCAGTGCTAATCTCTGTTACTTAGCCGATAGCCATCTCTCCTCAAACTACTTTACACTTCTCACAAACATGCACTTGTTTTATTCTGAGACCGCATTGACAACTATTTACTCGGCACCTATAATCTTCGATCGAAACGCACACTCAGTTCCAGCTGTTGTTCGTGTTGCAGATATACTATGGGGTGCTGCTGGCATGTCTGGTCTATACCCGAAATCCTCTATTTCTCCACCAACCTCTGTCTATTCTCTTCCCTTGGATCTTGTTGATCGAGTTGGTGGTTGGGACTGTGGCAGTGAGGCTATTGGTGAAGACCTTCACATGTACATCAAATGCTTCTTCGCCCTCAATGGTAATTTGACGAGCCGTGTCATATATAGCCCAGTCAGCCAGAGCAACGTCACGGGCGGTGGTGGTCTCTGGAAGGACGCCCGCGCCCGTTACAAGCAGGCTCTTCGTCACATGTGGGGTGCTCTTGACACAGGTTTTGCGCTGCGGAAACTCGTTCAACTATGGCAAGATCGAAAACAAACTTGTCGATCATATCAGCCTCTTCATTGCACCGTCTCAGACGCCAACGATCTCAGCATTCCCGAGACTTACTCGAGTGACGAGCACAGTGGCCAATCTTACGACAACGGCATCTTCTCAAGCATCCAGCAAGAGACTATCAAGCAACCGCACTGGGAGCACATATTTTATATGATGCATCGCCTTTTCGAAGCCCATTTCCTTCCGGTTCACATGGCCATATTGGTCATCTCATCTGCATTATACGTCAAACTTACAGAAAACAACGAGGACCCACGAGACCTAGGCTGGGTATTCAGCTGGTGCAACCTCCTCCGCATATACGGCTTCTTCCAGATTGGAGTATACATGGCTCTATACGAGAGCTTCCACCAGGCAGGTGTAGCTAGCCGCGAGAGGGAAATGACCAAGGCCGGGCTGGCAGATGGCATGGACTTTTCCAGACGGTCTCTGAAGAAGAACTGGCATGACTACCTGGTCATTCCCATCGTTGCTCCCTTGTATGGTACGATACCCAGCGCTCAGGCTTTAGTCAGTCAGCTTTGGGGCCAGGATTTGGTTTATACTGTGAGTAAGAAGGCGACGCGGCGGCAGATACCGATTGTGAAGGTGGACGATATGGCCTGAGATTGTTGTGTTACGTTGTCCATTCTGAGGCTTGGGGGATAATTCGAAGAATTATAATGACGGGATGGTAATCAAGGATATTTCTATGATGGTGATCTGGAGAGGGTTATTAATGTTTTGGCTATTCATAGGAGGGCAGGACACATACAGGAGATAGAGAGCTGTGTTAGTAGAAGGGACTCCTAGGCATTTTCAAAGGCAACCATGAAGCGTAGAGTTATTTAATATATGTAGTTAATACGGATTAGTCAAGTGTGACAAGAAACATCAGGGCTCAGTCGAAGTTGATCGCTTGTAAGGACCCAATGTAGCACTTAATAGAGGGCCATATGTACTACTATTCAAAAGGATGTCAATGCCATGCTGAACATCATCGGCGACTTTCGACAAATGCCAAGAACCAATATTCATTCTAGTATTTTTATTGCTTTCACACAAGACCCGATGCCGAGCGCATTGGAGAACCAGACGAGGTGGAGTCTTCCGATGCCGAAGCGCTTCGGATGTTAAACTCGGTTGAACCAATAGGAGAAAGGTAAAGCGACGGATTCAGCATCTCGTGATAATACGTTCAACCACGGAGACTTATCATCTCTCCTTTAGTTCCTGGCCCAGGCGGACCTCGTGTCGGAGGATTTGGATATAGGTATGTGTTGTAGTATTTAAGATAGAGTACAGCAATCAAGAACACGCACTGTTCATTACATCGTTCATTCTCTTTCCCTTTCAGCTACAACCACAATCATGGCGAAGCAACTAAGTATTGGTGTTTTTATGCCCTCCAGCGTACAACTTCTCGATCTCGCAACCGTCGATGTTCTCGCCTCCATGTCCAAAGAATACCTTAGTATTCTTCCTCTTCCTGCACACATAGGTCAGATGGCGCCTAGCACAAAGATAACCTACATCACATCACCAAAGCTCTTCCCAAACGTTGACTTGACAGCCGATCTCTCTGTTCGCGCAACTCGCACCTATGAGGATGACGATGTTGCGCCGGGGAAGCTAAACATCGTCGTTGTGCCTGGTACAGATCCATCGGAAACTTTCGAAGAGGCTGCGCTGGATTGGCTAAGGGGCCATTTCAATACTAAAGGCGTGGATGTGCTGTGTGTCTGTACGGGTGTTTATTTATGTGGTGCAGCAGGCATTCTCAACGGGAGAAGTGTAAGTGGACCTAGAGGACTACAAGACGATCTGGTCAAGAAGTATCCAGACGTCAAGTTTGTAGGGGAAGAATATCGATGGATTCAAGACGGTAATCTTTGGTCAAGCGGTATGTCTTTACTGAGTTGAGCTCGTAATCATCACTGACAGGATAATAAGGTGGAATAACCAATGGGAACGACCTCATGGCTGCGTATGCCTTCGCCAGCTCTCAACATTGGCCGAAACCAGTTGCAAAGATGGGCGCAATGCTGGTGGATGTTGGTGATCGACCACAAGTCTATGGGCAGGGCCAGCGCAAGTTCTTCTTGACAATGGCGTGGCAGATTATTCAAGCTTGGTTCTTGAGTTTGGTGTCGCGATCAAAGAAGGACTAGTTGGGAGACGGAGAGCAGATGCCCATAATGACAACAGGAAATGATGACCATGCAGAGATAGTATGTAAATTATGTATGATAAAAGAAATGTTGCCCTTCAGAAAAAGCGAAAGCTCAATGCGTCAACTGAGTAACGCAGAGTGAGAGGGTTACTTTAATCTTCCATCTCTAATAGACGTTCGACCCACGGAGGAGTGAAGAGAAGAACGCATATGCTGAAATGGTGACAAGTCACGGTTGAGTATTTTTCAAATCCTAATAACATTTTTACATCATGCTCTGGTATGATGTGTCGACCAGTTGTATAAGCTGATTATGATATTCGCAAACCAAAGACAATGCTGCGAAGCCTCAAGAGCTGCAGTAAACTTGACTGTATCCTTACCGTACTAGCTCCAAAACGCCATCATAAAAGATCATTGTACACTCAAGGCGTTGAAAATAGTCCAGTCAGATTCGACGACCTTGATAAGTTCTTCACTTCATACTCATATTCGCCCTAGATGATATTAGTGTCAAAGGATTTGTTTGTAGCAATGCGTAGCTGGGCTGCATACTGGTCCAGGCCCAGGTAGTCTGCTGCGGCCAACAACTCGAGGCAGAGCTCGACCGGAATCTCCATGTCGGGAACATCCTCGCTGTTGCGGTAGCGGTACCAGTAATGGAAGTATTCGACAACTTTGTCCAGGACCATGGCGCTGTTGATTCATCATCATCAGCGTCAAGTTCCTCCAAGTATGAGTTTGTTCCAGCAAAGCTGTGCACGACCAAATCAGGTGTGCGTGTGGTCAGGTCAAGTGTAGTGAAAAATCACGCAGCCCAACCGAGAGGTCTCGGTTGTTCTGTCAAGAAAGCATCGTGAATTGTCATCAATCCACAGTGCAAGCCATCTCTGAATGTGACAGCGTGTTGGCAATATCAACCTACCTCATCTCCTGGAAAACACAGCGAGCTTCTTTGGCTTCAGCAAATTGGCTTCTCAGGTCGAGCATGCCCTTGATGATGGGACTGACAAGAGCAGCGTCACGGAGGACGACAAACTCGAAGCCATCGCCAGAGACGAGAGTAACGTATTTGCTAGGTGCCTGGACATCCATTGCTTCTGATAGTCTCCGTCTCTATGGAGCACTTATGCTGGCTGGCTAACTGAATGAGTGTGTTGCGAGTGTGGTGCTGTTATTATGTTGAATAGAAAAGAAAGGAAGATAGCGCAATTTGTTGAGAAAGTTGAAAGAAATAGGCAACAGAATGTATGGAGACGAGAAACTCGGTTGGACCTGTCACGCGCGAGCAAAGAAACAGACCGGGAAAGACCAAGGAAATTTTCTCGCGAGCACGTGCACGGACCAATCATCTCCGTCATTTTCAGCTCAGATTGACTCGATTGA
Source organism: Fusarium sp. PT (assembly GCA_021020635.1). Classification (NCBI taxonomy): domain Eukaryota; kingdom Fungi; phylum Ascomycota; class Sordariomycetes; order Hypocreales; family Nectriaceae; genus Fusarium; species Fusarium sp. PT. The sequence continues at coordinate 978,666 of JAHMRZ010000008.1, read as the reverse complement.
CTACTAGCCTACTATGCAAGTTACCCCCCGATTGCAGTTGCCAGTTGCCAGTTGCCCTGTCAACATGTTTACTCGGGTAACTTGGTGGTGCAACAAAGCCACAGTTGGACTTGACTCCCCATAGTCCTTCCACTTGTCGGACTTGAGCGAGTAGTTTAAACTTGCTGCAAACAACATAACTCAACTCTCACCACAGCACAACACACAAGACAAGACATATTGGACCTCTTCCTCTTTAACTTTTAACTCCTGCATCTCAACTCAGTTAGGGGCCGCCACATACTTTAACGTTACCCCTTTGCCTCTTATCTTGTCCTCCATTTATCCCGCTCTTCTTTGCGTTTACTCCATCGCATCAGACGCTCGACCACATCATCTTCTCTCCACCCCGCATCACTCTCACTATCACGAACACTATACCTCCGACATACCTTTCTCTTCTTAGGCGCATCGCATTCTAAACAAGGCCATCCGACTTACTACACCAAAGGCCAAGACTCGCGCCTGAGCCTGCATTCCACGACTCAACAGCATAGCCTTGCGCCCAAGCATGGCATCATCGCATCAGTATCGCAACTCGTACTTTGACACTACTGAGCAATCCCGTCGTCAACAGCGCACTCGCTCCAGTGAGGGTACCGTCAGCACCACTATGAGCTCGTCGACGGGCCGCGAGTCGGCAGCGACTCACACTACAGAAGCACCCACCTTTTCCAAGAAGATTGTTGTTGTTGGCGATGGTGGCTGTGGCAAGACCTGTCTGCTCATCAGTTACAGCCAAGGTTACTTCCCAGAGGTAAGCGCCCGTCCTCTGCTCCTCCGCTCTATCGATGCTAACAACACGCGCAGAAATATGTGCCCACTGTCTTTGAGAACTACATCACCTATCCTATCCATTCACCCACTGGTAAGACTGTGGAGCTTGCATTGTGGGATACTGCAGGCCAAGAGGAATATGACCGTCTCCGACCGCTCTCATACCCAGAGACCGACTTGATCTTTGTATGCTTTGCTATCGACTGCCCGAACTCCCTAGACAATGTCCTTGATAAGGTATGATCGCACCCCCTTCCCAAACTTCTCACTTTGCTAACATGTCTGAACAGTGGTATCCCGAGGTTCTCCACTTCTGCCCTTACACTCCTCTAGTCCTTGTCGGCCTCAAGTCGGATCTTCGCCACAAGAGGACCTGTATTGATATGCTCAAGACACAGGGTCTTACACCAGTTACTGCAGAGCAGGGCATGACTGTCGCCAAGAAGATGAGCGCCCAGTACATGGAGTGCAGTAGTAAAGAGATGACAGGAGTCGACGAGATTTTTGAGCAGGCTATCAACACTGTCGTCGCTAATGACCGGAAAACCATTGAGGCAGCAGCAGCATCAGGCTCTTCTAAGGAAAGCAAGTCATCATCATCAACACCTGGGGTGGGACAGATTAAGAGGAAGAAGAGAAGGTGTCCGATCCTCTAAGGCGCTCACGGCAGGAGATGGATGAATGATTGATTACTTGGATCGAGAAACTTTCCCACTCATCATTGCCTTCCAGCCTCTGTTATCCTCTCCTGGGGAGAGGAGATCGGGAGGTATAGAGGGAAGGCATCTCGGTGGGCCAGTTAAAAGAGTTGTAATGACCATCGCATGAATATTGTTTCTTATAACGATTCACATTTACGTTGTTTCTTTACCTTCACTGCTGTTTTAACACTGGCAGGAACTTGTGGTAGGCAACAAGCCGATGAGCGGACTTCGCGGGCGTTGCTGGGAAAAGCTTCCCCCTTACCTATATACCTGAGAGTTGTATCTCTGCGGCATAGGGGACATAGTTTTGGGACTGAAAGTATGGCATGGCATTGGAGGAAGCGTGCACATTTGATTTCGGAGGCGACTTATAAGATAGGGGAGCAACCAGAATTACAGGCTGTTTTTTTTTTTTTTCATGTACCCTTCCATCGGCATCAGAGAGTCGAGGTGCCAGGTGTTTTGATGGCTCTCCTTTTGTTAGTGTTTTTAGCATGTTTCTTCTGAGTTGACAGGATTGTTGGAATAAATAAATAACATTAAATGGATTACCTTGACAGATTATGCGTGATTCATCATTTTCCCCACTGTGAAGAGTTCCACGCACAAATGGGGATGTCACTGTGATTAAACATTATGGACTTGGGAGTTTGTTTCGCTTAATTCATCGTCATAGCTACCTAAGCTACCAGCTTCGGTATTTATCTCTACCCTGGAGTTCCTTGAGATCGTGACCACCTTTGGTCACCTTTAGGCCTTCCTCTCGCCTCCGCTGTTGTACACCCACGTCTTCTTTTTAATGTACAAATGTCCCAACTCTTTTGAAACTTTTCTCCTATCCAAGCATCTGTAACCATCATACAATTGAAAAATGACCATCATGAGGGGAGCATTATACATTGAGCCAACGCCAACCGAAAACCTCGTTTAATATTACACGCAACTTGCGAATTCTCGTGGAAAGTGATGTGAACGGCACACGACCTCCGGCATTATAGTAGAGGGGTGTGTTTATTTGTTCTTGACAACACCGACCTTGGCGGCGCGCAGCACTCGGCCATTGAGCTTGAAGCCCTTTTGTTGGACGAAGAAGACAGTGCCGTCTTCCTTGTCGGGCTGAGGAGTCATGAAGGTAGCCTCCTGCTCGTTGGGGTTGAACTTCTCACCCTCAGGGCTGAGGCGCTCGAGGCCGTGCTTCTTGAGGGTGCTCATGAGAATGTCCTCAGTCATCTTGAGGCCCTCATACAGATTGGCGAGATCCTGAAGGTGCTCGGGTCGGTCCTTGGCATTGAGCTTCTCCTGGGGAACCATTCCAAGGGCGCGGTCGAGGTTGTCCACGCTGTCGACGAGGTCCTTGGCGAACTTCTGGATGGCAAAGTCTTTCGCAGACTTGACCTCACGGGTGGTTCGCTCCTGGAGGTTGCGGAAATCGGCGACGGTGCGCAGGCACTTGTCCTAGGGAAGAGTCAGTATTTTAAACAAGGTTGTGTTTTCAAGTGGCCACAAACCTTCCAGTCCTTGACCTCGGCTTCCTTGGCAGCGAGATCCTTCTTGGCCTGAGCGAGGGGATCGTTTTCGTTCTCAGCAGCCTTCTCTTCCGACTTGGTCTTGTCCTCCGATTTGGCCTCCTCAGCAGGCTTGGCCTCGGCCTCCTTGGCGTCGCTGTACCATCTTGACACGGCAGGCTGGACAGATCTGAAAGTGAAGGCGGGCGCGGCCTGAAATTGCGACTGAATAAAAGGTCGAGTGGCGGCGACCTTGGGAGCAGCTCGCAGTGCGCGGGACGAGGTGGCAATGGCCTGGCGGAACATTGTAAAGTATATGAGGATGTAAATTAGAGACGATTAAAGAGTATGAGAGTATATGACGAGCAAGATTTAATGGGGAGAGGCTGGTGCACTTAAGTAAGTGTACAGTGAGTGGCTTGTTGTAGGTAGACTATCAGGAAGTTTGGAGCTCCGAGTTAGGACTGAAATTTTAAGCTGTCGGCATGATTCGCTAAGTTCGCATTTAGAAGGGTCGCGCCGGCTACTCTTCCGGCGACGGGAAGCTTCCATTCAGTGATGGAAATCCAATGGCAAGAGCCACTTTAACAGGGCATGTACCTACAACGAGCGACGTAGGGTAGCTGCGGATCAACGAAAGCCCGCCGTTGTATCAGTATCATCACTCCAATTGATGCTTGCTTGAGGCTGTAAGGGACCCACTCTTTCACTGGTCTACGTCGTGCTCTGGCAACCTGGAGGCTAAGGTAAGGTAGCTACAGCCATTGCTATTGCTACAGTTTACCTCTAACCCAAACAACTTCATCATAACGACTACCGCTCCCCCAACGTCTTAACGTCTCACTTCCGTCTCGATAGCGCAGTGCTCTACCATATACGAACTTCTCCACCCACACGCGCAAAAATATCCTTTACAATGGCGGCGGCCGAATCGGCAAGGATCCAGGAAGCGCAGAAGCTCGCCAAGTCCGATCCTCGAAAGGCTGAGGCCATCTACAAGGACATCATCTCCAAGGCTCCCAGCACCACATCTGATGCCGCTACTCGCGAGTATGAGACTGCTCTGATCAGCCTAGGAGAGCTGTACCGGGACGAGAAGTGCGCACCGCTTCAATACCGCTTCTCTTATGCCCCGCTAACCATTACAACAGGAAGACGCAAGAGTTGGTGAACCTAGTCAAGGAGAGCCGGACAGTATTCTCTTCCTTTGCAAAGGCCAAGTCAGCAAAGCTCGGTACGCTCTGAAAACTCCATAATCTTGCGCTGTCCCATCACAGCTTGCTAACATAGTGACGTAGTTCGCCAACTGCTCGACCTCATCAAGGAAATCCCCGATAGCACCGATGTCGAAATCTCCGTCACCAAAGACTGCATAGAATGGGCCACCGCCGAGCGCCGCGCTTTCCAGAGACAAGACCTCGAGGTCCGCCTCGTTGTTCTCCAGATGGCTAAGCAATCTTACTACGAAGCTCTCGGTCTCATCAACAACCTCCTCCGTGAGCTCAAGCGCCTCGACGACAAGCTCCGCCTCGTTGAAGTTCAGCTCCTCGAGTCCAGAGTTTACCACGCCCTCGGCAACATCCCCAAGTCCCGTGCCGCCTTGACCAGTGCGCGAACAAGCGCCGCTAGCGTATACACTCCTCCCATGCTACAGGCAAACCTCGACATGCAAAGTGGTATGCTCCATGCTGAGGATAAGGATTTCAACACCGCTTTCTCTTACTTCATCGAGGCTCTCGATGGCTACCACTCCCAAGACGAGAACTCTAGGGCCCAGGCTGCCCTTCAATACATGCTTCTCTGCAAGATCATGCTTAACCTCGTCGACGATGTCAACAACCTCATGACCTCGAAGCAAGCCCTCAAGTATGCTGGCAAGAACCTAGAGGCTATGAAGGCTATTGCTCGCGCACACTCAAACCGATCACTAGAGGAGTACGAGCGAGCTCTCTCCTCTTATAGATATGAGCTGGGCAGCGATGCTTTCATCCGCAACCATCTCCGTCGTCTGTACGATGCTATGCTCGAGCAGAATCTTATCAAGGTTATCGAGCCTTTCTCGCGCGTGGAGATCGACCACATCGCTAAGATGGTTGGCCTCGACACCCAGCAGGTTGAGCGAAAGTTGTCGCAGATGATCCTGGACAAGGTCATCATTGGTGTTTTGGACCAGGGCGCTGGCTGCCTTATCATCTTTGACGAGACCCACCGAGATGAGTCGTACGATGCGGCTCTGTCGACTATCGAGAAGTTGAGTAGCGTCGTGGATGTGTTGTACACGAACCAGGCATCCATGCTTGAATAGACTAGCAATGAGAAGCCCATCAGTTGTTGTATGTAATATATCACAGTATTTTAGACTAGGCGTTTCAAGAGGGAACAGAATAGTCTATGTTGATCAACGCTTGCATTTGTTCATGTGTCTTATACTACTATGTCTGTGACTATAATCAAACCAAATAGATGATGCAGGGGGTATGAGTTCGTATGCAATGCATAAAGGACAATGATTGTACCTGGTATCTCCAACAACAAACAACCAACCAACTCACGAAACAGAACGCCTCATGAATGCTAACTATGCCATACTTCGTAATTTCGATGCAAAAAGAAAACATCGTATAGGGGGGGAATCCTTCAAATCGTTCAATGGAACATAACTCGAGCAGGTTTAGTAGCGTCTTCTCGATTCCTCCTCTGCTCACCAATAATCAGCGCAAATAACCTCTTGGCTAGTGCGGCCTCATCCCAGCCACCAACTTGGGTTTTGAACGCGTCAACGCAGTCCAAATGCCAGCGCTCCAGCGTCATGGCTTCACCGTGGCTCGTGACCGTCTTTCCAAGAAACTTGTCCGAGTAACGTTCAAAATTGAGTCTGAAAGGGCCTTGACGGCGCTGTTGTAGGAGATCGTCTAGCAATAGCCAATGCTTTCGAGTCCAGACTGTTTGGGATAATGGTTCAGGACGGGATTGTTTAATAGGTAGTCCAATCTTGGACACGGGGGCTTCAAGGATAGTGTTATTCTCCTTGTTGACAGTTTGGCGAGGCGGCGGTCCGAAACGCGGCCGCTGAACACCGGCACTGGATTGAGATGCTGCCGAAGAGTTGGATAGGCGACGTTGGTGTCTAACCTTGGCCTGCTCCACAGGAGAAAGGACACTGCTGGTAAACTCAACCACCCGGCCAGGGGTATGTGGTTTGAGCGGAGAGCGTAGACTCGACTTGTAAGGGGAAGCGTTTTTGGGAGGTAGTGGCCGGAGAATAGGGCGAGCAGGGGGGCGCTCAGGAGAATCATCACTGGCGGTGGAGGTTTGTTGCTGCCATTTTTGAATATCGGCGTGAGTGAGCTGCATTCGTGGTGGAGTGGGAGCACCCGTAATAGGGGCAGGGGCCGGAGCCGGAGCTGGAGCTGGGGCAGCAGTCTGAGTTGAAGTCTTGAAGAAGGATTGATGAGGTTGTCGGCGTTGGGGTGTAAAGTTCACCTTCTGGGGAACCGAAGGCAGTGACTCAGCGGGCTGAGCTTCTTCGAGCTCTTCAAGTTCCTCTGGTTCTTCTATTTCCTCTGCCTGCTCTGCCTGCTCTGACTCATCTGGCTCCTCCTGTTCGGTGTCTTCTTGTTGTTCACTCTCTTGTTGCTGCTCAGACATCTCTTGCACAGAAACGTCATGCTCTTCCTGTCTTGCGGAGCCCTCAGAACGTCCACTAGACGACGTCTTGTGAGACCTTGAGTTTGATCGGGAACGCACCTCCCGTTCTGGCTCTTCGGGGACCTCTCGTCTCAGCGCTGGTTGAAGAGAACGAATTGGAGAGAAAAAGCCGGCCCTAGGCTGCGCTCGAGGTGCAAGCTCATGCTGCGGCACCTGTGGGAACATGGAACTTGTCGGCAGTGTCTGTTCCATTTCCACAGTCTCAGGCTCAGGTTCAGCAGGCCGCGTTCCGAAGCCGGACATCTTCTTCAGAGGTGATAGCTTGTCTGCCAACATTCCTGGGAACGCTGCTGGTGACGAGAAAAAGGTTGACAGATCAAAGCGAGTCGGTTTGGCGGATGCGGGAGCCTTGTTGGTTTCCTGAGCGGCCTTCTTGTTAGTGACCAAAGAATACTCTTCTGCCTGGGATGGCTCCTCATGAGTAGTTTCCATAGGCTCGGCCTGAGGTGCAATCTCTTCGTCCACAGACTCCTCAACTTCCTCTATCTCACTCCGGGTCTGGTGCTCAGCGCTTGCAGCAGGTTGGGTGTCCCTAGTATTTTGTCTTCTCCAGGAACTTGGTATGTTGCTCCGTCTGTGGACCGGTGACTCCGGCTTTCTCTCTTTGGGAGGCTGCCGTGCTGGTTCGGCAATTGACCTTTCCGCTTCGAATTCCCACAAGTCCATATCGTCACCTGCGTCCTCAGTCTCATCGTCTGCATCGTCCACAGTCCCGTCCATTTGGCCATGAGAAATGGAGGGGCTCTTCGGAGGCCTGGCTGTTGACCGCGCGAAGGCCTCAAGCGGTACATCACCACGCAGGTTATCGCTGATAGGGCCTTCATTGTCCACCCAACTCATACCCCCCTCACTGGGAGCTTGGAAGCGTATTGAGCTTGCTATGGATTCTCTGGATGCCGTTCGGCGGTGGCGTGGTGATGAACCACGACTGCTTCTCTCCAGAGCTTCCATAAAGCTGGATTGACCTGTGTGCCTGGTATGAGTTCCAAATGGATCATCATAAATCTCATTGTCTTGGGGAATCTGACCGGCGTCCGGGAAAGCACGCGACTTTCCAGGGCTAGCACTCGTACGTCGATTAGACTGTGTCTCCCTTGGACCCAACTCTCTAGTAGCAGAGCGTCTGAAAGGGCTTCGAAGATGGTGATCACGAGCTTCAGGTGACGGGGGATCCGATGTGACGCTCTGTAAAGCACGTCCCGCCCTGACGATGGGAGATAACGTAGGTCGTGGCACCCTTTCAGACGCCATTTCTGGTAAGGTGACATGCTCTTGGATAGGTGATGTGAGCTGGTTCAGTGGCGTCACCTCTGCCTGCTGGTTCTCGGTTTCCAAGGACAAGCGGGCTTTCTGTGGTGCCGGGGCTTCAGGCAGCGATTCCTCTTCTTCATGCTCCTCTTCGTGCTCCTCTTCGTGCTCCTCTTCTTCAAGGTGTTCTATAAGAGTCTCCTCCAAAATTTGATCCTCAAGATCAGAATGATCGTCGGGTTCTTGTAAAGAAGCGCCAATATCATCCATAATAAGCTCGTTGTCTTCATGGACCGTCTCATCAGCCACTGTCTCTGAAGCCTCTTCAATGACTTCTGGCTCTGCTTGAGCTTGACTTTCTGGTGCAGGCGAGGAATTCTTTAGAGACGAACCCTTAGATGAGGCAGACCTAGCAGAGCTCTGCGGCACACCCGTAGACTTCTGATCATTGTCACTTCCAAGTTCAATATTCGGAGGTGTGTCGTCAGGGGTAGGAAGACGCCCTGCATCAGAACGAGAGACTGCGCTTACATTGGAGGCTGCTGTTGGGCCGACTTCCTCTTGTTCTTCTTCTGCTTGTTCTTCACGTTCTTGCCGGTCTTCCTGATCCTGCTGGTCTTCCTGGCCCATTTGCTCCTCTTCTTGATGCTCCGGTTCTTCAGCCTCTTCCTCAAGTTCAATAAGCTGTACGTCTTCCATCTCAACATCATTGCTCTCTGATAGGAGATCTTTGGCAGCAGCAGCTCGGGGACGGCGAGGAGTAGCTGCTGCGAGTACCACATCGGGAATTTCCGAAAAAGAATCATCATATAGGTTTGATTCTTCGTTTTCAAAATGTGATGCATCCTGTCTTTGAGATGCGAGAGGAGATCCGCGGTATTCAGGAGCATCGGGGGTTTCCCGCACACTCGACTTAAGTACTTCATGTCGCAAAGGGGAGCCCATTCTTCGAGGGCTCTGAAGCCATCTGGCAGATAAACTCCGACCGGGCGAGAAGTTCATAGGTGGGCGAATGGTAGATTGTCGAAGTTGCTCTTGAGGTTCGGCCGGTCCAGGTTCTCTAGATTGCTGAGGTTTCTCCCCTTGCTTAGCGGTTTCTTCATCCGTATTAGGTCTGTCGCGATCCTGCAAAGATTGGCGCAAGGATTCTAAGGTATTATTGATGATCATGCTTGTTTCCTCGCCAATATCGTTTTCGGTGACTTCTTGTACAGAGCTGCGCAAGCTCGCTTGTAATGAGGGGAGCGAGTCCATAAAAATCATGCTGAAATCTTCGCCTGCTGCGGTGTCCTCGTTCCCAGGACGAATGTCGCTTTGAGGGTCATCGGCGGAAGAGACGTCGCTTCCAGCAGGTCCGTATCCATAGTCTCCAAAATCGGATGAACCATCGGCTTGTCCATGGTCTGGGCTTGAGGGTACCGGCGCAGCTTGTGTTGCGCGACTTGCAGGTCGTGGAGTGGGTTCGTCGTCCAAGGTTGCCATCCATATGTCCGAATCCGGTTCTGATTGCTGAACAGACGCGGTATTGTTCGCGGTCCGATTTGCGCGCAACTGATTTGCCTCAGCTTCTGAAGGCGTGAATACCAAAGTCACATCGTTATCGGCTTGGGAGTCGTCGGCGCGAAGAGAAGGAAGGTCGGTTGTGTCGTCAACAGCTTCTGGCGCAAAGGCCTGTTGTTTTTGTAAATCGGTTGTAGTTGAAGGAATTGCTTGATCTGGCTCGTTTCCGACGTCGCTAGGTGGTTCAACTAAAGGGTTCTTGCGTGGCCGTCCCCGTTTCTTTGTTCCCGGCGTGGGCTGTGCATTATTCTCTGTTGTTTTATCTGTATCTGTATCTTTTGATGTGCGTTGCCGTTGTCGCGGGGTTCCGCTTATTGGCGTTCCTTTTCTCTTTGTTCCCGCGCTGGGCAACGGTGTACCATTCGTTTTTCGCGGTCGACCTCGTCTTCTCGGAGTCGCGTTAGGATCGTTGGTCTGTTCCTCAATCGCCCCCTTTAAAGGCACAGTCGTAGTTGTGGTCGCCATGTCTCTGCGTCGTGCTGCAGGCAAGTAAGGACTGTCCTGGAACAATTTTCGTCGCGCGCTACTTGGTCCCGGCGTAACTGTCGGTTCTTCCGTCTCGACCGTAACTAGTAATCTCTGGGGCGCTTTGTTATCTCCAACCTCGAGTTCGAAAGTCTGTTTCCTAGGCGATGTTCCCATTCCCATGGAGGAAAATCTACTGGATCGTTGGCTGCTGCGGATGACGCGGCGCGTGGACGAGGGCATGGCACTTTGTTCGATGGTTTCGTTTAATGGATCAGGCGACGACATAATCTCCGCGCTGGGCGTGTTCATATCGGCCACCGAGTGCCAGCGGACAGAGAAGGAGTCGGGTTCAGCGCCTAAACTCTTGCGCTTTCGCATTGACGACGGGTATTTGTGTTATTCATTCATGGGATGCAACTGCATGCGCGCACTGAGGAGGTACAATACAGTACCGTTACAAAACCCAACCCGCGGTGTGCGTTGGGTCCTGACAAGGATGAGCGTGGCGGTTGTTTACTTGAGTCCCGATGTAGTCTAGCGTTGAGTCCTGGCTCGCATCTTTTGTTTCTCCTTAAACCCGAGGCTTGCATCTCGAAATCTTCACTCTCATGACATTGCCTTGATCAGGACTAGCGCCAGCACGATAAAGATACCTTTATTTCCCCACGTCACATGCAGGGAAGTGACCTCATTTTCAGATGCGGAACAGTGGCCGACTTTTAGGGACGTTTGGCTCGGTATTGGCCTCCGTACCGACCTTGCCAGCCTCGGTATATTTAGGGGGGGCCCGGGAGATTCCTAGGCTTCTTCCCTTTACAGGAGCCTTTTAGCTCTAGAGTCAAGACAATCCGGCCCCGAGATAGACACCAGCAAGCTCAAGCCTTAAATACCTATCTATTATCGAGCACGGCCCCGCGCGAATCTACTTTACCTTAGGTTTACTTTCCCCAGGTTTTATCGATACTGTACAATTACTTTTTCCATTTATCATCTACCTACAATCCCCATCTCAGTTCAATTCAATTCAATCCGTTACAGTAACGGTTTATACCGGTCCGCCTCTCGCTTAAACCCAAGCTAAATACTTGCATACATCCACATTCAATCGACATCATGTCAGACAACATCGACAAGGAGACCACTCCTCAGGTCGACACGCCTGTCACAAAAGTCGAGATCACGCCCACCAAGATTGAAATCAACAAGGCGCCTGAGACTCCCGCTCTTCCCCAGAACGACAATGTCGCTCACGCGCTTGCTGGCGCCGGAGGAGGTCTCTTGTCCATGATCTTGACGTAAGTCCTGTAGATACCCCAATGACGCACTCTAAAATGCTCACAAAATCTCCAAAGTTACCCTCTCATCACCCTCTCTACGCGCGCCCAGGTCGAGTCTAAGAAGGCCGAGAGCAAGTTCAGCGAGGCCGTTGGCAACATCATCGCCCGCGAGGGTATCTCGGGTCTCTACTCCGGCATTAACTCGGCCCTCTTCGGCATCAGCATCACCAACTTTGTTTACTACTACTGGTACGAATGGACCCGCGCCTTCTTCGAGAAGGCCGCTGTCAAGGCAGGTCGCGCTGGCTCAAAGCTCACCACCGTTGAGTCCATGATCGCCGGTGCTATTGCTGGCTCAGCTACCGTCATCATCACCAACCCCATCTGGGTTGTCAACACCCGAGTTACTACCCGTCAGCAGGAGAAGAAGAAGGATGTCGAGGCCGGCGAGTCTTCCCAGCCTGCCAAGGCCCCTAGCACCATCGGCACTCTGCTTCTTCTACTGAAGAACGAGGGTCCTCAGGCTCTCTTCGCTGGTGTCATCCCGGCTCTTGTTCTCGTCATCAACCCCATTCTTCAGTACACTTTGTTCGAGCAGCTTAAGAACACGGTTGAGAAGCGACGCAAGGTGACTCCTGCTGTCGCCTTCTTCCTCGGCGCTCTGGGCAAGCTGTTTGCTACCGCCATCACTTACCCTTACATCACTGTCAAGTCTCAGATGCATGTTCAGAGTGAGGGTAAGAAGGAGGGCTCTTTGGCCGCCCTCGGTCGCATTGTGCGCGAGCGTGGTTACGCTGGTCTCTACCGAGGTAAGTGCTAAATCACTATTTTTAGACTTGACAATGTCCTAATCGCAATTAATAGGTATCGGCCCCAAGATCACCCAGAGCGTGCTCACTGCTGCTCTTCTCTTCGCCTTCAAGGACGTGCTTTACGAGCAGACTGTTCGCCTTCGAATGGCCCAAGCCGCTCGACGACGCGTCGCCGCTTAAGTTATCTTTGCTCAAGCGCTGGTCAAACTAGCCCCGTCTTTTATAAGGCCCAGTACAAAATTATTTAAATCCTTTTTTTTGTACTAGAGGCCGATTGTCGAAGAGTATTTACGGTGAGAATGTCTTCGACCTGTATTTGGAAATTGTCACATTGGAAATGGCGTTGTATTTTGTAGTCTTGGCGATCTGTTTTGGTCAAGTCAAGGCTAGTGGCTTAAGGAGGATGGGACTCTCATTTGGATACCCAAATGTATGATTGTAGCTATGGAATACACATACTGAATTTTAGCTCATTTTTGTCCTATCCCATTGAGTATTCTGCGCCTGTTCTTAAACAGGAACCACGCGGGGTACAATCCACCAGTCATGATAACATTTGTCAGGTGTTGGCACCTCCGCCTTTATCTTTAGATCGTTCATGTCTCCCTGGGATGCCTTCTGCACTGTTGTGATGGCGAGTCCTGTAGCAATACATGCTTTGAGCGCATTCTTTTTAGAACTGACCCACTTGTCATGAGAACCAACTGAAAATGCCTGCTCGGCAGGCAACTTGCTTAAAGCCTCGAGACCCTGCTTTGCACCTCTGAGGGCTCTCTCTGCGTATCGAAGAACATCCACTGTGGATGATTCTGGTTGCGTAGTTCCCATGGTGAATTCTTGAAAGCTCGGGAGAGGCGGCAGGCCAATCGCCATGAATGGTCTCATGCGTAGATCAAAGCGTAATTCATCGTTACTATACGGTCTCGGGGGAACCTTGATCAGTTTGAGTCGCATGAGAGATGCGTAGAGACATGATAGCGAATCTGACAATTCCCATGTGATAGCGGCATCGAGAAGCATAAGCCGAACAAAGGCAAGAGATCGCTCAAGTTGGCGATTAACGGCAGGGTCCCGAGGCTGGGAGGATGCGCGTGACTCCTCAACTTTCCGAATAATGAAAGACTTGATCCTTTCTGTGTGCTGCACCCTCCACTTGGCAAGGTAATTAAGGTACCAATACATTCCGGCCAATTCGTCGGGCTGGTAGACTTCCAGCTCAAAACCAAGCTGCACGATCCATTCCATCTGGCGAATCTTGTATAGATACGTCCACGACGACAGTGGGAGAGACCATGTCTCGACGGTTGCGCCTGCTGATTGCTTCATGGGCTTCTCATTCAATGTGACTTGAATACTCTGGTCAAGGTCTTCCGCGTCCACCTGAAGAGTTTCCCAGTCCCTGATGAGATGGCAGAGGGTGCGCCTTACACGACATCGATTCTGGCAGAATGTCCTGAAAATGTCCAGGAATGGTTGTGCTGCTCTTTGTCGAAATTGTTCCATTTGCAGAGCAACGATAAATCGTGGGTCCTGGGGAAATTCGATTTCATCGTTGTTGCGATCAAGTTGGAGACTAGCAGGCATAGACACGATTGAAAAGTCATCATCCAGTATCATGCGGATGCTCATCGTACCCAAAACCTCCATGTCATTAAAAAGGAATGTCTGGAGCAGTGTCCGTACAAAGACCAGTGGTTGAGGCTTCTTAGCTTGGAAGTTCGATACGAAGGTCTAATCATCATTAGCATTGGGCATTTTCAAAGAGTTCCCTTTCTTACTAATAAACACTGTGAATCGGTATAGTTCAACACATCAATAAGTTCAGCGCCGTCTTTGAACAGCCTTGTCAAGTGGACAAAGGCATCGTCGAAATCCAACTGTACAATGGGTCTTGGAGGCATTGTACTGGCAAGCTTCCGTTGAAGTTTGACACTGAAGGCGTCGTCAACAGGTCGGCCGAGGCCATGAGATGACTTGATATGTGGGAGAATCTCGAGGCCGTCCAGCCATGGTTTGCGTGCCACATTAGGTTGCTTCACATGTTTGGGGCACTCTGTCGCTTCTAAAAAGACCGATCTCAGCTGCAACCGCTGGTCGAGTGCCTCGCGAATCTCATCGCTTATTTCGTTGCTCTGTGTGTTGAGTAGATTCCTCGCTTCTTGTATAGTCTGCTGGATTACTCGAGGTTGTATTTCTGCAAGTAGTGTGCGGTTGTAAGTGTTGGTCACAAAATCTTCTTCCTTTGATGTCGTCGTCAGCCGGATCCGTGGTAACAGCAGTAATTTCAGTCGTACTCACCTCATAATAATGCTCAGATTGTATCCGTCTGTTTACATAGCCACAGGCTTTCAGCAGGCCGAGGCAGTAGGCTCTCAGAACTTCTAGTATGCTGGATGGCCCAGGAGAACCAGCTGGTGCATTGCGATTGAAGCGAGCTTCTTCAACAGTACGTGGTGTAGGAGCCAAGAGGGCCTCAGCGTAGACGCTGGTGAATAGTGTCTGTGAAAGGGGATATCCTTGATGCCATGCCATCTAGACGGAAGGGTCAGCTTTCGTACTTGGACATCAGACAAAACACCTACCTCGTGACATAGAAGCTGGTCTATGATTCCTAAAACCTCCTCTGGGAGCAACGGCCGTGTAACATCATAAAGCTCCTCGAGGTCGTCTGGTGACTCGACACAACCACTGTCCATTTTGGGATCCATAATCTGGGGAATATTAACCTTTGCTCTGATAGAACTGCTATAGATAGTTTACCTCAAGAGCCGCAACGGACTCGAACAAGGTAAAGAAGTCATCTTTAACAAGCTGACCGGGTGCAAGAGCTGGCAAGAATAAGTTAATGGCGGGGTCATGAAGAAAGTAACAGAAGACCTACTCTTGACAGCTTCTGAAAACTTGTCTGTAATATCTATAGCGACAATTCCTGCAGTCTGATTATCAGGCGGAGGTTGAGGCTCATATTGCTGATCCAGCGATAACCTCGCGATATCTGTAGCCCTCGAGGTCAGACTTTGACGACATCACACAATTGAAAGTCAGGCATAGTTGGGTACCCACCATCTGGGATCCCGCTACCGAAGTCGGCCATATTAACCAAGCAGCGGGATGATTTATCGCATTAAGAATTAATAGGGCGATGCACTTGTTGTGTGTGCGTTAATTGGAAGCGTTGGAAGTACAGTATTAGATGTTGATGGAAGGTGGTTGTGAGAAGAGAGATGGGCCAATATCTCCAACGTTGGCGGATCCACTAACTACAACGTACAGTGACTGAACGATATATCACCGAATATCTTTACAATCGCTGTTCACATTTACATAATTAAGTTCATATTCACATCATATATTAAAATCCAAAGCAGAATCTACTCTGGCAAAGCAAACTGGGAATATGTTCTTGATGCAAGGTTTTTGTGGAGAGCCATCAATGTCTCGGCGGTAGCCGGGTGGCAGAAAGTTGAGATGCGTCCCGCCGCGATAATCATGATGAAGTTCATTTACAGCACAATATCCAATTGATCACCAGCAATTACGCCCATTAATTACAGTCGTAGTTTTGGGTTGATTGATACATTGCAGCAATCGTTATGATACAGTGGCACTAGGCGCATGCAGTTGGCGGCTCTTCGTGAACAAGTCCATCTTGTCTGAACCAAGCAACCCCCTTCGTGTGTCACGCTCCCATTATCCCACGCGCAATCAGCTTCGTAGTCGGTCTGCTTAAGCGGCGTTCTCGGTGGCACTGGCGGCGTTGGCAGTGGCCAGGTTCTGAGCGTCGCCCTGCTTGCCGTTCTGTTGAGGTAATTACCTGTTAGTCTTCTGTCGCTCTTTCGTCTCTTCAGGTCTTGTGTCGCCTTACCTGCCACTTGGAAAATCGCAGCTCCATCTCGCCTCGGCGCTCGGCAACAAGTCTCTTCTCCTCCTTCAAGCTGCGGCGGACGACGCGGGCAGCGACGGCCAGGTAGCGGTTGTAGCTGTCGGGAAAAGGAAATGTTAGCTTCATCGGTGCTCGGATGCGGTCGCTTGGGGGCCGGCGATGGAATCGAAAGTGACCCGGGGGGTTCAATTGACGTACGTAAGACCAGCGGCTCTCCACGCAGCAGGCATTTTGGCGGTGTTGGAGGTTGAAATGGGAGGGATTGGTTTTGGGTAGTTGGTGATGGCTGAATCTTTGCTCCGAATTACCGGACGACGGCAGAGCTAGTATTGGTAGCCTTAGGCAGGATGTACCGCTAGAGCCGGGAAACAGCCGGATGATGAGGTGTCACGTGATGTCATGGTGTTAGGGAAGGATTGAAGTAGGAGGACCTTTCTAGGTCACCTAATTCCTCTCATAAGTCTATTATCGTCTTTTTTTTTTTTTAGTTCTTCATACATCTTCATAACATTATTCTCATCAATAAATACTATTATTTTCAATCGCTTAGTCATGATGACTTATGTCTTGTTAATAAGCTTAAAATGAAACAGTTATGCTTACCTATCCCAAGATTGCCTCGCCATGGGTCGTGAAGCTACACCTACGGGGAACTATCAAATAAGCCGTCCGGGCGTAAGACACATCATCAAAAGCCAATGACAGCAGCGTCAAATTAGCAGGGGCTCTGCAAAGGCGGCCGCCCAATGAGCTGGACCTCCTGTTGTACCTGTGCTTATCTTGCAGCTTTTCAGCTCCTCATATAAACTCTACTTGCTCTGTTGTTCTTCTGATGTTGCAAGCTCAATCATTCTACTGATGTCGTTCATTCCCTCTGCTCGCCGCCGAAGGCCGCAGGAGTTTACCCTGCCCAATGGCAAAAAAGTGATTGCTTCCCTACCCGAAGATCTTGACTCGCTGCGTGAACAACATGGCAATCGGAGCGATGTTCAAGTTGAGGTCGTTATCCATGGATCGCCAGAGCACTGTGACTATCTCAAAGAGACGCGAGATCATCATGAAAGTCGCCGTGCTCACTTTCGACAACATCATGGTCCTGCTTTTGAAGAGTGGGAAGACACGAAAAGCCAACTCGATCTAGTCAAAGGTCATTTAGAGCGACTCTCTACAAACTCGAGTGCTCTCAATGCCAATTTCGACAAGTTTGGCTATGGTGCTGATTTGCGTACTTACGACGATGATGATCCTTCACCTGGCACCGATCCTTCCAGCATGTCCACGGCTGATACTCTATCAATTGGTTCCAGTGTGGGCCAGCCTCGACTGGGAGAGACTATCAAGCTCTTCAAGAAACCAGTTGTGAAGCAATGGTTCCACAAAGGTCTACTGTGGCGTGCTTCGGAAAATACTGAAATCATGGCCATCGAGCTCTTCTTTGATCTTCTCTATGGTAAGAAGTCCACCATGTTACGTCAAACATCTTCTCAATGACTGAATAGTCGGTATAATCCACGTCAACGGTGAACATGTTTGGGCAGAGCCCACTGGTAAAGAGCTACTACGTTTTGCAATCACTTTCATCATGTCCTGGAAGATTTGGTCCGATATCACCCTGACCTTGAGTTGGTTTGAGACCGACGATGTCTTGACACGACTAGAGATTCTGTTTGAGATTGCATGTCTATTAGGGTACGTTGATAACAGGAAACGAAAGCCATTTGTCTGACTTTATAGCTTCTCCACCAACATGACATATGCGTTTTACGAGGGCGAGCACAACACTTACACAATGCTTGTGTCATTCTACCTTGCTGCTCGGTTCAGAGGCGTTGTTCATTTCCTGACAACCGGCTATCTCCTACCCATGGTCCGAGGCGTCATGTTCTGTCAAGCTCTCAACACATTAATTCCTGCAGCTATATGGATCGCCAGCATTCATGCCGAAATGCCATCCCGCCTGGCACTCATCTGGATCGCCATCGTCTTGGACATATGTGGTCAAAGCATCCTTACTGGTCTATTTCAATATGGCCGAACAGCTACACATAGTAAAAGGCTTTCCAAGTTTCTTACAGGTATTTTTGAGTTCTTCCCTGCCGTCAACATTGAACATAGAGTAGAGCGAACCAATGCCTTTGTGTCTTTGGTGTTCGGATACTCTGTCATGGGACCTATGTTTCAAAGCCACGGAGGTTATACTGTCGATGTCTTCCTAGGCAAGGCTGTTCTTGGGCTTTGTCAAGCATTTGTCTTTAACTGGATCTATTTTGATGTTGATGGTAGTAACATCAACATACATGCTATTCGACGCTCCGTGATATCGTGTAAGTCATCTATTTTGTCAATTCCGTGGCCTATCGTTCACACTCCTAGCTTCCATATGGCACTACGCTCATCTTCCATTCATCATGGGTTACATTCTTGCATCCGCTGGGCTATCCAAGCTTGTCCTGACGGCCGATACTCCTGACGCTAATCCAGAGCACTTGACGGACCACTATATCGAGCGTGCAGAGTCTGAGATCGCTGATGGTATCCGCTACTTCTATTGCCATGGTCTTGCTATTGCCCTGCTGTTCATGGGGGTCATTTCAGCAACTCATAGTCACCGGCACCCACCCACTCGACGCTTATCCAAGAAGACTCGATTGGCAAATCGTCTAGTTGTCTGTGTTATTTTGTTCTGCTTACCAGCAGCCAAGAGCCTCAACTCTCTGAACCTCATTTCCATCACGTTGGCTCTCACCTTGTGGGTGTTGCTGCTGGAGTTGTTTGGCAAATCGTGCCGCAATGACCCCTTCATTGGTGAGAAACAGGGATGTTCTGTGCGGTACAAATGCAGGTGCAGTAAGAAGGATCTTGAAAAGGCAAATATGGATGAAAAGCAACAGATTCCGTCAATGGAAGTACTCGAGTTAGGGCCTAGGGAGAAAACTGCGGTTGCTGATGTGCAAAACTGACAAGTGGACGAAGTAAAGGAACATGGTCTTTGTTTTGGGTTATTTACATCTATTTGATCGCATTTGGCCTGTTTCAATGTTTTACGAAACCAAATTGTATCTTCATACCATGGCACAATAACGCAACTATCTCTACTTCATATCAGTATAACATCCTAAGAAATCCTAAGAACCAGCTCCACTCATCGCCGCAATCTGATGCATCCTCCTTCTATCTACTTCTTTCTTCATCATAGACACACAGCTCGCTACGGCGAGGACCTCCATCTCAACAACCTCATTCTTCCTATCCGTCCATTCCCGTAGATCAAGCATCAACCGCCCACCGTTTCCAGCAGAGGTCCTCTTGGAACCCTGAGTACGCAGTCCGCTGCTACGCACAAACTGTCCGATCTTGCGTCTTCTCTCTTCTTGTTTCCCACCTACAACGGCAACCTTCATAACCTGCTCGAGAATGAGAAGGCAGTTGACTTCTTCGCCAATAGAAGTTTGTAGGGCGCGACGTTCGGCGCGGGAGCTGTATCGCCACTCAAACGTGCCAAGATGGGTGCGCATGATTACACTGCGAGTCAAAAGTCCCTTGCAGCTGATTTCAATCTCTTCTGAGTCCATTTCCCGAGAAAGTTCATCCCCAAGCAGACGCAGCTTGGGAGGCTTGCCTGGTCCAAAGCGATATGTCGTCGTGCAGAGCGCTGCTTGTGTAGCATCATTAGCCCGAGCTAGGAAGCATGAACCAGAATTACGAGCTGGTCGAATAGATACATATTCAGCCTCGCCAAGCTCTCCTGTCGATGTGACACTGAAGACGTAAATAGGATCTGGCTGCGGTGGCAGAGGGAGGCAGATGAGAGGAAAGCCACAAGCTTGGATCTGGAGTTGTCTCGTAGGGCAGAAGCCGGATGATGAGGAGCCCGATGCTGCATTGGTGGCATACAGAGCTGTGTACTCGGGGAGGGTGTTTGTAGATAATGATGCTAGTGAGAGATAGGATAGCTCTATGCCTTGGGTGGCCTCGTAGTCAGGAGGTAGAGTTGAGTGTCTAGAGGAACGGCGGAGGTCAGAGAGGGAATTCGAGATGATTCTAACTTTAGTGGACATTCTTTTGGCCTTTTTGGATGTATGAAGATAGTGAGTGACGTTGTGATGTCTTGGAACATATGTTGAAGTTGTGGTGTAAGTGGTTTGTTGTATAAGTCGAATTGACCAGAGTTGAGTCTTTAATCATTCACATCATTCACGACAGGATAAGCTATATATATACTAGCAACCTCTTCCTATTTCCCTCCCTATTACCACACTCTGTAATTTGATCTCCCTCAAACCCGAAGAATACGGCACACATGTTCTTCAATAACAGCCCAAGGCGTCTTTCAGCTTTGAGGCGTACTTATACATGATTGGCTCATATCACGATCGGGTCTCCACACAGGCTCGAATGCGTGGAATACGATGAATGCGAGATTCAATTAGTGGGGGCTTTGCTGAGGCAGTGCCCAATGGATGAAAGTCACATGAATAACGGTGCAGGACATGGCGTTGCCCGATCATTATGAGATGGAACAATTATTGATTATTGGTTGGATTTCTCAAAACATGATTGTTAACATATTCAGGATATCCAGCATGTCCAAGTAAAACAAACTTATCCCAATCTTGGTATATCCTCATATACATAACCCATATCACTTCCCGAGGTATCACACTCAATTCTCCAATACAGTAACGCCATTGAATCCGTTTCCATACTAGTTCATTATGAAGTCCTTCCAAAGAAAGTCATGTCATCTTCCAGCTGCTGCTCAACCCACATTGGCCATTGATTATACCTCTGATGCTCGAGGTCAACGTTGGCGTTGAGATGCTTCAACCACCGCGCAAAACCAGGGTCGAGGTCCGGCTTTCCCTCTCGGTCACGGGGATACTTTTCAGACACGTGCCGCTCCTGTTTGCTAATTGGGGACATCACCTCGTTTATGGCGACCCAGTGCGCGTGAAGTAGCATCATGACTTGGTTGTCTGGGTCGATGAGAGCTTGGAATGTATCGTGCGGGAGAAGCATCCACCAGCCGTACTGGGCTGTGTATGCTTTATATGCTGCAGCACCAGGTTAGATGGGTACTAGTGGCTTTCTATAAACGCAGAGACTCACCGTCCCAAGAATTAACGTAGAGTTTCTCTACTATGTTGAGAAGATGCTGGTAATATTCGACCTCAACTGGTTCCGTACACAATAGCTCGAGCTTCGTGAGGGCCTCCATAGCAGAATCCGTCAAGCCTTTTGGAATGAGCGGGAGGCCCTGCATCAGAGGCTCAAGAAGGGCAGACTGGTCCTGCTCCATCATGTTTTCAAATATCGGCTTGATACCCCGGAACATCATCTGCATTCCCACGATCATGATACCTCGGATAAACGTCAGATATTCGGTCAGTCCGTCCTCAAGACTCACTGATTGGAACGTTAGAGCGTAACAAGTGGCAACCATGGCATTTGCTTCCTCGTACTCCATCGAGGTCCTAGTGGTCTCTGCTAGACGTTTCTTGATGGCTCTGATGGCCTTGATGCGGTGGTTCATGGCTGATGAAATGACACTGGCGTCGTTCCTCATGAGCTCAGATGCTGAGAAACCGAGGATTGCATGCATGAGATATTCATGCTACAAATATCAGTTGATTGAACGTTTGATGGGTTCTCAGTGAGTGAACTTACGTTTTGTGCAATACAGGGGATCTCGTGAGTCCAGATATCTTCCTGTTTCAGTGGGTGATGGGGATAGCATTGTGTTAGAAAGTGCTGGAAGAAACGCATGTCCTGTAGACTAAAGAGAGGAACCTGGTGATGTGGCTGAATTCAAATTGGTCAACTATACAAACCTTAGACTCTTCTTAATACATACCTGATGTATTATCTGAGGCGTAGACGGATACTCGCACTTGAGGCCTGTCTTGGTGCAATGTCCGCACGCAGGGTGAGTCTCTTGACACTTCTTATATGTTGGAACTCAATCGACTAACATCTCGAGTGGATTGCATACCTTGATACGTCTTCTTTTACAATTGTAGCATCCTCGTCGACTCTTGGTATGGCCTTTCCGCTCAAGCCTTTGTTTCTGTGCTGAAGACCGGACAGCGACTTCGCCGCCTGAACCTGATGTTGAGCTTGGCGGGGTAGCTTTCCCTGAGGAATCAGAGGGTACTTGGAGTTGGCTCTGAGCACTCTCGCCAAAGTTGATGTCGTCAGTTTGGAGAAATGCACTGTAGTCAAACTCGGGCTGGTCGGTGAATGACAGCATTCCTGGCGCGAAGTCTTGGGTTATATCCATGATAAGAGTTCGCTTTCAGACTTGAGAAGCCGTGTTCCAATTAGCTCCTTGCAGTTTTGATGAGTTGCTCAAAGTATGAGTAAAAGTGGCAGAAGAATACATTTATTTGACAGCTATCCTTTGCCCTCACTTGTCGAGTTCGCCGCATGTATTCAAGGGTTTAGGTTTGAAGGTTTAGAAGCACGTCAAGAGAACTGCAAGTTATCAAGTGCTTGACAGCTTCCTCATAGCAGCGCGAGCGAATCAGCGACTCACATCGTCACGTGTAGGAGCTTGGTAGTGGACAACTTCATCAAGTGGCTTGAACTCTGCCACAACTAACTGAATCTGTTGTTCTATCATTCGCTGTAGTGGCAGTTGATCCCTAATAAACCGGGCGGAATGACGGGTCATCATTCCGCCGCGTCTCGCATTATGATTCCAATCTAGGACTTGGTGTTGTTTGAGTAAACTACGAAGTATGACTTCAAGTCTTTTGAATGGTAAATATCGTTGGAGGGATTCAAATATGAGTTACATGACGTTTTGTTTCTGCACATCAAAGTGCTGAGATATATAAGACCCAATAGGCTCCAAGGTGCTAACACTTTTTGTTTTAACACAAAGTGCACTCTCAATAGGTCTAATTGGACTCCGTTATTGGCGGGGCCCCGTTGATCGTTGTTGGCGTTTAACTTTACCCTAGGATCGCCCAGGCCTTCATAACGGTAACGATCCATATAAATCAAAAATAAAATCAGAAGCAGCGAATCTGTACTCACTACTCCGTACTGACAGCCTAATCAAACCCAACGTGCCTAGCTTTGTTGATGTTTACAAAGTCCTCGTACGGAAATAACAAGCGCGCGCCAATGATCATCCCCTAGTATCTCATTTCCCAACGCTGGACGCCTCTGTATGTTATATGATGATTGGCAATTACCCCAGCGTCGATCATGTTATTAGTTCACCTGAAATCTGGAGACTTTTTGCATTGCTACGGTATCTATTTTAATCGACAGCTCATTTGCTGCTGGCTCTTGAGTCTTCTGCATGATCGGTCTGGAGGGTTTCAAACATGACCGCCTCTGGACGACCGAATGGTATGATCTATAGCCAATGCAAGTAACATGTTAGAAGTTCATGTAGGTTTGAGGCTTATCTCTTTACGTCGTTGGGTATGAGAAGAATAAATGAATACGGAGTAGTCACATAGCCATACTGTCACATTTGTTGCTGAGCCTCTGATTTTCTCACAGCTTACCCTGTACCGCACCTTATTTGGCATCGGTTTTCAATGCTTTGACAATGAAGTACCGTTGTCATTGCACCAACGACTTCATGCATTACTTTCCCATGGAGGCCTCTATAGGTAGTTTAGTACATTCTTGGCTTCCAGCATTCAGGACCGTAGCCTGTCATATCTTGACCGACACTTCCATCCCCATACCTATCGGACAAAGTGGATCCTATATCAAAGCGTTCGTAAACAACAAATTGGGGTATATATTTTATCGTAACAAGAGATTAGATATGCTGGGGACTCATCACGGTGTCGAATTACCATCGCAGTATTCCCTGCTCCGTATCAACTGTGCATTCGATGTGGAGAGCGAAAGATAGACAAATCCTATATAAAAGAAAACTCGAGAGATTGGCATGGCAGAACCCAGGGATCTCCTGACGCGATCTCGCGAGATAAGATGAGAGCCCCGTCGACCCATAAGTTATGGGCTGAATCATGATCCTCGATACAGGCAACAGCTGGTCGCTCGAGAGACGAACCTGTCGTGTTTACCAGAAGCTCAGAAGGTGAGTAAACAACCGTTATTCAGTGGAACCAATACACTTCGTTGAGGATTAGATAACGAAGTGGCACAAATAAGCAATATTGGGCGAGCATTTAATTGCAACACGTCAGCTCTCTGCTTGACCGCCACATGTCAATAGCTTGAGTGCCAAGGCGAGGCAAGAAAGAGTCTGTGGTCTTTGGGCCTGCACAAAAAGCTTAAAGACTCTTCTTTGTTATGCGACCTGCCCAATGTTTGGATGAGTGCAGACAATGCAACCACATCACGCTGCAAAGCAACGGCCAAGACTACCACAAAGAGGAGAACGAAGCATGCAGACCCGCAACAAAAGAAACATAATCGTTTTTTTTCCTGTTCCTACGTACTTGTGATTCTGGGTGTGGAGGGGACTTACAATGCAACCCTCCTGTGAAACCCCTTGGCCTTTGCGACAAGGGGATCGAGAACCAAGCTTTCTGAGCCAAAAATGGCTCAACCCTGTCTTTGTTCCGTTTGCAGCGTTACTTTCCTCCCATTGTTTGATACGATGATCCGATCCGGAATCCCGGGTGACAGTTTATAGAGCAGATATTGACAAGGGAAGAAAAAACTGGTGGTACGCGCGGAACCCTAACTTAGCACCTGAACCTGTCTTTCCCCCCCTTGCCGTGGGTTGTGGCGGCGGGTGTAATTTCGGACGATGTTTCACGCGGCGGATGCTAAGTGAGAATCGGGCTTAGTAGCCGACGTGGCCCTTGGGCAATGGTTCAGTGTCCCAAGAGGTTGGGATACTTCAAAGTTGAGGACGTGTGATGGCATTTTCGACTGTGGCAGTCTTTTGGTGCGTTGTCGTTACTAGTTGTTGCGCTGGGCGTCATATGATGCTAATCGTGCGTCGTGGTGTGAGGCAATTGGAATGCCGACAAGCCAGATCATGAGGTTAATGTGCCAAGATAGCGGTCGACAGCATCAGCATGAGAGAGGCCTTGCCTAGGCTTGCATTCGTGAACTTGGCTGGGCTTGCAGACGGGGGAGCTTGGCACGAGAATAAGCATCAGACAGGGCATGGGATCAGCGGCGGTCTCGTCCGGTGCCGGTTTCTACTGCTAGACTTTAGTGTTCTCGAATTCAGCAGAAGGCCAAGTACCGGCAGCAAATTCAAATCCGCGTCGTATCTGTGCAATTGGGACGGTCTTGGCCTAATCTCTGTGTACGGGACGGTCTGGTTTTCTATACGATTGTGGATATCGAATGCTTGTTGTGGGATCGTCGAGTCAGGTTTTGAGGCGAGCGACCTGGCATCGCAACAGAAGCATCAGTCAGTGGTAAATCGTCCATACCATAGGAGTCGCGCGAATCATCCTCTGCAGACGTTATTGGGCCGTTTGCGGCTTTTTGTTCTTGTTCTTGTTTCCTCATTTTTTTGTGTTCCTGCAGAGGGACCTGCAGTAGCCCCAAGCCGGATGGTACATGATAATTAGTGCAGCTTATGGGCTGTTTCAGTTCAAGCACAACTTGTGAGTGGTTATGCATCCACTGCCACGTTGACCCATGTTTCTTTTTTGCCCACTGCTGTCGTAGACTTCCAATTGTCTTTTTTTTGGGAATTTGGAGAGGGAGGTGAGGTGGGCCAATCGGAAGCTGCTTGGATGCTACCTGAGGGGCCTGAGTCGTCTAAGCTACAGGATGCCCCTGACATGGAACC
The DNA here is from genome assembly GCA_021020635.1 of Fusarium sp. PT. NCBI lineage: Eukaryota > Fungi > Ascomycota > Sordariomycetes > Hypocreales > Nectriaceae > Fusarium > Fusarium sp. PT. The sequence continues at coordinate 952,931 of JAHMRZ010000008.1, read as the reverse complement.
CGCTTTTGTGCCAGGGCACCCGCCCGGGCAATGGCCCCACTCAGGTACGGCGCCAGGAACGGAAGATCGGCCAATCGAGACTCAGAACGAGTCCAAGCATTTTACCAGAGACCCGCTAAAAACGCCCCAAACCGGCCCCTGCAGTGGAGGCTCTGAATAGTTCAGGTGGGGAACTCCTTCCCAGTTGAGGAAACAAAGATACCGCGTGTCAGGTCAACAGTCGGGTATCTCCAATAGCTGTTGATCGCCCAAAAGATACCCTACAGCCCACTTCCCACCAAGTATCTCCCCATGGGTCACCACTTCACCTGCCCTATTACCAGGCCTTCCTTGTTCTTAAACCCTCCCTATCCCCCGACGTTTCGTACTTCCCTTCCCCTTCTCTCCTTCATCTCGTCAATATCAGCCCGTGTTTTCAACCCTCGTTCGACTAGCAATCGCCCTTCCTTACTTGCGTCTTTGACAGATCGCATACACACTCACTACACGGCCGTGCCGATCACATAACTACCATATCAACCTCGATCTTCCGTCGTTGCTTCACCTTGTCATCCCGACAGTGATCAACCTCAGCATCAAAGTCCACACTCATTAAACAAGTCGACTGCCGTCTCGAATTCACCGGGTTCCCTTCGATCTTTACTCTACTCAGGAAAATCAGTCAAGATGATCGCCAACAAGCTCACCGTCCTTGCCGCTACCGCCGCTCTTCTTGAGCCGGCTCTTGCCCTCGGCCACCGTCACGCTCACCAGCAGCACGCCCAGAAGCGTGGCGACTGGATCGTCGCCACCATTGACGGTCAGGTCGTCTCTTGGGAGAACAACTACTACGGTGGTGCTGCTGCCCCTGCCGCTACTCAGCCCGCCGCTGCTTCTCAGCCCGAGGCTCCCGCCGCTCCCGCTCCTGCTGCCCCTCAGCCTACTACCATCATCAAGGTTGCCAAGCCTTCTCAGGCCGCTAAGCCCGCTTCCAAGGCCGCTGCTGAGCCCAAGAAGGTTGAGAAGGCTGCTACTGCTCCCAAGAAGGCCGTCTTCAAGGAGCAGGCTGTCAAGGCTGAGGCCACTCCCAAGAAGACCAAGACCAAGACCAGCTCCAGCTCCAGCTCTTCTTCCGGTGCTTCCGTTGGCTTCTCCCACAAGCGAGGTGTCTGCTACAACGATGTTGACCTCGCCAACAACTTCGCCAGCCAGTGCGAGAACTGTGGCTGGGGTTACAACTGGGACTCTTCCTCTGGTGGTCTCAAGGGCCTCAACTTCATTCCTACCCTCTGGAATGACCAGCCTCTCCACACTGACCGCTTCGCCGACAACTGTGCTGAGGCTCTCGACAACGGTGCCAAGGCCATCTTCAGCTTCAACGAGCCTGACAACAAGGGCCAGGCTGACATGACCCCTGCTGCGGCCGCCAAGGCCCACGTCAAGTGGATGAACCCTTACTCTGGCAAGGCCTTGATCGGCGCTCCTTCCGTCAGCAACAGCGGTCTCCCTATGGAGGGTGTTGAGTGGCTCACCAACTTTGTCTCTGAGTGTGAGAGCGCTGGTTGCAAGTACGACTTCTGCAACGTCCACTGGTACTCTGAGGTTCAGTACGGTGAGACCCTCTTCGATCACCTCGAGGCCTCTCACAAGGCCTGTGGTGGCAAGCCCATCTGGCTCACCGAGTTCGCCCCTACTGGCTCTGACGATGAGATCGCCAAGTGGCTCGAGGAGGCCATCCCTCGCCTGGAGGCTCTCAGCTACCTTGATGCTTACTCCTACTTCAAGGTCGAGTCTGGCATGCTCATGTCCGGTCCCTCCGAGCTCAGCTCCTACGGCAGCGTTTACGCCTCCGCTTAAGCTCGTTACAGCTTGACGGCAGATGGCTGCACCAGTTCGTTTTAACACTTCTTGTACACTCGCTAGGGAAATACCCAACCATTCAAAATTGGCTTTCGGGAGGGAAGACATTTATTTTCGGTTCAAGGATGGCGCCTGTTGACTTTTGTACATATTCTGCATTTAGTTGACCTGGATCTGGCTTTAACTCGGCCAGCATCTCAGTTTATTTCACGGTTAACCTGCCTACCTTTTCACAACATCACTTCCGGGATACTAGAAAAAAAAAGGGGGCCTTTGCAAATAGAACATTTCCTGATCTTAGCCAGTTTATAGACTTCTTAAGCACGCAGATATACCTACGAGCTACGATGACAATGAACAGCGATTTCACTGCTCGAGTACCTTGGTCGTGTGACATTAATGTGTGATGTAATGGATGTGGATTTGGATAACACTATCATTTCTTATACACACAACGTTATTGTTTCGGTATATACATTTGAGACCTTGACCCGCGCTTTATGCAAGACTTACTACGCCCATGTCTGAACTTAACCGTACAATTGGAAATGATGGAATGCTAAACTAGCAGCTGTCTCTATACCAGACACCAGCACCAGAAACCTTTAAACCACGCAGTTTCATTATCTTATGTGATGAGCTCGTCAAGACACGGATGTCCGCATGGCGCAAGGACAAAAGGAAATCTTATTATGTAGATGTAGATATATAGATTAGATGCGTGAGCTGTATACGATTCTCTGTAGTAATTAAAGTAAAAAAACAAACCGTTGGGTATTTCCATCTTCAATGCCAATTCAACCTTTTCCAATACGCCCCGAACCCCCCTATATTTGTCCAATGACCTTGGATTATTCTAACATGTGCCGACTCTAAATATCCCTCTACTCCATGAGTACTATGCTGCAGCCCTTTATTTCATCGGGCGTGAAAATGAAGGGGTCTTTGAATGTGGCGGTCTGGTGCCTCCTTGAATACGTGTTCGTGGTGGCTCGACTATTTCGAGATGGCCCGGAGCAAAGGCTACTGCCCGTAGCGGAAAGTCATGCTCCTGTTGCTCAACCATGAAGTCATCTTCACTGCTTTCCTTTCGATCGACTGTAAGTCGGCTCTGACGGTGGATGGTTGTCGTAACAATGACTCCGTTGTTGGCTCCTGAATGAACCTTGCTCAGTTCGAAATCTCGCCCATCGATCGAGGAGGTAACGGTGGGACCGACAAGTGATACCTCGTCATCGATGTCGTGGGACATGTTGGGAACGTTGGGAGCGTGCATAGGACTCATAGGATGAGCCATAGAAGCACGCCTGCCACCATAGCTGCCGTCCATGGTAGCGGACGAGGCGGGCTGACTGGAAGAACCAGCGCTATCTCGAGAAGTAACCCATTGAACAACAATGGCCGAAAAGAGAACTAGATTTGGTCCGGTTAGTCGTAAACTTGAGGAACTCGTCTGATTGGACATACCATCGCATATGCAACACATTAGACACACCCAACCAGGCTCACCATTCAGAACCATCAGCACAGTCAAATTCCTGATGGTTATGTTAGCAGTAATTCAACGTCTCAGGTACCACATATATTCATACACGATACTGCTTGTCAAGGTGCAGCATGCACCAACAAAAGTACGAAAGGCAACGCTGCGAAGGCGAGAGTTGGCGTTAGTCTTTGGCAGACTTTTGAACGAATAAAGGTCTGGAAAGTTGTTAGTGAATGCTATCACTACCTACTCTCGGTGACCTACTCTTAAGAGGAATGAGGAAAAGGATAGTTAGGTAGACGTTGACCACAGCATCGAATGCGATGAGCGGAATCATCGAGACCTTCTTCATGCCAATAAAACACTCCCCGTTCACGATTCTAGCGATACGGCTGATGACACATTGATTAGCAGGGCAAAACTAAAACCTCCTTGTTCCAAGAACCTACAAGATGAAGTTGAGAACAACAACTACTCCATACCCGCCGAGGAGAGTGATCATGTTAAAGAGGTAGAGTTTAGAGTTCCTTCTTGGCGTGTGAGAGCTTCGAATGACATGCTGGCTATTGTTAGACACATTGCTTGATTTGTATACGATTGGAATGGTATCACTAACCGCTTTCTCAACGAGGAAGACATAGATGAGCTATACATGTTAGTCAACCCGTTCCATTAAATTCATCAGTATACCCACAATCTTGGTTGTCACATAGCAAATCAGACAAAGTAGAATGGCTCCGTGGCAGATGTTGAAGCTACTGTTGACACCAAAGACTTGCTGAAGAATGACTGAGGTGAATACGAAGCCGTAAGAGTCGAAATAAATGATAAGGACGACTGTTTCATGTTAGTTAATACCTGCTTGCTCCAAAATCTATCAAGCAGGGAGACTGACGCCAAGCAACGAACGGTAGCCTTGACCATGATCGAACAGCCGTGATTCTCTGGACTAGTCAGACATGTATGTTAGTCCTAAGTGTCTAATAGTATCGAGACTGTGAGTAGACGTACAAAGAAAGACAGATAAGATCGAGACGGCGGCAAGGGAGACGATGACCGAAGTCACATCACCAGCTATCGGAACAGGTTTCTGCAAATGTGTCTTGCGAGGCTCGAGGGAGGGTGTCGGAACCATAGTGGATCGGGAGGAAGGAGTGAATTAACAAGAACAACCAAACAGAGCCAGAAGTAGAAACGGGCAGGCTTGCAGATGTTGCAGGAAATACTTTGATATTTAACCAGCAATGTGATTATAGTTTCCAGGTATTGGCCAAAGGGTTTCTGCGGCGTGAACCCTCAGTCAAGGAGAAGGAAAAACCAAGAGCAGCATTGGAGGCCGAGACAGTGGGAAGACCGAGCACAAGTAAGACAAATAATAAGACGAAGCCAAAGTCTAAATCGCGGCTAATGGCATTCTAGCATCTACCTGAGGTAAGTAGGGAGACCAAGCCAGTAGGCGGCGACTTGTGCCGTAGTCTGGAACTAGCATTAGTGAAAGGGTTCCTGATTTGAACCAGGCTGCCGGCTCGTATAGCCTTGAATCAGGCAAGCGTGATATATGTCTAATAAGCCAGATTAGAATGGCTTTCAGGCACCATGAAAAGAGCCTGTAAGAGGCTGTTGAAGGCTGTTGAATCGATAGCTGATGTGGATTAGTGACTGCGGCTGCAGGTACAACCAACCGAGGGCTAGTCGAGGATCATTCCTGCAAGAGCCAAGAAAGACAAAATGGGAAAACCAACCATTGAGAAGGAATATGAGAATAAGGTTAGAACGGCGCATCTGATTTCCGATGGGCCACTTACGGTGGTGGACGGAAAACTGGAATACATACTGCACGATCGTGATGTTGACTGCGGATACTGATCTAGTCCCAAAGATACAGATGTTTTGGTTCAGTGAGCGGAGGACCCGAATTCCTGGGCTCAATCAGTCCTTGGCAATCCTTCCGTATTCGATAGATTATCTGGAATTTCTTGCAAGAGACCATATGGAGTGACATATCTCCAAAGTGAGATTCTCGTATTTGCGCAGTCAAATGTCGGAAGAATATCATCAAGACCCTATTGTAGGTGATATGCGGAGATCCAGAAACCCTTTCCATCAACGGTTAAAGTTTCAACTGCTCAAAATCTTCATTATCAGTTTTGTTAGTTTTCTAGAAGCCGTGGCAATTCTCCTTCACCGAGGAATGTAGAATACAAGGTGAAAAGCATACCGATTAGTCAACAGCACTCATTGCGATGGGATACCGTATCGAGGACTGCCGAGGTTCACCGTCCCTCTTTGAATGAGGCCGATTCGTTTCGGGGCGACCTCGATAACACTTCGTGGATGGAGACATGTGCATCGGTGGTAATTTAGCTCACTATGGATGTTCATGTGTCACGGGAATAGGAACGGCGGAACGGAAGTGTACACGCGCACGGTGCTATCGATGTTGTGGCTTGTCTCGGCCGTGATGGTGTTGTTGAGAGGCCATGGAGGCTTGCTGGTTATTTGAAGGCAGAGACTTGGACCAGTTGATTAGTATGCGCTTGGCTCATGTCTCAACACCAAAGCAGGCAAGCATGAGTCGAGCAAGGAATATGTTTCCTGACTAGCTCCTGCCGCTAGCTTGTCTCGATTTGAGGGTCTCTATTTCCTCCTTCCTCTTGATTCTGCTGTTCTGGGCAGCCGAAAGACAACTACTTCCTTCCTAACTCGATATAGTGAAAGGAAGGCAGTGGCGTTGAGGAGGATACAGAGCCCTCATACAGAGGAAGGCCATCACGTCTCAACTCACGATTTTGAAATCACTCAAGGTAGGGACACAAGGAAAGGATTGAAACAAGGCATTTTCTTGTATACAAATCCTTGCAACAAATCCCATTATTTTCATTACTCTTATCTGACCAGGGTAAATCGATCTCGTACCCACCCCCGGAACCGATCAAGATCCAAGTTCGATTTCTAGATGGCGCTAATTACCCCTGACGAGGCACTTTGACCGGAGTTCTCCTCAACTCGACATTGGTGGGATTAGGACGGTCTTAGACGAAGGGAAATCCGATACCGGCAGACAAAATCACATGGTACCCGTACCTGAGTGCCTGACTCGGCTGATGCCAAGGGGAACTTGGGGAAGAATAGACGATTTGTAGTAGGTGGGTTTCTGTCAAAGCCACTCGATTCCATAGAGTATCTCCAACTGCCTGGTTGCTAAAAAAACAGCCTCTTCTTTCTTCCCCAGCCGGGGGTTAAATCACTGTGGTGATCAGATCGGACAATTAACATAATTCTTACTTGATGGAAGAGGATTGCCCCGTAAGGACCGTCATATCTCAAATCAGGTATCCCCTAGCTCCAAGCCTCGCATTGATGGTATCCATGGATGTCTTACGGACTGAGCTAATCGGATAAGCCGCTCTCCACACCCTTCCCGCTAGCGTCCATAGCTCAAAGCTTATTGTCTTGAAGTTGTCAGAATCAACTCAACTATTCTGCTACCTTCATTGAGCGACGAGTGTCTGGTTTATTGTTCACCACCCGCTGCTGCATCACCGTTGATCAGCCTCTGTTCCCGGATATTAAATTAGGCTCATCGCGTGCATGCCGCCTCATGTCTGATCGCCAGGATCGCCCCCCCTTGCATATTTGGCTGGGTCTGGCTACTGGCTACTGTATTATGCATCCCAAAGATCAATTGGTAATATATTGATATCAATGCAATCGCCACTTTGTGAGACATATTGACGTATACTCTTGAATGTGTTATCCAAGGTCTGGCCAGGAGAGATGCCTGTTCGACTGTCTCGTGCTATTTCATTCATTCATGGAGATCAAATTATACCTAACAGCCAATACCTCATCTTTGCGTTCTCTACCTCCAGACTCAATGACCGCGTATTTCGTCATGACGGAGTCCCAGTACCTGCCTAGGCTACTTCTCCAACTCTATCATCCCCTGAGGCGCAAGCCGTACCTAGTGGTAGCTAGGCCCGTGGTCCGTTCGGCAATCTCTCGCAGGGTCGGTATTTCCAACACTCGTCTCTATAAAACATCAGTGCTTGTGGCCACGATCATAGATTCCGCTCCCGAGTGAAGAACCCTGGCCAACAGGGCTGTTGGTTTGAAGGATCCTTGTTATTCTTCAACACAATAACACTTGGCCCGTGCTATCCGCATACAATAGGACTAACCAAAGCCAGACACATATTCTGATATACCGATTTATAAACCTGATACAAGGGCCAATTGAGCTATCATTCCTCTGCAATGTTGTATTGTCATTGTGTGTGTGTGTGTGTGTTTCATGAATGGTATCATATGAAAGTTATCTACGGCCTCCAGTTCGGTCAAGTTGACCATCAGCTTAGATCAATGCAAGCAAATTCTCCTGCTCAATCGCTCAGAAAAGAAAAAACGCCTTCCCATGCTTCCCGGCCTGCCCAGCAAATCGCCATTCCTCGGCCCCAACGCCAAACCCGAACATTCTTTTTCTGCCGTCGTCATCCTACCTCAAGACTGATATTGGTGGTAATTTCCACATATCCATAGATACCCCCTCATCACTCACTAAGCCCCACGTTGACTGTTTTGATCTTCGACGGCTTGAGCGCGAGTGCGGATTCGAAATGTGTCCCGTAACCTCGCTGCAAACTTTGCACTTTGGCCTCTGGAATCACCATCTGCTGCCTCGGCCACATCTGCCGGCTCTTGGCGATTATTTTCAGTAGTTTCCGCCCGCATCCGCCTTAACGCTTCCATCTGTTCTTCTACAGTTCCTTCTCGGAGGCGGTTGATGTCAAACAATCGAGACAAACGATTACGATGTGATGACTGAGGCGCGTCATTTTCTTCCATCGCCAAAGGCGGAGGCAATGTACTGGAGCTACCGGCGACCGCTTCTTCGGATGCATGCCCTTTGCCTGGCCGTAAGTCATAACGACTAAGAATTGAATTAGTATAAGTCGGGTCAAAACACTGTGTGGCATCAAGGTTACAACTCACCATAGTGGGCATGTGCCGGACACGTTGATCAACCACGGATCAATACATGCTGGATGGAACTGATGCTTACAGGGCAAGACTCGAACGTCTTCGCCCATCTTAAAATCTTCTGTGCAAATTGAGCATCCTAATTGGACACTTGCTTCGTCTTCGGCACCTTCGGGAGATGACGACGCTCTAGCCACGGCGGATACGACATCAACATCTCCGCCTGCTGCCGGAGCTGCGTCAGACCGTCGGGCCTCGCTAAGGTGTGAAGCCGCTCGATGTGTGGTGGCGTCATTGCCTTCCGTGTTTTCCAGTTCCAATTCGGGATCTGGCTTCGCTGGTGTCTGGTTTCCAAACTTGACGATTGGTATGGTGTCCAATACAGCCCGAGCAAGTCCTTTAGCCCTACTCTGCCGCGGCCGCCCGCCAAGTGCACCTCGTGGTCCATATCTTTCGGGGTATCGGTGGGCTCTAACGGCTCCTGTTGTGATGATGACCAAAAAGAGAAGGGTGATAAGGCCAGTGATGGCGTATAGCACGATCATGGCAGCCGTATTATTGTTTTTCTTGCTTTCGTCCTTCGGTAGCGTATTGTCCGTGTTGTTGCCAAAAATGTGAGCCTCGACGATTTTACCACGCTTGGTGCTGTTCAGAAGATTCAAAGCTTGAGTGGCCTCGCCTCCGTCAGCCATAGATAGAATGCTCGTAAACGGTAGGTTGCGAACTTGGCTGATGGCGCACCAAGTGTTGGATGTGGAATACAGTACTATCGCTTTGATATGGGGATCGGTTCTCATTAATGTGTTGAGCATTTTATCAGGGCTGAGAAACGAATTGTCTTTAGGCTCGTCGCACGACAGATAGGCCACCTGATCTTTATTGTTGACCTCGTTGTAATTAGAGGAATCTGTCGCAATCATCTTGCCATCGATATGGATAATCTTGGAAAAGTATTAGCATCCACCATGTGAAATAGGTAGAATAGACCAACATCGATAACACGACCGGTCGAGTCATTTAGTCCCAGGTTTGGTGTAAGAGGAATGACAGCAAACTGCAATCCATCATTCGACGATAATGAAAGTTGCATTCCATTCACCGAAGCCCATTCGGGGATTTCGGTTTCGGCCCATGTAGAGATTTCGGTGTCGTCGGCAAGGACGGTAGTAATCGTGCAGGCGAGGACGGTGATGAATAGGGCCATCTTGCCCGCGCCAGGTATTGTCGGGAGTCTCATGGTTGAAGTTTGTGAAGACGACGTTGATGTGAGGAGTGTAACGGACGATATCGGTTATGGTCAATAATGAGGCTCAAGATATGAGCTGGGATTTAGCCAGACGCAAGATGTTGTTGGATCGGAGAATATCGATGCGCAGGGATAGGGCGGACGCGGTTGAAGTCATCGCCAATCGACGTTTAGATGGAGAAAAACAGCATTTCGGGATGCAAAAGTATGAGCCAGATGAGAGACTCTGCAGCACAGTCGTATCGTATCGTATCGTAATGCTTAGCAGAATATCTTCGTCAGTAAGTCGTGGGCCGAGTGTGATGAGTTGAAGTGGAAGGAATTGTTGGAAGAGGGAGACCAAAAACTGCCCGCCCGCGCGCCCGCTGACAAGCGGACAGTGGAGGGACCGGCAACTTCCATCCACTGAAAGCACGACGTTTTGCACTACCAAGCCGCTAAAATGTCGCTACTACCCACTATAAACTTGGCAATTACGACGTCCCTTCTCCGTAGTTCAACATCATTAATTGATCCGTGAATTAGTGGCATTATAATATCATTACGACGGTATATTGTAGGTACCTAGCTTCGTAGGTATGATTACAACACGATTCTCTGTTTCTTTTACCCATAAGTATCGAATATCATCCCGTATCATATTGTTAGTGTACATTCATCCTGGACATTCGAAATGGTGTCAGCCAAGGCTTCGGCCGACACGGTCGCGTGAGGGGAGACTAGCCTGATATCCTGATATTGTTAGTCATCCATTTCTATCCACATACCCTATAGCCATCGCCATTGCCAACAATAGGAAAGCAGATGTTCAATCGTATTCCAGTATGTTATCATATGATAATACCAGTTGACTCTATTTGTGTAGGTTTGATATCAGGAGTGTATTATTTATCTTGAAGTAACAAAATTATCTGTCTTGTGAACGTCGGATCCTTTCCACGGTTTTCTGAATATCCGACTCTAAGCTCCAATGTCGTGAATATCGTGCACAACCATAAAGACCACGAGATACAACATCTAAGACAAAATTTAGATGTATACAAGAGATACAAGCATGTCCAAAAAGCCTGTATGTCTAGTATGAACAGTTGCAAGACCGCCCCATATGCCAGTTACATGAACTAGTGTTTAAGTGTCCGACGACAAACTTGCATATTCTGCAAACCTTTCCTACAGGGAATAATTCGGTCATCATGGCTAACCAAGATAGCAGTAACTATACTCAGAGGAATATCCTGTGAGACCTTGCAATATTTCTACCGGCTAGTAGTAATATACAACCGCCACCATACCATCCATTATCTTTATTTAAGGGGCATATACGCAAAGGACAAGCAATAGTAATCGACCCTATATTTGAAATAGACTAAAATGAATAGTCTAGGAAGCCCTATATATACTACAAGGCTACTATATAAATAGCTTGGGGCTCTATCCCTCAAGTGCTTGATGAACAATAAAATTCGATCACCACTTACATCGCATATGAACACCTGACTTGTCTTGACAACCTCTAAAACGTAAGTAACTCCTCCTAGTCATGACTGTGTAGTATATAGGGAGTTATTCACGCCCGAATATATCGGCCGTAACACACACAACAATACCTCTTTGCTTGACAGTGCACCTTTGCTGTGACCTCTCTCTGTCGAATTTGTCTTGTAGTAGTTTTCAGACTCACGTATAGATTATAATTATATAGTAAATGATAGCTGTTATAAGAAACATAGGTTTCTTTGTCAGAAGCTACGGGACATATCATCCTCATCGTATATAGACGTTGAACTCCCACCCCCAGCACAATGAGCCAAGTATACGACCGACCCAAAACGCAAAAGTATAAAACATTACTATCATCTCCCAACCAGTTAATAGTACAGTCCATAGAACTAGGCTCTTACCGTTTTAGCAAAGGTGACCAGATGCTGAAACTTTCCTGGAAGAGTTCACAAACAGAGGATCGTGTTACTCAAGAAATGTAAAGCCGCCTATATGTTCATTGCATACGATAGACAGATCCAGCGCAGAGAGGGAAGTCTATACGTAAAGGTTTCATAAGTTTGGTAACAATTTCATACGAGGCAAGGTCATTCACTATGTGCTATCGGGGCTGGTTATCAGGTTATGTATTTGTAATTGTGATATCGTTGTGATGCATGTATCATGGCTTTGCATGGTAGCTCACTGTTGAGTCCAAGTAAACCAGCCTCGATGCAATGACATGTACGAACGTACACCTTTTGAAGATAGTTAGGTTCTCATGCTCCAAGTAAACCTCAGAGTTCATCATACATCATATGTACCAATGAGTTGTCACCCTTCAGTAGCAGAGTATACCATCCTGATATCAAAGTGTAAAGAGAGACACTCTTCCACAAAGCCATCTAGATCTCCTCCATATCCTCCAAGTCATCGAGAGCTGGGAAGTCGCCCACCTCGACTCGCTCTGGCCTCACAAAGACGCCATGCTTGAGCTCAGAGGGCTCACCCCAGTATCGAGTGCCGGCAATGCTGCCGTCATTCTTGCCAACGGGCTCGTCGAGCTTGACTGCAACCCAGGTGCCGAGACCGCCGGGAATCTCCTTGACCTCACCGACGTACTGGATGACGCCGCGTCGAGTGTCCTCACCGCCAACGCGACACCGTCGGCCGACGGCAATGCCCCGCGTGGCAACCTCGCGGTCAAGGGCATCCAGTTTGGCCTGCTCGTGGCTGGGGGCGTCTGGGTCGAAGCGGCCAAGCTTCTGGTTCTTCTTCCAGGCTAGGACCGAGTCCGTCTTTTTCTCGTACTCCTCCTCGGGCATGACATACTTGTCGACATTCGCGGTGTCGTTCAGATTGATCCGGGAGGCCGCTGGCCGTGTGTCAATTACCTGCCAGGTTGGATCCCTGTCAGCCTTATCCAAAGCATTGGAGTGTGAGAAAAGCCATCTGTGGCACCACGATGGGACCCTTGTGGGCTGAAAAAGAGGTGACGATTCTCTGGTTCCTGGGCATAGCAACCCAACGCCCAACGCCCACCGCCTCTCCCGCTCGGCCCCCCCCTCGCCACTCCGTTGAGTGCCAGCTCAGCAAAGCAACGCTGTAGAGCTGACCTGAAAATAACCAGACCGGGGACTTGGGAAACCGTGGCAGTGACGGTGACGACAAAAAGAAAGTAGAGGTCAGAGGTCGAGGCACGAGGGGAGCAAAAATATCTCGGCGAGGGAATGCAGGAATGTATATCTGACAAATGAGAGGCTGCGCTGTGGTACGCACTGACTTACATGAAGCTCTGCATATGGGGCCAGGGGAAAATTGGTCAAGTGGGTGTCATCTTCGTTAGGCGCCTCAATGGCGATAGCCTCTGCGCCAGCCGTAGGCTTAAGGGAGAGCCGTTGGCAAGAGGGCGGGACACCTGTAACAGTTTCGAGCTTGGTCTTCAGCTGAGAGATAGACCAAGACGGAGTAATTCGACGCTCTGACTGCGAGAACTCGGAAATGACGACGAGCGGAACGTCTGCCATGGCTGAACTGGAATGGAAATGCAAATGCAAATGCAAATGGCGGGGGTGAATATCTCGGTGTGCGTTTGCTCTGTAGTGCTGTGCTTTGGGGGGGGGGGGGAGGGGGCGGTCAGAGAATTATTTGCGAAACGCCTGCGCCGCAACCAGAATTAGATTCAAATAACAAACACCGCGGGTCCAAGTTGAGTTTCTTGAGTGTGTAAGAGTGTCAAGCTTTGCCTTTGTTGGATGAGAAACGATGACATGGATCGAAACGTGAGCAAGTGTGGTGGGGTTATGATTATGCGGTCCAGGGTCCAAGTTCCAAGTTCCAGCAAGCACCACTCACTGCTGAGGCCTAAGTTAAGCCTAGGTAAGGGTGATTAACTAGCATCAAGGAAGATGCAAAAAAGTGACCAAAAGAAAACAACAATGAGGAAAAAAGAAAAGCTAAAAAGAAGCAATTATGCCTCTAAGCTTGAAATGTGCCGAATTCAGGGCGTACTACTAATATAACTATGCAATGTAACTTATCCTGCTACGTACATTGATCGCACCTCACAGGCTCACATATACCTCAAAAGGCCCATGTCTTGCGAGAAGTTCAGCTCTATATATCGAGACGGGATTGGCTCGTTAGACTAAAGTCCGAGGCAGAATTTAGAAAATGACCCAACGTCAACTTGGCCGCACAACCGGGTCCAAACTTATTACAGTACAGTAGCGCGAACATGATTACCCGCATGAACAATACCACGACTTTGGTTAGTCCTTGACCTGTTATGATAGGCCAAGTGTAGTTCTCCAGCTCCAACGCAAAAGCAACTCTTCTTAGTGATCGCAAGGAGCCATGAGCCGTCTTCACTTCCACACATCCTGAAGTGCCCGAGACGACACATTACCGGGCAAGGTTAGAAGACAAAAAGACTATTCCCTCTTATGGGCATGCATAATCGAATCTGGTATGCAACTCATTAGTTGCCGCAAAGAGGGAAAGAAAGAAAAGCAATTAGGTTTGTCTTTTTATTTTATTTTATAACTCTTGTGTCTGAATCAGGGACTTGACTAGAATGCATACTAGTATTCCAAATTGTATCCATTTTGTGTCAATATCAAACCTTGTACCGCAAAGCTTTTCTTTTCTTTTCTTTTATACCAACCACATGTGTCTTTCAACGCATGAATTCCTTGCCGGATCTGGACATACAGATCATGTTAGAGGCCACCCCGGCCTCCCGGTCTCAGAGATTCAGGCTAGACAGTCACCCGATAGGCAGACAGGATGAATCTGGGATCCATGACTTGTCCATCTGTCAACCAGACTCCCGAGTTCCAGATCTGGGCCATGCCATGATCTGATCGACAGACCGGGAGGAGGAACCAACCATACACCACTGTCCAAGTCTCTGCTAGTGCATTAGCTCAAACCCTCGGGGTCCGGGTATTTAGCATCGCCAAAGCGCTCGTCTCCCGTTCCGTGGTAGCATTGGCAGTATGGAATCGGCAAATCCTCTGTTTCAAACCGGTTCCTTGCATTCCATACTGACTGCGTTTGATGGACTCGGTCTTGTTGTTGTCGACCGGACCGGGCAGGCCAACTAGCCATTGATCCGGATAGCGTTTGCTGAAATCGCCCGGTCCCGTTCGCGGGAAATACTAAAGAAATACTGTTATGTGTAGTAGCTATAATATTTGAGGGCCGTCGTGTATGTTGTGTTGGAACTGTCATCCGCCACATCGGAAAGGTGATGCCTTCCGCAGGGACTCCGTCGCCGTCTCTGTGATCTCACTCCTCTCGAGTCTGTTGTACCTCCATTTGTCGTATCATCCCACTAAGAGACGCCCAAAGCAGCATACCTACAGGGATAATCCCTATACCATTTCTTGCTGCGAGCGACAGTACCTGCTACGGTGATCGAACACATTAAAGGCCATATTTGGCGATACTTGAAGAGGATGGCTGCACGGCTCACGGACGTCGGGATATCGTGGGTTGGCGGCAGACTGGCAAACCCCTGGATGTCCACCGTTGCTTCTGGTTCCCTGGTACATGATGGTACTCGGCACGCAAGGACAACGGTGATAATGAGGGGAGTACTGCTAGTCTGCTCATGAGTGGTTGAAGACGGTGACAGCTCAGCACTTGCTTCGCCCCTCAACGACCTTGCAATAACGCATTCGTCTTGCAATCTGGGACTGAGCGTGATGCTCGCTGTTTCATATCGTCCGATTTGCCCTTGCTGTAGCCCCCACTGCTTAAGCTTATTCAGTAGCCGGGTAGACAAGCGATGTACACACTGATTCTGGTGTTGCGTTGTGTATAAGAGCTTTGATTAGCAACGCATAGGGCTGATGACGAGTGTTTGACCAAAACAAACACGGCTACAAGATTGCATGTGCTGGCCAGATACTCCACGAGAGACGCTAAGATCTGATTTTGCACCGGAGCCCGTATGCAACTAGCCGGACAAACAGCTATGGGGTTTTCGATGGGACAAAACGCTTGTCCCTGATGTTCATGGCATGCCCCTCATGACACGTCACTTACCACCCACTCAAGGGTTCGCACCAAATTCTCTCGAACTCAGTGGTCAATTTTGGACCTTCTTCCTCCTGTTACCTTCTTGCACCGCTCATGTCGCTCGTCATCCAATTGCTAGTTTGCTTCGTCTGGTCCGGGCCGGTTGCTACTGGAGATGCTCATAGGCTACATGCCTAGTACTTGTTGTGCTAAGGATATCCCATATACTACAGCAGTAATATGGTCAAGCAGGGTATCGATCCCGTTATTCTGACGTCAAGGTAGGACATGACCCAAGTCTCTGTCTCTTTTTTGTTGCTATATTTCACCTGTATTTGATCTCACCGCCCAAGACAAAAAGTAATCATGTAAGTCGTTAAAGTGGGGGCGATTTAGATGACTGCGCTTGTCATAAAGACGTTACTTATCTGGTTTGTGATAACAAAAATGATAGCAAGTCTCCCATCATGGAGCAATCTTGAAACAACCTGATATATTCGGTACCTACCGTAGTCTCCCAGGGTAACGAATCGTTGTGCTCGCTCGCCAAGGAGTGTGCATAACACAGCCATATGGTTCTCCGGGCTGTGTTCTGTCCATCATTCAGCTACACCGGGTATCCAGTCATTGGATCTCCAAACGCTCGATTCTGCGAGCCAGGTGAATGACGCGCGCAGAGGGACATGGATTCGCCGGATGAGCTTCTTCTCAATTGTTTCCACCCAACCTCATAGTTAGCTAGTATCCACATCGTTGACAAACAAGCATGGACCATACTCTGCTCTGCACAAGGCATATCGAG
Source organism: Fusarium sp. PT (assembly GCA_021020635.1). Classification (NCBI taxonomy): domain Eukaryota; kingdom Fungi; phylum Ascomycota; class Sordariomycetes; order Hypocreales; family Nectriaceae; genus Fusarium; species Fusarium sp. PT. Next base: position 936,572 of record JAHMRZ010000008.1, on the reverse strand, counting down.
ATTATTGCCTTTGTGGAACGGCGATAACTTACCCTGAGTACGCAAAATTGAGCTGAATCGTAGAAGTAGGATATTCCAAGCTCCTGTTTACCGACTTTGTTTCCGCCTTCAAGTCCCCACAGGAACCTGGTAGCGTGTTGTGCATGAGACCCTATCCAAGATGGTCCAGTCGTTCTAGCCTTGTAATAAGCTGGCCCACCGGTGGGCTGGCTGGGTTGGATGACCGGATGACTGGAGGAGCGACATACACATGCGCCGCAGCTCACTTGACACATGTTTCGGCCTTGGTTTATCGTGAGAAGTGGGTTTTAGGGCCTGTCCGAACAGCAGCCGCAATGCCACATCCCTGAACCTCAAAGTGTGTATGGAAGAGACTGGGGGAACTAGCGTAGGGAAAAACCCACTGCCAAAGAAGTTGGAGACTTCTAATATTGTTCCTCAGACTCTTATATTCCATCCCGGCTGTGAATAGCATTTTATTGCAGTAAGAAGGGCTTGGAAGAGTCAGGTCAAGACTGACAAAGGAAGAAAGTAGGTTTGTTTCCGTACACGCACCAACAGGGACAAAATATACCAGCTGCTTAGCTTTACTGTTGGGTATCGTACAGAGTATCAAGAAGAAAAGGCTTTGTCGTAGCTCGGCTGAGTTTCAGCCAGACTGACCTTCATGCTATCCATCGTCATACCGTGGCTGCTGCGATGATAACGCATTCCAAACCGCTTCTCGGTGTCTGGTTTGCCGAGGAAAAAATAGCTAGCACGCTGCCCAAGATCCTGGACTGCAGATCTAACCCACCTCCACATCATCCTTGCAACATAAGAAGACATGCAAAGGATTAGGGAGCGGCACGTTGAGGCTAGAAGCACAACTTTTTGAGCCCAATAAAGACGGAATGGTACCGAAGCATTCTGCTAAAAGAGTAAGAAGAGGGAAAATTCTTCATCGAGGTGGATGCCTTGTGGCGGTCACGACGTCCATCGAGGTGGAAACACATCCTTGCCCTGCTGGGAGTTATCTGACTGCGGACTCGACACGACGTGGCACCTCAAGAAAGGCTCCAAATCCCAGCCTTATTATAGGAGTGAGACTGATAATCCGCAGTGATGGCAACACCAGTTCATCAAGACTTTCAGGAAGATTCCAGGGACGATGGCGATATCCGATCTGAGAGGCCTGCGGGGCAGCGGTTCGCTCATCCAATCTCACACTAGCAACGGCTCCCGTGTAACGCCATCTCCAAACATGGCCCAGTGTTCAGTCTCTCCACCGTTTAGTCTATTCGACGTGCGAAATCGCCGAAGCCAACCTGGTGAGCGACGCATCTAGATGATAGAGTTGTATGTAAACTCCGTTAGGCTCGTGTGCTTTTTGGGTGCCAACGAAATCCCAACTTGCCCAGTGTGACTGCGTCGTTGCTGAAGATGACTGAGGTTCTCTGCCGCTCAAGCAGTTTTTGGAATCAAACACAAATTTGGTTCGTTTATGCTCCAAGTTGTGTCATCAACGCTCAAGATTCTCTACCTTGCGCGCGTGCATGCATTCTCAGACTTCATCGCAGCTTCCATCCTATGCTCAGACACAACCGTCCGCATATTGAACAGCAACGGATCGCATGATGCGTGTTCCACGGCTCGCAAATGACAAGGCATGGCCATGAAGCTAAAAAGAATTTGTTCTTAGCTGCTCAACCATGAATATCGGTCAGTCGCCAGCATGTACCAACCCTACAGGAAGGGTCGGGTAGGTATGTATCTGGCCGTGTAGTATCTCTGTAGTCAAGCCTCTTTTTCGATTTTTTCCCTCTCTGACCGCCAGTTCATCATCAGAATTCAGTGCTTCCCAGGGTGTTCCCGGCTGTGCTCATTAGTGGGAGCGACGTGGAGCAAACGAAGACCCGTGGAGAGAGCAGGATGGAGCGTCATGAGAACAAGCTCGCAGATTGAATTTAGGCAGGAGGTTTTGTGTCGATACTTGATAGAAGCATGGCAAATGCAGCGTGCCCAAGTATCAGTCAGTATTATCAAAGTTGACGGGGTTGGCCGATATTCTCTGCCCCACCAATCACGCGGCTGAATGATTTGGTCGACAAAGCCACAACTCGGGCCGGGCCTTCTTTGTATCGACTGCAGCGTTTGTTTGAACAAGGAAATATCGAGGCGGCCACGGTGATTGATGTCTTGTACAAAGGGCCTCAGTAGAGCAAGGTCAAACGTTCAAGAGGTGTGCCCGTACCAAATGACGATCGGTGTGCATGGAAAGCATCTACATTCGGGCGGGAGCAGCGCACAGACGGTCGTTGGGCTTGTGCTTGAAGCTTGAGCGGTCGTCCGAGTGAGGTAAAGCTCGAGTTGATGATGAAAGAAGGTGTGGCCAAATTGTGCTGGTCATTTATGGCTTGGTTAGTTTGACTTGCAAGGGATTTGGCAGATGTCAATTGAGTGCTCAAGCTGGGTTCAACTAACCATAATTGCCATTGTCTCATGGTCCTCATTCTATTGAAAGATCGTGAATTGTGTTAGAGAGTGATGGCCATTAGAATACCTAGGCATGATTGACGATTGCTTTCCTTAGGTATTCTGATGTAAGGTACATGCCAGGCAATACTTGGGGAGGTAGGTACTCACCTGCCTTGTCGTACCTACCTAAGGAAGGTATAGACGCAATGTGGCTAGCACCTACCTAGAACATGATATCTTCCGAGTGGATAGTGCTACCTTGGTTGGTGCCTTACCTTACCTGTCATTCGAGGCTGAACGAGTAAAAAAGAACATTTCTCCTCAGACAGGAATCTCAGGGACCAACTCATATACCCTTGACTAATTGAGGCAGCTCATATGTAATGTTTGGTATTTGTTCCATGCTCAGCTGACCCCTGTAGGATCTCTACTCTAGCAGTCTTGACCCTGGAGCTGTGCCCGGCATGTTTGGTACGGCGGTACATCGAGCCGAGCGCAAACCGCAACCTACAAGCCTCAGTACCCGTATCTCCACTACACTTTAATTAGCACAAACGCGGACCTCATCTCGAATAGATTCGACCTCGATCCTAGCTTTCAGCTCCCCGCGGACGATCATGCCATATCATACTTTAGCGATCACCGCGCGCTGACGCTCAAGCTGACTTGATGGTCGTTTGTTGGCGTCTAGGTAGGTTACTGTCAGGCTGAGCGTGCTGCGCTGAGCTGGGTAACGTGGGTGAAGATGGCGGTTGGCAGGCATGGCGGATGTTCTTGATGCATGCCATATCCATATATTTTTGGAGTATCTTACCCCTGCTTCACTACTAATATACACTGCGAATCCTTCGAATTTAGGAAAACCAACACCATGAGCACGTACCCATGAACCACTAACTTCACTAAGCAAACCGACATCGAATGCAATACCTAATACGTACCTCAGAAATTCTCAGCACAACCACTATTACAAGCTTTGGTTCACATATCGCCCATCATCTGAGGCCCAAGCCCTACGTATGTGGGCCACACTGGCGCGAGAACTGTCAAGGAGTGCAGCAGTGTGATTGACTGAGCCAGCTGTCTCGAACTAGATGGTTCGTGCGAACCCCTTGGTTCCATAACTTAGTGGGCATCCCGGCTGAGGCGCCAATTCAACGGTCTTCACGTTGTCTCGACTCCCATGTGCACATGCGCTACCACATCGAGTTAGGTAGCTGTCATCTAACATGGCCTTTCCGGGTGCCCGATATGCGAAAGGGAACTGGGTTCATGCGGCAAGTATACACACTTTAGTGACTTCATCCAGCCATTCTTTCCCCCGACATCCATGCTTGAGATATAACAAGTGCCAAGTTCTAGGTTTTCTGTTGCATGCTGACACGATCAGAGAGTTCAGAATGAGACATACTCAGACCTGTGGCTTAAAACACAGAGGGCCTCAAGTTATCCCAAAGAACTAATGCTTTGGAAGCGAGCCAGTCTGATGACGAGCTTAAAATACCTCAGGCCGAGAGAGCTGACCTCCTCACACATCAACTACATCAACGAGATTTATGCAAGGCTTCGTGGCATTTCTTCAATACTAGATGCTGAAGGAGGTATGTTCTTGGATGACTACGCCCACATCGAAGGATCCGCTGCACCAGAGAGAACAATATCATTTCTTGCACTGAGGCATTGGACTCAAACATTTTGGAAAAAAAAAAAGAAAAAGAATATACATACGTGACTGGATCAATACTGCATGAAAGCGGTAAATGAGTTTTGTTTCTGTGGCCACGTGCCAAGGGCCGTCAGGCTCAAACACGAAGAGACATACCCTTAGGTACCAACTGTCACTTATTCCTAGCATCTACATTCTACTATTCGAAGTTTGCTCTTCATCTATATCATAAACGTGTGAAAATGAAGCAATTCAACAAGAATTGTTGCTTTATCACACGCGCCCTTCCGAGTCCAATTAATTTATAAACCCTGCCCTTGTCAAGTTCTCGTCGAACAAAAAAAAAGCCGGCAAGCTCTCCCCCATGCGAAGATCGCAGTAACGTGGACCAGAGGCGTCCATGATGGTTTGGCGCAGAACCAGGGGGGTGTGTGCCTAAAACACCAGCCTCAAGTCTAGGGACGAATAGACGCCAGCACCCCCTCTCAGCCAAGGCAAGGCAAGGCAAGGCAAGACAAGACAAGGGCATGGCAGAAGAGGACCAGACCAGACAAGGCCGCGGCTGTGCAAGGCGATGAGGCACTCAAGAGCGTTGCGGTGTACTACCTACGTGGTGCCTAGTACGTCGTTGTACAGCAGTTCATCCGCGCAGCAAAAAGGTGGTGTTGAGCTATTACCCTGGTCTCCATGATGACAGGTGCCAAATTTATTTTGTCATCACCGGTTATCTCGATGGTGATGTTGAGGCCATAGTGGCATGCCACGGCTTCAAATGTAGCATTTGGTATGTTGGCTGAAAGACTACACCACGGATACCTGAGTGAACATGGTTCTATGGGGAAATTGCACGAGACTCGATCAAGACGAAACTCAGGATACCCTCAGTTTACAGGTTCATACCGGGCCAACTCATTGGGCATGATGCGTTCTGCATTGCATCACCCAGCATCTCTTTTCTTTTTTTATCATCCTTTTTTTGGTGTTAGTTCATCTTTCTCCAACTCCTTCACTCACACATTTCTTCAGGAAAAGATGGGTCGCTACAAACTTGCAAGGTACGGAACCAACGCCAACAACACCAACACCAAAAGACTAATACCAGGAGGCATGCCCCCATAGCCAACAATGCCATGCTCTTCTCCAACGTTAATCCCCGGCCTGTCGATGTACTCTGCCTTATTACCAAACGGGCGGACTCCACTCCTTACCTCTTGATCCTTCAATGATTTACACGCCTCCTGGTACCCCCTGCACCGACATGTTGTCGACACCCCTCCCATGTTCCTTGAAGCAGCTCGAAGCTCGTGCTTCTCACTATGGGTTTCTTCGTCATGTAGGTACACTATAGGTTGGGCCTCCTATTAAGACACACCATCTTCACTTTTTCGTGGGGATACAATCAGACCCTGATTTCTTCGCTGCATCTTTGTCTCCCCACACCGTTACGTCGCTGTCGCCGCCTCTTCTTTTGGACTTGAAGTTTGACAATACTTTCCGGGTTGGATCTTTCTTTTCTTTTTCCATTGTTCCAGAGTCCACCTTAGCCTCATTCAGCTTGGGTTCCTGTCCAGTTCTGACTCCTCGCTCGTGTCTAGACCTCGGTCAATATTTGCAACAACAGCAAGAGGAAGAAGAAGCAAGGTGACCCATAACGTGGGTCCTGGCCCTGTGCATGAGTTATAGCTCCTGAAGGTCATACTAAGTTAGTAGGGGCCCGGCGGAAGATCTGACCGACGTTTCTCTTTATTCAAAGTGATCGAACCCCTCGAAGATCTTCTTTTTGCCTCCCACGTCTTGTCACCTTATCGACTCACTTGTCTCTCATAGCTCTAGATATCAGCTAGCGAGATAACAAGCCTTGCCTTGGCCTCATTTTACCTCGATTGGCGCCCCACGGCTTTGCTCTGCCTCACCATATCATACTATTTCCATCCATTGGCTGAAGAGAACCCTGGACATCACCAATCACATTGCCTATTGCCCATCAAAGCCTTGGAGCCACGCTTCATGATTTGAACAACCATCACTGTCGCCTCCCGAGACAGTTCTTCTCCTTTTGCATCTTTGTGGCAACCTGGTACCTGACAGAGCCCAACAGTGTCGATACCTAACCCAGCTGCCCACCACCACTACGCAATAGTCAATACGAGAAGGCCTCCACCACTACACTGAACAACTATTAGACTCTGAGACAGTTACAACACAAGCCATCGGAGCTCTTCACAGATCTGAGAAAGGAGGCTTACTATCACATCTTATCTCACGAACACAGTTCACGCACCCCGGAAGCTACTCAGCTGTCTGCACAGAAAACAGAGCGGATATAAGGGGCACTGTGACACAGTGATATATAACTATCAAGCAGCGTCAGGCTTATCGAAGCCGCTGCAACAGGTCACCTTTCAAAACAACATACGCGAAAGTCGCCGAGCTGGCCCAACTCAAGAGCGAGGCTTCGCTCTGCCTCTTGCGGGCAGAGTTACCATCATCCATCATAGGTCTGGAGGACCGTTTCGACCGGGGGCGGACGCCTCGCTCATATGCCAACGGTCCCCATCCAAGGAGACTGGGTGGTCAGACTGGCGCGGTGGATTTCGCTGCTTTTCTGAAGGCATCTGGATCTCATGAGCATTCTGTCTCGCCGCCTCGTCAACCCCAGCCGGCTCCAACACTCACCTACCAACAACTCCCGCACAAACTATCGACTGTTTCACCTCGACTCGTTGCGCATGTTGCGCCGCCACCTGGAATTTCGACACAGATGTCTGGAAGGCGAGGTATGCCTCCCCATGCTTCGGATCAACCGCCGGTCAAGAAGCAGAGTAAGTGGTCACCAGAGGAAGATACCCTCATTATCGAGCTTCGGGGAAAGGGGATGAAGTGGGAAGATATTTCCAAGCGTCTGCCAGGTCGGAGCGCGATCAGTTGCCGTCTGCACTACCAGAACTACTTAGAAAGACGGAGTGAATGGGATGAGGAACGCAAGAACAAGCTTGCCAGACTGTACGAAAGGTAAGTTGACCACTTTGAACCTCAAGTTACCAGAACAATACCATGTTCTCTTACAACTCCTTTCAAGAAGGGTCTGACAAAATTACAGGTTTAAGCCGGAGATGTGGGCCAAGGTCGCAGAAGAGATGGCAGTCCCATGGCGAGCAGCAGAGGCCATGCATTGGCAGCTTGGTGAAGCAGACATGGCCAGACGTGCAGGCGTTATCCCTTTCTCTTTAGCTGCAGTCAACGTAGAGGGCAACAGCAGCCATCGAGGCTCGCCCTCACGCAGCCACGTTCACTCACAGTCCCAGAGCAGCATCTCTCGCGATCTTCGAGCACCATCGCCTCGAATGGTGTACAACAGACCTCCCCCGATGCCTGCCAGCAACCGAACCATGGCTCCTCGCCGAGAATCGATCCCCCCGCCTCCTCCCTTGCCTATGGGCCCTGATCCCGCCGAAGTTCAGTATGTGCCTGGACCAGGATTGGCCCCAATTCAGAACCAGCCACCGGCTCGAGGCGCTGGTATGCTTCCCGGCGTTGCTGAGCTCACTGGTGGTGTTAGTCCGTATACTACGCCAGCAGCAGTACCTAACTTGGGGCCTATGCCCGGGGTTGGCTCTGGGTCTTTATACTCAAGTCTTGCCAGTTACTCGATGGAGTCGGCCGGAAATAAGCGAAAAGCTTCGCCAGATCACTACCAACACGAAGCAAGTCAGCGGCGCCGCATTGCGTAGCTTGAATTGGCCTCTGGCAAATGTATAACATCTGCACACAGGAGTTAAGATGCGAGAATTTCTTTATCATTTCTGTTGCGACTCGGTTTGCAGAGTGTGGTGTTTGGGTTACGGACAGGGTGATGATTGTACGACTTTATCATGATGGATTTACACAACGGTTGCATAGTTGTATGGAATGAACAGAACAAGGGACTTGGGAACTGACGATGTCTTGGCTTGATGCTCGACTGAATCGTAATCAAGGATCACAGCAGCATATTGGACTTGACGACTGGACGGGATAGGATGGGACAGGATGGGACAGGATGGAATGTGGACATGACTCGATGCAAAGAAAACATTTGTGGAAAAAACATTAGTGGTGTTTCTTTTTCTCTCTCTTTCGATTCTTTGAATTGTCTTTTACTATGGTATTATTTCCTTATTTCACTCTTGCATTTGGTCAGAGGCATCTGGATAGCCTTGGCAACGGAAGCATCGCAGAGGATGAGGCCAGGGGCGACCTCGGGAAAATGGAGTTGAAAGAGAGACTAGGTTGTTATTTGTTGCACAGCGTTTGCTTTTTACTTGTTCAATGTTGTTTTGCTCAGTTCGATAGACATGACTGGGAATACGATAGAGGAGAAACCGGTCTAGATGGATTGTACAGTTAGTATCGTTTACTTTTGTTCAAGAAAGTGTCTTGAATCTAATGCAAGTTCGAAAGCGGGTTACTGCTCTTTGTTGGTTCAACAAGCATATATGTGTGCAGGTTTTAAATATCGGTGAAAGATGCTTCGTAAAGTTGGTATCCATGTTCAATATACAGTGCTCATTTTTGCAACGCCTATAAGATGTTGATGTTGACTTTTGCCGCAGCTTACCGTGCCTGCTGTGCTCATGACGGTCGACTACATACCACCCACCAGTTGTCCTTCTCATAGCCGCTCTCCACCACGTCGCCCCCAGCCGCCACGACGTCCTCCTCGAGCTCACCCTCCTTGTACAAGTGATAGTAGCGCTGGAACGTGCCCCCGGGCTCCTGGCCCTTTGGCTTGCGCATCACCCACGACACCAGGCGGTCCTGGTCACTGCCCGCGTCCCACCCGCGACGGCTCGACGCCTGCTCAAGCGCCCACACGTAGACAAGAACACAGCCGGCCTGGGGCGTCACGAGAGCTAGCAGCTCTGCGATGGCGGCTTGTCGACGCTCGCGTGTCGACATGTGGTGCACAACAGCGATGCAGATGACAAAGTCGGCGGCAGCCTTGCGGTAAGGAAGGGCGAAGCCATCCGCAACAGCAACGTCGACATCGGAGATCCTAGGATCGAGCTCGACGCCGTCCTCCCGCGGCCGACGCAGCTCAGTCCGGGCGAGTTGGACAAGCGACGGACTCCGGTCGGAACCAAGCAAGTGAACAGCCGGGTTTACACGCAGATACTTCCCGTTACCGCAGCCGACGTCGAGACCAAGACTGCCTGGCTGCTGGGAGAGCAAGAAGCTGGCAACGCGAGGCCAGGGCTTGTGGCGGGTGGCTGAGAAGTGCGGAGCGATGGCCTCGTAGACATCGTGGACGTGGGTAGCCTCGTATGTCTCGGGCGCCTCTTCTGCTGCAGATTGCGAGAACTCTTCTGCGGGGGGTTGAGATGACTGCTCGCGTGGTCTGTTCTCTTCATCTCCAGCCGGCGTGGCCGACGAAGCACTTGCCATGATGAAGACTAGGTAGGTAGTGATGAAGAGAAGCTCTCTCTCTCTTGCAGGGTCACCTGGTGGAGTACGGTAGAATATTCCCCTGTCTCAATTATTTTTGAGGCAATCTTAGAGGAGGGGCGTGAATTTTGCTTGTGTCTGAGCGTGTGTGTGTTGGGCTGCTTTTTCTTTTTTGTTGGTTCTGTTTCTGCAGATGATACTGTAATTGTCAAATCAACTAATTTCTCCAATAATCCAAAGTGAGAAGTGAGTGAAAGTGCCCTGGTCTGGGCGGGTAACGAACGGGTGTGGCCCGTACCTTATTAGTGGAGTCTTTGGTTTAGGGCGGCTCCGTCTGTGGCTTGAGGTGGGATGACTCCTTTGAACTGTTGGTTGATAGTGAGACATTGAGTAATAGGTACTTATCAATATACGTATAACTCATATTGATACAACTTTATCTGAATTCAACGGTCAAGTTTCAATTAGAGGCTGTCACATGCAAGAGCCGTATATTGGCCGATGAGTGTCAAATAGATGATATGGTATACTCAGGTACACTACAACAAGATCTATGTGATGCGATGAACAAGATATTACCACATAAGAAATATCTCCTCCCCTGTCCGAATTTGAGGCCCCCGGTCAACGAACACCCTCGGATCCGCCTCAGGGCCTCAAAAACCACCTTCAGGGTCCCCTGGTCCGGTCACTGCACCACAATCTCATCTCTCCAACAGCCCAACACGTTACGAATACCTCTTTTCACATCTCATCACCCCATTCACAAGCAAGACTTAACAGCCACCTCGTCAAGAAAAAGAAAAAAGCGAGCCCATGCCATTCTCCATGGAACGTTTCTGGCGTTGACGCCCCCTCCCTCCACCGCGACTCGCGTGTCAAGTAAAGGTACGTATATCATACACGCATGTCCTTAGTCGGTTGAGCGTTCGCGCCAGGGGTTCGCGAAGCTGTGGGCATGGATGCTCCCGCTCGCTTGAAAAGGGAACGCTGCACGTCATCCCATGCCGAGACCGAATGCTTCATAAGCCTTTTCATCCTTGATCATATAGAAGAGCCGAACTCGGTGTCTCAGCCGAACATGGCTGGCTTCCTTGTGGTTGCAACGTGCAACAGGGGGGGTTTGATGAATGCAACGTGGAAAATGTCTGTGATTCACAAGCTTTCTCGTCTTTTATAGTTCGGTTGAAGCATAATTTTCACATGGTTTGTGATTGCTGGTCTTGTAAGCCAAGGGTGTCCCCCTGTCATATCACATCTGACACGAACCGTTAATCTCACTCTCCCGCTTGTAGCGCCGGAACTGCTGATCTGCGACGATGTGCGTAGTATGCAACTTATGCAAATGTTGACCATTCATATCCGACTTGACTCAATGATGCAGGTAAGTTGTAACTAACAGTGTAACCAATGCTTTAAAACATCCTTGTATATTCCTTTTTCAATGTACATTCCTTTCTGTATCTATTACACGTCATGTCTTCATTTCTTGCCAGTGTTGAGCGGGCTGTTGGGATCAAACACATCGGTGGTGATGAGGTCGGGGTACGACACGCCACCCTGCTGGAGTGCGCTGTCCATAACCTCCATGATAGCAATACTTTCAGCCCAAGGCATTGAGGAGCTCTCCTTCTTGCCGTCGCGTAGGCATCGTGCGCACTCATCGGCCTCCCAGAACATGCCGTGGCCCCAGTTGTTGCGCTTGGGGTCTGTTGGAATCGGGCAGCTCACTACCTCCACCTTGCCATTGGCGTCCGACTTGATCACCTTGTACTCAGTCGGTCGGAACGCAGGGCCTGTGACCTGAATCTCGCCCTTGGAGCCCTGGATTCGGATGGCAGGACCGCCAGTGTAAAGACCGTCCACGTCGGTGGCGATGCGTAGTGAAGTGGTTGCGATGCCGACACTGTTATGCTTGGGGAACTGGCAGATGATGCTCGTGGACTCGTCGGCGCCGGTGCGGTACTTGTTGATAGAAGCCACGACATTGGGAGATTCTTTGTCTGCCTCGGGCTGAACGTGGTAGAGTGATTGGAAGATCCAAGTCAACGAGTAGATGCCGAGGTCAAGTAAAGCACCACCTGCAAGATCGGGGTTGACCATGCGGTTGGAGTCAGGGAAGTCGAGGTCGTTATTATCGGTGTTTTTGTTGAATGAAAGATCGGCTGTATAATTGGGTCAGCTACCACTCGAAAGAGAACGATATAAGAACTTGGTTGAGAAGCCTACTTACCGAATGTTCTATAAACAGTACCAATGTCTCCGGACTGGATCAATTCGCGAACCTTAATGCTGAGGGGGAAGTATCGCGTCCAGACAGCCTCCATGAAGAAGAGGTTCTTGGCCTTTGCAACCTCATAGAGCTTCCTGGTTTGCGCCACAGTCACAGTGAGAGCTTTTTCGCAAAGGACATTCTTACCAGCTTCGAGAGCCAGCATAGCATTTTGGAAGTGATGGCTGTGAGGAGTAGCGACGTAGATGATGTTGACATTGGGGTCGGCGACAAGTTCAGCGTAAGAGCCATAAGTCGCGGCAGATGAGGGACCGTCAATCTTTTTAATGAAATCGCGTGCGCGGTCGACGGAGCTGGAAGATGCAACTGCTACGATCTCGTGGCGCACGTCGTCGACGTCACGGGCAGCGGGGTCTGTGAGGATATCCTTGGTGAAGCCTAGTGGTGATAGTTAGCTTGGTGTTTGTGGAAGTTCATGGCATGAGATCTAAACTCACACTCAGCGATGCCACCGGTGGCCAGAATTCCCCATTTAGCAGTGTAAGGAGCCATAGCTACAGTTCTTGAAGATCTTACAAGGTTGAGTTATTTGGAAGTTATATGAGAAGGGCAGGTTTGATTATCCCAATTTCTTGATGGCAACGTCTTAAGTGACGTGACTTTATCCTAATATACCTCCAACCCCTCAAAGCTATGGCGGGGCAACAACGCAACCCGATCCAATGGTGTCGATAGCTAGACTGGAGGTGGAGGACAGAGGTTTTGTGGAGGAGAGGTACGGAATTGCTTCACTTAGCATGTCCGATAACAGTCTCCAGCCTCTTGGCCTAAATAGTTCTAGAATAGACATATTTTAATACAATTAACCAGAGTCTAACGGCTTTCTCAAGATTGACGGTGGCTGAATTATTGTTTATTTTAACGACGTAACTTATCTGAATTATAAATCTTTGTTGGATAATTGCGTGAAACCCCACGGCCCCCCGCGTTGATGTGCGGGGGTTGTTAACGGAAATAACGCGCTTTATCAACGTCATTAAGTGCCTGACTTTGTGATGTATCCGGGTTATTCCCAGATTGTAGGGATCTTCAAAGGCATCATGATATCGATTTGATAATTGTCTAGCTACTGACTGGGTATGCTAAACCCATTACCAGTGCTTAAATAGCTTCCATACTCTCTACACAGGCCTATCCTGATTATCACCGGTGCATGAGGTGTTGGCTCGATGGTTGCACAATACCCAACTCCACGCGGGGAATCTTAAGTGCATAGCCAGTGATTGGTTGCCTTGAATTGTGGTTGGTCGTTGTAATCGACGCCATGTGCAGGCCGTTTTGAGGCTCAACATGTCATGATCGCCCAAACACCATCACTAGAGCTATTTTTGACCTCGTTGTAGACTCAACGATCTAGCACCATCTTCTACAGCCCAATCCCATACAGCAACCCCTATTTCAGTTGTTAAGTAAAGTCGTTGAACATGGCCGCCAAATTAGCAAAGGACATCGCCCTCAAGGGCTCATCTACTACCATGCCAAAGCTGGTCTATGGCACCGCCTGGAAGAAAGATAGGTCTGCAGATCTCGTCTACTCTGCAATCAAACATGGCTTCCGTGGGGTTGACACAGCAGGCCAGCCTAAACACTACAATGAGAAAGGCGTAGCGCAGGGTGTCCAGAGAGCCATCAAGGACGGCCTTGTTACGCGCGAAGGACTATTCGTAAGTGAAGCCTCCCATCAACATATCTAAAAGCTGGTTAATACTAACCCATCATCAGCTTCAAACAAAGTTCTCACCTCCAGACAACCAAGATGAGAACGCACCTTATGATTTCGATGCGCCGCTGGTCGACAAGGTTCATCAATCGGTCCGGTCATCACTGGCATACTTCACCATCGATGGCGAGGAGCCTTACTTTGACAGCGTGCTTTTGCATAGCCCACTTCAAACTATCGAGGATACCATCACAGCATGGAAGACTCTCGAGACTTATGTGCCACACAAGATTCGCAACCTAGGCATCTCAAACACAACACTCCCAATTCTCAAAGCGCTTAACGATGCAGTCTCCGTCAAACCTAGTGTTGTTCAGAACCGCTTTTATCCCGATACAAAGTTCGAGGTAGAACTCAGAGCTTATTGTCGGCAGCAAGAGATCGCCTTCCAGTCTTTCTGGACCTTTAGCGCTAATCCTAGACTCGCTGTCACCAAGCCGGTCAAGACCGTCGCAGACAAGGCAGGTGTTGAGAAAGTGGCTGCGTACTATGCTCTTGTGTTGGGCCTTGAGGGTGTCACGGTTCTCGATGGAACGACAACGGAGAGTCACATGAAGGACGACCTGGAGGGCATTCAGAAAGTTTCCTCTTGGGCAGAGTCTGACGGCGCGACTGAGTGGGACTCGGCTTTGAAAGAGTTCAAGCAAAGTATCGGAGAAGTTTGAGGTTATGTGTAGGGCCGAATATGCTTTGTATAAAACCCTCGTTGCTCTTCGAGTCCTTTATGGTTCAGTAGGATAAGCAGGAAGCTAAATGCACTGTACGGTAGTAGTACAAATGATGCTAAATTGACTCACGAGTTTTAGAATTCATGATTTATACATTTGCGTTCTCTCACTTTCTTTCCCGGCCAAAGCCAAAATATGCAGCGGGTGCCTTGCCAGTGACAGGAACTGGCAAAGTGACAACCATATTTAATATTTAACGTCAGGGCATTCACCTAATGCTCTTCGTTTGCTTTTCCCACCAGCTACCAACTGCCATCTTTCTTACATTCTTTCCTCGGCTTTTGTGCGGATTCCTCGCATCTTTTTCTGTTTCCTCTTCACAAACAGACTCTTGACATCACCATTTGGCAGCAGATATCGAGATATTCAAGTATCACGTCTCGGTCGATTCCGTCGATAAACACTTGATACCATGCCTCCACAGACAGGACATAATATGACTCTCCGTCAGGCAGCCGTCGAGCGAGACTTTGGGCTCAGACCTAGTGAGTCCCCCACTGCATAACAATACATGATACGTTGTTTGCTAATCGTCAAATTCAGGTCGAGGTAAACTGTTTCGACCTCAGTTACCTGTTGAACAGCCCGAAGCGCCCGAGCCATCTCCTATCGAGACAAGCACATCTTCCCAAGAGGCCGACTTCCCTCAGAACAGCCCTACCTTGCCAGCCCAACTTATTCAACAGGACGATCGCTCGCCCACCATTTCTCCTGCCGAAGTTCACAAGAGCCTCCCTCGGAAGCTTAAGAAGCCCCCCAAGAGACGCCGTAGCCAAGAATCTCGCAGCAGTGACGAAATTCCAACTCTTCCTCCCAACTTTCCACCTTGTCCCATCGCACGACCTGACCGCCGCGCTGTGGCCTTCTGGCGCGATACCTGTAACGCCGTCAAAGACGCCGAAGGAGACGTCAACGGCTTTGACGCTGTCAGATATCTGCTGATGAGACCAGGGGGACTTGGCAACCCTGCCCCTCTCCTTCCAGACGACTCCGAGGCTGTTAAGGACATGCGAAAGGACACCATTGACCTGGATAAGATCCATCGTCGACAACAGGAAGAGGAAGAGATCGCTAGGGCGAAAGAGGAGCGTCGTCAGGCAAACAAGCGACGATACCGGCCTCGTGGTCAGGTCGACAGAGAGCGAGCCGAGCGAAGAGCTGCATTAGCTGCTCAGAAGGCTCAAGAGTTGAATGAAGAAGCTCCCAACCCAATCGAAAACGACATGGAAGTTACTGCTGCCGCCACAAACAATAAGGAAACTGCCACTGTTACCACGAACAGTCAGGAAGCCACCACCATCACTACTACGAATAACGAAGAATTTGTCACTGCCACCACAACCGGTGGGGAAACTTCCACTACCAGCGTAAAGGATTGAGAGGATCTATGTCTACATTATGGTGAGGCCTGAGACAAAGAGGTTGAGGTCGAGCGAAGAGCCCTAGAGGAGTAGTGAGGAGGGAACATCGAGAAGCAAGCACTGGAGTTGTACTACCACCGATGTAGAAAATGTATTTTCGGATCTGGTGGGCACTACGTTACATAGATGCTTAGACATTGTGGTCTAATTCTGTACCATAGACTGTACCATAGAGGAATATCCTGTGTGTTCATAGTGTCATTCTCACATAGAGCATCTTACTTCTGCCCTTACACAAACAATTACGAGTGGCTCGCACAATATTCATCAACCGCATTTATGTTTTGTTGCATTTGTGTTTTGTTACTTTGTTTAGCTTTAATCAGACTTTCCAATATCCTTTGCAAAGGTGTTTGCCACGATAAATGGAAAGCATGCCGTGGCCTCCATGTAAACCTTGTGAATCAAGGTTAGTGTTTACCCAGTAACGAGCGGAGTATTAAAGTCAACTTACCTTCACATGGTCAGCGCCAATCTTGATCTTACCCCACGAAACAGCCTCGTCTGGTCTCGCACCAGCATCACTGCCATCGAATTCTTGCGCTGTGTTGATGTAGACAGCCGATTCAGCACCGTTTCGCATCAAGCATGCGTTGGCAATGTGGTGCTTGATGATACCGCCACCGAGAATGATCATGCCGGCTCGCTTGGCTCGGACAGCGATGGTGTTAATGCGGCGGATGTCCTCAACTAGGTCGATCTTCAGCTGCAGAGGTGAGGACTTGAAGGTGTGGAAGTAGAGCATATCGCCCAGACTTCCATCAGTGATGGCAGGGCAAAATACGGGGATGTTGTTTTTGTACGCCCAGTAGTAAACAGATCGCTCGTCGTTGATCTCCTTACCCAGACGGTGAACTACCTTGGAAGGGGTCCAGTTAATCTCCTCTTCGGTGCCCTTACTGGCCTCTTGCTCCTCTAGCATCTTGTCGAGGATGGGAACAACCCAATCCTCGAAAGCACAGTAGTTTGCATTCGGCACAACAAGGTTTCCGATACGGTTGAGACCCTTTCGTCGGAGATCAGCTCCAGGTGTACTGAATGAGCCAACATATGTGTCGCCAAGGCACTTGATGAAGTCCTCCTCAATGCCACCTGCAGTGGTGACGATGCACGAGACGTGGTTATGCTCTACGAGCCAACGGAGAACGCCTCGGAGGCCTGAAGAAATAAGATTTGAAGTATAGCCCAGGAAAATGGTCGTCTTGTCTCCCGTCTCAGGATCCTTCCACGCACGCTATAGGTTGTTAGCCAGCCTGGCACTTGGTCGACTCAGAAAAGTCGACTGTAGAGTCTCTTTGTGAATCTCAGCGCACCATATCGTTGATAATCCTCACAGCTTCACACATAGAAGAAGCCTGGAATCCCATGTGGCGCATGCCCTCGTAGAGGTCCTCCGCCGTGATAGGCCCTTTGAGCTTGTTAAAGTCCAACTCCTCGACTTTCTGTGCGTCCTTGGGCATTTCCTCAGATTTCACTAGAACGGCATCAGTAGCCGCCGAGGGCGGAGCGTCTTCGTTGGAGGCCATAGTAGTAAATGGATGTATTGTAGAGATGGTGGATTGTAACTCGTAAGTTCTGGGTCGTAAGTTGTAAAATATGGATGCACAGAATTCGATAGATATATGAAGGCTTAGTAAAAGAGTCCGAACGCACTTGATTTGCCCGAAATTCGAAACCTGAGATTTCGATATATAATGATTTTCTCTAAACAAGTATATACTTTAAGTATTACTTTATTCTCTCACCTTTAGATAATAAACAATCATCAACCACATTTTTCATGATTTCTTCCGTGAGAAATCCCGGCTCCCGGCTCCGCATTGAAAAAAACTCGGCGGGGTCTATCGGGGCTTGAAGAATGGGCGTGCACGTATAGACTGCCTATCTTAGCCTAGCGTTTATGTCGCGGCAATTCTGGCTCTAGCCCCCCTGAAAAGCCGACCCTTCGTCCCTTCCATGCCATCCACCACTGAGCACTAAGCGCCACGCGACAGTGTGTCTAGTGTGTCCATCTCAATTTGCAGGCGCAATGGGGTCGCTTGAGCTTGGGCCCCTTGCTGAGGATGAACGCCTGAGGCTGGCATCGAATCCCCCAAACCTTCGACCTGCATCCATCGCGAGAGTCATTGTCGCTATTGTATTACACCCGCATTTCCATCCTCCCTACTCGTCGCGCCCTTAGCATTCGAATATAATATCGCTAATAAGCTACCCGCGTGCTTCGATCTTTCTTATTTCATACCATTCGGCGCTACGGTTCAGGTTCTTTTGTGTCCGAGACGCGACGTCAACAGGACGGGAACGACACGACTACGACATCTGCAAGTTTAATCGTTGGGCGCAACAAAGTAAATTACGCAACAAGACTATCGACATCGGCGCGACGCACAGCATACTTAGGTGAACATTGCCTCCTGCATCCCAGGTACATGGGCTGTTCAGTATAAAACTACCGATTCCTTCGGGTTTCCTTCGGCTATTGAGAAATGTATGCACACAACTTTCTTGTTCCATTACCTTGTTATCCCGAAACATGCGAAAGAAGCCTTTCAGAAAAGACCGCAGCCGTCGGTGCATGTCCCAATCTCCTTGTTCGCAACCTCCTGCATACTGACTCCATCCTCCAACGTCTAGGGCCTCAAGATACTCACGTTATGAAAGGTCTAGATCGCCGCGTGATCGCTCTCCTGACCGATTCGATAGGCCAGCACAGTATGCCGATGGAGACAGGCGACGACCATCGGAAACCCGACCCGGCAATGGAGGTTTCCCGCCTGGCCGTGACTTTGGTGATCCCTTGCGACGTGAACCTCCTCGTGGACCGAAGGCCTTAATTGATGCGCCTAGTGGGCCCCGTGGTGGAGGTTTTGGGGGCGAATTTCGAGGTGGTCGCGGCCGAGGGCGCGGCCGTGGATGGTCCTCAAGGGACGACAGTCGAGATCGGGGTCGAGACAGGGACGTTGATTTTCGTGACCGTTATCACGATGATAGAAGCCGTGAACGCGACCGCGATCGCGACAGAGAATGGCGCGAACCTAGAGATTTCAGAGCTCGTCGCTCACCTATCGGCCGCGCGAGATCACCCACTCGAGATTTCAGGGATCGAGAACGTGAAGGACCACTGGGAGTAGATGCGGATAGATCCCGACGCGGCTCTCGAGATGGAGGACCCCCTTCGGCAGGATCGTCTTCTTCAGACCCCCAGTTTGGCATGGCGCCTTACCCCCGTGGTGGAGGATTCCATCGAGGACGTGGCCGAGGACGAGGTGACTGGTCTGAAAGAGGACGTGGAAGAGGGCATTACATGGACGACAGGAATGATCGCTACCCACGCAGTCGGTCTCAGGAAGGTCGCTGGGGAAGGGACCGTGATGACAGGGACCGGATGGATCGAATGGATCGTTATGCTGACCCAGATGTCCGACGTGAAATCCAACACGAACGTGATCCCCGGGACCGCGAACTATTTCGAAACAAATTGGAAGCTCGCGCCAACGCTGGCCACGACTCAGGACTCTCTAGCAAGGAGGTGTCACCACCACCTGTCGCGCCATCTGCACCTGCTTTTGGACCCGTTTCTAACAGGGGATTAAGTGTAGGAGAGGGTTATGTTCCTGCCAGTGCCGCAGCGAAGATTCCGCCTACAGCTCCTAGGGCGTTTGGTGATCGACCTCCTTCCGCTGGTCACGATCCAGCTATGCCTTCCGCTGGCCTCGGTAAGGCAATGATTCATGACGGCCCCTCGATTCCAGTCGGCCCTCGAGCCCAGCAGCCTCCACCTCCGCGACCTTCGAGCAAGCAATGGATCAATCCGAATCTGAAGAAAGCGCCCGAGTCACCCAAGCTAATGCGATCCCCGAGCTTTGTGCATCAACGACCGGTTTTGCGCCGTGATAGTTCACAGTATGATCATTATCACGACGACGAGAGGCGGCCACGCAGCAGTGATGCGAAATCAGACTCCGTTTACGACAATCGGGCCCGATCAAATTACAGCGCAGAACCAGGAGAAATCACCGTTAAGTCCGAGCGAGAGTCTCAATCTGCAAGAGCTTCCATGGATCGGGATGCACGGCCTACTAATGCTTCAAGGCGAGACTCTTATCGGTCTGGCCCGTCGCCCACAATGGAGAACATGCCTAGATTTTCCCAGGTTTCTGAAGAGCGTGTAAGAGAGATGAGAGAACCCCCGAAGGAACTGCTAAGGCGAAAATGTGGTCGGGCAACTATAAAGGCTGTTAGATTTGATGTGCCACCAAAGCCAGTGCCTGTGGAGCAAAACTCGGAATCTGACGACGACGACGACATGGCCGACTATTTTGATATGGAAATTGAGAAGACGGAAGCTGAATTAAGCAAGTTGGAAACACCGAAACTTCCAACCCAAGTGATGGCTCGTTTTGCAGCTCTGTCTCACGGATCAATGGTCAAGATTGTCGGAGAGAGTGAAGGGCTGCTCAAGATGGTGGAAGAACTGCCAGGAGCAGCAAACAGGGTCACCGTCGAGAAGGTTGCAGAGCCCGTTCCGATCGAAGAGGAGACGAAACAAGACGTGGAAATGACAGATGTCACCGACAACGAGATCCAAGTTGAATCTGAACCACCAAAGCCAGCATTGGAGGAAGCTGAGACTGAACTCGAACCTGAGTATGAGCCTGAGCTTTCAATTAATGTTGGAAAGTCCGAAGAGCCCGTTATTGAACACACACCTAAGCCCTCACCGGAAGCCACTCGAGAGATTGCAGAAGAACCCACAGAACCGCCTGTCAAGAAACTTGCCGAACACAGCGATAAGCCGGACGAGACAATCGTCGAGATCCTTGAAAACAAACCCGACGAAGACCGCGCTGAGAACGTCACTGAGAAGTCTATCGAAAGTGCTGTGGAAAAGAGCACTGAGAACATTGTCGAAAAGGACGCCAAGGACCCTATTCAGCAAACCGAGAAGGAGGAGACTCGCGAACTTGCTCCCGACCCTACTGCTGCTGACATTTCTGCCACTGCTGCTTTCACTACCGCTACCACTGCTGAGCCCACTGCTGAGCCAAGTCCTGCGCCAAGTGCCGAGAAGATGGACATCGACCAACCTCCTGTTCAGACTGTTCCAGCTATTCCTGAAGCCCCAATGCTCCTTACTGACAATGCAGCCCAAGATACGGCTCCCATGGCAATCGAAGTTGTTCCTGAAGAGCCAGTAATTGAGCCGGCGAAGACCAACGAGAGATCCATCGAGACGGCCAAGGAGGCGCCTGCGGAGAAACCTAGTGAAGATAAGCCAAGCGAAACACCAGTAGAGGCCAGCGCCGAAGAATCTGCACAGACACAGACTGAGAAGGTCATCGAAGCCGTTCCGGAAGTTATCCCCGCAAAGGCCGATGAAGCCGCTGTCGTGAAGCCTGCTGAGACTGATGCCAATCTGCACATGGAGACTTTCCCGGATAGATCTGAGCCTTCAGCACACGATCATGTTGCGACTCAGGGTGCTCCTGCTACTGTCATCGCTCATCATGTTGTCTTGCAGACGACGGAGACAGCATCGAAACCGCCTAGTACGCCGTCGCAGGTCGACGATGATGAGACTGAGTCTGAGGATGATTCGTTCATGAATCTTGATACTGTTCGACAATACATGACCACGCCGCCGATTGACAGTCTCCCTGATTTCAGCTGTCAACCTTGGGACAAGGATAGGGACTTCATGCGCACCCTGGATTCTGACTCGGTTATGGATGATTTTGTCATCGAGCACTTGGACAAGATGCATATCGAAAAGTCGACCGAACAGGAACACGATAAGAAGATTTACGCCAAAAACTACTTGCGTTATTTGGAATTTACCATGTCAAACGATCCAGCTGCCGTCAAGAGTCGTGGCAGGTTCTCGGTCTCGACTGGTATCGAATTCACTGGGACAGTGACTCCTGAACCAAAACATGAAGGGAGCGGGCGCGGGCGCCGATTCGCAACTGAGCGAGACCTGGAACGAGTTCTGCAAGCATCCATGCGAGAGGACGAGGAAAGGAGAGAACGTGAGTTGAGAATGCAGCAAGAAAAGTACCGCACAGATAAGGAAGCCGTCATCCCGGATATGATATGGACACAGGAAGACAGGGACAATGCGAAGTATATTGACAAATCCGGATACGTACCTGTTGACCGCTTGGTATCGACATGGCGTGTTTTGCCACCCGTCAACAACTTCAATGAAGAAGAGGCTAGCCTGTTTGAAAAGAGATACTTGGAAGCACCCAAGCAATGGGGTCGGGTTGCAGAAGCAATTCCGCATCGCGACTTTGGTGCTTGCATTCAGTATTACTACATGAACAAGAAGGATCTCAACCTTAAGGAGAAACTCAAGAAGCAGCCTAAGAGGCGCCGAAAGGGCAAAGCGAAGCAGCGATCTAGTGCATTGGTGTCGGAACTGGGCAACGGCGACGGGGAAACGGAAGACAACCACGAGACGGGAGAAAACGGCGAGAGAAGACGTCCACGACGCGCAGCTGCTCCGACCTGGGGTTTTGAACAACCGCCGATCGACACAGAGAACTCAACCCCTAATGCCACACCCGGCAGGCGTGGAGGGTCCGCCAAGGTTGATCATCCGGAGAAAATCGATGGAAGGAAGAGACGAAGAGGCCCCAAGGAGAAAGAGCCCAAGATACCCAAGCCGAACCAGACCTTGGCCGCAGCACCAGTGCCAGGCAAAGGCAGGTCGAGGTCAAATTCAAGAGCACTCAACACCGACGGTTCCTCTACTCCTCTCCCACCTTCGGAGGGTCTTCGAATTCAGCCTCAGTTCGAACAGCACCCCGTCGGTATGCAACCTCCCTTTTCTGTACAACAACAGCCTATCCCGAGCATGGAACGCCCTCAATCAGTTGCTCCCTCGTCCATCTCCGAGGTCATGGCAGCACCATCACTTCGACCTGATCCGCCGCCTCAACCTGCGATGGCTACATTCAATCTAGCCCATCAAACATCATCCGAACGCAAGGCGCCAACCCAAGCATCCAGTTACTGGAGCGTGTCTGAATCTAATGACTTCCCACACCTCCTACGCTCGTTTGGTTCCGACTGGACAGGAATTGCTGCTCACATGGGTTCGAAGACCGCAGTCATGGTAAGTCGCTGTTATTATTAAGAATGAACAAGTATTAATTACTATAACAGGTCAAGAACTACTTCGTCCGTCAGAAAGATCAAGGTAAGGCTGAGTGGGAGATACTGGTCCAGGAGGCCGAGTTGAAGAAAACCGCCGGTGAGAGGCTACCTGATCCCCCACAGCCATCAACAGGAGGACGAGGGAGGAGATATGATAGCTCGACTGCAACTTCTCGGCCTCTAGCCGTTGCTCCAGGTATTGATATGCATGGTGAACCGTCGCAGCCCAAGATGGAACCTGCTGTTCAACCTCCCCGTGGTCAGCCATTCCCCAATTTTGGTGGTGTTCCCATCGCCCAAGCTCCCGTTCAACAGCCACCCTTGGTGCAGCCTCAGCAGCAGCCGATGGTTATGGGACAACACCCTGCGGCCCCGCCAGTTACTCAGACAATGTCACCAGGCCAAAGACCTCTAAGAGCTCCTGTGCGACAGTTTGGATTCCCCGATGGCGAACGCGAGCCTGGTGCTCGCGTACCACTTCCGCAGAAGGCCTCTTCTCGACATCCCGGCGCAGAGCCACGTGAACAACGACCTCTAGCTGCCGCACAGCCTCTCCAGCCTTCTCCTCGTGAAGCTATGATGGAACACAACGCTCAGATTGAGCGTCAAAAGATGGACACGCAGCTGCGAGAACAAGAGCAACGCGAGTTGGCCCGACAGACAGAGAGACAGCCGCTACGCGTTAAGCAGGAACCTGAGATGGCACCACAGCCGCACCACTACGAGCAGTATGGCCACCGTCAACAAGGCAGCCTTGGTGGCCAACCATTGGCGAGGCCGCCGCAGGAACCCGGACGTCCTCCGTCATATGGCCCCCCTATGCAGCAGCAAGCTCCTGCACAGCCAATGCGAAACCTGATGAGCGAGCAAACACCGGTCCGCTCACCTCAGATGGGCACACCTACCAGTCGTCCCGTATCGTCGCTTCAGCAGAGGCCGTCGTCAGGATCGATGCACGATCAATATGGCTCAGCTACACCTCAAGCTGGTACTCCAGTTCAAACCCCCGCACCAGCGCCTCCTCGTCAGACTGAACCTCGAAAGGGAGGTCTTAACATCATGTCGCTCCTTAACGATGAGCCTCTGCCACAGCCTAAGAGAGTCAATGATGTGACTAATACGCCCTCAAGACCATCGCCTACTCCTCCACCTCAGACCATGGGCCGTGCACTTCCGGGGCCTGCGCCGCCTTCTCAGATGCGGCGTGGCGATCCAGAGCCATATTCGCCTTACGCTAGAGGTACGCCAGGAATGCCGTCCCTGAAGCCCACATATGCGGATTCTCCTCAACCCCAGCACATGGGTAGCTCTAGGGCATCGATAGGGGTTTCGCTCGAGGCTGCAGCAGAGAGGGACTACTACAGGCAGAACCCCTATCAGCCTACAAATCACAGCAGGACAAATTCGCCACAAGGTGGGCATCGCTATGCTCCTCCACCTGGGCCTCAGTACCAGAACCAGGGATACCCGACTTCGTACGCTGCTGCAGGTCAAGCGGCTCACGCTGGATCACCGGGAGGGCAATATGGGCTTCATCCGTCTTCCTCTCGCTCGCGCGAAGTTCCCCAGGGTGGCCGTGAAACTTCATGGCCACCAGCGCCTCAACAACCTCCTTCAAGCATGCAGCAGCCAACTGGTTGGCCATCACAGCCGCCTCCGAACGCATCGCAGCAACCACCGCAACAGCAACAGCAGCAGCAACAACAACAACAGCAGCAGCAGCCATGGCCGACTCAGCACCCCACATCCAAGCCTCAAACTCCTGCACCATCCTGGGCCCCTTCACAACCGCCTCCTCCACAACAGTCTCACCATATGCCCATGAGAGACGATGGACGGAATCCCTATTACGGAGGTGGGCCCAGCATGCCACCACAGCAGCACCAGATGCACGCTCGCTATCCGTCAACGGGGTCTCGTGGCCCAGAGTCGGTACCACCACCTACGCAAGCGTACCCTCGTTATGCCTCCACCCCTGGCCCTGCTCCAACTAGGGACATGAGGGAGATGCCAGGCCGCACTTACACACCTATGGGTTATGATGCTCGTGGACCCCCGCCACCGGGTGCTCCCGTTTACTCAGGCCACGATCCTCGGGACCCAAGAGATCCTAGAGACCCAAGAGATCCCAGAGACCCAAGAGATCCTAGGGATCCGCGAGACATGATGAGGGGAGGACTGAGACCCCACGAGTATGAAAGACATCCGGATCATTATAGAAGATAGCGTGGGTACATCGTCGTTATGGAGAAGTTGCATATGCGGTCTCTTGTCAATTTTGTTTGGCGTAGCAAGCTTGGGGTTTTGCATTATTGATCTCGGTTGGCTGTTGCGGAGTAAGAGCGGTTTGATCTTTGTGTAAACTATATAAGAGCCTTCGATTGTACAAAACAGAGCGAGGGAAGGTCTCTTGCATGCAATTATGATTATTCAATTTATTTAATATCTCCGATTCCCAATATTTTACTGAGCTGCTGTTTGTTGATATATGACGTGATTCAGAAGAGCTACGGGGTCCACCCCTAAATTTAAGGTGAAAGCCCGCCATAAGTAAATAACCCCGCCAAAAGTAACTAAACTTTACGCGCCAACGCGTTAAATCCAACGACAACCTTACACAACTCAAAAAAGCACCAAGACACTCCCATCATGGCTTCACACTCGAGGTCAGCATCCGCTATGGGCGGCCATGAAAAGACATACTTTGAACAACAGCGCGAGGCTCTCATTGGCGAGATCGCAATGGCAAGATTTACTCCGCGAAGTAACAAGGAAAACAAACACTAATATTCTCTCCTGCAGAGCTTCGAGCATGTCTTGGCCAATATCAACAAACTAAACCGATCTCTGGAGGCAGTCACGGCGGTACGATCAACCCGTCTTCTACGTCATTCTTGAGTATCAATCAAACTGATGGGGTTTGCAGGTCGGAAACGAATTCTCATCGGTCGAAGCGCTGTGGTCGCAGTTTGAGAACGTCATGGGCAAGGATAACAATGCCGAGGGCGAGGGCGAGACGGAACAGGCTGATCAGACGGAGCAGCATGATGATGAGGGAGAAGGGGATACGACGGTGAAGCATGAGGGTTCGTGATAGTAAGGTTAGAGGAGGTTGTTTTATACCCCGTGGATAATGAATGAACGAATGATATTGATCAAGTACTAATAACGAAGACGTAGACGATGCAGACAGCTAGAGGGAGAATATCATATCAAGGGATGTCAGCATATTTATGTCACTGCATCAAACTAATTACCAAAAAACAATCTGTCTTCATTCATGTTGGCTCTATCTGTCTGGTTCTGCTCTAGTTCTCTACAATCTATCTTGATATCAAGACATGCTCTCATGTGGAGTCTCATAGTCTGCAATCCAGAACCAGTTCAATACACCTCTCACGCCGGCATTCTGAGCTCGGGGGGTGTTAAAAATCAGCCAATAGACGGTCCGAAAAGTGGAAGCAAAAGTAAAAGCAAATCAAACAATCGTAAGAACCTATACTCGCGTCAGCGCCTCAATGGGCTATTCGAATCTTCCTAGATTCCGCGTCGTGTACAATGCCTTTATCTTCAGCGAGGCTGGAATAGGGCAGTAGTGTTGTATGGTAAAGCAAATCCAGGGGTATAACCTTAAAACACCGTCGCTGGTAAATGAGGTATCGTGACCAATTTCGTTAGGACGCTTGAGGTAATTCATAGGTAAAGCAAATGTGTGTAAGCAAAGCCAAAGTAAATGCGTAAGTAAAGCAGAGCCGAGTATAGCAAGGTGAGTAAAGCAAAGCTGAGTATAGCAAGGTGAGTATGGCAAAGCCGAGTATAGCAAGGTGAGTAAAGCAGAGCTGAGTATAGCAAGGTGAGTATGGCAAAAGTAAGTGCTTATTGTAAAGCAAAGTTTCGTGAAAGGGTATTGGTATTCCCTTGGTGGGCGCTAATAGTCGCTGCTCCAATCTCGTTATAGCAAGATATCTTTCTCATGATGTCTAAGTCAAGAGGTATGTAAAGGAAATTGTGTGGTGTTTCCTGAAAGTAGATACGAGGTTCAATATGAGTTTGTCTCCAAACTATGTTAATCAAGATGAAGTATCCAACTTGGGGATATCCATTCGTTGTGTAAGAGCGTTGCTGAGCTCAGTGATAAGGGGTGTTTTTTTGTTGTTTTCTTCTTTTATCGTGCTCTGTCCTCATCATGTCCGTGTTCAGGGATAGAATTAGAAGAACTCCGCAGTTGGGTCAACACTGCTGTCGACCTCAGTGCCATCATCCTGGACGAGCTCGTTGTAATCCATTCCTGCTCTGTCCGCCATATCTGACTCTGGACTCTCAGGCTCAGGGTCTTCCTCGAGTGGTTTGACACGACGATAGTCGATTCTCTCTTCGCGTTCGGTGATTCGTACAAGATCGACAGCATTAGGTAGATTGCTGGCACGTTGATGGCCAAAGGACTCGGTGAAGCGATGAATGCCCTCTGCCATGTCGTCGTGCTGCTGTTCGAGTCGCTGGGTGAACATGTGGGCATCGCGGGCTTCCTTGTTAGCCTGTTCAGCTTCGGCCTTTGCCTTCTCCAACCGCTTCTCGACGAATTTGTAGATCTGACGACGTTTGTAGGCGGCGCCAGGGTCCTCTCGCTGTGTTTTTGCTTCGAGGATCTGTGAGACACGTGCTGCGCGATCCCATTCATTGTGGATCACTTCGTTTCGGTTGATAGCAGATGGGATTCTGGCGTGGTTTGCTTGTTTGGACATCGTAGCTGCCATTGTCGCTTTCTGATATTTGGTATATTGGTCTCTGACACGGTCGGGTTCACACCCATCAATCAGTGGTGCTTCAGGGTGGCTTAACGCCGCCTGTACCTCGTACTGGGATCTGATGTCAGTATCACGAACTGGGCGTAGTTTGAAATTGTACTCACTGCACTGGGTCTTTCTTCAAGATCGGAAACTGATTCATTACTTCCGGTGTTGGAAGGGCTTTGCTGGTAGAATTTCTCGGCAGCTTCGTCGCGGATCATTTCATTATTTTCAGCCAAGACGCCGATTTCTTCGGTCCAAGGTCTAACACCAATGAACCCAGAGCGGCCTATACTTGTCAGTAACAATTCCATCGGAGAGTGGCTGCGTTCTTACCAAACATCTTGTCGGGGCTCTTTGATCGGACGTTTTGTAGAGACTTGAAAAAGTCCGAGTAATCGGCAGTCTCAACATCCTTCATCGCTGCCTGGGTAGGTGGGTTTCCTGCAGGTCCTTCGGGGATCGTCTGTTCATCCCACTCAATGCTAGAGGTTATTTCGAAGGTGTAGGCGCTGAATTGCTCTTCATTTTGGGCCTCCTCAAGGTAAGAGCCTTCATTTGCGACACTGGCACTTCGTGTGTTGGGCTGGGGGTGGTCATCCTCGGGAACCTCGCGAGTGTCGACAACGCTTTCGTGATCTTGAGTCTCGGACTCGCCAGTAGGAGCTCCTTCGTTGTTGAGTTCAACATCCTGAGTGTTGGTACTGTAAGCCTCGGCCTTCAATTCTGGAGACTCGGTCACTTCCAGAGGTTGTTCGACTTCTTCGAATCTCTCGCGGATAGGTCTCTCCTCTGGTGTTTTCTCAACCTTAAGCCGATCACAAACCTGAGCAAGAATAGCGGACTGGCTGAAATCGTAGTTGTTGCTCATAATGTCTAGGTGTCGACGTAGAGCCTATAAGTTGGTTAGACGACTCGTTTCAGACGATCCCTTGTTTACATTGATTTGGCCAACTTACCATGTCCATGATCTCATCTTGGGGAAACGGTCCTAGGACAATTTCCTGAGAGTATCGAGAGGATTCATCTGCAGAGTTGTGAGTAAAGGTAAGTAACCGAGTGTATGAGAGCCTACCATCGGAATCATCGCGTAGTGCCTTTCGGCTGTCTCGAGCCTTGGGGGTCTGGAGTTGGTCATTGCTCCCTTCTCATCGTTAGTAATTACAACAACATAAGCACCAGAAAAGAATTTACCATGCATAGAGATCTCGTCTCGGAAGCGTCTGAAGGGGGTAGGAGGGTTTGCAGGAGCTGGAGGAAGGTCCTCCATGGAGATGTCATGCTCCGGTCTGTCTGAAGACTCACTTGGAGATCTTGGCGACACGAGAGTCTCCTCATCGAGGCGACTGTTGCTGATGGTGTTGAATCCAATACGAGGATCGGAGAAGCTGCGGATGAGCTCGCCCATCTCATCGTCAGGTGGAGGAAGATTCAACTTTAGGGGTCCATATGTGCCCTTGCTCCTATAACATCTATTAGCTCTGCCAATGGTTTTGAAGAAACATGTACAAATATCACTTACTTGTTACGCTCGGTAGTCGATCGTTCGTCGCTTCGGTTGATGCCGAGAGAAGATCGCAGGCGAGTCTCCGCAGGTTGAATGAAATCAGCCAATCTCCCTAAAGAGAAAGATTCTTTCGCCTTGTGTCGTAGTTTACGTAAAGCGGTTCGTTCAGTCTTGGTCTCCTTCTCCATATTGTTGGTGCCTTGAGCCTTGTCGCTTCCGAAAATCTTCGTGAACAGTGATGTTACAGATGAGCTAGCAGATGAAGTCTTCCTCTTTGATTTCGAAGACTTCGCGTCGGTCTCTGAGCCTTCAGCGTTGAACAACGTCTCCCGAGGAGGAAGCGCTCCACTGCACTCAAGTCGAATTGTCGGTGGCTTTCGGGTGTGCGTATCGTGTGTGAGGATGGGTTGAGAGGTTTCCAAACCGGACTCTTGACCCTTTTCAGTAGTGCCGCGACTTGGGCTAGACTTGGACACCTTGATCTTTGTCGCCTCAGGATGAGTGATAGCCATGGTATCAGCTGTTTCCAACTGTCGTTCTTCTTCATCCTCTTCAGGCACGTCCGCTAGGCCCAGGTGTTGGATAAGTACCGTGCAAGTGGTGACAATAGACGCAGCATCGTCATCTTCAGCAATGTGATCAGCCGCGGGCAGAGGAGCCTCAAGATCAGTCTTGGTCGTAGAATGTGTCTGACCAGCTGGTTGAGCCAAGAACTTGAACACCAGAGTGTCATTATCTTCACGTTCCTCGTTGATAGGCTCAAGGACGTGAGGAATGTAAGGAGTGATCGGCTCCGATTTGGCACGCTTATGCAGCTTGTTCCCAGACTTTGTGTCGAACAGATACGCCCAAGTAGATTTGGTCTGCTTCTTGGGGAAGGTAGAGGCTCCTGCGTGGACAAGAGTCAGTTAGATGAACACGTGAACAAATGAACAAATGAACAAGATGTTGGACTTACTATTCAGCCCCGAGACAGGTTCCGCCTTCGCATGAACAGAGAAAGCATCTGATGTATCAGTTAGTATTGCTTCATCGTACTTATCTAACTTTTCGTGGATCAATAGACCTGGAAAGGATATGGTGCACTTACTTCGTAGATCTCCTCTGGTTTTCTTGATCAAGTTTGAGAACTTGGTCTCACTTTTCGCACTCTTTCCTACAATAGTATGAGCATGGTATCCTTCAAATATTCAACAACCTTGTTTCATCAGAGGACTTACTGGTAGATGTGCGCACATAAATGTGGTCGTCGCTGCGATGTTTCGCTATGAGGCTCGCAACCCATTTGCTGCCTTTAAGGGCGGCAGGGTAGGATACAGAACTCTGCATCTTGACGGAAAGTGTTTCCAAAATATTCGTAGATGCGAGTATTATAGGATGATGATAGGATGATGATAGATAGATAGGGTTCGTGATGCTACAAGGGTGCGGTGCAGTTTGGGTTCAGAAAATGAGGATGTGGAAGATGGTGTGAAGTGGTGAGGATGAAGGGAGGAGGAAGGAAGAACGAAAACAACAACAGGATCGGAATCATAATATAGTAGAGCTACATGAGGTGAATGTTATCCATCTCGCGCTTGGCACTGCAGTGGCAGCTGTCTGGCAATATGGGAATAGGGTCACTCTGACACTGCTGCCACCTGCCAGCCACCTGCTAACTATATGTTAATTGCTGATGCCAACTGACAGGCCTACCCGAGCAGTGCCAAAGCATTTCTCCCGACGGTCTGTTCTTAATTCGCGCGATTGATGAACCGTAGTTGTTATGATAGTAATAATAGTATTGTACACAAGCCGAGTATCTGCTCGTAACCATAGACTCCTTTTCCCTTGATCTTGCCATACCTAACGCACTAACCGTGATATACAGTGCCTCCAACTAGCAGTAAACCACGTCTGAATATTATCTGGCCAATATTTGCTGTAAACTAACTCAACCGTCCTTTACTTCTTCCCTTTAGCTTTCGTGCCTGTAGCCTTTGCCTTAGCTCGACCTCGCTTTGGCTTGTCCTCGTCCTCATCATCGTCGGCAGCGGCGGCAGCCTTCGTAGTCTTCTTGGTAGCCTTCTTGGCCTTTGGTTTCTTGATGTACTTGTCCTTCTTGAAATCGATCTCGTCATCATCCTCCTCGACTTCAGGTGCCTCGACGGCCTCGGCCTCATCGTCCTCAACGGCTTCCTCAAGATCAGGGACCTCCTTGGGCTGAGCTTTGGGAGCGACAACGTTGCTGGCCTTCATGAAAGGGACAGGATGGCTCATTGCGTTGTACCTGAAAAGTTAGCTTGGTGTTCAGGATATGCTTGAATGGTACACTTACGTTCGGGTGAATGCAGCCTTGGTCTTTGTCTCGATTTTGACCAATTCCTCGTCCATTGGTCCTACGCCAAGTTCTTGGATAGCGTCGAAATCTTCTCGGGTCATAAAGTAGCTATCCATAAGATCAATGACTCCTCCTACAGCATCATTACCCTCATTCTGTAGGCGATTGACAAGCTGTGACCACAGGACTGGCATGTACTGCTGGCGGACCTCGTTATGATCACCAGAAGTCCTGAGACGCATGTGAGAATGAACTTCACGAATGGATCTGCCAAGTCTGCCAAACTTGCTGTTGTTGCCGAGCCATGATGTAAAGTTGGAACCCATAAGCTGGCCCGCAATGAAGCTGGCAGGGCGAACTGTACTGAAGACGGCGTGTGTGGGCATCAGACTCCATTGCTGTTGAGGTCCATGAATCATGCGGTCGACTAAATCTCCATCGCTGATGCTTTCTGCTGCATTATCAAACAGCTCCAGTGCCTTGAGGTTGTGCTCGCGCTGGGTATACCCCTTTCCGTTAAGAGCCATGGGCTTTGTTCGAAGATAGTTCTCCTGAATCATGAGGTAACTGAATTCGTGGTCGTTGAAGTAAAGCTCGATCTTGTCGTTCAATGTCGACTTACTCGCAGGTGCGAAAAGCCCACCAGCTAACATCTTTTGACAGATGTCCCATGGCTTGAGGATGACGTGCTTTTCCCAAGCCTTCGACATGGACTTGGATTGATCGTAATCCATACTTTTCTGATCCAGTTTCGCGGTAGAGATCATGTTTATGATTTGACGGATATCCTTGTTGCTTCCCTCAATGAGAGCGTCCACTACAGCAGGTGGAAGCTTGAGGCCTTCTCTATGACAAATAGTCATAATGCGGGATCGGACTTGGTCCACGGTCGGACGGTTGAATCGGATATCGAATGCCACATGGTCGAAGGGCTTCATCTTGGGCAACTTACGCTCGTTGCAGATAAGAATCAGGGGGATCTCCGTCTTCTTACAGAATTTTGCCAAGGCGCCAACACCACCTCGATCACCTGCAGACATGCCGTCGACCTCGTCCATGATAAGGACAATCTTCTTCTTGGTCACATCAACATTCTTGCCGTCGCCAGCGAAATATCCGAGGAGCGATGTATTGCTCATCACATCACTCACACCATTCTCAACGAGCTTCTTGCTTCGGCTGTCACTGGCGTTGCTCTCCAAAACATCGTATCCCTCTAGCGTTGCAGCTAGGTGGGCAGCTGTCGTCTTTCCGATTCCAGGAGGGCCAGAGACAATGATGGCGCGTTCACCACCCATTCCGTCAGCACCTCGTCGCTGGAAGTTGTACTTCTTCGATTTTGGCCAGTTTCTGAGCCAAGCCTGGATTTTTTCTACTTGCGCCTTGTTGCCGCAAATATGGCTGAGCTGTGTAGGGGCATATTTCGATGTCAACAGCTGCACAGGGGGGGCTGCGGCGGCCTTTGCTGGTGGTCCTCCTGCAGCAGCAGCCTTCTTGGCAGCCTTCGCAGCCTCTGCCTTTCGAGCCTTCTCTTCGGCCTCCATCTCTGCAACCTGCTTCTTCACCTTGTCTTCGTCGGCCTTTTTCTTCTCTTGGGCCTTCTGAGCCCCTTTGCCGCCGCCTCCAAATGCAGGAAGCTTACGGATCAAGTCGAAAAGTCCGTTTTCATCAATGGTCTTGATGCCATGAGACTGAATTTTTGCCAGCTTGCTTGGGCCAGCGTCCTCTCCAAGAACTACAAAGCTTGTCTTGCTGCTTGGCTGACCAACAACTTTACCGCCATATCTTTTGACCAGAGCCTGTCCGTCGTCACGGCTAATGGTTTGTAAGACACCCGTGAAGACGAAGCTGAGACCAGTCAGGCATTCATCTGCACCTTCCGGGAGATCGACTGAGCTTGCAGCTGGTTGAGCAGATGCATTGCCACCTCCAAAAGCTTTCTTTCGCCAGTCAAACTTGTTATCAGGGTCCTTTGGCGGAGGCGTGGGTGCTCGGACAGTAGCAACGCTGTCAAGGATGTCTTTGATATCCTCATCTTCCGGTTCGTCGTCCTTCTTTGTTCGTGGAGCTCGAGGTTTAGCTGGCGCCTTAGGTTTGGCAGTAGCCGCCTTCTTGCGTGGAGCATCTTCTTCAGATTCTTCCGAGTCTTCAGGGAGAGATTTTCTCTTCTTACTCACGGCTACGCGCTTCACGGTGGCTTCTTCCTCCTCCTTCTTGACAGCTGATGGACGGCCTCTGGTAGCCAATCGTTTGGGTTTAGGTAAATCTTCTTCCTCAGACTCATCCTCTTCATAATCATCATTCTTGCGCTTGGATCGACCCTTGGCGTCGGCTGCGAAGATATCTGCATCATCCTCGTCTCCATCGTCCATATACGCATCAGAGTCCTGGTCAGCTGCAGTTTTGGAGTAAGAAGCTGTGGCTTTTCGTGTAGCAGGGGCTTTGCCGTTCTTTTCTGGTGCTGCAGCCTTCGAGGCGGTCGTTTTCCCTCGGGGACTCGATCGAACAGGAACTTCGGCCTTGACTGCAGGCTTTTTGGGTGTTGCCGAACTCGTAGGTTTGCTGGTCTTGTTCGAGAAGTAATCGTCTGCTGAGATAGCCACGCCCTTGGGTTCTTCGTCTCTAAAAAAGAGTCAGATGATAATCAATCGAAAAGACTTGACGTGATGACGAACTTGACTTTTCGCTTGGGGGCTGGTTTGGCCGTTGTTTTCTGTACTCTGTTTCAAAATCAGTATGTATTTAACAACAAAGAGAACCAAAACATCATACTCTACTACTTCATCCTCGTCATCCTCGCTATCTTGGATAACTTTTCTTCCTTCTGAAACTGAATTAATACATTTATCAATTGGATCGTTACACTGATCAACCTACTTGTACGCTTGCTCTTGGCCAGCTCCTCAGCTTTTCTAGGGGCAGGTTTTGGGGCACTGCCACCACCCTTAGGTCCAAAAAAGGACCGGATGTCAGAAGGCATTGTTGGCGTTTCTTATTACTTTGGTCTGGTTTCGGAGAAGACAGGCTTATCGACTCTTTTTATGCCATTTGTTGATGTTGCCTGCGTGGGAAGTGGTTGCATAAATCCCAGGCAATCGAGGAGCAGCCTAGAAGTTCGAGTCTAGTGACGTGCAGCTTAGCTCCTGCCAGACGCGAATCTGACGCGAGGTCCGTGACTTCCAGCTAAAGTGGTTCAGATAATTTGGGCCTTGGATGTCAGGCTACAACGTCAGGCCACAAAGTGACCTACGACATGGGGAAGATTTTCTGGAGTTCCGTAGTTCGAGGCAGCTTCAAGCCAACCCCGATCGCCGCCATGAAGCCCGCCAACACATCGGCATTGCTCAATGCCTTCCAGGGCTTGAGGTTATGCGCATTGTCGCCTCTGCGACAACTCAGCAGCCCGGCACAACAACCCTTCAGGACACTCGATGCAACCCGACGACTTCAAAATGTCCGAGCCTTTTCGACGACTCCCTCAATGCTAGGCAGCTGGCTTGAGCCAAACCTGAACCGAAAGAAGAAGATGGCAAAGGGACGTCCCCGTGTGGCTACTGGTGGTTCGACAAAGGGCACGACAGTGATTTGGGGCGACTATGGGCTACGAATGACAGATCACCACCGAAGAATCAGTGCCAAGCAATTGAAGATGGCCGAGGACACCATTAAAGTGCGCATGAGAGGACAAAAGTATCGATTGTACAAGAGAAAGAACTGCAACGTTGGTGTCTATATCAGCGGTAATGATGTAAGGATGGCTTCTCCGGATTGAGATGGAACATGTGCTCATGGCTTCACAGATGCGTATGGGTAAGGGTAAGGGTTCATTCGATCATTGGGCAACCCGAATGGCTGTCAACCAGGTCCTGTTCGAAATTCGAGGCAATGTCCATCAGCAGGTTGTGAGGGATGCCTTCCGTTTGGCTGGCAACAAGCTGCCTGGTAAAAAGCTCGAAACCCTATTGAAAGACTCCAACTAATGAAATAACAGGTCAATGGGAGTTCGTAATGAAGGGAGATGCTCCGATTGTTGGCATTACCAAGTTGGATGGTGTGACCTTGGAAGAGTTGAAGAGACCTCGAAGGCACATTGCTCCTGTGGAGATGTTGAATGCTTCTTCTACCACAACCGAGACTATGGTCGGAAGCACTTCCGAGTCTTCTCGCAATCCTTAGGACAAAAGATGATGATTTAGACCATGTACACTATAAGGGCGTAGACATAGTGCTAGGCCTTGTATGAATACCAAATTCAGAATTTACGACTCCGTCATGCAAACAATACGATAGTCATATTGTGTAGATTGAACATGTCTTCAAGACTTTGCGCCTATAATTCTTACGGAGTTTCGTGTATGATCATACCTAGGTAGGTATTTTGTGATATTCATATACTCGATCATACCCAGGCACAAGTAGTGATAGCGCCGTTGCCTGCTGGAACGGTCTCTGGACGACCGATACGCACGGACCATGTATATTCCAAACATCATCCACTTTACGCGACAACGCGTCTTCCCGCAACTTCCAAAAAGCTGTCTTTGCACAATCCTCATCAACAGATCAAACAGCTTCCACGATGGCCCTCATTGTCGACAAGCACAGGCCTCGGTCACTCGAAACCCTCACATATCACGATGAGCTATCAGACAGACTCCGCTCTCTCGTAAGCATTTTCAGACTATACTCCTGGAACCTCTCCAATTAACGTCCTTGACAGGCCCAGAGTGGTGACTTCCCCCATCTGCTGGTTTATGGACCTTCAGGTGCTGGAAAGAAGACCCGAATCGTCGCCACGTTGAAGGAGCTTTACGGACCTGGTGTAGAGAAGATCAAGATCGATGCCCGAGTATTCCAAACTACTAGCAACCGAAAGCTCGAGTTCAACATTGTCGCCTCCGTCTACCATCTCGAAATCACACCATCCGATGTTGGCAACTATGACAGAGTTGTTGTTCAAGATCTTCTAAAAGAGGTGGCACAAACACAACAGGTGGATCAATCGGCCAAGCAGAAGTTCAAGGTTGTGGTCATAAATGAAGCAGACCACCTCACAAGGGATGCACAAGCAGCCCTGCGACGAACGATGGAGAAGTACTCACCGAACCTACGATTGATTCTCTTGGCGAATTCGACCGCCAATATTATTGCCCCGATTCGCTCAAGAACTCTGTTGGTTAGAGTAGCGGCTCCAACGTACCAGGAAATCTGCGATGTGCTAGCTGTATCGGCAAAGAAGGAGGGCTGGCCAGTGGTTCCAGGTCTACATCAGCGAATAGCGGAGGAAAGTGGCCGAAACCTGCGACGAGCACTACTCATGTATGAAGCCGTCCACGCACAGAAGTACGTTTACCACTATAATCGGAGCATAGAGCAAGAGCTAACTCAATAATAGTGAGAAGGTCACTGATAGCACACCCATCCCACCAGCAGATTGGGAGGCTCTCATCGGCCAGATCGCAAAGGAGATCTTGGA
This sequence comes from Fusarium sp. PT, assembly GCA_021020635.1. Lineage (NCBI taxonomy): Eukaryota > Fungi > Ascomycota > Sordariomycetes > Hypocreales > Nectriaceae > Fusarium > Fusarium sp. PT. The sequence goes on along the minus strand of JAHMRZ010000008.1, from coordinate 899,612 downwards.
AGAACACACACCAGCCAGGATCTTGCAGGTGCGGTCAAAGCTGTACGACCTGTTGACACATTGCATTCCTCCAACTACCATCCTCAAAACCCTAGCATTTAAGCTGATTGCACTTATCGATGATGGACTAAAGGGCGAGGTGATTCAATGGGCGGCCTTCTACGAGCACCGTATCAAGACGGGAACCAAGGTCATTTTCCACCTGGAAGCTTTCGTGGCCAAGTTCATGAGGATTGTGGAGATGTATTTGATGAGCATGGATATGTAATAATATCGGAGTGTATGTTCGGCGTTTAGGAAGGTTCATGTAGCAGACCCTACAAAACTCGATGGGAATTTACCGTATTGTATGTCACTTGTAGCCATACGGCTTGAGTCTTCTGGTGGCCTTTTACTGGGGGCCTTTTACTGGGGATTTGCCGAGCAGCCCCAAATGTTTGACAATGAGCGGGGAATGGAGTATGGGGTAAAGGAACCTCATCTGGGCACCGTGTGCCTGGTTAGAGCTCATGGGATAATGGAAGGAATGCCATTGGCCATCTACTCATGTGTGGTTTCATGTAGGTGGTTATAATGTTTTCGAACATCGCCAATGAAAATGTTTGAAGCACACACGTCAAGCCTCTTGTTGATAACATAAAGCCAGCAATACCATAAGTCTAGTACTCTTATTTCACAAAATAACCTAGTAATGCAGAAGCAGTGTACGTGTCACAACGGAAGTTGTTTGAACTCAAGATAATTCGATTCGCCAAACTCCAGGGTAGCTGCTAATGTGTACAAGATCCATGATCATATCAAGTTACTGAGTTGCTTTCTAGATTGAAAGGATTGCCATCACCTGTCGATATGATGACATGGTACTCAGGCAAGAGTAGGTCCCTGGTAATTAACACGTTTAATTTCTAGACACCATAGCAGTTTCTGGATGGGAGAGTGATATACGGTATGCGAAGGATGGACTGTAAGGTGACGCAGCCTCATGAGTGATAGCCGCGGGAACCTAATGAGGGAGAGCGGCTGGATCAGAGGAGGAACCAGAACTAACATCCGTAAGCTGGGGTAGTAAGTTTGGAATGATGAAAAGACAACACATCCACTGCACTCGGACAAGTCCCATTCTCAAACTGCATCACCGCCTAAAGAGCATCTCGGTCGAGTCCCGAGGATACGGCCAGGCGGCAAGATTCTAGATCGCAAGCGTGGCTGGAACAGTAAGTAAAGCCACAGATATCGCGTGCGCTCAGTGGCTTCGGCTAGAGCAATTGACTTGGAGCCGGCCGTTGGGGCACAGATCAACATGCAGCAGGGATTGACATTGGAGGCGCAAGTTGGGGATAGGGCGTGGGGATGGTGGATGGTCATCATGATGGGCGATCTTGTGTGAAGCTAACAGCAAGCTGGAAGATCATCTTAGCATCAAGTGAACCGTGTGAGTTGTGTCACGGTAACTGCTCATCATTAAACAACTGATGAAGTCGTGATTGGTAAATAGTCAAGGATATTATAGCGACAAACTGTTGAGCTGCGTCGAACTTACATCCCGGGTTGAGAGTCGCCGCAACTATCAGGCACTCCATCTGCAGCTGCCTACTGCTCGAACAAAGTGAAGTTTGTTGAGCAAAGTCACAGGGGAATGAGACCCTGAAGCGTGAAGGGGCGAAGTCGGACTGAGATGAGCCAATAATGTTGATCGAATCTCGACCCCAAATGCGGGGGTCAAGGTGTGAGGTGTGTGAGGAGGGGCGGCCTGCAGCTGTTAGTCCCGTCTGCAGCGTGGCAGTATCCATCCCGTCGGTTAATGGTTAGTTAATAGGGAGTCGGGGGTTGAAGAAATTTGATATCAACAGTGACCAAGAGCACAAGTGAGAGGAGAGTTAACATGGTCCCAGTTGAAAGCCATGCTCTGAATCACAACAGCTGACATTAGTATTCAAGGTCTTACAACTACTCTAGAAACGACACAATCGTCCTGGCTACAAAAGACAGGGCCATTGCTGTCCTGCATTGGCGAGATGCAACGCCTTTACCGGATCCACTATATTGCTGGGTGGATTATCGACACTCCACCTTTTCGATTACCACCATCAATCACATAACATGTTTATCAATATCAGTCCCGTGTTCGGCCCCATAGCGGCTCCGTCATTTCGGACGCAGCTTCTCTTCAGGCCGGCTAGGCATAGTTCCCGAATACTCTCCGGTCCTGTCTCGGCGGTAGGGGTCGTAATGAACTGTTTCTATGGTGGGAATAATGTCTAATATGGGCCTTTTCTCTTTATCAAGTTGTGAGTAAACAATATTGGTACAGAAACATGCAATATTTATTCTCAGAGTTCTGCAAACCTAGCACTAGAGTGTTACCCAACCGCTTTGGCTGTCGCGGATAATTCGGCATGCGCTTCTAACAGAAACTCAAATACGACAATACTTACGATGCTGATCTTTCGCGACAAAGTACCGCGGAAGAAGAGGTACTCAATGGGAATGCCCAGATGTATTAGAAATATTGTAAACAAATAAGCGTATCTGCACGTATTTTGCGAGATCAATTTGTCTTTGAGAATAGTCAAGTTGAGTTGTCGACATAAAACTGCTATGGGTACGGAGGGTTGTTTCCATACATCTTCAACAACGAATGATTGGTTAAAGAGTGAAGGTGATGCAGAGGATTTGTGCAAGAGTATTGAGACTCAAGATTAAACAGAAGCAGAATGGCGGGGGAAATCATCGATTCATTACACCCTCGGGCGTAGGGCTTCGGATGTGCACCGATGCAACCTGATATGGATGGATGGCAGAAATGGATATGCTATGGATGAGAAACAGTAAGTGAAATTTATTGAGCGATAACAGCCGCAGTCATAACATTCAAATTCAACTGATTCAGTGGTAACTTTGTAATGGCGACGTCAGCTCGCCTCTTGTAATCTGGGGTTTCTTGCTGTCGACGGACAGATGCCGTCTTAGCATATTGGCCACTGCGAGTGCCGAGCATCAAATGTGAATATCTAATTGACGATCAAAAACTCTCTCCAAACAGACATACACTATCCGTACCTATTGCGGAATCGCTGACGAACGTACTGGTTGTTCGGGACATGGCTCGGGGGAAAGGATCACGGCAAGACCCCCCCGGTTCGCCGGCCGCAGCTCGGGTTTGGTCCAGCTGGTGCAGGTACCAGTGACAAGCTACAACGGACCTTCCAATGATGATGGACCCATTTGCCATAAAGAAAGCTTCCCCCGCAGGTTGCAATTCATCAAACCTCTTGCTCTATCTCAACTATTCCTTCTGCTCTTCCCCTTGCTATATATATTCAGCTTAAAGCACATTCACCTTACTCTTTACTCCCATCGCCAATACCCCAACTCTGCACAGACAACCCAATTGCGCGATCTCAGCAACCTCCTACAACAGCAACACCGGAAGCTGTAAGTCCTGCCACTACAAGCAGTTCTGACAAGCTCCGCGGTCACGCTACCCCGCATCGAAGTCTCATTGCAGACGCAGTCGCCCGTGGTCAACAAAAAAAGTAAAATAAAAAGTTTCAAAACAGCCTCCAACGACAGAAACAATGGCAACCGTCGAACAGCCCCGAATTCCCCAGGAGCTGAGGACCATGACTCCCGAGACTCTGCCCAAGAGTGCTATCCCCGCCGTCATTGCTTCTCCCATTCCCGCCCCTGCAGCCACTGAGACTGTCTCATTGAAAGCTGAAGAACCCCAAGCTCCTGCTAAGGAGACAAAACCCCCGGTGGTGGCTGAAGCCCACCTCGTTGATACCTACCGTAAGCTCGAACGCCTGGTATACTTGGAGGTTGAATTGATGGCTAACATTTCACTTAGATCCTCCTCAACGCATGTTTGCTAGTATGTCAATCCGCCCCTTTGTTTTCTGTTGGGACGAAATTACTCGGCTGCAACGCCTTTTACCAGACCTTGCTGTGTGGTTCTTTATTCATTTCGTCTCCATCGCGTTCCGTTGACAGGGCTCATGCTAACCTTGCATCCCGGCAGAACATCCCCACCGGCCCCACCTTGCCAGTAAGTGACCCCGGCTTCCGCATCGGAGCCTCAACAGGCGCTGACCCACTCTCATAGACCTCGAGGAGTACAAACGACTTTACAAGGAATCAATCACCCAGCCCGAGAAGTTTTGGGCTGAGCGAGCACGCGAGCTTATCTCCTGGGACCGCGACTTTCAGACCACCCGAAGTGGTTCTCTCCTGAATGCCGACGTCTCATACTTCAACGAGGGCCGTCTGAACGCCTCGTACAACTGTGTCGACCGCCATGCTTTCAAAGATCCCGATCGTGTTGCCATCATCTATGAGGCCGATGAACCCAGCGAGGGTCGCAATGTCACATATGGCGAACTCCTTCGGGAGGTTTCTCGGACAGCCTGGGTGCTCAAGCAGATGGGTGTCCGCAAGGGTGATACCGTTGCCATCTACCTACCCATGATTCCCGAGGCCATTATTGCTCTTATGGCATGTGTCCGTATTGGAGCTGTGCACTCAGTCATCTTTGCGGGCTTTTCTTCCGACTCTCTCCGTGATCGTGTTGTCGATGCCGGCAGCAAGGTTGTCATCACGACTGATGAAGGCAAGCGAGGTGGCAAGTTGATTGGCACCAAAAAGATTGTCGATGATGCCCTCAAGCAGTGTCCCGGAGTTGAGAACGTTCTTGTCTACAAGCGCACAGGCTCTGAAATCCCATGGACCAACGGCCGTGACTTTTGGTGGCACGAGGAGGTTGAGAAGTGGCCCAACTACTTCCCTCCCGAGCCTGTCGCTTCCGAGGACCCTCTATTCCTCCTATATACCTCCGGTTCCACCGGAAAGCCCAAGGGTGTCCTTCATACGACGGCAGGATACCTCCTGGGTGCTGCCATGACGGGCAAGTACGTGTTTGATATCCACGATGGAGACAGATACTTCTGCGGTGGTGATGTCGGCTGGATTACCGGCCACACCTATGTTGTTTATGCTCCCCTTATGCTTGGTGTAGCGACTGTTGTCTTCGAGGGCACACCCGCCTACCCCAACTTCTCGCGGTACTGGGACATCATTGAGAGACACAACGTTACACAATTTTATGTTGCTCCTACGGCGCTGAGACTACTGAAGCGCGCTGGTGACGAGCATGTTCGAGGCAAGTTTGCTCATCTCCGAGTGCTTGGCTCCGTCGGAGAGCCTATCGCCGCCGAGATCTGGAAGTGGTACTTTGAAGTTATTGGCAAGGAGGAGTGCCACATCGTCGACGTAAGTTATTGACAGAAGTCAATGATAAACAGATGCTAACATTGAACATAGACATACTGGCAAACCGAGTCTGGCTCTCATGTTCTGACCCCCTTGGCCGGAATCACTCCCACAAAGCCAGGCAGTTGCTCACTCCCATTCTTTGGTGTCGAGCCCGCTCTCATCGACCCTGTCAGCGGCGAAGAGATTCACGGCAACGATGTTGAGGGTGTTCTGACTTTCAAGCAGTCCTGGCCTAGCATGGCTCGCACTGTCTGGGGAGCCCATAACCGATACAGAGAGACTTACCTGGATGTCTACAAGGGCTACTACTTCACCGGAGACGGTGCTGCCCGAGATCACGAGGGTTTCTACTGGATCCGGGGTCGTGTTGACGATGTCGTCAACGTCAGTGGACATCGTCTGTCAACCGCTGAGATCGAGGCTGCTCTACTGGAGCACCCCTCGGTTGCTGATGCAGCTGTCGTTGGTATTTCTGACGAGCTTACTGGCCAGGCAGTCAACGCCTTTGTCGATCTCAAGGAAGGCGTTGAGTCATCAGATGCGCTGCGCAAAGAGCTTGTTGTTCAAGTGCGCAAGAGCATCGGACCTTTCGCTGCTCCCAAGGCAGTATACGTCGTCCCGGATATGCCCAAGACACGAAGCGGCAAAATTATGCGACGAGTGTTGAGAAAGATTGTTGCCGGCGAAGAGGACCAGCTTGGAGATATCACTACTGTAAGTTACACTCCCAAGACCAACTCAGTAGTGGAATATGTGGCTAACATAAAATGCAGTTATCCGATCCTTCTGTTGTAGAGAAGATCATCAAGGCTGTTCATGAGGCCAAGCGCAAGTAATGGCAATAAAGAGCAAGAAAGAAGAACATGATTCATATTATCAAGTGGAGTTATATATCATGGATACAAGGCAAGCGGGAAAAGGATTAGCTGGTCGACAGTCGACCTGCAATGTAGTTCCCGTGTGGTGTTTTGGGGTTGATGTTGGGATTCAGCCACGACCTGGACAAGGATTTCGATGGCTTGGTAACCATTTTTATGAGGCTGATTTATGAGCATTGCGGTTTGATTTGAAACACATATTCTTTAGCCAGACGAGAATGAAAGTCTAGTAATGAACCATTTCATCAATCATTTGATCGATAACGTGAAGGATGCATTTGAAAGTGTGTGTGGCGCCAACTAGCGTATAATATGAATAAAGAAACATGATTCATATCTTCAAGCTTAGCTTAAACACTTGTGACAAAAGAGGCGAACCCAAGCTTTGTGCAAGTTATTTAATGTTGGAGGACGCGTAAACAAGTGGGATAACGGGTGGGATAGAACGAGCAAAACGGTCACGACGATTTTACAATTAAACTTTTAGTATTATTGGGTCGTTGCATGGTGTATGGAATACGGGAAGTCTAGAACATAAGAAGCATTTCCATTAACTAAGAGATGCTTCTTGAGATCATTTCGATATGTGTAAAGCCCCCGATTGGATCTACTTGTGACAACGCGATAGAGAAGTCGTCATCGTTTTCTTTTGGGGAGTTTTAGTGCGTAGCAAAAGCCTCGGGTGTGGTGGGATGGACCGATAGGGTGGCTTATTGTCAGCTTGAGCTTATTGAGGCTGGATAGACTGATGAGATGACAGGAATGAAGATCTGGAAATAACCTGGGGTATAGATGCTGCCGTGGATGATCATGAAACACGGCTTCTCAGCCACCGGCGTCTGACAGAAGATTGGGTAGTATCGTAACATGATCCATGGCATCGACATACACTAAGTCTGTATTTCGATTATTGATACTCTACGTATGTTCGATAAATATCAAGTCGTCAACGCCAAGGGAATTTTCTGATCTAAGTGATTAGGAGCGGGGGAGAGTCAGCCTAGTCTGGGATCATGAATGGCTGGATGAAAAGATACGACGGTGAAACATTGGATATTTGACTCGGGCGGATATGCCGGCGAGGCTTGGGGGCCTTTTTTTACGGGAGGCCGCTTGCTGTTGGTTGTAAGTAAATTAAATAGTACGATAGAACGTGTCGTTGCCGAGGCTCGGACATTTTTATACAAAATAATTGAAATTGTAAAGTAGAGGTTCATACTCCGTAATATAACTAACTAATTATGATTCACGATGGGCTGTAACCATAGTACAAAAACCACCTAGAAACAACAAAAACAATGACGGTGATAGCTGGAGTTAACAGCCCGCTGACAAGACAGCATAATAGGGAGGCTATGTATACACAGAGCATGACTGAACCGCGCGGCTTTTGACTCGTGATTGGCCAGCCAAGAGACTTGGTTGTCCCTCCAGCATCCACATCCCGGCCCTTGGGACCCTTGGCGCGCTGGCCACGAGCCCCCCCGTTGGACCTAGAAGCACTAACTTTAGAGGAGCCAATCCCTCTGCCACAATCGGGCTCTGTTTTTGCCATCTCCCTAATTGAGTTGGCGCTGGACTGCGGGAGTTTTAACAGTAAACTACCTTAACACTACTATTCAGATTCAGTGCTGATCAATCTACGTTAAACAATATTCCTTGAATAATCTCCTTTTTCTTTGCTTTCTCTTCCCTCATCTTCTCTTCTTGTTGTGTGTATCTATCCTCTTTGTTTTCTTCTACCTGGTAGATATCAAATCCTGACTTATCTCTTCGCCATCTTCCTTTGACTTTGTCTCGTCTCGATAAGTTCCGTCAACTTCGGCTTTGACTCTCGGCTTCACCGTCTGACGATACTCCCCGTCTCACCTTGATTACTTTTGACTTTACAACCTCTACCCGAAACTCAGTCCAACCGTCTCACCTTGATAGTTACTGTATGGCCTTGCAGTGATATTACTTCAACTCGGCGCGTCGCCCCTTGTCTCCCAGGACCCTTTGAGGTCTGACAAACACCATGGTATCACTAAGGTCTATCGCGACCGCTTTCGCAGGTGTCGCTTTGTTCTTCGAATCCTCATTAGGTATGTGAGACACGAAACTTCGCCTTGAAAGCCTCGTCCGGCATTCTAATGTCCTCGAACCGATAGCGAGCTCAGTCAAGCGCAACGCCGTTAGCTACATCTCCTTCCTCGACGAACCCGTCATCAACACACCGTCTCACCGCATCCGCGCCGACTCGCACTTCGATCTCCTCTTCTCGCTACATAACGGCCAGCAGAAGATCCGCCTCAAGCTCGAACCTAACCATGACATTCTACACGAGAACTTCGCCATTACTCACCTTGGCGCCGACGGTACTGTGCGATCTGTCGAGTCTGTGAACCGAGAGGAGGAAAAGGTATTCAAGGGCTCCGCATTTGTTCAGCGAATTGGAAGAGAAGGATGGACGAACGCTGGCTCGGCAAGAATCACCATTCATCGCGACGGCAAGGATCCTGTTTTTGAAGGCACGCTTAAAATCGACGGCAACCATCACCACATCCACACCGGCACCAACTACCAACAAGTACGACACGAAAATGACCCTGCTTTATCGCCCAAGGAGCAAAGCGACGATGTCATGGTCGTCTGGCGAGACTCCGATATTATGTCCTTTAGCCCTAACGAATTGAGAAAGCGTGATGCATCGGCTGCGCTCTGTAACTCCGACACTCTGGGTTTCAACAGCAAGTTTCACGAGCTTCAGGACTTTGACACGTTTGGCGCGGCAAACGCTAAATCTCTTTTTGGTCGCCAATCCATTGATACAGGAGGTACAGGAAACGACGGCAGTAGTGTCGATCTCGAGGCGACAATTGGCTCTGTCTCTGGTTGTCCCACTAGCCGAAGAGTCGCGCTTCTAGGAATTGCAACGGATTGTGAATACACCTCGAACTTCAACTCGACCGAGGCTATGAGAAAGAGCATTATTCGAATGGTCAACGATGCATCCGAGGTTTATGAGAAGACGTTCAATATCACCTTGGGTATTCAGAATCTTACCATCAGCGACGGGTCGTGCCCGGGCAGCCCATCAGAGTCAGCTCCTTGGAATCAAAAGTGCTCCAAGGAGGTTAACCTGTCCGACCGCCTGAACTTATTCTCCAAGTGGCGCGGTCAGTTTCAAGATACTAACGCCTACTGGACCCTTTTGAGTACCTGTAACACCGACTCTGCCGTTGGCCTTGCGTGGCTAGGTCAACTCTGCCGTCCCGGTTCCGCCGCAAACTCAAACACTGGAGGTCGAAACGAGACGGTTGCCGGAGCCAATGTTGTGGTTAGAACTTCGGCGGAATGGCAGGTTTTCGCCCACGAGACAGGCCATACATTTGGTGCTGTCCATGACTGCACATCTAGTACATGTCCGGTCTCGTCAGATGCGCAGGCCTGCTGTCCCTTCGCTAAGAGTTCGTGTGACGCTGAAGGCAACTTCATCATGAACCCATCTTCCAGGGATGGCATCAGCGAATTCTCACCCTGCAGTATCGGAAATATCTGCTCTGGTTTCAGACGTAATGTCAACACGGAGTGTCTTACCGAGAACAGGAACGTCAAGACCATCTCAGGCCAGCAGTGCGGTAACGGAATTGTCGAAGAAGGCGAGGATTGTGATTGTGGTGGAGCGGACAGCTGTGGCGACAACCCTTGCTGTGACGCAAAGACATGCAAATTCAAGGGCGAAGCTCAGTGCGACAACTCTAATGAAGAATGTTGTACGGACGAATGCAAGTTTGCTTCTTCAGGAACTGTCTGTCGATCCAGCACCGGCCCCTGTGATCCCGAGGAGAAATGCTCAGGAAAGGGCGCGGCATGCCCCAAGGATGCACACAGCGATGACGGATCAGACTGTGGTGATGGACTTCAGTGCGCATCTGGTCAGTGTACATCACGAGACGAGCAGTGCCGAGCGAACTACCAGAATACGACATCCTCAAGCGTTAGAGCTTGCACCAACAGCTGTCTTTTGTCCTGCCAGACATCGGATGGCGGCTTCTGCATGCAGCGAAACCAGAACTTCCTTGACGGCACACCCTGCGGTGGCGGAGGTAAATGTGAGAGTGGTAACTGTGAGGGCGCTTCGACATGGAAAGAGATCCAGAACTGGTTCAAGACCAACAAGAACATCGCCCTTCCCGTGGGAATTGTCCTCGCCGCGCTGCTCGCTTTGGTCATCTGTTGCTGCTGCTGGAGTTGTGTCCGACGACGCATGGCTCGACGAAAGGCTGCGAAGCGGCCAGCCATGGGTGCCTGGACAGGATATCCTTCTCATCGAGGTCCTGGCCCCAACCAAGGCGGCTACAATTACCCACCACCTCCGCCCAACAATGGATGGCAGCAGGAACGGTCGCGCAGTATGAGATATGCTTAGACTTTTTGTACCGATGAGCGGGTTTTACCTCTCTGATACAGCATTTGCCGGCGTTTTGTCTGGGTATACATGGCTGATCATTGTATATCTTTTTGAGTTTCTTTTGTTCTGTTTTACCCTTGGGATCACCACATATGCATTTGTTTGATATTATTTTCAACCTGTGGATTAGCGGATTTGGACATAAGATGTTGGGCTTGGAGAAGCACATAAGGGGCATGTAGTTGATGGACAAACGCACACAAACAGATATACATACACATCTTTACACATGTGGGTATTTATGTTAGAATTCAGCACAGCGTTATGATAACAATTAGAAGAAGGCAGAATGCCAGTATTTATTTGAATAGATCATGATTTGGAGCGTGTGATAAGCTACTTCATGCGATAAAGGCTATCTGATATTAGCTACTGCAATAAATAAGCCCCTCGTCCAAGTTTCCACATGTCGTGAGAGTCGCTATAAAACGAGGTTTTAATGGTTCGTTCAGTAATCGTAGGGGATATCAATAATGGCCGCCTTGTCGGGACCGATAGCAAGAGCTTTTCACTATCGATTGACCCGGTCGCTGACTCGGCGACTCTTATTACCTCGTGCCGAGGAGTTGGAGGAAGGGCTATCGTCATGCTTATCGTCGAAGCCGCAAAGTTGACGCATGAAGCGCAGGCGTTGGCCAGCTATGCTCTGTCGCGTTTTCAGCATGAGCTGCTACGATATCATAGGTATAAAGGAATACTCACGTCGCCGCTGGCTTGTGCATGGGCCATGAGAGCTTCTGGATTGTCGAGGACATGCATCGCCTCTCCCCTCCGTTCTTTCTCCATGTGTGATTCAATATAGTGGCTGTGGACATCAGCTTAAGCGCTGAGACGTGGGCGAGGGGAGAAGAGAAGACAAGACGTACTGGCCTCCGAGGCGCATGGGCTCAGCATCGCTCGCGTCGCTGTCCTCATTGTAGGGGTTCTTTCCCCGGGCTTGCTTGTCGCGCATCTCACTCGTCCATTCCGAGGAGTGGTTGCGATGGTTGTGTTGGGTTTTTGGTGTAGAGGAAGCCATGGCTGTGGTATTGTGATGGATGAGATTGGTGTTGTTAAAGAAGAAGAGACGAAGCTTTTTGTATAAGAGCTATTCTGTGGAGTGTGTTTTTGAGTTTAAGATGATTGACTGAATTACGAGTAATGATCTGGTCCAGTTTTTTTTAATTATTAAACAAGAAAACAAAAATAGAAAATGTGATCGATTGCAGTTTCCGAGTCATTCACATGAGATACAGGTAAGGTGAGGTACTTGCTCAACTAATACCGGCGGCAAGAAAGACAGGCGGACCTTTGAAACAGAAAGGTAGTGTAGCAGCCCCTCCAATGGAAGCGGGGCAACGTTCACTTACATAAACCTGGAAAGGCACGAAGTAGGTAAAAACGGGTTAGAAAGTGTAGGTAGGCTCAATAAGAGGATAGGGCAAAAAGAGAGCTAATGCAGGGACCATGCAAATGCACATGGCCTCGAAGGGAAATGGAAAATGGAAAAGGAAAAACCGGGCGAACTTTGTGGGGATTGGGGGGTCTGATTCGGTTTTATTTGGGACTAGAGGAGGATTGTGAGATGAGACAAAGAGTAGTCAAGTGAGTGAGTGACTCGGCGATGCCGTGAGAGTGAGGGTCTGTGAAGGAGATGAGATGAGATGAGATGAGACTAGATATGAATTGCTCTATCTAACAAGAGTTATCACATCCATCTACTCATCAATCTCTATATCCCAGCCTCAACTTCCATCACAACAAATCCCACCCCAAGCCACCAGGCAAAAAACAAGGACAAACACCATGACAAACAATGATATGCTTCCAGCATGATGATGCATTATAACAACTTCCCACTCGACACTACAGCTGAGGCTGAGACATGCAAGGCGAGGCAAAACAATGCGTGGTGTCTCGATTTCGCAAAACTCCGCCCTCCAATCAAGAGTCTCTGTCAGAAATGACTGCTCAAGAAACGCGAGAGCGAGAGCGAGAGGTGGAGGGGAGAGATCTACGATTGCCTGATTCAGACGCTTACATATGCCCTCTTCTTTGCTCTCATCTGGTTTTCTTTTTGTTGTTGTGCTGAGCCTCAACAGTTTGCAGCTGAAGAATATGCCCTACTTACTACATTGCTGTACCTCTATGGTGGGCAGTTGATTGGTTGGGCTGGGATGGCTTCATTCACGACGGCATCCATGGATGTCATCACTCGTTCTCTTGTCTTATCCTCTTACTATACAACTACCCCACGATACTGTTAGTTCTGGATACAACACCTTACGAACACACATCTCTGCTCCCAGACTATTTTGAATCGTGATTGTTAATATATTTTAGATTTGTCTTGTCGGCCTGGATGAAACACCCTCAACTCCTTGTTATCTCAAAGCAAGCCCCCTTGTGTTTTCTGCGCCGTTTCGTCACCCCGGAATGGTATATAATCATACAAATGTTGCAAAACATCCCTCGCAAAAACAAAGACCATGATGGGAACTCGACACGACGCAACCCACGCACCCAGAACTTCCAGGCCAAATCCTATCCCTCGGTGCTTCGCTTGCCTCCTTAATGTACTGCCTGCCGCTATCGTGCCAACTCGCCCCAGCATAAAAAAACCCAGATCCAAAAAGATAAAGAAATGGAGGAAAGCAATCGAAACCCCTGTCGTTTGTACTCCTATAGCCTCTATCCGTGGTCCTTCATCAACAAAGAGTTCGTGTTGTATATGTGCCAATCAAAGAGCTTGATGCTAACCCTGTAGCCAGCTGGTCGTCGTTCGTCGTGATATACAAGAAAGAGCTGTCATCAGTGTCGCAGCTTGACATAGTTGGTTGCGTCGACCATGTCCAAGCGACAATAGACATTAAGAACCTCCACGTGCACCCGTTTCGCAGTGCAGTCCGTTATTTGTATTTCTAAGCTGTGCTTACGCACTTGGCTGAATCCCATAGCATTGCATATGTGGGCTTCATGCTGCACCTGATGATACATCTAGGCCCTGTTAGATATCAGAGTGCGGAAGCTATCCCGTCAAACACGGTCCGCCTCTCATCATCTGCGGAAGTTGATTATAGCAAGCTTCTCAAATGTTAGTAAAAACACAACAGTCTTCTAGTAGGAGTATTACTCACTCTGCTGTTGGAACCATATGCCAACTTCTGGCCATCAGCATCCCAGCACAGGCAGTGCTCATCCTCCTCGTCGGACTCGGCATTAGCCTTGGGGCTGAGCCAACCCGGGTGTACTGGCCTGCTCCAGCTTGCTCGAGGTACTGCGTGACTTCCAACCTTCCATATCAAGACTTGCGTCGATGTTGCGCCTGCGATAAAAGCGCCATCCGGTGTGAAAGCAAGTCTCATAATTGGCGAATCCATGGTCAAGAAACATTTAGGTTTGCTCTCGGGCATTCTGGCGTTCCAGATAAGTATCGCACAGTCGTCACCTCCCGTAGCAATGAGTCGCTCATCGTCGGCTCCTTGTTGGTTGTCGAGCAGAGGTTGCCATTGCATTGTAGTAATGGCTCCTTGATGCGCAGAGATAGACCTCCTTTGTCCGGCTTCGTCCCAAAGCTAAATAAGTCAGTATTTATGTTCGACAAAAACCATTGCATTTAGTCTTACATCAAGCGTGCCCTTGTCACTAGAGGTGGCTGCCAGTCTTGAACGTCCATCATAGAGCACCTGGGTGAAGCTGTCGTCCTCCTTGGTTTCGAATTTCCTGGCCTGAACAATTGTGGTATCGGTACATTGGAGGCAAAGCATTAGGTCACCGCCGCATATCAAGAATTCGGCATCCCCAGTCCAGACAGCATCGAGAGGTGTGGCCGCGATGTCATGACCTGGGAGGAGATACGAGAGAGAGTTTCCGGAGGGCGAGTAATGCACGGCGACAAGAGCACCACCCTTGTCCGGTGATATGGCGAGGAGGGCGGTATTGTTGTGGTTCCATGAGAGTTTAATGATGGGCGATTCTGATACTTCCATCGATTGCAGAAGGGCGCCCTCAACCGACCACACATTTATCGAAGCCTGGTTATTGGAGTCTACGGCTACTGCAATAGCAGCGCCATCTGTGGTCCACGACAGGGCCGTTACTGTCGTATCGCGGGGCACGCCACGGTCAAGCAGAGAGTGACCTTGGGGTGACACGTGATCTTGACCCGGTTCGACGGGGCCCGCACGCGCAACGGTCCAAACACGCGCTAGCGCATCTGTACCAGCAGCCGCCAGGACGGACGGATCTCTTGGGTTCCACTCGCACTGCAAAAGGATGGGAGCGTTGTCCGGCCCCGAAGGTGAAGTTGGTGATGGAGTAGCTGCGTTTCGGTCGTCGCCTTGAATCTGATTATATCCTTCGTCTGCCAGGCGGATAAAGGTCGTACCTGGAGCCAGCTCCTCGACCTTGTCAACCTGTGTGCCCTGTTCTGGACCGTCAGTTCGCACCATTGGCTCTGGCGCCTGCTCGCCCTCGAGAGGCGAAGGATATGCATGATTGTCAGGCTGGTTGTCAATTTCCATAGGTGTCGTCACCGGTGCCGGTGCTGTTGTTGTGGCTGCTGGTACTGGTGCTGGTGCTGTTGCTGTCGATGTTGCTGTCGCTGATGCCGCCATTGACCCTGACGCTGGTACTGATGCCACAGCCGGTACGTCGGCGCCGTTTTCCAACCCATTGCTTAACCGTTGTCGCTTTGCCGGTGATCCATTGGAGAATGGTTGAGGTGCTCGTTTCCTTGATATTTCTTCTTCGATAATATCCTCTCCTTCTGCGTCTTCCTCCTCCTCCTCTTCAATTCTTCCCTGCGGATGCGCGTCCAATGGCCCAAAAATGCCGACCTGCAGCGCCTCGGCTGCTTCCGCTGCAGCATCCTGAGGCAGCTGCACAAGTAAATTCCGTCAGCCTCTGACCGTTTTGGAAGTTTGACTTTGTCAAAAGTACAGCCCACCACGACCATGGGTGGGGGGAAAGGTGCAACGCCAAAAGCTCTGGTCGAAAGCGACAATTTCCGGAAATTACTTACCAGTTTGCGTGCATGCTCACGCTCAAGCGCGTGGTAAAGAAGGCCACGATTGATAGCTGAAACCAATGCATGACTCTTGACGTGACGCGCAAAGGCGAAATCCCTGTGAGGCTGTTTGACGTCCCATTCCTTCTGAAATTTGGCGGCAGTCTCTCGATAATCTACAAGCAAAACGAGGTTAGAGATGTTGTGGCGCTATGAGCGCGCGGAGTGTGCTACATACTGCCTTCGAGAAGAAATCTGTAGGCAAGCAGAGAAACATGGTCAGCGCAAAGTTCGGGGAAGCCAAAAACGAGGGCAAAAGAGAGACCGGCGCAGCGATTGCAAGCCGGGGACGTGGTGCAGTGACGAACCTCCAAACAAGAAAGTTGACTCTATCCGAGTCGAGGAATTCCTTAGCGACCATGGTTCAGAGGGCGCCGGAAAAGGCGCAGAGTCGCTGAAGAGTCGCAGTTGACGATATGAAGCAAAATTTGTAGCAGCAGTTAACAGGCTCCAGTGAAGCCAGCCTAGAATCGAGGCAACAACGGATATTTGATGTTGTTTATGGGGTTTGGACCTCGGAAAGGTGAGTGAAGATGCAAAAGAAAGACGAAATTCAAGGTTCCAGTCGGGGCGGTGGTGAGTGGGTACGTACCGCCCTCCTGTACCTCCTGCCGCCCCTGTAGCTCACTCCCGTCCCAGCCTACAAATACCAGATGGCTCCTACGTAGTAGGTACAGGCACCAGTGGAGGCTTCTACCTTTTGGTTCTGTCTCTCCCGTTTCTGCTAGCTCGAATTAGTTGGGGGTCTGCACCTTGCACCTTGCACCTTGTACTTGCAAACTTGGGCTGCAAGGATGAATTGGATGGAAAGGCTAAAGGGTAGGGTACCTTGTCGAGGTACCCTTAAAACGCCAAGAATAAAGCGACATTGCTTGCGCTCAAGCTACGGGGCCTTTACGGGGAGCTAGGCACGGGGCTGACTGGGGTGATGGTTTGCACATTACAGTACGTACCTTGTATGCTGGCGTGTCGGATTCGTTCAATCTATGGATCCATTGATGGCCCAGAGCCTCCAGTGCCACAGATCACAGACCAAAGAGGCTGATAAGCTGAGCAACGATAGGGGACCAAGCTCTTGATCTCAACGGAGTCTGTACTCTGTGGCATGGCTCCATCAAATAGGGAAGTGTATCGAAAAGGGCACAGCATCGAGTGGCACGGTCTTCCCACGATACATTGGATGGAAGGAAAGGGAGCTAACCCACTGAACGGCGGGCTCGAAATGGAACTTACGCTAGCGAACGCCAAGTCGAAGGTCGAAGGATGGAAAAGCAGACAGAACTGGACTCTAGCGAGCTGTTCCTTTTTTTCGAGGTCTTCGTCAGGGCATTCTCTACCTACAGCAACAGCAACAGCAACAATTAACTGCTAAAGTCGCCTCAATGCGGGCGCGTTTTCAAAGTACCGGTACCTTGAAGATGGTGGGATGACCACCAATCGATTCATCAGGCAAGGGTCGAGGACCTGCGGATTGTGGACCTCGAATGCTTGGACAAGCAGGGGTTTGCTGTGAGCATTTGAAGGTCCTTGAACCCGTTTGGGCCATGGCGGACATTGAGTGGTGAATGGGCGAATGAGCGAATGCAACCTCCAACATCTGGACTGAACTGAAATAACAGCACGAGCGTCGAGCGCCAGCACCCCCTGGCGTAGTGCCACCTTGGAAACAGCGGGTAGATTTCCTTGGAAGGATGTTGGGTGATGGGTTGCTCGGTTCGTCTTCAACAGCGCAAGGTTTTGAAGATCATGTCCTTTGTTGGATAACGACCGTGATTGATGATGAAGAGGGGTTTCGATCCAGAGCAATGGTGGAAGAAGCGATCAATGTCCCTCTCCCAGTTTTCCTTGTCGTCGTTTTCTGGAACCATCTCATCTTGCCAGTTTCAGGCAGTCAACAAGCCCTTTTTCTCTCGTCACCATAATTACGCCCCTGCCGCTGCGCGTGTGATGGTGTTCCGTCAATATCCCCCCCAGTTTGTGCATGAGGCTTTCTTGAATTCTTAGCCAATCATCTAACGCTGGCTGTCTTAGTCACGGCTAGTCCGCGTCAAATGCCATGCCATGCTAAGCATGATTCCCTCCAAGGCTTCGGGCTGATGCATTCGCCTTTTCCCTCCCAAAAATCTGAGACGGATGCAGATCGACTACGACAGGGGTTAGATTCAAGCCAGCCCACGTTGATCAAGGTAGAGGTACGGATACTTGAACATGTGTCAGGTTCCGTCCCCCGCCCATCCCTTTAACCCCTGCCGTGCTCACTTCAATTCGAGGTGGTAATGTCACAATGGGCTGGACAAGCCGAGTCCAATTTGGCTTTTGCTCTTCCAGGCTTTGTGCCATTGTGGCTTTGGAAGAGAAGCAGTGCTGTCTCGACTCTTGAGAATGACAATACGCCAACAACTTTTCCCACCACATCCGCCACAATCACCAACTCAACTCTCCACGATCAGCCAGTCTGCCAGTCCGGGGAGGCGATGGATGGTTCAAGACTGCAAGCCCACAATCGAAAAGGCCCACCAAAAAACACCGCCCCGGCATGCCTGGCACCGCCTGGCTCCCACAGCTCCGGACGGGCAGATGCCACCAAGGACAAGGATG
The DNA here is from genome assembly GCA_021020635.1 of Fusarium sp. PT. Classification (NCBI taxonomy): domain Eukaryota; kingdom Fungi; phylum Ascomycota; class Sordariomycetes; order Hypocreales; family Nectriaceae; genus Fusarium; species Fusarium sp. PT. The sequence goes on along the minus strand of JAHMRZ010000008.1, from coordinate 881,365 downwards.
CCACACCCAAGTCCCCAAATATCATCCACTCCAGTCCCAACCTGAGAGCACTCGTCCATCCATAATCCGTTTCTGCGTGACATGACATGCACAACTCGCTGCGCGCTCACCGATAGCCGCCAGGCAGAGAAAGATAAACGCAGATGGCCTACGGATACAACCTACAGGCAAGGGGCTTGTCCACGACTGTCAGTAGAGTTTGCCAGCATCATCTATCTCCAAAATAGCACCCAGAAAGCTGTGCAACTGCTTCAAACCCCCTCGCAACATCTTGTGTGACAGAAACAAGACTGTTGTCACCGGCCGTGCATGCATAGAGAAAAACATCAACTTCCAATTCATCGCAAAAAAGGTGCTCGAAGCTCGAAGCCCTGCCTGAACTCTCGTCATTACGTGGCAATACTCTAGCTCGTTCAAAGGGGCCGCCAAGAAGCCCACCATGCAACCAGGGCACCAGGGCCAGCGGCTGCCCTTGCCCGTGGCTTTGAATCGTCAGGCTTAGCGGACAGAATCTGGCACCCAGCATCGTGGTTTCAACTGCATCGCGAGAATGACGCGACATGAACCACCTGAGTATCGTTACCCTGAGATGTTGTTGCTGTGTTCTCTTGGGAGTTACAGGCACAATTGCCCCCAAATACGTTGCATACATCAACCAGAGCGCGCTGATGCACGTCTTGCTTCTACCGACGTAGCCCACGACAAAACTCCGAACTTGGCGGGTACCCGCACCTTTTGACTTCGACAGGGTCTCGTGCTTTGTCATGCTTTTCTTGTCCTTTTCGCTTTTCACTGCATCAATGCACGGACTTTGTGATCATTTCGATGATGCTACTGGACTGGACTGGAACTGAATGCTCAGCTGGACTTTGTCAACAACATCGTCATCAACGTTCACGTTTACACGACCTCTTCCTTATCCCACAGTTGTTACAGAGTCCAGCCACTTCAGTCATTTCCATCATGGTTATTCATCACGTGACCAAGACCATCGAAAGCCTCCCGTGGCATTTCCGAGGCTCTCCTTGACCTTGTGCATCTCCCGTCGGTACTTGGACCCTCCATTGACGCAACATGGCCTGAGCTGTTTCTCTATCGCAAATCTCCGTGTTTCATGCCACCATAGATCTCTTGACATTTAATCATTTGGTCAAGGTCCGGCTCAGGAGTCGCGATGGTATCAGTCCGGAATGTCTCAGTCTTTAATGTTGAATCTTGGCAACGAGATAAAGCCATGACGGTATCGAACGTCTGGTCGTTTGCTTTGGCCTGCACGACATTCCAGAGTCGGCAGCCCCACTGGCTCCGCGTTCAAGAGATAGGTGCAGGGGAGCAACACCATCGACAATCTCAACGCTCTTGGCCAATCAAATGCCGTTTGCAAATTGGTCGCGTTGAGACATCCGTCATTTTGTCTTTGCCGAGGCCCCCGAGCCCTGCGCGAGTTTTGATGAATCCTCCTGATTCAACGTTGATAAAGCGCAACGTCAGTGATATTTGAGCATGTACGCCACAGGAAATATTCCCTACCAAGGTCAATCGAGTTTAATATGATATCGAGACTGTTATGCTGCCAAGTGAAACATCCAAAGTTTCCAGCAAAATCTCACCATCTCAAACTCTAACTGTGGCTTTATCGCTAAAGTGTGGGCACTAGTGCTGTCAATCCCAATGGGCTTCTGTGCCGGCTGGATTCGACACAGTTCTAGACAGTCTCAAATCGGGACCATCCCAGGTAGGATAACGAATATCCATCAGCTTGCTCTTCTGCGACTGCAATGACTTGTTGTCAAGGTGACATTCGGTCTAGAAGCTGCATGAAAGATAAACCGGTGAGAAGTGATTGAACTGTGTGCACATAGCTGTTTCATATCTCACTCTTGATGCACGAGTGCTTATAGGTAGCCGCATCATGTTGGTCTCCACAGTAAGATCTTGAGACTCTGAGGTTTATCTTAAAGATCCCCAATCGTGTCAAGTTCTCCTGGTAAAGGTAGATAAATAGGAGAACAGTCAACTAGCAGCAAGCTTGCATAGAGAGTTGCTTAAGCTTATACGAACACTGCCTAGCTGAAGCCTCATCAAAATTAATTGATCAGGTGCCCAGAGAGCAGGGATCAGAGGCAAGGTACCTACTTTACCTGAATGACATCTCAAAGCTGTGGCGGCCTCAGGCTGTTCGGCTCCCATGCGCCACAAGAGGCTGAACTAAAGTGCTGAGGCTGGCAGGGGGAGTTAGAGGACAACTCAGAATCCAATATCCAATCTAGGAGCTTCAAAGGGAACAAAAAGAAGGACAGACTTCAAGAGCTAGCGCACAAGAAAAGCTCTCCAGTGCGACAAGAGCTACGGCGAAAGGAACGACCTCTCATTATTATCGACTTATACAACTGATCACAAATCAACCTCACCGTCGTTCTACTCCAAAAAGCGCAGAGCAGAGCTCCCATCCTTGACAACCTCAACGGTGTAGGAACAAAAGCCGATCTTGGACCCTTAAAAATTTACCCAGATAATCACATTACGATGCCGCCTCGAATAAATATCCCGCCCGTCACCCGAATCTTCCTCATCGCGCTCCTCGGCCAATCCGTCCTCAGCGCCGCGATTCGATATCGTCAATGGACTGCGAACGCCGACATCGTCATTCCCTACTTGACGCTGGTGCCGCAGCTGTCCATAATCTACCCCTGGACGTTTATCACATCAACGTTTGTCGAGAGTAACGTGTTTACGCTGGGAATCGCCGGCCTTACGCTGTACCATGGAGGACGTTATCTCGAGAGAGCCTGGTCGTCGGCGGAATTGGCAAAGTTCGTCGCTATTGTGTCGCTGGTTCCAAACTTCATAACACTTTGTGTTATGGTGCTCTTCTTCACACTTACGCGCAATGAGAGCTGGACGTATGTATTGCCCTATTGGAGACACTGCGCAAGGAGACTAACATGGAGATATATAGTTTGACCGTTATTGCTGGAACCATCCCAGTGCAGATCGCATTCCTAGTCGCTTTCAGCCAACTCGTCCCGGCACACACCGTGACCCTCTTCCGCGGCATCATCTCGCTCCGAGTTCCTCGATTCCCGCTTCTCTACATCGGCGCCGTCTTCCTTCTGTCTCTTACTCCTCTTCTTACGAGAGCCGCCCTGTGGCTTGCCATCTTTGGATTCCTCACCAGCTGGACCTACCTCCGATTCTACAAGACCGTGTTCCCCGACCTCGACTCGGCCCAGGATGCGTCCCTCCGTGGCGATGCGAGCGAGACGTTTGCGTTTGCCGAGTTCTTCCCCGGACCCGTGAAGCCCTTTGTCGCTGCTGTTGCCGACCAGATCTTCCTGGTGTTGGTGGCCATGCGAGTGTGTACGCCTTTCGCGCAGGCTGATGCCTCACGAAACGATAGCCGGATCCAGCGCAATGCCCCTGGAGGTGCTCGCGCTGAGGCTGAGAGGAGGAGGGCCATTGCTCTTAGAGCGCTGGATCAGAGGCTACATGCCGCGACAAGCACACCACCTGCGCAGAAGCCGTCACAAGCCCCGAACCGACCGACCGGCCCAACGGTGAAGAGCCAGCCTCAGCCAGCTACGCAGACTGCCATGACATCGTCACCCGGCCCCATGCTTGGCGAGACCAAGTTCGAACCTGATCAGGACGATGCGAAGAGCTAAGACATCTTTATCCTATCAGCAGCATACACACAGTTTTGTCGTGGGGGTGTAGAGTGCACATTGTACGATCTAATCCGAGCCAGGTCTACTAGGGAACAAAGACTTGACAGGGGGGCAAAGTCGCCGGCGACGTTTTTAAGTAGACGGATAGGTTGACGAACGGCATAGTTAGCGGAGCTCTGGTGTTATGGTGGATTTATTGGGGTTTCCTTTGCAGTCTTGTCAGATCCTGATTACGATGAGCGGATGTCTATGTCGAATGTTTAGGTTAGGTCAGGGTACGTAGACATGAATTCTAAAAGAAGCATATCACGACTTGAATATTGATTGTTATGATGTTTGATTATCTGTCGTGTAAAAAGATTCATGATCTATAAGTTCAGCTAACGTCATGTTGTTTGTTAATGCAGGGTAAGGTATAGATCTGCCCAGCTATCGCTGACCAATCAGGTCAATGCAATTTGCATGTTGCCCTGGTGAGTTGTGAATCGACAACTCGTGTCTTCCTTTAATGAGAATGATGAGAACATAACTACAGAGTACAACAATAATTATTCCACTTGACTTGGTAATCTATTGCCGTCTGATCTCGCCAACTCATAAAGACACAGCTCAATATGGGCTGGCCATATGAGTTCATCACTCTCTCCGATGAGGAAAAGCACCAGCGCCGTCTGAGTCTCAACTACTACGCCTGGGTAGCACATCTCTCCGCCTTCGCCCCAGCATTGTTATTTGTTATAGCACGGCTTATCAACCGCGTAGTTCGTGGCAGTAACAGCGGCTACAGCCAAGTCCCTGGTTCGCCCGGCGTCAAGGCAAATCGGCAGAGATGGATCTCTAGAGTCATGGGGAAGGGTGCTATGGTGCAATGGTGGCTGGGCGAAGATGTCTGGTTTCTGGGGAGTCATTGGGGACAGCGTGATGAGTGGGTTTTGGGTATTGCTTGGACGGTTTGGTTGTTGGTGTTGAGTATTCTTGGTACAGGAAAGGGTATGTACATCGACGCATTTGAGAGAGTGCTGCTAACAAGACAGACTATCTTCACCTTACAAAGCGCGTTGGCATTGTTGCGACATCTCAAATGCCCATCCAGTATCTCCTTGCTCTCAAGGCCCTCAACCCCTATGCCTACGTCCTGCGGTCATCTCATGAGCACCTCAACCGCTACCACCGGGTCCTTGGCCGCATCATCTACTTCCTCCTTACTCTCCATGCCATTCTCTACAACGTCTTCTTCATTGAGTCCGGAATATGGTTCAAGCGCTTCTTTGCCCCTGTTGTATTTGCAGGAGTTGCGGGCTTCTTCGTCCTTCATGCTCTCAATGGTACGGCCATGGCTCGCGTTCGTCAAGTGTCGTATCGTTTGTTCTTCATCGTTCATCTGCTAGGGGCTTTCGCCATCCCGCCTTTGATCTACTATCACGCACCATCGTCGCGTTTCTACATCGTCGAGGCCATTGGCATCTTCGTGCTAGACCTCGCTGTGCGGAAAATGATCACTATCACAGCGCCCGCGGTTGTCGAAGCCATCCCGGGCACAAGCCTGGTTAAAGTCACTGCTAAGCTACCAAAGTCAAATATTGCAAAGTACGCAGCCCGCCCCGGATCGCATATCTACCTCAACGTCCCACCAGCTTCGCGTCCGGGCATCGGACAGTTCTCTGCGCCTTATATGGTATTTGAGTTTCTATACAACCCCTTTACTGTGGCCTCGACGAACCAGGAGACAGATGAGTTGTCTTTTGTCGCACGCACCCGAACTGGCCCTATGACAAGCCGTCTACATCACCTTTCTTCTACTACAAACGCAGGAACATCGGCTGAAAAGATTGAACTTAACATCGAAGGCCCGTACGGCACGATAGGAAAGACGTTTAACGACCTTGTCACCTCGGGCATCAGCCGTGTTCTCATCGTGGCCGGCGGCGTGGGAGCAACCTTTGCCGTACCGCTCTACCACGCAATCCTGGCTGAAAACTCAATTACAAATGTCCAGTTTATCTGGGCCATCCGCAGTGCAGGCGACGCAACATGGGCCTCATCGAGTCCCACCGGCAAGTCTCTCCTGAACGACGACCAAGTACAGCTCTTCCTCACTGGCGAAATGGGTGTTGCCAACGACAGCGACAACGCGGCTGGCGTTGAAATGAACAACCTATCCCAGCCAAGTACTCGCGCCGCTGTTCGCAATAGCAAAAGACCTGATCTGCAGAAGATTGTCGACGATACATTCCGAAAGAGTCAGCAGGACGATGTGGCTATCTTGGTCTGTGGCCCTACTGAGATGACCAGAGAGTTGCGCAAGAGTGTAACGCCATGGGTAATGAAGGGGCGTAATGTTTGGTGGCACAATGAGAGCTTTGGGTGGTAAAATAGGAACGCCTAGATATAACTTGCGCTTTTATTGTTTCTTACTTGATATAAAATCTGCCAGAGGATTTAGTCAGCACGTACACAGATGTTAGAAAACACGGAACCAGATGTTTTGGTAACTCATGCCATATCCTGCAATCCTAGGAGTTAAAGTCTCATGACAAGGAAGTCGACATGTGAAACGTTATCGTTTTCGAAGTTACTTGAACTGTTCGTTGCTGGCGTTTAAACTCCGAGAGCTATCGTTATGCTGCAGATCTCTAATATTGCACTGTTGCTGAATAAACAGAAGGTTAGGTATCATCGACAGCCTCGCACCTCGTATGAGTACACAACGAAACTTGTAACCTCTCCTGTCTTTTCCCGCCAACGAAGGAACTAAAAGCATCTGCAGAAGGGTCGGGTACCTCAAGTTGAACCACCAGCTGAGCCTCATCCTGCACCGGTTCGATATCATATACAATCCAATACAACAACACCGCCATCATCATAGACTATAATATCATATTCTATGCTCCCGTGGATACCTTCTTCCACTTGATAAACCGTCGTAATCCCCATCACGGTTCGCATTCATCAACGCCTTAAGCCGTCTTCCGGATCAGGCCTGAAAGCATACCACACTCTGTAATCTAACCCAGAAAAGGTGTTCCCTCAGAAAGACATAAATTCTATGCATAAAACCACAAAACTAGAGAAAACAAGATATTGGAAATCCCAACGTCTAAAAGAAAGCCCCTCCCCAGTCGGTATCATAATGGGGTATCATAACAACAAAAACTCCTCTGCCTTCAGCTAGGCTCATAATCAATTACACTATCGGTACCGAGCCAGCTGTGCCATGATGTTCTGGACCTGAACAGCTGCATCGCCGTTCGGTGGCGCACCATTCGACGGGGGCTGTGCTCCATAGGAAGCCCCGTAGGCACCTGGACCAGGATGGTGCTGCTGTTGAGACTGTTGAGCTGCAGGGGCTCCGCCCAAGCTCCCGAGAAGTGCTTGGATATCAGCTTGAGATGCTCCAGCTGTAGCGGCGCCAGCCTGGGCAAGGGCTGGGTTCTGGGCACTGCCTTGAAGTTGTGCCAAGAATTGTTGAAGCGATGCAGGATCAAGTTGGCCTAGCAAATTCGTTATGTCCGCAATGTTAGCCGAATGAGGCTGTTGCTGCCCATATTGTGCGGGCGGTGGGTGGGGTGGATAGCTGGCCGTTGGCGCTTGATAAGGGGGCTGACCACCAAATGGAACACCGCCGTAGCCATTTCCGCTATACGATTGACCATAGCTAGGGGAAGCTCCCGATGCCTTGGCTCGAAGAATGACATCGGCGGCAGTAGACGGATCCAGGTCTACGTACTGATCATACCGGACGTTGTTGGACCCTGCTGAGCGATCAAATGCTTGGACTGGAATCTTGCCCAAGGTTTGTGCCCGAAGGTCCAGATCAACGACAGCGTGGACACCTTCAGCTGCTTGCCGTTGAATAACCGCGTTCTTAGGAAAGTTGGAACGGAGGTACATAACCGCACATCTCAAACCTTTGGACTTGAAAGCTTGCTCAACCCAGATAACAAACTCGTGGTTCACATCTGGTTGCAGAATGACTTGAACGTCAGGGACGTCAGCACCATATCTCCGCGGGAGGTCAAGCTCGACTTCATGGTGAGGCCGTCCATATGGACTTGGGCTTCTTCGTCGGTAATTGTCTTTGTCGTTACGACCATGGCTGGGGGATCGAGATCGTCCACGGCCCCTACCGCCGTCATGATAGCCCCGATCACGTCCATACGACTCGTCTCTTCCGTAATCGTTACGAGGAGAGTGGCCGCGACTTGATCGATAATCGTCTCGATTCTGGGCACCATGTTTGTCGTTGCGGCGTCCACTGTCGCGAGCCTTGTTTCTATCCGGGCTGCGAACCCTCTCCTTTTTGGACTTGTCCTGAACACGAGATACTTCCAGATCTTGGCCTTGTTAGAAGCACATTATAATAATATTAGATATTGTCAACTTACGGATCCTGCGTCCCTTAATCTCGATGCCTTGGAGGTTTTCAATCGCCCTATGACCTTCGTCTATATTATGGTATTGTACGAAGCCGTATGCTGATTTGAGTGAGATTTGAGCAAGCCTTCCAAACCGATGAAACAGATCAAAGACATCACGCTTCGATACCTTGTCGCTCGAGAGGTTGCCTGTAGAGAATATGTGAGCGCCGTTTTTGGACGCGCCAGACGCGGATCGTGTACCAATAAAGATGCGCGAGCCCTCGGGGAAACGATCCCATTTAGCCTCAGACATGTACTGGCGTTCATCGGCCAAGAATTGGTCCCACTGGCGCTGGTATTCGGTATCTTGAGCTTGATCAGCATTATAAGGGGCATGTTGAGGTGGGTATGGTGGAGCATTGATGGAAGTAATGGCTACGGGTGCCTGGAGGCCAGAGCCGAGAGGGATTGAGAATTCACCCAATGAATCGGGAATTGAGACAGGCGCGCCGGCAGCCACATAGGTGGAGGGCTGTCCAGGCGTCGGCGGTGCAGCAAGGCTAGGTGAGATACTAGCATTGACTCCCCCTGGATGGTGCTGAGAGGCATGCGTCTGGGGTACTGTCTGTGACAGCGGCGGCCTCGGTGGAAGAGAAGCCGACGAAGTGAAGGCCGAAGACGTTGTACCACTGTCGTGGGATTGTTCACCTGTGGCGAATGAGGCAGATAGGGTTGTGCTAGAGTTGGAGTTGGAGTTGGCTGGGGCAGTGAGATCAGTAACCAGACGATTGATATCAGTTGAGGCACTGTCAGAGCCAACGTTGTTACTAGCATCCAGCTTAGTCGCAGTTGGAGACGACGCCGGCTGGTTGGAAGAGTGTGATGGGGTGGCAGTTGCAACGCTGACACCTCGAGCTTCGGATGAAGCATTGGAAGCAGTTGATGCCACGGGTTGGCCTTGCTCGGCCGGCAAAGATGGTTCATGAACGGCATGGGAGACTTGCGATGTGTGACTTGTCAAGCGATCGGACAAAAGAGAAATATCGTTGGATTCTCGGGGTACGGATGATACATCTTGTGGTTGAACGTCTCCGTCTTCCCCCTCCTCTGGCCCAATCGGTGAATCAAACATTTTTGCGTAATCGTCATTGCTGTCGGGGAGATCTTGCTCGATCTGAGGTTGTGGCACTTGCTGGGTGACCGCATCCGTGTCGTCCTCACTATACGGGTCGTTGAAGCTGTCGTCATCTACGATATCGTCATCACCGGCCCCCAAGATGGGCTCAAGATTAGGGGTCCTGTTGATTGAGACATTGGCGTTTGTGTTTGTGTTTGCGTTTGCGTCGGCGGCCGCAGCAGCATCAGCAGCAGCAGAAGCGGCAGCGACCATGGCGTCAATGGTGTCTACCCTCTCTTGCAGCACAGGAACTGCTAGAGACGTGGCCGAATGAACAGGTGATGGTGAGACAGGGGAGAGGTTGGCAGTGGCCTGGAGCTCTGCCTCGGGTTCTGTCATTTAAATAAGGCTGGGGGTGGGAATTGGTGGGTAGCAGGATGAGGTGACCCTCTTAGGCGCCGCCAGTCGCACGAACGACAGGACACAAGCGACAGTGCAGCTTGAGATGGAGTAAATGAGCTCGACTCTTTCGTTAGTAAAAAGCCTCCAGGCGATGGACAGGCACAGGATGGAGGATTGGAAGGACGATGAGCTAATTGAGTGGCGGTCAAAGCGACGAAGTACAGCCTTAAGCTGGAGCTGGATTTGCCGTACTTGTACTCCGTATGTAGACAAGATGGATACGCGTGAAGAGAACCGACACTCTCACAAGATAGCGACAGGGAAACAGGAGACCGCCCAGAGACTGAACAGGGTAGCCAGCTGGTAAAGGTCTTTGCGACGTCGGAGCTTGGCTTATCGCACCAAGCGAAGCGAGTTGAGTTCTCCAGAAGAATGGGGCCCAAGCGCAGGCACGTGAGAGCGAGGGAATATGGAAGTAAGTGGAAGCCGTCGTGACACCAAAAGCTATGCAACGTGAGAGTTAATGTAGAGTTCAGGGGGGATGCAGCGGTTTGTGGGAGAAGGAGAAGATAGGTAGAGATTGAAGATAAAACTAAGGTAAGAGTGGAAGGCTGGGTTTCGGGGTTCGATTGAGGCTGATCGGGCGCAGGACTGAACCGTAGTTAGCGGGCGGCTAGTACAAAAGTGGCAAGGCGGTCAGGCATCTCAATTCGGCAGGCAGTTGGGTTTTCAGGTGGGGTTAAAATAAAATCCGTACACTACGGGATGATAGATAACAAGACGTATAGTCATTAACATATAAATATATACAAATATTATAATCATGCTTACAGTATTACAATAATTAATCATAGAATACCCTGAGCTAGTTTGAGTTCCTGCGATTTCTCTAGGATTGTTCGAACTTCGCATTACATTGTAGACAAAGTACAGTGTGGGGATTTTATTTTAACCCTCCTGGTTGTCCTTCGGTTCGGTTTGGATCTCAGCCACAGTCAAGCATCAAGCTAAAAAGCCAAGATTTTGAAGACCCAACCAGATGTCATATAAGACATTGCGCTCGCCAAGTTTGAAGCATTAAACCAAACAAAGCCCTTGTTGTTGATTGTGTCTCGAATAACTCATAGACATTTTAACCGTTGAATAGCAGCATGCTTCGGCGACAGATATTCTCAGCGCTTTGTCTAAGAAGGACACCAGCATACACAACAACTCGTCCCTTTGCGCCTCGATTCAAGAGATACCAAGCTTTTGATGCCGAATTCGATAAAAATGCTCTTGCTGAAGCCCGCTCATGGTTCCAGTCATTTAACCCAATACAACTTCCAAAAGGCAATACCACATACGCCAGATCGAGCGGGCCAGGTGGACAGCACGTCAACAAGTACGTAGAAACCTAACTCCAAGTATGACTCCAACACTCACAAAAGAAAGGACCGAAACAAAGGCAATCACTGCCTATCCAGTTGGACAGTTGCTCTCAGCACTTCCCAAATCATTACATCCTAGCATCCGCAAATCCAAATATTACACTTCCACCAATGATTCCCTCACCTTTCAAGCTCAAGATTCACGGTCGCGGGACGCAAACGCAGAAGACAACAGAAGAAAGTTAGTTGAGGAGGTTACGCGCATGTATAAAGATGCCACACCCGCTGAGACAAGCGAAGAGAAGAAAAAGAAACATGAAGAAATGTGAGTTTGCTTATGCTTCTGCGGGAACTGACTAACACCAAGTAGTGGCAGAAGATTTCACGATACCAGGATAAAGCAAAAGAAGTTTACGGGTGCCAAGAAGCAATCACGTAGAGGGCCTTCAGATTGAGCAGCCGAAAGCTGAGAAGAGAGCAACCCAAGACGAAGTTTTTATAGAGGAAACCAAGCTATCGCATAAGGGCTAATTTTATATAATACACATCCATCCACCTTGATGACAGCTATTGTTGGCATGGCACGCATTTTGTGCTTGTTCTTGATTTGTCATTACAACGAAAGAATCAGCCAAATGCGAAGTAAAATTCAAAAACAGAGAAGTCTGGTTACATCTTGCCAAAGATATTTGCGATTTATATCGGATATGTATATTGAAGTTTGTGGAGGTTCAGCTGCGGCTGTTCGTGGTGCAAATACTGCACCTTCTCATTAATAACGAGTCGAGACGAAACAAATGTAGGCTACTGTATTACTGATCGATTTTTTATGTTCATCACTGGAAAAATATATAGATAGAACTGTACAAGTATGATGCGCTCAATGGCTAGATCTCGTCATTGTCACACCGCGCCATATTAAGCAATATTGCCATCATTTGTGCCTTTTTCTAGTATCCGTATCAATAGCAGCTCCAACATTCCAACCGCATCTTAACTAAACGGTCAAATTCAATCAATCATACTGCCTAAAACAAAACGCCGCACGTATTCTTTACTACGTACTTAGGTAGTAAAAGCATTATCGCATCCTTATCTTAGGTATCCCTCTTTCAGCTGGACCTTGACTCGACCCCACCTTTTAGTCTGGTCTGTCCCACGAACTGACCAGGCCCAAACTCTCACTCCCTTCACTTCAGCCCATCAGCATCGCTACTTCGACCGCTGATATTCGCCCACTTCAGCTGATCAATCAATCGGCCCCCATCTCATTTCCTCCTCATACTTAACGACGTACTGCTGGGAAAGCGACTTACGTATCCTATTGTCTCCTCGAATCGCTTCAACGCCGTCCCACTGCAGTTTCATCTCGCCTTGCCTCAAAACGCTCTGCGGGGCATCGCGACATTCTTCTTATCGCCTCTCCTCTTCAGCTCCGACGTCACAATCTCAACATGGATTCTCAAGCCCGTCAACAACCTCAAGTTCAGCCTTGTAGGTACAAGGTTGGCAAGACGCTGGGAGCCGGCTCCTATTCCGTCGTCAAAGAATGCGTCCATATCGACACTGGTCGCTACTATGCTGCAAAGGTCATCAATAAGAAGCTGATGGCAGGTCGCGAACACATGGTGCGTATTACCTCTTATACTGCGCGGCACCATCGTGCGCACAACGTTCTTTTGTATCGCCATCTGTCTAACCTTTGGTGTGCAATTATAGGTCCGCAACGAAATCGCCGTTCTCAAGAAGGTCTCCATGGGCCACCAAAACATCCTCACTCTCGTTGACTACTTCGAGACTATGAACAACCTCTACCTCGTTACCGATCTTGCACTGGGTGGCGAGCTTTTCGATCGAATTTGCCGAAAGGGCTCCTATTTTGAGTCCGACGCCGCTGACTTGGTTCGAGCGACATTGTCAGCTGTTGCTTACCTCCACGACCATGGCATTGTCCATCGCGACTTGAAGCCCGAAAACTTACTCTTCCGAACGCCCGAGGACAATGCAGACTTGTTGATTGCAGATTTTGGACTTTCACGAATTATGGATGAGGAAAAGTTCCACGTTCTGACTACAACCTGCGGTACTCCAGGATATATGGCCCCTGAGATCTTCAGAAAGACTGGCCACGGCAAGCCCGTAGATCTATGGGCCCTGGGTGTTATCACCTACTTTTTGCTATGCGGTTACACTCCTTTCGACCGCGACTCTGACTTCGAAGAGATGCAGGCCATCCTCAGCGCTGAGTACAGCTTCACTCCTATCGAATACTGGCGTGGCGTTTCCGACCATGCCAAGGACTTTATTCAGCGCTGTCTGACTATTGATACCACTAAGCGCATCACTGCCCATGAGGCTCTTCAGCACCCATTCGTTGCTGCCATTCTTAACGAGGGTGGCGAGGGTCAGAACCTCCTACCCAACATCAAGAAGAACTTCAACGCTCGCCGAACTCTACACGCAGCTATCGACACTGTCCGCGCCATCAACAAGCTCCGCGAGACTCAGGGTGGTCTGATGGATGGAGCTCGCTCAAAGGAACCCGGCCGTGGTGCCGCACGACAGCAAGAGCCACCTAGCACTCGAAAAGTCGACAGTGCCATCTCAATGGGTAACAACCAACCAAAGGACAGCGGTTACGGTACACAGACCGAAACCGATGTGGTGATGGGCAACACATCAGCAGCTGACGTCCCATCCTCATTGCAACCTGGCAACCATGGAAACCGCGTCGTTGAGACGTCCAAGGGACTCTGGAGCGGGCATGCGACGAAGAGGTAGGGCCATGATGGGAATAGAGACTCTAACTACAGCTTGTGGAGGATGATTTACTAGCGAGAAGCAGTTGTGATAACATTTGTTAAACGATTGATGGCTTGAATATCATGAACTTCTATCCGAGGGACGATGTAAGGCTGAAGCAGTGCTACGACTTGTATACACTACCCCAGGCAATGCACTGTTTCAATATGTAACGGGACAAGGAGGATATCAACAGATTAGGTATATGTGTTTTTCTCAAACGGATCGCGGGCTCGCCGTTTGCAAAGCTAGGGATGAAAGAACAACAGCATCCTCGATTTACTTACTCTCACTTTCTTTTTTTGTCTTTGAATCCGTCGTTAGTATTATATAGTTATTTGGCTTGGTCTCACGATCGATATGCATTGGCATTGGAGCAAGATACCAGCGACTACGCAGCTCGAATGATGATGAAAATATGGCGACTCTCACTTAAACAGTTTACTCTCATCATTTTTATAACTTAAATGTATCTTTCAAATTGACCATTTCAATGTAGCTTCTGGGTTGGTGTTAGTGTTAATGTTAGGTGGTTCATGTGATCTGATACCATTGAGACGTATGTATGATATCAGACTTGTGTAATCCATCCTCAGGCGAGTCACTGAAATTAACAGAGCAGAGAACATTATCTGTCAGACGCTGTGTTAGAGAGCCCAGCTCTATAACATGGACAGCTCCATTCAGCCTAAGCCCATGGTCGCATCAGCACCATAGAGATAGCACATATCACGAGGTTTTCACAGCCGATAACGAAGATCTGACAATCGCAATTGCCAAGTCTCTTGGGAACGCCATACAAGCTTGGCGTTTATATATGCCGCGACTATGAAGCAATATACGAGGAAGTTTTCGTTTCGCAGATTTAGATCGACATGTCAGTATCACGAGGTGTCCACATGTTATGTTGCCTGCTCCATATAAAATCTGGAGTAGAAGATCATGCATGGTGTCGAAGCTGAATGTATTTCAGATAAAGGAGACTTGAAATGTTGGTGTAGATGTCAGTATAGGCTCAATCACGTTCGGAGGCGAAAACAGGTGACAGTTACAATGTGCTGTCAATTCTTCTAACTGCTAATATCTAGCGAATGGTATCTTTGGTTTTTCGTTTCCTTTTCACCAAAGTGAGCCCGCCATCTTAAGCCGCCTGAGTTTTGTTCTCCAGGATCATTCAGGCTTAGGCAGCGAGCCAATCGTCATCTCTTCCTGTCCTCCTCATCGTGAGTAGGGGGCTGTGGAAAGCTTGTCCCTCTCGAATCGTCCAGGCTCTCAAGCGATCGTATCGGTGTATGACATGAGCATCATTGCATGTCCATACACGAATTAACCTCCTCTTGTTGTATACATTACTCTATTCAGGTCCGGTTTCGTCCTTCCTCAGGATATACATTAGAAGGGAACTCCATGCCCCTTGACCATTATTAAAGTTTGCCGTCTGGCCCTGACGGCCCTGCGTCAGAATCCAGTATCTGCCGTAGTAAAGCACCGCATTGCGCCATTTCGCTGTGCCGATGAATGCCAAAGATGTTATCAAAAAAGTATAAGGTAGAAGATTAAAAGGGTTCGGGCATTAAAATCGTAAAGTCCCATCAGTGGCTTCGTTGCCGGGTGTGGGATGTAAGGTCGTCCGGGGGATAAGCGTGTTATTAGTGAATCGTGCCAATTACCGCACCACGACAACTTCGCTCAGCTCCACATCTCGGGCGGGCGCGCTGCCATCCCAAAGCTGACCATTGGTATCTAGGTCCACAAGCATGCCAGGGAGTGCCTCTTCGGACAAAGTAGGGCTGAGAGTTCCGCTGCTGGAGCTACAGCTCGAGCTGGCGACAGTCCAACCATCGCTAGAGTCGGCACGAGGGCGTCCGAGAAGTCCCATACCGAAGTACTCGCCGTACTCCTCATCGGAAATAGCATTGCGGTCGCCGTACTCGACATATTCGTACTCCCATCGTGTGATCTTTCCCTCCTGGCGGCGAGGAAGCCATCGGGCCTTGGCTGCGTAGAAGAAGCACGAGGCAATCAAGCCACCGACAACCAGGTCAATTGCGTAGTGATGGCTGAGGTACATGGTAGCCCAGCAGACCCAGCCAGCGTACATGATGAAGTAAGTGCGGAACTGAGGGAAGCAGTGAGACATGAAGAGAGCCTCAAGAACGGCGTTTGCAGCGTGGAGAGACGGGAAGGCACCGAAGGGGACGGGCGCAGTGCTGAAGTTTGTTGTGTAGAGGTCGATACCGAAAATGGCGTCGATGCGGGCGAGTCCTGCGGGAGATCCAGGCATGCCATACGCAGCAGGCTCAAGTCCATGCTCCATCTCATACCAAGGGGGGGCACAAGGAAAGAGAAGCTGGATGGTAACACCGAGAATGCTCATCCAACCAAAGGTTCGCGCCCAGACGGGAGTGGTGCCAGGGGGGGCGAAGACGAACATGAGCAGAGCGCAAACGACAGGGGCGCCAAAATGGCACAGGCCGTAGGGGATCCAGGCGAGAATGTCGAGGACCGAATGTTGGTGGGCTGAGAGAATGCTTGAGAGGTTGGCGCCGTACAAGACATTCTCGAGAGCAGGAAGCACTCGAACCCAGATATGAGGTCGGTACTCGTTGGGGATGAACCTGATGAAATGAGTAAATTGCCACACTTGAGAAATGGGATGAAAACTTACCGACTACAAAAGAAATAAAGAAGCCAGGTCCAAATTGTGACTGATGGCAGGAAGAATTGGCGAGTGGCGGGCATGAGTAGAGCCCAGACGGTACCCATGATAGCCAGGAGCTTGACGCCGGGAGCTGGGGGAGCGATCCAGAAGGAGAAGAGAACGAGAAGTCCGACAACGGCATATTGAAGGTCTGACGTCCTCCAGTGGTGCTTCTGGAGATCGCGAACACCATCCCAGGCGTTGAAAGATGTCTTAAGACTGGTGAGCTCCTCGTTGCCAGGTCTCGATTTTGACTTGGTGCGTCGGCGACCAATTCTATATCTGTGAGGAGCAGTGTTAAGGAATGGCAGGTTAACATGCTCGGGCCATAATAGCTTGAGCTTAGGCTTCCCGGTGAGGGTGGCGGAGAAGTCGTTCATGATGAATATCGGGGTTGTCGTTGTGATCGACAAAATTGGTGATTAGTTGAAAGGGGGCGTGTGGTGATTATTTGTAGCGTAGCGCAGGATAGCGGTCGAAGAAATTCGTATCGCGTAGTCGGTATCCCAATATGAATATCCAAAAGCTACCTCATATCCAAGTTGACGAGTTTAGTTGACTTTCACGCATACGACGAAAGTGTCGGAATCGTCGGGATGGCCGCCTAGAGCTGTCGTTGTCGAGTCGCAGAGAAGGGAGAGAAGCACGCGACAGGGCTGCCACACAAGGAAAACTGTGTTGGCTGGAAACCTGAAATCGTGAAGAGAGAGGATAGATGCTTTGAATAGGTGCGAATCTAAGACGAAACCAAGCCGAGGATCGAGGAGAGAGAGAAAAGGGAGGGAAGAAGTAGACGGAGGAGAGGAAGCGGGAGTAGTAATATGAAGAAAGTGGAGGGAGTGGAGGAGAGAGGGATCGAGTATGATGACGAGGTGCAGGAAAACGATGCAGCAGGGGCGTGTCCAGGTGTAGCTGGCCACTAAAAGCGCTGAAAAATCAAGGCTTCTACAGTTGACTTTTGCGACGAGCGTCCGCTAAAACAGCACAAATTTGACAGGGCAGGTCGCGCAGTGGGCGCTAAGCTACCTAAACAGCTGGAACCCATCACACTGACATTAGCTTCGTTCAAGGGGGGGGCCCGCACCGCAGGATTTTTTCCTCGTTCTCATCTCAAATGAAGCCCCCAGCCGGATGCTGCGGAGGAGTTATCAAGTCTACAAGAGTCTTACGTACCGACCAGCCAACAAGCCTCAGCGGGTCCCCTTCATCCCCTTGTCAGCTTCGCTGGGTGCATGGATGGGACCAGGGCCGCCTGGAGATTGCACTGGAGCCAGCGCCTAAGCCTGTTTAGCCTTTCTCTGACGCTCAGACGGAGCTCTTTTGTCTGTATCGTCTTGATTGATTGGCTTCGCAGTGCCAAAGGTTGCTGACACAGCACATGGACATTGGGCCGGACACCGCGGAGGTACGGGGTTTATCGTGACCCGAACTCAGGCGTATTACAGTAATTTCCTTCAAAGTGGGTGCCAAGAGTGATTGGCGGCTGAGTCGCGTGAGTTATCGCCCTGTCGAATTAAAAAACTGACTGGACTTTTCCGCGTATGCGCGACGCGAAAAGTATACGACGTTTAATACTGAGTCCTGGAGGGGGAAATTGGAAATTGGGAATTGGATAGGCAGACATGGCCGATCTGGAACTGCTGAGCCTCGATCAATAGAATCGGATGAGCCGCAGCAACATGTGTTCTATCATGAAAGTGTCTTAGTCATCTGGGAGGCAACCCATTAACCTGTCTTGTACGTGCAGTGTGCTACATCATTCTAGCCTTGGCACAGCTGCCGGGCAACGACTAGAAGCGTTAACGGCCGGTACCTTGGCAACGCAAGCGAACAGGGCTTCCGGACAAGTCCATATTGTTTGAGATCAAATTGATTTTCCTGTTTAACGTCGCAGAAGCTGCAATCATCCAGTGACTTTCTGCGTCTTTGAGGTCGGTCGTCGGAAACCCGCCAAGACTCCATGGCCCCGAGGCTCCGAGTCTTGCTCTCCGGGACGGATGAGATTGAAAGGGCGATCTGCCGTCGGCCGACGCGACACACCCTCATGCTTTTTTGCTTTATTACGGTGCACGTTTTTACGTTTTACGGTTTCTTACCTCAGCGTGCTAAAAGATTCCAATTGCACTCTTGACAAGACAAGACGAAACGAGACAAGAACGGTCCAGGATCGTGGTGAGCCTTTGACTTACTTTGTCAATATAATTTAGACCCACCCCTTAATTGCATTCATCTTTGTTGTTCTGCATTCTGTCTTTGATCAGGCAGTCAGGGTCCATGCTAGCCATATCAATGACGGTGGCTGATTCTAATGGAAACGTCACCATCAGAAAACGGTCCCCTTGACGGTGTCGCTTAGGCACACAGCCCAGCCAAAGTCGATCTGACAGCAGCGTCATGATCGTGGCACAGGCACATGCGCCTAGATTCGATGATGGGGATATCGCAAACCAATCATGTTTGAACAGCAGCTATAGACGACTGCTCATGTGCTCGATGCCGCGGTTGAAGAATGGCGATCTTGTGCTTCTAAGTTTTAAGATGGCAATCGACAGTTGGCTTTAGAAAATGCTCTGATCAGCCAAATGGTAATTAATCAAACAGCTCATATCCATGTGTTGGCAGCGGTACACCCATGGAAGCAGAAAGCCTGCTTGCGATTGAAACATGGAAGCGATACGGAGATACCCTCGACGAGGACATTCCCGTTGAGTTCACTGCAATATCCGTCGCGGACAAGGCAACTTCCTCTGGTGCTTTGTCATTCAAATCACCGGCTGGTCCGATAAGGGGGCAAAGCTTTGATTGTTCGCAAAGATCCATCATATTGCAATTTGAGAAAACAGCTAATATTCTGGTCAATCTGGCAATAAATCATTAGGTCAATTCATCATCCGGAACATCCATGATATAGGCTCCTTATTCAAGATACGTGCTGCGTTATAGCACCAGAGCTCCACTGCGAAGTTTCACAGACAGCAAACCGAAATGGATGATGAACAATCAGCCATTGAGAATCGATATGAATGACAAGGGTAAGCTCTTGCTGACGCTAACTGGGAGCTGGGGCCACTGCATCTTTTTTTTTGTTGTAGGATTTTAGAGACAGAACGCGAAGGAAACAGACGAAAGCCACAAGTTTCAGCGAGCATGGAGTACTTACAACCAATGTACCTTCCCGTCTCCAATTCCGCCTGAGCCATGGAAGCCGCGGATGGTTTTCTACGCTTGCTGACACCTACAGTGTTTTTCTTCAAGACTATCAAAAGTCAAACTTCGACAAGTTCCTCTCATTCCAGGTAGTATTGCAGGAAACGTCGGCTGTTTCGAATGATCGTTACCACAAGTTTGGCTGCTAGTCGTCGATGCACGGCAGCGGCACATTTAGCGTTGACTATTTTCGACTATTCACTGATCAATCGCTGATACTCTCTCTGCATTGCCAGCATGAGTGTTCCATGGACACTGACGCGCTGCATTAATAGTAGTTTGAGCAGCAACTTGGCAGTGCTCTCCGTACCCAATCGCAATTGAAATCACCACATGTCGACTCAAGCGCATATCTGCACATCAGCCCTGCATGGGAAGCGTAACGGTTTGAGGCTTCAGACTTCAACCTCAAGGGTTCGCTTCAGATAGACCCTTTTACCAAGGCCCAGACAGTGATTACAGGCCATAGCCGCGCGCAACCCATCTCATCGCTCCAGAGACATGCTCTGCCCACGACAAGGATTGCAACCCCACGAGATATCCCGTTCGCTTCCGCTACTGCTGTCACCTTTTGGCTCTACAACATCGACTCGGATGTTGCGGAAGATCAATTGTCACTCAAAGTTTTGACATGCAGGAAGCCGTTTGAGCCTCTACAACAACTGGACGAATCATCAACTAATTACACCTTTGTTAGCGCGACAAGCCTCATCGTCATGATATGGTGACGTTGGTTTTAGCAGACGTTTTTAAGTTGGGCCAGGAGCTTGGCTGGCTCCGACTCTCCGACAGCTAAGGTAGTCTACGGAATTAATTTTCAAATCGTGGACGTGGTGCGACCGCAACACTAAGAAAACGGAGGCTCCTAACGGCCGCTCGGGTCTTATTTGTCAATGCATGAGGCGCTCGCTCCGGTACGAGCCTACGAGGCGAAGCGCGATGCCGCTCCAGTAATGCAAGGAAATTAAGCGTGGATCCTTTCTACCAGCACCCGAGACCGACAAGAACATCAGCAAAAAAAAAAGACAGCAGTGGAGAGTGTTCAGGGTCTGGAGAGATTAGGAAGGGGGTCTCCCGCAGCAGGGGTACGAAACTCTTCCAGGCCCTTGGAGAGGCAAAGAGAGCTTTTGGTGTTTTGTCGCATGCGCGGGCTTTGCGAGTCGCGACAAACAAAAACTTGGCCGATCACCAATGCGATTTCATTCGCAATCTCCTTTTGAATATGGTTTTTATTAAAGTGCTGGCCGTGCGCAGCTTCAGCTTCATTGAATGCTCTATGCCAGTTTTGTAAGCAAGGTCGAATGGGGCTGACTTGGCCCAAGTTCAGGAGATCGTCCAGGGTCCCCCCCTACCTGAGCACGAGACATCCACGGCTCGCGATGCACTAGACTCGATGCACACGGAGAGAACGGGATGAAGGCGGGTTACAAAGGACACATGGCTTTGACAGAGATCATCTCAACTATCAATCAGTGCTTTCAAGTCGGTGAAAGAAGTCGACATGGACAAAGGGCTGTCGATGCTGCTCATCTACGTAGTATGGCATCTTCAACCCGACGTGTGATCCATGGTCAAGCAAATTGTGTTTGTTGGTTGTCCACCATTTCATGATATGCACAATCCTGAGTTTTAGGCCGTGGTCTCGATCCCAAGCTGAACCTTTTTGGCCTTTCGCCTGATACACGACTACCGAATATCTGACCAACTTGCGGACTTGCGGAAAATGTCAGATCAGACCGCAAAGTAAACTCCATGGATGATGACTGCTGAATACAGTTGCATGCCTCTCACTCCAATTGCTACGTGAAAGACCAACGCGGCATACTACAGAGACTAATGCCCAATCAACTATGCATACTAAACGATTTCTACTGGACGAGCATTGATGACTGCTACTCTAGCTCCAGATCCATGCCCTCGTGAGCTACTACGACTCCAAGGTATATCATGGATTAGGTATCATGATACCAATAAAAGCCTGCTTTTTTTTTGGGAGCCAATGCAAAGGCGGTCAATGCGATGGGGGTATCCGAGCGAGCCGCCCATAATGAAAATGATAGCGCTCTTGGGTTTGAGGCTGCCATCAGTCATATTCAAATTCGCACCCTAAGAGCATTATGGGCCTGAGCGAGACAAAGGAAGTCTAAACGAAAATTTCGCTCTTAGGAGACTTGAAGTCCCCGGGCGTGATCGCCAGATTCACCGAGTTCCCACAACGGATGCAGTCTTTACTGCGAATCCCACAGTGGTTCCACCTATTTCAGGTCCGGACTTGACTACTGCCATAAGTTTCCTCTGACTTATTAACTCGGCATAATTTTTTTTGCACGAATTTTTTTTATCGCTCATTCGGCTTGGGTCAAGTCCACTTAGACGGTCGGGGTTTTCGGCCTATTGACAGATCGGACACCGATGAAGAGAAGAAAGGGAAAAAATCCATCAGACCCATCTCGGCCGTGGATCTGCGGTCGGTAGTTTTCGGCCGGTGCTGGTGTTAGTCGGAGGCTACGAGAAGACCGTCCGATATGAACAATGGGACGATGTGAAAAAGTAAAACCCGATATTTTGTCGGTCTCCTGATCTGATGCTTTGCAGCTGCGAGAATGAGATTGCCGTTACCCGAATCCTTCCAGGTTTCGGGCCTTGGCTTGGCCTCGATTCCCATCAGGCCACACGGTGTTTCCCCTTGCTTTCTCTCTGCCGGTATTGCTTGTGTTGGTGCTTGTGATTGAGGGTCTCTTCAGTTCGCCTCGTGCCGAGCACGTGGGTTGATGGATACTACCGACTCTCTGCGTGACACACGTCTATGGTTGCTTGCGGTGCCGTCATCATACTACGTTATGTCATGTCAAGACATGATGTCGTCTTTGACGATTTTGTATCACTTTAGCATTCTAACGATGACACCAAGTCGCTCTGTTGTACGCGGCCGCAAAGTGAAACCTGAACATTTTTTTACCGTCTTCAGCATTCAAAGGGTCTCCGTTGACACATCGTCTAAGCACGCTATCTCAAAGCTGCTTGGGGTGTCTTGGACGTACAACCAATCCCTTGAGCTTCTGTACCAGAATGACCTCGTACATTGATCGCTGGCCCCGCTGCTTTGGGGGGCCACTGCAACCAGCTGGGAACGACCCTTAGCCTTATCATCGTCGCATGAACTGTGCCCAACCTAGACTTCTTGGCTTTAGTTGGTCCCCTTGTGAGGCTGTCGGTGAGCGACGTGCCTGGGCTAATCTGAGCCACTACGTTGGGCGTTGGCGAGCACCAACTGACGTAGACCCGAAACTATGACTTACACGCATGATTACACTGCTCTTTTGGGTGTCATGTTTATTATGTGCATGATGATGCAGTACCAAGCATAGAAATATCTTTCAGTGTCAAATTCTCTTGCATTTGTTATTTCCTAAGTATAACTACCAGCAGTTTAACCATACTTTGCTTTCAACACTCCAACGACAATGGCGTCAAAGAATGTGGCACGTGAAACCTCGAACAGCAAACGTCATCACATCATCCATTCCAACGACGCCCTGGGAGGCTGGGGAAGGGGAGGGGCGTGTTCTTCCAATTCCCAGGCTGAAACTAGCGAAGCATTTGGCACTAGGAGTCGTTGACAAGCACAGCTTGTCGTTAAAGCTTCTACGGCATTGACTTTTCAACGTGGGATGCTATGGCGTTGGGGCTTTCTGCGGGGAGGGTATGGTGCGTTGGTGTTTTGGAGTCGTGGTGGTCTAGACTTGTGATGGCTGGGTGGCTTGAGTTGGTGATAACGTTGTTTATTAAATTTCCAGGTAGTGTTGAAAGGGGATTAATGTTCGATGTAATCAGATTTGTCTGCTGTTAGACATTACTTTGTAGATGTAAAAAAAATGGTTCATGATGTACTGAAGAACGTCACACACTCCAGGGTATGCGGGACGGAAATAGTAAAACTTCGTTATGGCTGGGTTCCATAATGAAAGGGTTGGTATTTCGTAACATCCTAACATATTACAGCAACATGAACCCTCGACCATGCTAGAGCTATTGAGTGTACCACCTTAGTGGATGTCGGGTTGGTCTGTACATGTTCGCAAAGTGAAGATGGAACGTTCATGTCTGATCTCTAACATTGACTACAATCATGATACATACATCCCTCGGCCCTCCACCGATGCCCAAAAAGCATAGCAGATTAAAGCCTTATGCTAACCTCTACCTCTCCTCCAAGGTAGACCATTTGTCGAGACACTTCTTTGTTCGTCTTGCTCTCCTTCCATCCTCGCATCATCATCAACCGCACACCTGTTTTTCTTTTCCCTTTGCGACCAAAATGCACCACCAACGCCGTCCGCTAAATTCCAGAGACTGTCGTCTCATCGCGGTATCGAAAAGCTCGCAGTTGTTTACAAGCTATGCGTGAAGAATAAAAGAAATTCGCAGCATCTCCTATGTGCATCTAACCCTGCGTGACTAATGTCAAGAAACATTGGGAATGCTAGTATGTAGTGAAGGCTGGCGTTGGACGTTCGCGATCATGATGAATTATTTGTCTCCTCGACAAGTGTAAACGGAACGCATTACTGTTTCTTGCCAGCCTTGCCCTTACCTCTGCCCTTTCCAGCACTTCCGTACAACACAGAATACTATTCGGAAGAAGAAAAGTGCTGAGGAGGTGGCACAGGGGTCTCCTTCTTACCTGAAGGAGTCTTCTTGCCGTCCTTCTCCTTTTTCTTTCTGACTCGCTTCTCCTTGGCTTGAGTGGGTGAAGCTGGGGCCTGGGATGAAGGGGCAGGTGTAGAAGAGGGCTTGAGAGGCGACGAGTGAGGAATAGCAGGGATAGGGACCACGCTTTGGCGAGGGGCGGGGACGGGAGTGTCCTTGACCTTCTTTTGCTTCGTGCGGCTGGCAAGGGGGGTTCCGGCCGGAGGGAGTGTAGGAGGCAACACAGGTGTCTGCTTCTTTGCGCCTGCAGAAGCGGGCTCGGAGCCCAAGTCGGGGCTGCCAACTCGTTCTGTCTTCTGCTTCTTGGACCTGTTCGCTGCCTTGGCTTCCTGCTGGAGCTGCTCCACGACAGCTGCTGCATCTTCCTCAGAGGCAGTGAGCTTTCGCTTGTTCTTGCGGGTATCAGGGGTTGCCGCCTCCGCTGTTCCAGAGCTAGGTAGTTCAGGGAGATTCTGCCCCTTCTTCTGCTTCTTCTCCGAAGTTTCCTTAGTCTTGCGCTTCTTCTCCTTCTTGAGAGCCTTGGTCGAAAGAGCAGGCGCCTCGCCCATCTCAACGTCATCTTCGTCATCTTTGTTCATGGGCTCGTTGACTCCAATGGGCTGGTAGCGAGCCTTCAGGCCTGCAGGCTGAGCACGAGGAGCTGGCTTAGGGACAGGGCCGACAGAGGTGTTGGCGCCAAGTTGTGTGATCTTCTTGACTTGCATGACCTGGTCGATTTGCTTAGGAGCTGCCGTAAATGTTAGTAGGCTACATGTATGAGACGGATCTATAAACTTACTCTGGCGGTATTGAGAACCGTCGGAAGAAGGGATCACAATCTGGATGTTCCCCTTGGGGGCAATGCTCTCGAAGGATAGACCATAATCATCTCCATCGTGAGAAAAGAGCTTGTCGCTTGAGCGTGACTGGTTCATAGGAATCTCGAGGTTTTGAATAACCGAGATCGGCACGTTGGAAGGAACTGTGAAGTACCAGAATTGCTTGCCCTCCAGATTAGCCTGGTTGCAGATCTGAGCAACGTCCTGGGCCTTTGTGCCGTCGTCGCCCTTGCGAAGGACAAAGTCGGGAGCAATAAAGTTGGCAACAGCGCCTGATCCTTCACGGTCTTCAATGTGCATGGACTCGTCAACCATCTCATCATCCGAATCCTCCTCCTCGCTGGAAGAGCTGTCCGACACACGAGCGGCGGACTTTGCGACAGCCTTTGTGGTAGGCTTGGCGGTGGGCTTTGCAGCAGGCTTCTTAACAGGCTTCGCAACTTCTTCCTCGCTTTCGCTCTCGCTGCCTTCGCTAGAGGTGTCGGATGTAGTAGCGGTGGCATTCACAGCAGGCTTGGCCTTAGTCTCGTTTTCGCTCTCGTCAGAAGACTCGCTGCTAGACTCAGACACTTCTTTCTTTGGGGTAGACGCCTTAGCAGCTGGTGCTTTTGTATCTTCCTCATCGCTATCGCTATCGCTTTCCGCCTCAGAGGAGCTGGAAGAGGTGTCGGAGGCTTTCGCAGGAGCTGTTCCGTTGGTCTTCGCCTTGGTCTTTTCGTCTTCAGACTCAGATTCACTGCTAGATTCACTAGATGACGCAGGCTTAGACTTGGCGGGAGTAGGCTTCTTCACGGAACCGCTCTTCTTGGACGCGTTGCGCTCGTCGTCGCTATCGGCGATTTCATCATCCTTGCTGCGACGACGGGAAGTAGCAGCAGAAGCAGGCTTCGCAGAACCGGTAAGCTTATCCATGAAGCTGGTGGGGGCGCTATCACTACTGTCGTCACTATCGCTTCCGCTTCCGCTCTCATCGTTATCATCGTCATCGTTGTTGGCGAAGATGTGGTTTGGGTCGTTGGACTCTTTCTTGATAGCTGCAGCACGGTTGCCTGCGCGGCGGTTGTACTGCGCGTCGGCGGACAGACCCTTCTTTGTGTTCTCGATGTGCTTGCTAAGCGAATGCACCTTGAAAGGTTCTTTGGGTGCCATCTTGGGCCGATTTTGGAGGAAGACTTCTCGGGGGTGGTGGTGCAATTGGTGGGAGGAGGTTGTTCGAGGTGAAGTTTGAGTTGCTAGAAAATGAAATTTTGGGAGATGCTGCGCTAGTGGGGCAGCCCACTATCTACAGAGACGCGCCTGTACGTACGTGTAAAAATGCGGTGGCAGGCAGTGCGCGAAGGCTGGTATCGACTGCCCAGTAATAATGCAAAAGATAAACTCTGGCTCTTATGAAATAGCGATGCAAAAAGCACAAAAAGGTGGATTCTGATGAACTATTTACTTTTCCTTTAAACTCAACTCGCCCGAGAGTGCTTAAGTAGGTACGGATACATGCCGTAGATACAGCGGCAGAATAATTTTTCTTATCGATAAGACTTAGTCTAGCTTTCACCTATTCTCACTTTATTGAATGGACTGGGAGGAATTGGCGAGCAAGCAGTGTTCACTCACACCATCACAGGGCGTCACATAGACTCTTCTCCTACCCTTTCTATATAAAACTTTGTTTATTTCTGTGCATTAAGTCTCCAAATCCGTACATAAATCTTGTGTGTTATGTCATCTCATAAGAAACGGAGACTTGATGGCGTCGAAGCACCCAAACGTGAGCCAAACACAGAGTGGACTATATGGTTCGCCCTCCCTAACTTTATAAGTCATCTAACTAACACGATACAGCTATGAGTGCTATTAGCGCACTTGCTGCTCGTAGAAGAGAAGCTGCTGCCTCTGCGCAAACTACGCCACAGCCGTCAGAATGTGACGAGAATCCAGTCTCCAGCAACACCAACTATTTCAGTCCTCTTCGAAAGGATGACAGTCAGAGTGGAAAGCCATCAACTCCTAAGAAGAGTGTTGCGAAAGTCCCTCGACAGCAGCGCGGGGCCGAATCCCCAGCCTCTCACCCAAGAGGCGTTGTAATAACGAGGTATATTACTCGGCATCTTCAACATCGTCATTACTCATCGGTCTCTTAGCGGAATTACAGGAAACATAGTCCCCGAACCTCCCGGAACACCTCAGAAAGTAACACAGTATTCATCGTTTCGTCTGTCCAAGCAAAACCATCGAGTCAAAGCAGGAGGCGTGATAGAACTAAGACTATCCAGCAGTGAGGTAAAGAATAAGCTTTCCCTTTGCTACTTTAACTAACCTATTCAGCGATTTCTCATTATTGGGAGTTTTGGAGTTAGAGTTATTCAAGGCGAGGTGACCTTGGCTGGTGCTACTCTGTATCCCTCTGAAACCATTGAATGGGTTCATGCCCCCCATTGTCATGCAATCCCCGTGTTACGAAGTGCGGAAGAGACGAGACTAGAGCTTCATCCAGATCAAATCTCTCGAGGTCTACGTCAATTAGGTCGTCTGTCACCGCTATTCAGGAAAATATGGAATGAGCCATCTGAGGCAGACTCAACGACCAAGACCAACAAAGAAGCAACTTTCCAGATTGTAAGTTTATAAATTCTATGAAGGTTCTCTACTTACAGTTTTAGATATATACCTCAGAAGATGACCCTAAGAAATGCATTATTCAAGATTTGGTATCACCACCCGCGTGGAACAAGAAACTGTCTTCACTTGTAGCGACCAGTCGAAAGAGGCCATCTTTATCAACATTCATATGTGGCCCTAAATCGGCTGGAAAGTCTAGCTTTTCGCGGTTGTTCTTAAACCGCCTCCTGACAGATCGAGGCCAAAACCAACCTTCACGCAAAGTCGTGATACTGGACCTCGATCCTGGCCAACCAGAATACGCACCAGCAGGAACTTTGTCTCTTGTTTCTGTAAACAAGCCAAACCTAGGCACACCCTTTACACACCTTGGCCTCAAGGGTTCTGCTTTCAATGTTATTCGCTGTCACTCGATGGCTTCCGTATCGCCAGCTTCGAACCCTGAGCTTTACCTCGCATGTGCAGCCGATCTCTTTGACACATACTTCAAAAGCTTCGATGGAATACCACTTATTGTGAACACTCCGGGATGGATTCTTGGGACTGGTTTGGATCTGCTATCTGCACTCCTTGAGAAAATAAGACCCGAGGAAGTATTGTATATGTCGCAGGAGGGCCCATCCGAAACGGTCGACGTTCTGCGAGCTGCGACAGAGAAGCTGTTTACGGAACTCCCTTCTCAGCAATCCGAGTTCACATCGAGAACGGCAGCCCATCTCCGAGCGATGCAGACAATGTCTTACTTTCACCTGCAAGAGACGGCCCCAAAAACGTCGGAGCTCTCTGATACTCCTCCGATCTTGAGATGGAACGCATCGCCACTTTCTTTCAGACCGCCGTCGCTTGTGCAGTATTCGTCACCGAAGCGTGGAATTCTGGGATTGATGTCTTACGACTATCAATGTCCGTCGGAGTTGCTGGCGGATACAGTGAACGGACTGGTCCTAGCAGCAGTCGAGATAGAAGATGCTCAAGCATTCTCTGGATTTATGTCAGAGAAGCCACTGACCGAAGCACTTTCTGATGCCACGAAATCCAGTGTGAAAGACGAACACAGAATTTCGCATCTTATTTCCACGAGCCCGGAAGCTATCCCATTTATACCCTACTACAATGATGCTACATTGGATCCCCGGTATTCTCGAACTATGGGGCTGGTTTTGTTACGTGGCATTGACACGAAATCAAAGACTCTTCAACTAATTACACCAATACCGCTACAAGAATTCAAAGACGTCAAGTCACAAGGCAGAAATATTGTCTTGCTTCACGGTAAATTCGATGCCCCAAGCTGGGCATATACAGAGGATCTATATGAGAGAGCTGGGACTGATGAGGGGAACGACGCTGTGCTTGAAGTCACAGATGAGGACACAGAAGACGACCGTTCGGACGCTGAACCAGAAGAGGTTGAGAGGGTCAGCGATTTGACAGAAGTTCCCTGGGTGGAGGTGTTGAAAGGGAGTCAAAGACGGCCAGTTGGCTCGCGGGTTTGGAGGGTCCGAAGAGATCTGGGTCGCAACAATACGGGAGACTAGTTCGCAGTAGCGTTGAAGAAGCAAATCAGCCACTCACAGGACCTGGAAATCTTCTAGAGCTCATGCAACGTTTGATAAACATATAAATTGATTCACATGACATGACTTTGTAAGCCATAGCCAGGTTGGCTCTAACCAGGGAGGGTCCGAGGGTACACACCTTCTAACCTGTCTAACTTGGAAGACGAGCTCTACCCAAACAGTGCCGAGGCAAAAAGCCGTTGATCATTTTTGATCGGCGATGATGGTGGCTGTGGCCATTGACCAAACTTTCTTAGGCTCGCCGCTCCATGTCGCTAAACTAGCGACCGTTGACTAAATGCCTCCTAGAGAGGTGGGGTGGAGGGTTCGGGCCGGCACTTGCTAAACGAGTGCCATGTGGCCATCTCGGCATTGGAGGAATAATGACGATTCTTGCCTCGACGACTCTTGGGATGCTGGGATTGATGATGTTGGGCACAAACGTGAGGCCTTGCAATTAGAATTTGAGGACAAGGATTGATGGAATATAGATGAGGAAGGTGCCAAATGACTAAATGTTGTCAGGATGGCTAAGCTGGGTTTGGTCGACGTTGTAGTCTTTGATCGACAAGTCGCCCGTGCAAAAAGTTGATCCACGGTTGCGAGAACTGGTCTAGTGTAACGGTAGGGTTGTGTTGGTTCTTTTCAAAAGCACGGCAACTGACATGTCATCTTTCCTTTGGCAGCAGAAGCGGGCTCATGCACATATCGTTGCTCTTGGTAAAGGAACCAGCGTGGTGGACGAGCTGGTTACACAGCGGACACGGGAACTAGCCAAAGTCAGGCCACTTGACAGATTCTAGACTGGAATAGTTGAGCCTCTATAGGACCATAAATGATGCTATTCGCGACGCCTGCCAACAACCATCGAGCTCGTGGTAGGTGAGATCATCAATTCTGTATACCATCGTCAGCATCGTCCTGAAGTAATTGGCCGTGGCCCATCTAGCTCCAGCCGCCCAAGCTGAAAGTCTTGTTTCCAACCCAAATGGTACGATATAATAGGAGTGATAGATATTCTGTTCTACTTCATCTGAGGTTCTGGGTATGCACCAGCTTGCATAAGTTTACTCTTTTCTGCCCCGCTTATGAGCTGACCCGATAAATCTCGGGAATGAGGGGTTCTTTCGGACGGGCTGGTTGGTATAGATGTGAGGAGCTATTCCAAAGGATCGAGGTTGTGATATATGAGGATATGGGCAGATTTGAAAGAGGGAGTTGAAGTTCTTAAACTCTCGGGGTCCGCGTCTTTTCTTTTTGTCTGGCACCTGCCACTTGGTTGAGATAACTGGCTTTTTAGGTCGAGGCCTTTCATCGTCTTGGCCTCGCACCTGCCTCCTGCTCTAGATCAACCTCCATCTGTACCTGCCCTGCAAGTATTCCCACCTGCCCGAGAAAACTCGAATTGTCTCTCAACCACTTTCGCCCCTCTACTATTACCTATTATCGCCCTTCACCGTTCCTCTCAACAAATATTCGTACAATAATATTATGGATTTCTCCACCAAAAAGCCTTGTCGCTTCGACCTACGCGCCGTCCTGAGAAAACGGCCATCTGCATGAGTCTCAGATATGCAAGGTCAATATGGGAGCTCTTGTGCTTCACATTCCTTGCTTTGGCTTTGGTGTCAAAGGTCTACAATATGGAACAGGGGCCTGATGCTGGCACTCGTCTCCGCGGAGCTAACTCTTTGGGTCGTTGCATCCTTAGCCGACGCCATCACCTCGAGACCTCGTACCTAGCATCCAGTGGAGGACCAGTTTACTCAGTATCTGCACGTATGCCTAGGGCTTGACCTTGAGCGCACAATACACAAACTTTCCGGGGGTCTGGACGAGTCTCCGGAGTCACCACAGTGGCCCGTTCACGGCTCCGCCATTGCACAAAGCACAAATCTAATGTAATTGGCATACGCAGTCACGAACATTTACACAGCGGTCGTGACCCTTCCTTCATGATATCGTTCGATTTTACGCCTGATTATGCGAGCCTAAGGCACAGGAGGCGTTGCTTTTGACGCATGTATAACGGGCCGGTAAGTTCGGATGAAGCGTGAAAACCTCGTGGTAGCTACAAGTCTAGGGCGATCATTTGTTCGAGGTCGAAAAGAATGCATTCAAGTCTCAACTCACCGCCACACGCCACGTGCGATAGTGCAACTTGGGGTCAAGTCGCTTGCAATGGCGCACTATTGCTGACATTAGCTTGAGCTATGAGCCCAAACAGCTCCCTGTCGTATGGGACCCTTTCACAAGCATGACGTCCGAGCATCAGGCTTCAAAGTTGTCAAACTGAACGACACGGGCCAATTGTGGAGAACACCGTTGGATCTATCTTGTGGGATCTGAGCATATCCAGTGACATGCATATGGTTTGGGTGGGTAGAAGGGACATTCTCTATCACGAAAGCTTGCTCTATATGCACCGATGTGAGTTTGGCGAGGCTCAGCATAAACTTACATGTCGCTGTCGTATTCAAGC
The DNA here is from genome assembly GCA_021020635.1 of Fusarium sp. PT. Lineage (NCBI taxonomy): Eukaryota > Fungi > Ascomycota > Sordariomycetes > Hypocreales > Nectriaceae > Fusarium > Fusarium sp. PT. Next base: position 849,555 of record JAHMRZ010000008.1, on the reverse strand, counting down.
TGACGTTCAGTCTTACAGCACAAGTCCTTCAGGCTTCTATCAGCTTATACATTTGCTACCTGTCGCCTGGCAGTGTGTTCCTTGAACCACATGGGTGGGTAGCATTCCCCGCTCCAAGCTGCATCAATGCAGACTTACGGCATACTCCGTGCATGCAGCAGTAGGAATAGCGAAAGTTGAAACATAATTCCACGGGTTCACGTCCGCGCAAGCGGACAAGGATATGTATGGCACATCAATGCCCTGTCAAGAAAGTCCGAGAGCAGCTCAAAAGGAGAATAACCGAGCGTTCAGACGTTATGGCTGGTGATTGGAAGACTTGAGCCGGACGGCGCCGGACTGTGTGGCGGGGACAGCATCAGTGAAGCTAACAGATGGAGGGCCTGTCAGCGGGATTGAGGAAGTCGGAATGAGAGACAGCGGTGGATCTGTGCAACAAAACTATTATGAAATGGAGCTGGAAAGTAATGAAGGATGCACACGGTGGTTGGTGTGGGTGAGGCAAGGGCTCTTGAGGCTTTGCTTTTGATCCTATGTCAAGGATCATGTCCTGAGGCTGGTGGAAGACGACATGCTTTGGATTGATGATACCTCGACGAAACAGCACTTCGAGTCGACGCTCTCGTGATCAGCCAGTGCCCACCGACGCAATGTTAACTTCATCGCCAAGGAGTTCATTTGCCAGGAAGCAAAGCGGACCCGCGGTGAGGCTCTATTGTCCTTGGGTTTATGGGCGAAATCCGCCCAAAGTCAGACCATTAAGACTGAAAACATTGGCGATGCAAGCTGGAATGGGGCTCTTGCAGTCTTACTTGATCGCCTCGCTTATCTCCGTTGGGCTCCTCTCAGACCCATCGTTTCAACTAACCGCCAGCAGCTCCTCGACACGAAATTAGCAATGGGTCCCCAAGCGATGCATCTCTTCTCTTCCTTCCGTGTGCCACCCACCATCCAATCGATCTGCAGCCGGGCAAATGCATCTTAGCAACAACGGTCAACCAGCATGTTCCCCACCCGGAACCCATTAACATGATTGTTTGTCTTTTCGCTGCCAGCCTCTACGGCCAATTCTAACGTAGTTGCCTTCTTGCTTGCCGCTTGGTGTGGTGGCTACTCGTTCTCGCATGGATTACTTTGCATAACGCTCTGCATTTGCTACACAGAATACCAACATTTCAACACATATCTCCCATTTCCAGACCTGTTTTCGCCCAGCGAGTTCGAATCAATGCATATTATCGATTGCTATATTTTGTCGGGTCTATAATCAACCGTCATGGGAGAAGGAGCTCAACGAAGTCAAACAAGCTACCGTTCCGCGTGCACAGAATGTGCCCGCCGCAAGCAGAAAGTAAGCAACCCACATTCTTCACATCCACCTATGACTATCATTATATCATCTCCAGCTCTAGTTTGTTTTGATGCTTTTAAAACTGACCGACGTCTAGTGCAACCGTGAGTGGCCCTGTAATGGATGCCAGAAGCGTAAGGTGGCCGACAAATGCCGCTTCAAAGACACCAGCCAGCCTGTCAATGAGAAGGCTGCCCTGGACAGGATTCGAAGGAACCGAATCAACAACAAAGCGAGCCCTGAATCTGTGGAATCAGAACTGGAAGACCCTGGGAGCGATGGCATTGATACGTTGGGCTACATGCCTTCGCATCTTCTCTTTGATCTAACTTCAAAACACGAGGTTGGTGAACCCGGCCTGCTCAACGTTCCCGTGCCAAGCTTAACAATTCCTTTCCTTGAAGAATATCAAGACAACATCACAGGAGTTTGTCAAAGATCCGAGAAGCTTTCCACAGCTGGAACGGGCTCTTCGGATTATTCCTTCTAGGCCTTACACCGGTATGTAGTGTTGAGAACAGCCAATAAGCACCACTGCCTAACTGCGACTTCAGATACACTTGTCCAGAACTTCCTCAACAATGTCAACTATCACTACTACATCATCTACCCACCCTCCTTTTTGGAGCAATACCAACAATGGTGGACCGCACGAGCCGAGAATCGTCCTTTGAGCGTTCAATGGACTTGCCTTCTTCTCACTGTTTGCGCATGTGCTTCGCAATACACAGACGTCGAATTGCAGGGGAAGCTCGAAGGTGGGCTAGGTGATACGATACAGCGTATAACCGAAAGATTCCACGAAACTGCCCGAGAGCTGGGAAGCGCTGTTCCTCTTGGCTACAGCCATCTCACCAACGTCCAACAGCTCCTACATTCGTGCTACTGGTTTAAATCCGAAGCTCGCTTTGTAGAGTGCTGGCATGTCTTGAACTCTGCCGTTCGCGAAGCTCAAGAACTTTGTACGCTCCGCATTGCTACACACTGATCAACAAGAACTGGCTGACTCGCCTAATAGCTATCCACCAAGAAGCTAAGACCGTCCCCATATCAGAATTCGATTTAGAAATGCGGCGGAGAGTGTGGTGTGTTTTGGATACTTGGGACTGGTGAGGCAAACCGCACTTCCTATTGACATGACAATCTAACAGAACTGGAAAGGCAAATATCCACACTATTGGGTAGGCCCATGATTATCGATCGTAGCGACTGCGATACTGGTCTCCCCAGTCTTAGCTTGGAGGGATATCAATACCCGCCCTTGGCGCATATGAAATTGCAATCCAGCTTGATCCGTCAGATCTTCGCGAGATTTGGTCCTACCAAAAACGTGAAGACTCATGCAGAAGTTCAGGTATACCAGCGCATCGTTGAGGCTTGGATAAACACCTTCCCTCCTGTTTTCAATATTCATAACCCAGACAAGTCTCTCGACGCATCGTGTCCATGGATCACCTTGCATCGGCACTTCATACGTACCGTGGCGTTCTCAATGCTCCTCCAACCCATACGGGGTTTTTTGACAAGACCTTTTGCTATTCGGTCTCTGGACTCGGAGTTGCAAATACGCAGAGACGGTATTGACTACTGTTTAGAGCTCATGGTATCATTGCGTGGTTTCTTTAACCATGTCTATCCCCGGGACGCCAAATTCCACTTTGTTCTGTTCTGTATCTTCGATATTTCGACCGTCTTATGCTCAGCCGTCCTTCATGACGAGCATCATATGCTTCCTCGACGAGAGGATGTTTACAGAACCATCGACGAGGCACATGCCCTGCTTCAGAGTTTAAGAACGATGACCAAATCAGCCAAGGCATCATATGGGATTCTCACTCGCATTGTTCAACGTCTTCCTCGGACGACAATATCACACAACCTGGTTGGCAAGAGCCCTGTTCCCCCAAGATCCCATGCACCTGAAGCTGTTGCATCGCCGCAAACGATCTCACCAGGAAGCGCTCATCAACATAATTCTCCGCCCGCCACGACTTTCTCGCCTTCGCCAGTAGCTATCCCCACTCCAGGGGTACCGTCTCCAGTATACTCCTTGGCCGGTGCGGCTACAATGGGCGGTGATTTTGCAGCTCCCGTGGCATATGTTGCACCCCCGGCGTGCGCTGAATGGCAGCCCCAGTTGTACATACAGGACCCTACAGTTTTTGCGCCTATGGAAGGTCCTTCTCAGGATGCTGTATTTGCGCACATTTCAGACGAGGAGCTTGGAGAGCTGGCTAATCTTTGGAACTACCAGTCTCTAGATTTCGGCTTTATGAACGTGTAGACGCACTTTCAACTATGGCTTAGCAGAGGCATAGACATAGAGTCGGTTAAGGCTTGAGAAGTTACTGGACTTGACTACTGGAAGGATGATATTGGCTTTGGCCTATCGTCAATAGTGATGTGATACGAAATTATGCTGCAAAGATCTCTTGGAGCAAGCTACGAGATGAGTCGTGGGCTGTTGATTGCCAAGGGTATTAACGCAGCAGCCTGATTGACGAAATGAATCGTGCGAATAGCGAGAAAGTATAGTACATTTTGGAAATCTCCCTGTATGTAGCCAGCTTGGAACAAAGTATGTGGTTGCGCTCAAGATAGCCTCAGGGAAAAGACAGTGGGCACCCCTCGAAATGATAATAGTGCGGAGGATTTACGACATCATGAGACCAGCTAGCGTTATTATAGACTCAAGTACGAGGTTAGAAAGCTTTCCACAACGAAGCTACGGGATAATAGAGACAGGAAATTTCCAAGATGCAGCAACAAGTATACCTTCATTAGCATATTGTCCGCTGCCGGAAGAGAATTCGTTCTGCACGCTCCATTGACTAGGAGCTGATTCAACCAATTAATCGAGCACGCACGAAGTAATGATCAGACTGTAGCAAGATGAGACATGTGTAGGGCTTATTGGTCTGAAGTCACGAAGAGAAGAAGGATACAACCACCACATTTCTTTTTATTATTTATACGCTTTAAAAATGCTCCGTAATAATAATGCAGTCTTCCCAGTCGAGCCAGTCTATATGAAGCAGACAGAAAAAGAAAATAAGACCAGATCCATGATATGCCAGTTGATGCCAGGGAATCCTTCTAAAACAAACAATGCTGCATGGCCATCCTTCTGCGCAATTTTCCGCGTAGCTAGAACCAATGAATGGGAGTCCTGGCTAATTCCGGAACACCTTGAGAGCCAACCGAAAAGACAATCAGCCTCAGGAAACTCTGGAAACCTCAGGATCAACCTGGGGGGTTCGATTGCTGATTGACGCATCCATGACCTTGAGGCTAGGTTTGAACAATGCCTGCTTGCCTGGTGTGATTGGTCATGCAATATCTAGTTAGGCAGCGCCCACAAATAAGCCAAGATAAATACCCAACTACCCCTCGCATTTGGCATTAGCCAGTTTGTCCTTTGTGTCTCATCGTTCCTGACTCTTATCGTTTTAATCGTGCAGCCGTCCATCTCATCCGTCATGACACATTTATCATAAGACGCATACCTGTGCACCCTGGTATGAAAGGCCGAAATCCTTTGAGCAGTCTGAGTAATTGTGTCCTTGAAAAGGTGGCTCAAGAGGTACACGGCGGGTGTTGGGTCGAGTAATGGAGGAGAGCAAGCAGGCTCTTGCGTTCCATGGAACACCTCCATATCTCTACCTCCCTGAGCACACTGTGGTTTTTTTATTTCAAGTCCATACTCTCAAGCATCACCGCATCCACAAGACTGGCTTGGTGCTCCTCTATGACGCCCGGAAAACGAAGGAGGGGAAAGAGGCTGAGCAGCACCAATAACATCTAACCGAAGAAAAAGGAGGAAGAGAAAAACAAAACAAGAAGAAGAAGAAGAAGAAGTGAAAAACATCAGAAGGAGTCCGATTAAGACAAGACAGGCTATAAGAAAAACGATGAGAAACAATTCAAGAGCGCAGCTTCCGACCGACCGAATACACCAAAGCAAGAAACAGGTAAAACCGCCACGGGTATTATATATAAACAAGAAAGGTAGGGTATATGCTGCAACATCTGGGAGGTTCTGATCAACAGACACTCTGATCATCCTGCGTATGCAGCGATGCTGTTCTGAGCTTTTGTCTATCAACATTACCGGACATCTGCCCAACCTAGTGGAAACGCCAAAAAAACAGTTGTGTTTAAACGATATTGGGAATATGTTGCTTATGTCAAGAAGGATATGGTGTTTTTTTGTTTCAAACAAAAGAGAAAGGTGAAGCGAGAGAGAAACAAGATCCTATTCAATAGGATAAACTTACCGTACATGGCGATATCTAGGAGCGACACTGGCTGAACCGATCCGACCTGAGCGAAGACTGATGCTAGCTTCAGCCATGGTTGACCTTTTGACACCCTCGGACATGAAAACAGCAAGCGAACATCTCAGGGAAGCTGCTTGAACTGCGATCCGACCTTCGAAAAGTCTGTCCCACTGGACTCGACACCGGGTAGCGCCTTATGACTGGCCATTTCGGCCTCAAGGCTTGCGATAGCCTGGTCGTGGGTTTGCCCACCGGGAATGCCAGAAGGGTTGACACTACCGGCCGAGACACGGACAAACACGTTGTCGCAAGTATATCCAAACGCACGGTTTAGAGATATGATCGTGGGTTCTGCGGGGCGGACGTCTGCCGTCGGTCTAGCACCATCAACAACTGTCAGCAGCGTACTCGATTATACATTATTACCAACACTCAGCACGAATGCCTCCTTGAACAGACGTCCACATACCTGACGGTCGAGCCCTTTTGAGAGGCGTTGGAGTCCATGGTTATGGGTTGATGGTATTGTACGGTTATTAAGGACCGAGTGCGTAAAGCTTGGGAAGCTGTTGGGCAGCGGGGCAATGTCGGCGGCGTCGGCGTCGGTGGTGAGGTCGAGTATAACAGCGGCGGTGATGGTGGTGACGATGGACAAGTGCCCACGCTCGAGGGTCAAGACGGTTGTTGCGGACGATCGACGCGCACGAAACGAATATAAAGCGCCGAAGAAGAGGAGACTCAGCTGGCATGAAGCAAAAGCTGGGTAGAGTAAGAAGGCAAGGGTATACGACGATGTCCCGCGGAAGGTGGAAGGCGGAGAGCAGAGAAAGAGCGAGAGTGCGGTGGTGCTGGGAAGGAGTGGTAACTGTTGGTCGGTCGTTGTGTCAAGAAAGAGCTGGCCTGGCCGGTGGGTAAGAGTGGAAGAAGTAAAGACGATGATGGATTAGAAGTAAGGTAAGGTAAGGAGTAAGAAGAAAAGATCAGATGGGGACGAGTGGGTTTATATCAGTTGTAGTTCGCGTAAGAGTATTTGTTGGGACAAGGGAAGAGGTAGGAAACAAAACCAAAATTAAAATCCAATTGCCCGTCACAGATGGCATAGATCGTTGCGCGTGCTTAGAGAAGTAGGGAAGCGGGGGGAGAGGGGTGAGAGGGGTGTCGACAAGCAACGTTCCCGTCTCAAGGATTAGGTATCTAGGCGTGTCCGTATGGAGTGTCTGTCAGGTACCTTACCCATCAGTATGGCAGTGGCACTCTTTTTGACTGTCGCCAAAATAGGTACTGTTCCTACCCTGTGCTACCGTCCCTCATCCACCCCCGGCTTCCTCACTTCCAGTCCCCTCACTCACCCGCCAGTCCTCTGAGTCGCTCAGGCCAGAGCCAAGAGCGGATTTCATCTCATCCGTTTTTGAATTACCCCCCGTCACTTTCTAGCCCGGATACTCATCAAGCCTTGAATTCCGCTTTGATACACTAACCATGCTTCTATCTGATGCTGGTAACGTTCACCACATATTCTCTATGCGGGGCTGTCCGCACAGCGCTTTGACTTCGGACCCTTGCGGTTTATTGCTTTGTGACTGACTGCCATCTCTGAAGTGCGAATGCTTTCCCTTGACTTGACCTCGCTAGGGGGAGGATGAATACTGCGGAATGGAGGTCTTACACCAAAAATCGCTGTTTCTCCACCAAGTCGTTTCCGCAGTTTTTTTCCCCCCGAGGCCCTGGCTTTACTTTTCCTGGGGGGGCCCTACCCCGCAAATCCGCCCACCGTCTCGTTGCGAGACAGGCTTGATTTTCCTTGGTTATTCAATCGTTTCTTGCTCGATGGCTTCGCACAGTACAAAAAATAAAAACACGCCGACCGTAGAACTTTCGAAGGCTAAGGAAGCCAGGGTAGAGCCGGTAAATGCTATTGGATATCAACCGCTGACGCTAGGCCCGAGTGTTCAAGAACAGTCCCTACAGCTGCACAAGCGTCACGTGCGCCGATATTTGCTGTTTCTTAGGATTTATAATGTACGAAAATTGACGTAGACGGTGACGATAGCAGCAGGGTAGGGCTAATTTTTCTCAGAGATTCGTAAGCTCTTGGCTTGTCAACACCAGTAAATTGGCTACTTCACAGACATGCGCATGCTCTTACTGGTCATACTGGTCATAGCTTGACAAGGGGCTGGCTGGATCTGGTTCCTAAGAGTGATATCGCGGCCAAGTCGTAAATGTCATACATGGTGCTGAGATACTCATCGCCAGTTTCTCGCATCTGAGACGGTGATCATTGTCCCTGCTTTGTCGCTTATTCACCAAGAGGTCAACCAAAATCTTGGCGATCATTTGCCCGCCTCCACTGCCTTACCTTAATTAAGCGACCCATGGTCATGGTTCGCCCCGACCCGTGACTACCTACATTCACGCCCCATAAGGCTGGAAGTGGACCCTTAGCGAAACAAATGGAGACGGTACCTCAAATCTGATCCCAATTGAGTTGTGTCACTGTCAAGCTCCAACGGTGGTTGCATCAAAAGGACCCAAGAACCTTAACTACTAGGTACTTTAATAATCATTCTTAACCCAAGAAGACCACAAGCACATTGTGCTCAATACATTTGGCCGAGGTCAGCAAAAGGTTATGAGATGGTTGAAATGAATCCCAGGTAACCTACATAATAAAGCCGATAAAATCCCTAGAAACCAGAATAGGACAATTTCGTAGCTGATCGACAAGACGCAACTGTCCAAGATGCAGCTGTCCAAGATGCGGCTGTGCAAGATGCAACTGTCCAAGACGTAATTGTTCAATTTCGCTTACCCTGACAGTTCTGACAAGCATGCGGGACCCGGCGCAGGCAGATCGACAAACCAAGAAAAAAAAACCCCATAAAAAACAAAATCCGCATGGTGAATTGATGGGATGATCATCCCTGTGCTGTAATCGCGATTTTCTTTTCTGGTCCGTAAGTCAAGCCACAGTTTGTTCTGCAACTGCCGCTGTAGACTGAGTCTATGGGAGGGGCGTGGGGGGAGTAGAACGAGGGACAAAAACAAGACAAAGGGAATCGAGACAAGAAGAAACCAGAGGGGCATGGTCAAGCAAAACACAAGACAGGCCAGACAAGGGATCGGCGGGGCGGCTTCTCGGGGGGAGCCAGCCAGCCAGCCTCTCTGACCCCGAGCTTCGAAAGCCTGCCTGTTGTCTCCGTACAAATTCTCAGCGCTTAGACTAGACAGTGGTGGGGGTACCGTGGTGAGGACGTTTGAAAGTCTCTTCCCAAACCGACTGGCAGATTGACCGCTTGACCAGGACGGTCCCTTTTGATTCCCACGGATCGTCTTCCGGGGGGCTTTAGTGGGTCAAGCCGTGGCTCACGTCTACTAGAAGTCGGGCGTAAGCTTTTGACGGAAGACGACAACGAGTATTAGGTGGATGGAGGTACGCCTCCGTTTTTTAAGTGTAAATATCCCATGTGTCGTTTCACTAGATTTGGACTGTGGCTGTGAAGAACGAAACGGTCACTTAGCCACGATTTGCCCTTTTACTTTGTTCGTCTGCACAGGACAACCCACTAGGGCATTTCTCCGTACAGAGTGCCGCGCCGCGAATTGAGCTCCCCTGTCCATCGCTGGCAGTTGCCGATGCATTTCTCATGATATGAGTGGACGCAATTCACAGAACTACTCCGCTTGGTGAGCTGGCGGAAAGATGAATGAGCTCACCCGGACTGCATATGGTAACCGGGCGCAAAAGATGGCAGCTGCAAGCCCGATGCCTGTCGGGAATAGCTTGATATGGGCGGGAAGGCCAAATTCTGCTGGACATCTCAAAAGCGCGGAAGCTTCAGCCAGACCCACTATGGCATCTCTGCCCCTGCAGCAGGGTAGTGTGGCCTTGTCTGATGGATGATGGATGAAGGATGATGGATGATGGATGATGGGCCGCCCCGGGGGTGAAGAAATCAGACCCTGCTTACACCTAATTTTGCGGTACGTACTGAGGATCGGTGTTTTCCTCCATCCCCTAGTGTGCATACGTGGGTTGGCTTGGATGCTCAAAAGCCGAGATCAGTACGAGATTTGTCAGGGGGTATGGATGAAATCAGTGCAAGGAGTTCAACCTTGTTACGTGTGCATAACCAGACTTGGTGGTTGGCGTGTGGGTGTGTGATGTTTGTGCTGCTTGAGACCGAATTTTTGGGGATCTAATGGATGAGAGACAGGGGACAGGGAAACCGGAGGATGTAGATGGGGCCCGGAATTATCTGTTGCAGGGGAAGTGGTGGATCACTAAATATTGCTGTACAGTAATTACCGAGTACTGTACCTGTATATAGATATACGCTGCAGGCTATTGAAGCACTTGAAGATTTTGCCTTGTTCCCGTCGGTATGAGATATGCCGGCCGGTTGGACAAGTACTGGGCTGTGGAAACCACCAATCTCAGGTTCAGGGGGGGAAAGGTAGGGACAGGCTCGGCCCCAGTACCTGCTCTAAAGATTCAAAGATTGCCAATGCCTGCCTGTCCGATCAATATGCAGCAAGGCTTGGCAATAAGACTAGAAAACCCCCATTTCGCATCAGCCAGCCCATCGGTTGTTCTGGTTAAACACATCGGGTGTGCGGCGCAAAGTCATTCTCAAACATCTTTTCTGGCTTGATGACTCGGGGAGTCGAGGATGATTGAGGTAATCAGGCGTCTTGGGCGCTGGTTGGTTACTTGGTAAACCTCTTGACTTACACGGATGTGGGCCGTGTTTGAGTGTCAGGATGCACATTCAATCGAGCATCGAGCGTCGAGCGTCGCCGGGGTTGAGGCGCTGGACAATATGTTCAATGTCCGGGCCAACAGAGCGAGTATCTTGTGATACCGTTGTTTCCTCTACATTGTCATAAGAGAAAACTTGGGCGGTGTAGCTCATCATGCTAAGCAGGACCAGGTTGTTGACCACGTCATACCTAGATTGTGGTGATCGGCGGATACGCAGGTACGAACGATAGGTAGTCTCAGAAAAGTTTATGATGGGATAGAATGTTTTGCAGCTTTGGGCCTGCTTCAACCCCGGGACTTGCTACTGGCACGCCCTGTCCCTTGAGCCTCCCCGTTTTTCCTTTCTCTTTTGTTTTTTTTACCTTATCTTAACAACCTGGACTGGCAACAGCCTCGATTTCCGGGGGACGTGGGAACGGGTCCCGAAGGCAAAAAAAGAGGCAATATTATTATTAGCTTACGGATACTTCCAAAAACACTCGACTGTTTCAACATGATGCAAGATACCATATGTGCAGGCGGGGTGCAGCTGCGTTGCATACTTATCCAATTTGATAACCCTGGGTCAATGTACATGTCCAATTTGGGTCGTCGTAGCCACTAGACCAGATGATGCAGCCATGATAGAGAAGCTACAGCTGCAATGCGAAGAATTTGAAAAGACGATGATCATGAATGAAACGCAGCCCGGATAATGAAGCTTTGACACCGACCGCAGGGTCGGGATAACTTCTAGCGAAGAATTGATTTTGAGGCCACCTACGGAGTACTCCATAGACAAACCCGACGCTAGCTAAAGCAAGTGCTAAAAGAGCCAGGCTCGTTGGCCCCTGACCAGTCGAACCCAGGAAACAAAGACCAGGGGCACAAGGAGCCGTTGCGTCCATCATTTTGCTAGATGCACCGCCGACCTGCACAAAGCCTTGTTCCAGCGTTAAAAACGCAATGCCCAGCATCAGCAGCCAAAAACACGGACGACGCCATTGGGAAGAAGCATTGACGGGCGCTCATGCTTGGCGGATCAAGCCGAACAAGGATGAAAGCATTGAACTTCTGATGCCACAGCGCTGTGCGATGCCGTGCGGCGCCGTGCGCTGCAGTGGCTGCTGTCAGTTGAGCAGTTCTCACCCATTCAGGGGTGATGTTCATGTTGGCATGTTTGTGGCTGGACAGAACCATGCAGCCTATCGCTTTGGACGCAGAAAGCGGGAAGCATGAAGCATGAAGCATGAGGCATGGTACTAAAGACTGCTTTTGGTGTCGAATGCTTATGTCATTGCGTAGACATCCAACACGAGCCGTACCTTGAGCATCAGGACAACATTCACCAACACAAACCCCTGCAGACCATCTGGTTTCTTTTCAGCCACCTGCAAGAAAACAATATTAGAGGCAAGTAGTGACTGATCACATGCCAGCCGTTGAATCATCAATTTAGCAATTACTAAATGTAGCCAGAAGTGAAGAGTCCGTCGATCTATTAGCGTCAACATCGAAGTCTTGGGGCGTTGAAGCCGTGCCTGCCACTTGTTCCCCAGCATTGGCTAACTAGTCTAAAATTTAGCGAGAAACTCGAAGCTCGGCGGTTGACCTTGTGGGGCCGTTGAGCCAGAGGCGGTTAGGCGACAAGCGGAAGCTGCGGCATTGAGTTTCCAGACCAGTAACGGACGTGGCATCGCAAATCATGCAGCGTCCGGCGAACGGGTGGCTTTTTTTCTTCTTCTTCTTCTTCTCACCCTTCCCTCTAAATGAGGCTTGAAGTGCAACTGAAATCGATGTGGCACCAACAGGTCGCAGGCTAGAGCCCCGTCGCAGTGCCGAGAACATCGTCAAATGATATACTCCATACAGAGGACCAAAAGCAGGGGGTCTCAAATCGACATTATCCACACGCACTCTTCGTGTTGGTTTATCTGCTGGGCAAAATCCAATATGTGGCTCGGCTTGAAGTCCTAGATTAATGATGTGCAATATCGGCAGGGTGCACACGACCTCGATATTTGTAGATTGGGTGTTTCGGTCTTGTGTCAATTGATCCATCGATTGAGTCATCTGTGCCTTTTGACCAGGAACCAGACACCAAGGGACATGCATAACCCAACACGAACGCGCAGCATAGCTGGGTGCATTGCAACGCTCTCCAAACCCACAGCTGAGCATGGAACATCACTGGGAATAACACACTTCGTATTGTGCCCTGCCTGTTTTATGTATGCAGCAGCTCGACAGGCGAGAGCCGAAGTGTTGGGCTTAGAGGTCGTCTGCCCTTGTAACCTTCCAGATAAACCTGGGCCTTGCAGCGATTCACAGGGAATAGCAATCACCAGGGAGTGCATTCGAGCATGGATGCGCATTGGAGGGCGTCGCATCCATGTCGATGAGATTTTGGAGACAGGCAGCGGGGAAGACCAGGGATGTCATAATGAACAGCGTTTATAACGGAAGCCACAAACTTGGAGAAAAATACAAACACATGCGGTGTGACAGTGTATTTATGCCACTGGGCTCTGCAAGACGGTATTGTGCAAGGGGGTAATATTTCTGCAAGCTTGACCAATCGGTCACAGGATGACGAAGTGTGGTATTGATCGGCAAGGGGATCCAGGACTTCGAGAAGGACTTGGCCCAGGTCAAGTCCTAAGCTTGCATGCATATTCGTACATTTCTTCAACTAGCACTACATCACACATTGTTCAATCAAGAGCAAAGATTTGCAGAGATGGTGGCTCAGGGTTCGTTCCTAGAGGGCCACAAGACAGACCTACATGTGCGTCAGACACTGAGAGACACGGCGGCCAATCCTGGTGACACTTCACCGAGAAGGTTGCAGGGATCGTCATACAGAAGGTTTCCAGAAAAATGCTGGAAGCCTTCTAGAAAAGTCGCGGATGGGAAGTGCTGCTTACTTGCAGACAAAACCACCCCTAGCAAGCTGAACATCTTCACCTGACCCTCTCATTCTCCACCGCCAAGTGCATGTCCAAGTATCAGGTCCTGTAGATAAACGCAAGAGAAGCAGTGTGCGGCCGCAGAAGCGCACTGGTCATTTCGTAATCAAGCAAAATAGCGCACGTTCATGCAGCAGCGTAATGCTGCCCCATTGATGACTCTCGTCATCTGAACCATTTGCACTTTGACAGGGCGATGAGGCGCCTATCGCATAGACGACCAACCACTTTCTGGCCCTATAGAAACGCCTCCAGTATAGGTTACACTGACCCTTTCGCATGTGTTCGTCACCACTTTGTGCAACTGTCAGATGTGATTGATGGCTGTGATGTTTGTGTGACATTCTAGAAGCAGCAAGGAAATTTGTTCACACGTTCTGGTAGCCCTGTACCGCCTCTGTCTGTATCGTTGTGAGACAGCAATTGGGTACACAGAAAGCCTTGAGGCCCGTCTGTTGCGCGGCAGTCACAGGGCTGTAAACGCCCAGCGCCTGATTGGGTATTTGGTCAATATTTACTCAGTTACATTCTCAATCTTCGAGTAGGCTGTGGCCCCCAGTTACCTCACTTGCATACATGTCCATCATCGTTTACGTACTAACACAACGTGATGATAGAGATGACCTATTGCGTCTATTCAATTCATGCAGATAACAACTTACCTTTCTTACGTTCCAGCCACACTGCTTCTTTCTTGGAAGCCGTTTTACGCCTCCGAATAACCTCCTTCCTATTGCCAACTTGGAGATCCTGTGCGTCAGCCACTCTCGCTCATCTGACAGTCTCACCACCACAAGCCATCAATATTTTGTCAAACAAAACGGGATATACTGGATTTTGGTACGTACAAGCTGAGTCTGTCTGCCCTGCAGGCTATCGTGGCGTAAGGTGACCGCCCGGCTCAAGTTCCCATCCCCCGCTACGAAGATCAATACTCCATTATTGCTGTGATAACTACCAGTGCAATGGCCCAGTACTACCAACGTGACCCAATTTTTGTATATATGAGTGATCGGTCTTCCAGTCAGGGCACCCAGTTCAAGCCAGTATGCAAGCTACGCGGCATCACCGATAGGATGGGCTTTGAGCCGTATCCATGGCCTCCAACGGCTTTTGAATGTAACACCGTTGTAATATGCAAATGATACTGAGATAACAATTACCACAAGGCTGGATGGATTATTGGGAGTCTCGTGACTGCCCTATACACGTATCAAAGGCTGCAGGTCGTCCCCTAGTGACGCAGTCTGGTATGTCCCGTGTAGGAAACAGCGTACAGCCAACACTCAGGAATATCTAGCTCTTGATCTATCGCATTATTTGTGCATTGGATCGTATAAAAGTATGAACTGACTGGTGTTTATATGGAGCCGACTTATGAGATAGCCTTGTATTCAGTCTGGCCTTCCAGTGTTGTCTGTGACTTGAAAATAATACAACAGTACAAGTTAGGAGATTTCCACAGCGAGTCCAGATGGAATCTCATTGCGTTAGTGACAGGTCATGAAGTGTTGAATATTGATCTCTATAAAGAGCGATATAATATATGCGCGGCTAGGGGATAACTTCTCTACCCTTGGTGCAAGGATCGACTCTTTCTGGCCTCATCAATCGCATCCATGATGGTCGTATTCTTCATCGAAACCACCAGATCATCCAAGCTCACCCACTTTCGATTTCTTTTACAGGGTATTTCCAAATCCGCTTCTTTCCTAATCAAGAAAATAACAATATCCTCGTGCGACTGTAACACGGCGATGTGCAGCGCCGTCTGCCCACTTCGGTCACGAGCATTGATATCTGCATCCCAGTTGATAAGCATTTCAACAATGGCGGCGTTTCCTTGAGAAGCTGCATAGTGAAGCACAGTGCGCTTCTCGTGGTCCACCGCGTTAACAAGACCGGCTCTTTTCCAGAGCAAAAGCTGTGCTGCTTCGATATGGTCTCCGGCTACAGCACAGTGAAGTGTAGTGCGATTGTTGACGTCTAGCTTGCTCGGATCTGCTCCTTTGCTGAGAAGTAGCCATATCGCGGATTCGCTCCCTTCCGATGCCGCTATGTGTAGAGGCGTCAGACCGAATGTCTTTGTCTGAGCATTGACTTTTGCGCCATTGGCTAATAGAAGCCATAGAACATCGTTGCCTTTGGCTGACCGGTGAAATGTTTCTGCTGCGGCGTGTAGAGCTGTCATACCAGTGTTATCTCGCTTGTTGACATTGACCTTTGCTTGAAGCAGCACCCAGGTCGCCATGGAGCATTGGTATTTGACGGCCCATTGCAGAGCGGTTTTCTCATCTTTGTCAGGTTCGTCCAGGTTTATGTTCATCCCTGTTAAAAGAGTAATAATGTCCGAACGCCCTTCGGAAGCCGCCCACCGGAGTAACGTCCACCCATCTTTCGTTGGAGACGACACCGATGCCTTGTATCGGACCAGGATTTCAATGACCATTCTGTAACCCAATTGAGCTGCCCAGCGCATTGCAGTCCAGCCGTGACCATCTTCAGACTCTGTTTTAGCGCCTAAACGCAGCAGCTTTTGAACCAATTTGGCGTTTCCTTTTCTGACTGCTATAATAAGAGGTGTGTATCCTTTGATGTCTGCCAATTCAAGATCGATGTGGGTAGTTGAGAGAAGCAGATATATCATATCGGAATCATATTTCTCAACTGCGATATGCAACGGTGTCATTTTGTCCTCATTCTGCACCTTCAGGTCCGCTTGCTGTGATATCAGAAGCTCGGCAAACTCACGCTGGCCATGAACAACGGCCCAATGCAGAGGAGTTTCGTTCCGTTTCGTGCGAGAATTGATATCAAGTGGTTTCTGAAGACCTACGGCTTTCTGGACCAGACTAGTCAACCCAAAGTATGCAGCAATGTGTAACCCTGTAAACTGCTCTTCTCGCGAGATTTTGGTATCCTCCATGACCGATACTGCATGATTTAGCTTCTCCTTGTTCTCATTCTCGGAGAGGAATTTCCATGCAAGCTGGTAAACGGAGCCTTTCACCTTGTCCGTCATATGCCAACCCCAGTTATTCGCGGCATAATGGAAAAATGGATAATTCTTGGTGAAATGCTCCGATGTATTCTGTGCTGCCGTCTTTTCCTTTGGTGGCTTGATGGGTGTGTCGATCAAACAGCGCAGACATACTTCGGTCATAAGGGAATAGGCATCTCGACATTCAACCAGCAAGTTCTTCTTCAAATACTCTTTTGCTGTCCTGTGGGCAAAGTGGAGGAAAGTCGTCTTCTTCTCCACGACTCCAACGACCATGCCTGCACAGACTGATGTTAGAGTCCATTCCGCCTCGCGACTCAGTGTGACCTTGGGTATCACATATCCCGACATATTGAGTTCTCGTGAAGCATTCTGAATGTACAGTGCTTGCGTCGCCTCCGCTATCGTGAGTGGCCGTTTTGCAAAGGTGATCCATGAGAGCAACATGATGGCTGTGTTACGCTGTTTGTCCTCCTGTATTGCGATTCGTTCTAATGCTGCTTTGTATACTTGGCTTAAATCGCCCGAAAGGTTGTCTAAATTATACTCGAACTCTTCGAGTGTGTTTGTAGATGCTAAACTTGCTATGTGGAGGTGAGCGAGGAGGAATCTGATATGTCAGTATGGATAGTTTCTTATGAGTCACAGGAAACTCACAGCCCATCTGATCCACCAATAATGCTGTTGAGAAGGTGCTCGTGGAATGAATGGTTGTGCAAATGGCCCTCATCAACAATAGATCGCATCACCTGGCGGCTATTGATGAAGTTGTCGAGGTATGCTGATATGTCGTCGGGGTGTGCTTTTATCTCAAGTTCGTAATCCGGTCGAATCAGCTGTGAATGTAGGCCTGGCCTTGTGGTAAAAAGACTGTGAAATGTGCTTGGGAGCTTGCAACAGATGTCAAGAAACTCCCAGAGAGTGTTGGTACTCGTGTCGCTGCAGCATTGGTCAAGCGCATCAACTACGATGTATATGCGTCGGAATTCCATAGCCTGTGAAGTGATCATATGAACATATTCGCTATCTTTGGGAAACGTTCCCTTTTGCCTCCATTCATCAAATTTGTCTTGGATCTCATGGGAGACTTTCCGTGAACAGCGCAAAAGCTGTGTGAGGAGACTAGATAGTATACTTATTAACGTTTGTGCCTTTTGGTTTTTATAATCAAAGTAGACGTAGAGACAAGCCACATTGTGGTCGCCATAGAGTCGATTGTGAAGATTCTGAAGATGATGAATGACAATGGAGCTGTTCTTGACTTTTAGCTGCGAATCTTGACTGCGCACAATGTAGTGTTATACATACGCGAGGACTGACTTGCCTGCACCGGCTGCACCTTGTCAGCAACACACAAGTCAGTTCTACTTGGAACTACTGCTTACCGTGTCCAAAAGCCAACAGCTTCTGTAGATCTCCATCGATCCAATCAGAGAGTGCAGGCGACTTCAGAAACCAGCTACCTGACCCTGGGGACCTTTTTGCAATCCTCAACAGCTCATGTAGCTTCTCGTCGAAACGAAGAGGCGTAGTTATCGATTCAAGCCATTGTGGAATGGTGGGACCTGTGTCACTGACTTTTGCATGTAATTAGAATGAGGCAGCCGTAGCAGAATATTGAAGTAACTAACAGCTAGTAGTAGATTGATGGATGTGATATGCTTTGGTAGAGACATCAGCATCCTACTGCTGGCTAAAGAGTTTTGACATGTCCATACCGAAATTCATATTATGGTCTGCCTTCCAAACGTTGCCCCCGACAACGTTGTGCATAGTGCCTTCGGTGCAAAGGAACCCATTTGCGCGATCGTTGTTGGTCTGGTTGACAGTGCTCCCATTTGTTTCAAAATCAGAGTCTGGGATAGAGGCCTCAACTTGCGAGAGCACTTTGATAGCCTCCTCAAGTTTCCCAATCTGCGGCTGAGTTGCTGCCTGGAACATTTGATGGATCGCAAGAGCCTTGAGGCTTCTCATCATAGCGCTCATCAATGCCTCAACTCTATGGGCTTTGCCCATTGGAACAACTACTTTCTGATAGAAATTTGACAGTGATGACCAGTCTTTGGTCTCGCCACTGTCTTCTTTCTTCTGCTTTTGAATCTTGGTCAAGATCTTGTCGAGCTCGTCGAGCTTACTTTCACAGGCCTTGATGACTGGCTCTATGGCGCGTTTTTCACCATGGCTTGGAGTGTTGGAGTAGAGTTGACGTTGTGCGATTTCGAGTGTCTCCTTTACAAGGGGGAGATTTCGTTCAACCTCTTCAAAAGCTTTGGGCAATCCTTGAATTTCACGGATAGCGCTGTAAGTTGACAAGATGGAGTCAATAATAGCGATGGTGCCCGCGATGATACTGAGAGGATCCATTGTATAGTATCAAGGTATAGATGTAGAATCGTCAAAAGTTGAGAATGAGCAATGGTCTGATTCTGGCCAGAAGCTACAAAAATGAGAAGGGATTGATTGACACCACCCCTCTTCTCTTTGCTTAATGATTGTTATACCATTACATTGGTCTGCGAATTGTTAGCCTGACTGCAGTACAATGTAATGCATGTACATACGCCTCCGGGCGGTGTAAAGGCCGGTGAGTGCACATTGTGCACATATGGTGGTCAGCAATCTTTCCGCTTTGAACTCTCGACAGGTGGCCTCATTTTGAGCCTCGACTCGAGAGCTTGATTTTCTGGGGAACATCGGTATCACAAAATCTTGCAGAAAGGCCTCATAATGATCGTTCTCATATCATTCGACTCTGAGATCTTGATAGGGAACCTTCAGCAATTAAGCTTAGACCACTCACAAGTATTAATTGGTGGTAGAGATAGAACACAACATTTGTCTATCTCTCACGTCCCCTCACAAAATCAGGCTCGGTGTTGGTTACATACTCATTGCACATTATCACCTTTGCATTTCAGTTGCAACCATGAAGTCAATAAGCCGCCGAAAGCCACCAATAGGGTTGTTGAAGAATGAAGACTGAACTGGCTGAAACTGTAAGTCTGCAAAGATACGAGGTTTTGAGCAATGAAGATGCTGCATTTTCAACTGAGCCGAGCTCGGATGCCCGAATGCAAATGCATCAGGTTGGTAAGGCAGTTTTTGTCCACGTCAGTCTTTTGCGAACTGGTAAGAACGAGGCAGCTTGAGCAGAGCCTCATCGGAAAGGAATTAATTTGTGGAATTTCAGGCCAAGGCCAAGATAACTTGCGGCTCTTCAATTTACGAAAATCTCCAACTGCACTCACAGATCCGTTGCATCTTTCTCCCTGCTCCTTTATGCCTGCACGGTAATTGTTGCATTCAGTATGGCGTCAGCAGCGCGGCCATCTACATATGACTCAGAGAATCAGCATCGTCGGTCAGGCCCTCAACAGGACCAAGATGAGGATTGGAGTGATTCTGCGAGTGACAAACAGGCGGAACGAAGCAAGTCTCTCAGGCGCAACTCTAAGCCTAGACATAAGCTCCCCGAACACTATCGACAACATACAAGCGAGTCCCCTTCTCAATTTCCCGATGATTCATATATGAGGCAAGCTCGCAACGCTACTGTGCCTTACAGCTATAACTACGATCCTAGCTACTCTACCTTTTATCAAGCACATCCAAACCCTCCTATGCAATATTTTCCCTCACCCGCGACCCAAGCACCCGCAGGATATCCTGGCTTATATACGTATCCACAACCGGGTGGCTGTCACTCTGTCCCGCGAACCGGAAATCTCTTCGAGCAGCCATCCGGCTCATCCCCATACGGCCATCTTTCCAAAGATTACTCCGAGTCAGGTTATGGTTTCGACAAGTACAACTACGACCAAGATGTCCCGCCGCCTCCAGAATACCCAACACAAGATCCCCTAAGAACTCCAGTTCGACCAAGAGAACCTCTAACCCCAAACGCCCAGCCACAGCGCGATACAAGCAACAGGTATAGAAATGAGATGGATAGAAAGCCGCGAAAGAAGAGGCCACAAATGCTGAAGAAAGAAAAGACTTTGCCTGAGGACCAAATTACCAACACTGAAATCATGGAGGCGATAAAGAAGATTCAGCAAGAAGTTAAAGAAAATGCCGAAATCCGATCCGACCCAGGAAGACGGGAATACCGTCGACACAGAAACTCACCGCCGGCAAGTCAGTTCTCATTCGAAGATACCACATCCCTTGATATTGAGAGACAAAAGATTCATGAGCTCAAGGGCACTATCCGTTGTCTCCTCGAGGATCGGGATCGAGAATACCAAAGCTCATACGCAGGAACATCAAAAAGAAGTTTCGCGGATTCTCGTCAGAATAGCACTGAAATGGATTATGGAGAATCAGCGTTAATGAGTCTGCGAAATTTACAAAGTCTTCAATCGAGGCTTGATCTTATTATTGATTATTTCGAAATGGAAAATTCACCTCCACCGCAACAACTACCAAAGGTTTATAGCAACAGACAGGGCTTTGATATTCCAAGACGCCAAGTATTTCTTGTTTCTGATCCCTCTATGCTGGAGCCAACCTCACCAACTATAAGCCGACCGCCGCCACGCCGCAATGAGAACCTTCAACCCACGGGAAGTCAGCGGCAAGATGCACAAACATCAAACCAAGCCCGACCCCGACGGCAGCCTTACATAATAATAGAGGCAGAAGAAGTTCCAGAAGAGTATCTTGAGGCGTATGAAGATCCCCGAGTTCCTGTGCATGGGTCCATGGAGGGAAGACCTCTAGGCTCGAACAAGAGCATTGGGTCGCAAAGCAGAGGAAGAAGTCAACCATCCGTTGGCCAAAGTGAGTTTCGGGGACTAGGGAAAAGAATTGTGCCGGGTGATCAGCAGAAAGTAAGACCAGGTCGTGATCTAATCGTTGAATCCGAAGATGAACTGGAGTCAGAGGGAGAACCTGTTAGGGATCGGACACGGATGCCATACCATCAACGGCCGAGGGCACCACACCCACCATCACAGTCGGATTGGGGAAAACGTGTAAGGTAGATTTTGGTTGACGACGTAGTTTCTTAGCGACAAATTTACTGACTGATATTATGAGCAATGACTAGAGAATTAGGCCCCTCTTCAAGATAATATGGTATATTTGTGACATATGCCTGGCTGATGCAGACATTCAAGAAGCAAACATTACTTGATTTCCAAACATTAAGCCCCAAATTCAAGAAACATAGACACACTCAACAAGATCGAAACAGTAGCTACAGGAGCAAAGAAAGCCATGCTATAGAGTCCAGCGCGATTACTCGTGCTGTAATGCCATGATCAGTACAGAGTAGTCGGGTTGCCCGAAGTAAAAGCAGCCAGGTCACGTGCGTGAAGCGTCTAGATTCGTATCATGTGAATAACAAGACGAAGGGATAGTGAGAGCTTTACTGTTCCGCGGCACATTTTTCAGATATTGTTGAACTTTACATCACGCTAAATTGAATAGTATCCGTTGCTAGCCTCCATTTCAACAGTCGATATTATACATTTAAATCACCAATTGATTACTTCAGGTGAACTGAACGCCCGCAGAGATCTTGGACATACAATACTTTCCAAATTGAATTCGTTTGATTTACATATTGCTCTTACAGAACACACATGTATTATAACAATTGTCTTGGCTATCCAAGCAAGACTTCTATATGAAAATAGGTACCTCATACAATACTGCCCGTCATACTCAAACACATGCTCCGTATTCGTAAATCATCAATGCGCCCCTTTCTGTAACTTCTGTAGCAAGCTCTTTCTCAGCTTCTATATAATTTAGGCACTGCCACAGTGCGTCTGTCGGGAAAAAAAAAGGGAGAGTCTCTGTTTGACCTCTCAGATTTGCGGGTGTTCTGGGTGTTCTGGGTGTGCTGTCCGCATATGCCGGTCGAAGTTGTCTTTCCTTGAGTAGACATGGCCTGACATGGCTTTGCGGCATCCGTCTACCTTGCATTGGTAGCCCTCGCCTTTGCGATGTGTGCGCATGTGCCTGGTGAGGTCTTTTTGGGTAGCAAAAGCCTTGTCACATCCGGAGAAGAGACATGAGAAGTACTTGATGTGGTACTTTTGGTGCTTTCTATGTAAGTGGTTAGTTTGGTCAGTGCTTGAGAACAGGGTGGTGGTAGGGGCTTGAGCTTACGCAAGATCAGAGGGACGTCGGAAGGCCTTTCCGCACTGGCATCGATTTTGGTCACCTCCTTCGGCAGGACTCCAGCCGTAGGCATCGTCTTGTAAGTTGGGCGGACTGGAGGTGGCGACTGAGGAGGAGGATGGTGCGCCACTGTGTTCCTGGGACTGCCACATGTGTTGATGATCGTCTGATTGCTGGGACTCAGTGTACTCGCCTACTCTGTAGGGGTAGTGTGAGTTTGATTGGTTGTGGCTGGCGTAGTAGTTACCGAAGGCGTGGTAGCGAGGATCTGATGATGTTGAGCCCTGGTAGTAGCTTGAGGAGGATGAAGATGAACCCGGCCAAGCGTGGTAGCGGGAGTCAGAGTCAGAGTCTGAGTGGCGAAGTTGATCGGTGTTGTAGAGACTCATGTCTGATTGTGTATGTGTATGTGTATGTGTATATCTGTTGCTGTTTCTGTATCTGTATCGGAGAATAGTAAAAAGGTGCTTTGTGGATGGTAGTAGTGCTGTGTCGATCTATTGTCGATATCCATAAGCGGGTAGTCAGAAGCAATTAAAGTCGCCTTTGAAGATGCTCATCGGGTAGCCCCGAGTTGCAGATTGGGCACGGAGGAAGGTCTCTCATCTTGGAATTCCAATTGTACAAGTAGCAGCCCTTCGCAGGGCTCTGGATTTGGAGCAAGCCAGCGCGATGCTGCAGGGGATCCCAATGCATTGCAGTGAGGTGAGGGGGGTCAGGGGCCTACCTAGTTAGTACCTTAGACGGCCCCGGCCCCGGCCCGCTAGTTGATCTCCATGCTTATGACAGACAAATCTAACCTACTACGTAGTAGAGATGCTGTAGGGCAAGCCGCAAAATGGGCAAATATGAGGCTTTTCAGCGGCCCACGTCAGAGGGCAGAAAGGGTCTGGGAGGGGCGGGCAGGCGGGCTAACTGCAAGTGATGCCCAACGCAATACGACACGTCGTTCAGAGGAGCCAATTACACAGAGACACCCATAAACCCAACCGTCACCTGCGGTTCCGGGCCAATAATTAAAAGGTAAGCCTCGCTAATTCTTCTTCTGGAATCTGGAACTCAACGCAGCAGTCGAGCTTGCATCGACACCGAGTTTCAGCTTAGGCACGATCAGTCTCATGAGACCTGCCTCCGGGGGGGGCATTCACTGGGCATTCACTGGGCATCGATAGTGACAAGTGTGGGTTGGGAGATGGCCCTATATGCATCATTGCATCTAGCTATTCTCGCCTGGTATGATGATACTGTACATCAGTCCACGTGGTCTTTCTTTCTGCTTAATCGGTCAAATTGGGTACCGGGAAGTCGTCACTAAAACTAAGGTACGGGCTTTGTTGTCCATGGAGCATGATGACCTGAGACCCTTGATATCAGGCATTGCAAATACAGACAATCATTGTACTCTAGTCTACCCGAAGATCCATTATAGGCTAAAGTGATGTGTCCCCGCGTCGATCATTTCGGAATATTTCATCTAGAAAAAGAAGTAGCAGTGACGTATAATCTCGGCACATGTCACTCGGCAATTAGACTATCTGCTGTAAGTGGACTTTGAAATACTTGAAATTTGGATCAAGTTGGACAACACAGCAGTAAACAAGAACAGCTCAACAGCTTAGCGGGGAGCACGATCAAATCAACTTGCAACTGTGGATCGATGCTAGGTTCTGCGGTAGGTGAATCTTAAAATAGCCGGGTCTCGACTTGACTATCAAACTTAACAAAGAGGATGTTGACGAGAAAACAAGTTTGAAATTGAACAGTCGAACGTTTTCTGTAATTCAAAGTTCGAGATTGGAAAGGCATCGCTATACTACTGGGGATCCTGTCCAAACAAGCTCTTGTTTATCAAAACCCTCTATCCATGTCAAATTATACAACCCTATCAGCAGTTGACCACCTGCTTGTGCCATCAGAGACATGACAACCAAGCAAGTGGAGGAACCGAAGATGTTAGTTTGACGCTAGCGAGCTATAGCAGGTTATACTACGGGTTCGGATGTATGCACGCAAGGGACATCCCGTTGTCAGTATCGGAGGCACAGATTCAAACCAGTTTAGCCAATGTCTTAGTGTGAATCTGTTGTCGATAAAGGGTTTGCGTTGTTCGCTCTATGAGACATACCGCCTGCTTTGAAATTCACTTTACTTGTTTGCTGTAATTTGAAACAGGCACAGAGAGAAACAGACCCTCTTGTCATCATATGGTCTGGGGCAGTGCAGGCTTGGCCGTGGGTCAAGTTCAAGGCATACGTGTATGCTGCGTTTTGGATTGAGACTTAATTAAGACCAGGAGTCTCACGAAGCCTAATCAAAAACATGTCACAAGCTGTACAACATAAAGTATCCTACAATTCTATATATGGATTAAAATCAACAACGATGTAGTACAAAGCCTATGTCTAGACCGTATTAAAACAGTATATACCGTATTCTGCACGGTTCTAACGGGATGACGTTGCCGTTGCCAAGGGTCTTGGGGGTCTTGGGGTCTTGGGACTGGGAAGCTCCGGGACCTTGGGGCAGTTGAACAAACCCCACCAAAATGTCCCTTCTTCCTCCTTCATACTCCCTCCTCTTCGCAAAGTAAGAGCTTTGAGCTCTTAAAAAAACAATTGACGCTTGAATTCTCCTCAATCTCATCGCTACCGCTATCGCTATCGTCGTCATCAACGGCGACGTCAATACCAAAATGGCGGCTTTCCTGCGAAGCAAGCAGACGGGCATGCAGAATGACCTATCAGCGAGCATCAGACCCGAACTCTTCATGCCCGACGATCAGGCTCGCTATGGCATCAACTCTCAGATCAGGTAACACTTCCACTTAGCCCAACCTGCGTCGTCGCCCGAAATAACTCAGCTGACACCCCCATTCTTCGTCACAGCTGCTACGCATACGATCCAGTCCAATCCCTCCTGGCCATCGGAACCGGTGAAAGTAAGTTTGGCCCTGGCAAGGTCTACATCTTCGGACAGCGCCGCGTCCACAAGATAATCGAGCCCCCGCGAAGCACAACGTTCCAGATCATACAATTCTCGGCCAACCGTCTCGTTACCGTCGATGCGAAAAATGAGCTGGGAATATGGGACCTGGATACGGGCGAGCGCATTGCCGCCTTGGTAGTTGCCGGCCAGGTTGTTTCTTTGGTGACAGACCCCATGCTTGACTGGGCTTTTATCGGACTGTACAACGGCGACATCATGGCCTTTGATCTGGACAGAGGAAGTCTGGCTCGCTCTTTCAGGTTGCCCAATTTCTGGAAGGAAAAGAACCCCAGCGCGGTCACCCCGAATCTTATAACCATGTCCCTACATCCCAGAGACGTCGGAAAACTTCTTCTAGGATACACGCATGGCGCCGTTGTTTACTCCTTCAAACAGGCCAAGCCCGTCAATTACTACGAATACGTGGTTCCAGCAGGCGCCCCGGGAGGCAATGGCGTGGCCACCGAGACGGCTCGAAAGCCCCGACTCACGCACGCCCTATGGCATCCCTCCGGCACATTTGTTTTGACAGCGCACGATGACGGAAGCTTGGTTTTCTGGGATCCCAAGGCAGAGAAGGTCGTCATGGCGAGAACACTCACTGACTTCAATGTCGATCAACCCTCCCCCGAGACACCTACACCCGCCTTGCCTGAGCCCATTACCAGGATCGTCTGGTGCTGTAAGGAGAATTGCGACGATAGTGGCCTACTAATCGCAGGCGGACAACGTCTCGACGAATCGCCCAAGGGCTTAACATTTGTTGACCTAGGCCAGACTCCGGTTTATGCGACCTCGACCTGGCAGATACTGGCAAACTACTGCCGCGGGAAGCGACAGGTCCCCCTTCCCCTACCTTCTGGTGCCCGAGCGATTGACTTCCTCCTCGTTCCACGATCTTCCCCCCATTTTGGGGGCGCACAAGACCCAATCGCTGTTATGGTCCTCCTCTCTTCTGGAGAACTTATCACTCTGAGTTTCCCCTCTGGATATCCTATTAGTCCCACCAACCAGCTTCATCCATCTGTGTCCTTCGTCCACCCGTTCGTAACAAAGGTTAATGTTTCCCCTCTCGAACGACCCCGATGGCTGTCGATGTTCGAGAAACGCAATCAGGGCGAACCGCTGCTCAAAGGAGGCGCTGAAGCACCGCGACCTCGAAAAAGATTTGAAGAGCGAACCATCATTCAAGCAGCCCATGCCGATAGCACCATCAGGATCTGGGACTCTGGCCATGCTGACGAGATTGAGAATGGAACTCAACTTCAAGTCGATGTCGCGCGCGCCTTGGACCGTTACGAAGATGTTGAGATTACCTGTATGAACATGGCAACCAGCACCGGAGAGTTTGTCGTAGGAACACGGACAGGCGAAGCCATTATTTACCGTTGGGGTCAGAACCGCTTCTTTGGCAAAGACAAGGCACCCCCGCTTGACCCAAACCCCAAGGGACTCACAGATATCAGCTCAAGGGCAGAGCCCAATCTCAAAGAAGGCTTGCAGCCTCTTGTTCTCTACGAGATGATGATGGGACCAATCACAGCTGTGCAAGTGTCCAACGTTGGCTTTGTGGCTGTGGGCTCAGAGCTCGGATTCCTCACCTTGATCGATCTTCGAGGGCCTGCCATCATCTTCCAGGCACCTATGACAGACTTTGCTAAGCAAGATAAGCGAACTTCGTTCCTGAAGGGTCATCATTCTTCATCCGAGCCACCGAAGGAGTGGCCAGTTGTGATTGAGTTCGGCGTCATGACCCTGGACGAGGACAAATATTCGAGCATTTGCTGCTTTGTGGGAACAAACCTAGGCAAGGTCATCACCTTCAAGCTTCTGCCTGGAAAGGATGGCACATACTCCGTTGAACTGGCAGGTGTTGTGGCCTTTGATGGCAAGGTCATTTCACTCAACCCTATCGAAGCCGACACAGGCAAGCCTGCCCTCGCCACTGGGCCAATCGTTGCGGGTCTTAGAGAAGGACGCCAGGTCAATGGTGTACTAGTTGCTGGTACGTATAGATTGACAATGACACAGGTGCAGAGTTAACCATTGCCATAGTCACACAAACAGAGATCCGGGTCTTCAAGCCCGCCAACTCAAAGGGTGCTTCCAAGGAGTTCGATAGCATCCTATGTGATGCTGCTTGCGTTGCGGAGCTCGAGTTACAAGGGTTCGCCGTTGTGGGTGTATTTGGCGACCGAACTGCCCGCGCCTTTTCGATCCCTGGTCTCAGAGACCTTGGAAAAGCTGAACTTCCCATGATAGATGTGACGAGAAGCACCAACTCGGTTGTTACTCAAACAGGCGACATCTTCGCATGGTCAGGACCGAGCGAGTTGGCTGTCATACATGTCTGGGGAACAGGTAAGGGACCTCAACAATCGCCAGACACGATTATCAACCCCAAGCTTGAGTGTCCGCCTCGCCCAACTATCTCAAATATGCAATGGATTTCGGGCAGTCAGTACATCTCTCCTACCGATCTTGATCTACTTGTTGGTGGCGCGGACAGACCACCTAGTAAGCGAATGATGGACGCAGCGGCAGCAGAACAGCGTGCTGCCCGAACAGGAGAGCCTATCGTAGCTGGTTCAAGCAGCCAGGAAGGGTGGGGAGACTACCTATCGCGGCAGTTGAACGAGAGGACGGAGAAGTTGAACATCATGGGTGACAATATGGAGAATTTGCAGAACAACAGCGCCGGGTGGGCAGACGATGTGAACAAATACCTCAACAAACAGAAGAGGAACGTTGTGCTGGGTGGGCTCAAGAGCAAGTTCTTCTGATACGGTTTTTGGAGATGTGCCAGGGCTCATCCATCTGGTGAACTGGTGCCCAGGAAAACAGGTCAGTTATATTTACATTTAGATACCAATTGGAATTTTTTTATCATTCTATACATCACAGATGTTTGTCAAGTATTAGATCACGTTAACTACAGGGAATCCAGAGTTTATAAGGCACGAAGATTAGAGAAGATCTAAAAAGTGTTTTATTGACCGTTGCACTTGCAATAGTCCCTTGCGACCACTAACGGACGCCTTTCCAAGACAAGTAATAATAACGCCACCCAACCAGAGAAGAGACCTAAGTAATACAAACAAGATACTCCTATTTACACAAAATCTCAGTTTACAACGGCACCCTCCACTTCATGTCCAGCATGAGGAGTCTTCACCATCAACCATATCGTTAGCGAACCATTTAGTCGTGAGGCACAGGCGTCGAGAGCGGGCTGATGGGCGCTGACACCACAGTGGACCGGAAAGGACTGGTGGGCGCTGACACTACAGTAGCCTGGAGAGAGCGGCTTGAGGTCGCGTCAGTTTTGGACTGGCGAGGAGAATTTTCCATGAAGCGTCGAACCGTTCCACAAATGTCGCATAGCGCAGGCTTGTCGTCCTTGCCGGCCTCGGCCTTGGCCTTCTCCTCCAGCTCGTCAACCTTTTTCTGCAACTCAGCTGCGTTGGTCTTGGACTGCTCCAGCTCATCATGGGCGTGCAGAAGTTGTTTTTGGAAATTTTCTCTCTGCACTGCGTTCTTGGTGTAGGTTTCCGCGTTCAGCTGCTCCAGTATCCTAAGCTTGGCGTTGTACTTGTTTGCTCTGGAAATCGCTCTAGAATAGCAAAAGAAATGCATCAACGACACGCAACACAGGGCTATACCGAGCCCAAACACAACCCATCCGAGTCTGTCGTTTAGGTTGTCGGGGGTACTAGATTGAATGGGCGCCATTGTAAATAGCTGCAACGGTTGTCAGTACTAGATCTCGGAAATGGGATACTTACCAGGGTACACTGTGTGAAGGAAAAGTGTGAAGAAAAGTGTGTTTGTTAGGATGGATGTGCTTTTGGTTGGTATCCTGCCGAGATGGTGAGAATGTGTTGATGAGAGATTATGAAATTCGAGGAGGATTGCGGGTGCTATATAGGAAAGAGACTATGATTGTTCAGAGAGTGAACGCGTGTTACAATGATCAGAACAAAGAAAATATTGTTCCCGACGTGGATGTCGACTCGTACATTGGCACAATCGCTTGTTCGTCGAGGTTCCAAGGCACTGAAAAGAAATGCAGATGTCTTGTTCCTGACACCAGAGTATGTTCCTCAAAGACGAAAGCTCTGTTGAACACCTGCACATGGTCATCTTTTAGAACTATGTACATGACAGCTTTAGTGTTCTGGGCACAACATTCGTTTTGAAGAACCTTGAAATCAAGCCCATTAATGTCTTTGAAATTCACAGGTCCTACAGACCGAAATAGAAACAGAACAAGTCATGTTTCATATTAATCACCTATATTCATTCAAAGATATCTCTAGTAGATCTTTAATGACTAACAGTAAATCAACTAGTACACATACTCAAAGTTAGGGTTCTCCTTATCAGTCATATCCGTAAACGCGGTACTATTCGCAGTAAAATCATGGCCCGCCGCACGCAAAGCCTCGCGTTGCTGCTCCTTGCGTTTGTTCTCCCAATTAAACGCGTATCGGAAGACGAAGAAGAGAGCGAACTCGATACAGTTTGCGACGAGAAGCGAGCCGATGCCGAGGTGATACGAAGGCGCTTGCTCGGGACGGTAGAAAAAGGGGCTTGCAATGTTGCCGATGCAGGCGCCAAACCAAATCATACCAGAGACAATCATCTTCTTGGACTGGCCGCCCGTGTTCGAGGTGATGAGGGAGAGGCAGATGACGAAGGATGCTTGGTAGGAGCCCGTGAGATAGCTGGATGAATGTTAGAGGGTTATGAATTGGAGATTGGCCATGAGACTTACAAGCAGATTAAACGTCCGATGTATGCGTCTTTGGGGGCGAGAAGGAACCCGAGTGCTCCAGCAATGGTTGGAATCATAAAGATGGCGCTGACAAGGGTCCGGCTGTTGGCTGGCATGTACTTGTTTGCTAGAGCACCAAGACCGATCCAGACTACAACAAGAGCGCCCTGTGGAATACCCAAAAGAGCCGTATGAAGGGTGTCGAAACCAAGGCCTCGAATAACAAGCGTTGAGAAGTTGGAAATACCACCATTGGGAACATTGGATACGAATCCGAGCAGGGTGAACAGCCACGTCTTGTAGTCCAGGTATGCCTCCTTAATCTGTCCCCAGTTGATCTTGCGCTGCTCGATACCTGTTTGGTTGCGCCGCATTCGCGCGATCATGACGAGCTTCTCTTCGTGGGAGAAACCCCAGATTGTTCGAGGAGAGTTGGGTAGTAGTAGGACGAGGGCGATGCCCCAAGCAGCACAAAAAGCACCGACGACGAGGAATTCATAGCGCCAGGATTGGAGTGCACCTTTGATGTTACCGATTCCATAACCTGCTGAATATAAATATGTGATTTCTGTGAGTGTGATAGCTTGGATAACTGACCGATCAAACCTCCACCAGCGACACCAATGCCATTGAACGCATACCAAGCTGAGATGCGACTAGGCTGCTCCTCGCGTGTAAAGTACATGGAAGTGATGAGCATGAAAGCGGGATCGGCAATGGCTTCGAATGCACCAGAAAGAACACGAAGCGCAAGAAGACTCGCAAAGTTCTTCGAGGCAGCCTGCGCCATGAGAAGAGCACCCCACATGAAGATGTTAAAGGCTAAGTAATACCCTGGAGGACTACGCTGCATGAGGAGATTCGAAGGAATAGCCCAGATGAGCCATCCGAAGTAGAAACTACTCGAGAGCCAGGAGTATTCATCTCCTACCAGGCTGAGGTCCTCTTTGAGGCCGAAGATAGCAGCATACGAGCTAGAAATTCATTATTAGATGGCCCAAGTTCTGTGTAAGAGGGATACATACAGCGTCGTCTTGTCAACGTAGTAGAAGAAGTAACAAACCCCCAAGACAGGAATTATAAGCCGGTCTAGTTTTCTCCTAACTTTCTTCTCCAGGATCGGATCGATTGAGTCGTCGGTGGGATATTGTGCGAGAGCCTCGGCGTAGATGCCGCCGTCCCCTTGTGGCTTATCGACGTGACCAGACCGAACACTGTCGATCTTTGTGATATTGTCGCCTCCTCGTTCCATTTCTCGAGCTTGGGCCTGTTCCATCTCTGCTTTTGTGATGCTGTTATCGGCCATTATTAATGTGCTTGATCGAGACACTTTGAGAGAATAATAAATGACAATGTCGGCTTTCGTGCCGAGATCCTTTGCGGGCAAGGATTTGCGGTTGCTTATCTAGTGTTGACCTTGGAGAGCTGCACTGAGCTCTGCACGACTAATTTTCTGGAGGGTCACTGAGAGAGTTGGTAGTATTATCAGACAGAATTGATACAAGGTATAAGCTCGAATATATATGTTTCAAAGCTGCAGTAACAGACGCCGATCTCGCTGCAACCCGACGATCTCTACCGTAGAATGACTTGAAATATGGTGATGGCTATCATCATCACCCGGGGCAGGTGGGTCATAAAATAATAGAGGATTCTCATGAGATGACTAAAATACTAAAACGCTTAGTTTATCCTTGGGCATGTAAATCTGATCGAGTTTTTATGTCTTCTGCTTTAATGAGAGCTTGGGTTCCCTATTATTTTCTGACCCGTCTGCGGGGATAACGTTGG
The DNA here is from genome assembly GCA_021020635.1 of Fusarium sp. PT. NCBI lineage: Eukaryota > Fungi > Ascomycota > Sordariomycetes > Hypocreales > Nectriaceae > Fusarium > Fusarium sp. PT. The sequence continues at coordinate 817,525 of JAHMRZ010000008.1, read as the reverse complement.
ATGGCCAATCGCCTACGTAAAGGCCGCTTCTTCGGCTCTTGATTATACTGCCGATGCTTAATTGCTTGCTTAACGTTTCCGACCCATTCAAGGTGCGGGTCAGTCATCCATGAAACAAAGGCTTCTTCTAATTGATGGATTTGGAATTCCACCAATCACAACTCTTTGCGACCACGTATTCAGTAAAGACATTGTCGCTTGAATTTAGTGAATGTTGGAACTTTGGGGTTCTTGATGAGAATGAGGAGAAATTGTGGAGAGGCTGGGGTAAGTTCGACGCTAGGATGGCGAACCATGTGCTATCGTCAGTGGACGGTGGAGATGACATGGGAATTGGGGGTTGATCAAGTTGGGGGAGGAGGCTGGAGGTTAACATTGCTTGTCTGGGTTTAGTATTTCACCATATAAGACAACCTAGAGTTCCCTGTATGGAAATTGCAAGCGGGGGGCAGATATACGGGCAATACAGTTCACGATATGTCACCCTGTCTATACAGTACTGAGAAATGAAGCCAAACTAGAAACCACAGTAGATAGACACTTCTTCGCTATGTTTGGGGGTAGCACTTAAAGTTCAATTGATCGGCGTAGAAGCGAAGTCTTATTTGAGGGGCACAAGGGCTTGATATAACAATCCAACTTGAAAAGAAAGCAGGAAAATCAAACTATGGAGAGGCCAACACCCAAGCTCTGAGCCCATGGTGACCAGTATGGCTCAACTATATCTCGATGATCCTCCAAAGTAAACCGAAGTACCTTGACTAGCTTCTGGTTGTCCCTATTCGCTTATCCAACATATCTTCGATATGCACAAGGTCACTTGACAAGCTCTGCTCATGGTCCCGAGGACGTGGGTATGCTTCGCATCGAGACTTGCAATCTAGAACCAAGCAACCAATATGTCAAAGAGTCCGCCTAGGCTGGTATCTCTGAATGAAAGTCCAACTCTTTTGGAAGCTGCACTGCCAGATGGGGTTTGTAATGCATGGGGCAGGTGTAGATGCTATTTAATCGCACGACATCCAGAATTGTGTTTCTTCGATTGTGCCCAGATGAGTAACTACCGCAGTGGCAGTGCTATCATCTTTTTTTACTTTTGGCAAAACCAAGCACTGGCCGGGGAGACCAGCAGCGTTCTCAATCGTGAGAACTTTCAAACTGGGCTCCAATCCCATATAGATCGTGGACAGTGTTGGTGGCATGTGCCCCTGTCATCCTATTTTGGATACCCCTGGTGGTCGGCTCAGTCGCGGCGAATCCTTCCAGTAACAACACTAGTACGCAGCGTCGCAAATACTCTACAAGAGCAGAGATACGGAGAAGCCACACGAATTCGATGCATTGGGAGGGAAACACTGATGGATAAGCAGTGTTGCTTATGGACCAGGTCGAAAAGGGGTCATCTCTGGCAGGACGTTCAACGAAGGCGATCAACTGGACGGGGACCTCTTGATAGGGAACAGAGTCGAGGTCGTTTTGAGAAAGGATGGAACATCGGTCTTCGCAACTGTCGTAGCTATTGGGAGATGTCTGTCAGTGAGTGACTCCGATTGAGTGCGGTCCTTCAAAGAAAGATGGGATATGGCGAGGGTAAGGAGCAAGAGGAACTTACTCAAAGCATTCAGCACTTTCCGTCATATTAGCCTGCGGACTCATCGTTTACTTGGAGGGTAAACCGGTTGGCAAGAGGAATAGTAACGCCAGGTATCTGTTGCTTGCTCAGGGAGGGGTCCTTGAAGTCGTGTCCGAGGCGATACTGCCCTAGAAGACAGGAAACCATTGTTGTATTTAACTACCGGCAAGATGAGAAGTACGTGGTGAGCAAGAAAGCTGCGGCGCGTCAAAGTGAGGCGAGGCTACGCCCACATGCGCGCATCTGAAAGGGGTAAACATGGCCCCATCGTAGGTTCGTGATTTGGCTGCAGTAGCTTAATGAGTTGATGTTCATTCGGGAGTATCAGATCGCGAAATCGCATCCTTTCATGTCCAGGGAGAAACAAATGTCTCGGAGGATACGAGATTGAGGCGCGAGAGACAGTAGCTGATGAGCTGGCAAGAATGAATAACAAGGCGAAGTGAGACAAGAGGAAACATGGCGGGAAGCGTAATGCCACAAGATAAAGTTTAGGGTCAGGTAAGCAAGTCAGAGCCAAAGGAGAGAGATAACGACAGGAGGGGAGAACTAAGGCTTATCCAGAGCAAGTGCCGATGCCAATGACGCCTTGTTGTTGCTAGTGGTCTTTCACCGCTGTCGCAAGGCTTCGCCCGAGAGAAGAAGAGAGAAGAAGAGAGAGAAGAGAGCTATCGGTATTCTGAGATCAATCCATGCACGACGATAGAAACTGGACAGAAGGATGATCAAAGCTTCCAACTTCAGGCTGTAGCGGGAGCTGACAATGAGCCCACGGGCGAGTTAGTGAAGATAAAGGGGGGGGTGTAGTGTAAGCTGCCCACTCTTGCCAGGCGACCGTTTGCCTTCTATCACAACCAACAGCCATCTATAGGAGTAGCCAACAGCTTGGAGGCCTACCTGTTGTAATCTCCGGTATTCCATTCTTTACCACTTCAATCAAGTGTCTCCAGTCAAAGGCACATCTCCATATGCTCGACACCACTCAAAATCATTCAGAAACTTCCTCATCACTGGGACATAACAGATCTATTCTCCTCTTCGTATCATCACTAGCATATTATAGAATATTCGATGTTCCCCCTGACGTGTTTCTAATCGGTCAGTTCGACCGGGTTTTAATCTGAGACCATCAACCCTTTACGACTAGAGCACATTCCATCCACACCCACAGAGGAGCGAACAAACAGCACGGCAACCGGGAATCGCTTCCGGATCCGTTTCAAAAATTGCTTAAGGTTAGACCGACCAACCCTTTCGGGTTTAATCCCTAGGGGAAGATCCAGAAGATTGCCGGAACAGCGAGTATCAAAGCTCCTCACCGGTCGGTCAGGTAGCTATACTGATTCGGTGCTGTTGCTGTTGCTGTGACTGTTGCTTTAGGCTTGTGAGTGCCTGGTCTGGGCTTTGTTCAGGGGATTCCTGGTCGAGGCTGGTGTCGACATCTTTGGAAGCCATGCCATCAGTGCGTCCAACCACTCGGGATGCATCAGAGATCTACCCGTCCCTAGACAGATTGAGTTAAAGAGTGGGTTGCAATTGCTCCGGTGTTCCGTCCTGTGTTGTTTTTCATTGAAACAACTCAGTGTAGTGAAGATATCAAACTTGTTGTCTTTGCTTACCTGCCAAGCTTTGTTTTCCCATGATTGATCTCACAGTGGCCAATGCGTTGAGGAATTTTGTGTCACACAGTATTTTCCTGCTACCTTGTTTGAACTGATGTTTCTGGCTTGGCATAAAAACTCGTGTAGCCTCGCGCCGGGTCTTCCAAGCGAGACAAGGGAGGTAGGGAACGCACGTGAAGAAGTGTCCTTGACCGCATCACTTCGATTGGAAACACACTCGGCTTGCATTGGAGCCCTGAGAATACAGTCTTTGATAAGGTTTGTAGAAGAGCTTACATTTGTTGGGTAAGAAGGGTAAAGGGGCGGGACAAGCAGTTAAGGACCTGGCATTAGAACAACAGGAGAAAGCCACAAAATAGCAAAGCAGAAAGAGGTTTCAACATCTCTTGAGAGTTTTAGATGCATGTTTGTTATAGTTTGAGATGCCCAACAGTGCTATACCCATAAGTGCTTGCATAATTTTCAAAACTGGGTAGAATATCATCCGTAACCTAATACGGAATTCAACACGCGGATGGATCTTTTATTGTTCTGCAATCATTAGCTTCTAGCTTTAGGCTGTGCATTTTATTGATCAATATTTCAGCTCATTGGTCCCTGACTCCCTTGGAACTCCCAAACTACTTGTCTTTCAACTGAACCTCCCTAAGAGACTGTTGTCTCATACTACCACAGTACTGGTCGACAATGGAGCATGCCTCTCGAACTTCGCCGATGTTCCTTTCATGTCAAATAATAGTAGAGTGTGGTAAGTAAGCAAGATGCAATACTTCTACTTTATGCTTTTGTTGCTATTAACCATCAAAATAGGCGTATCAATTCGCAACGGGCACTTGTTTAAGCATGCCACCTCAATCAAAGACAATAAACTGCCATTGGCTGCATGTGCTTAATAAGAGTGTCGTTTTGCAAAATTTCAAAGTCAATTGATCGGATTCAACTGGTCAATCAACCTGTCTATCAACCGCCTAATTCTCCCTCCCCAGTTGGGTTGATGGCCTTCACTGAGTACACTGTCCCCTTCAAAATGGTAGAATAAGCTCTTCATGCGGAGGAAGCGTATCTGGAAAAGTTAATGTTTCATTAATTTAATTCAAGGAATAAATAACATGTTTTAATACTATTTTATCTAGTATCAAGAAGTCAGAAGCTACCCTCAACCTTCGGTATCTCATACCTTTTTAGACAGGAACAAACTTTTTAGCATCGTCAGTTTCCCACTTTTACCCGCCATTTCGTCATAAGAAAACAACATTACAGGCCTGCCCCAGGCGCTGACCCCATTTTTAGCGCAACGAAAACGCTTTGTTACGGGTTATCCTACGTTAACTTGCCCCCGACATCGGGTGGGATGACCCCCGAACCTCCGAAGGCCGGACTGCCCCTCGATAGGCGGGGCAAACATTTTCCTTGAGTGAGTCTACCTTACCTAGAAACTGCTAAAATTGTTATTCCTCCTGGCTTCCAACGAGCACCTCTCTATTACAACACATTCACAGAAACTCCCCAATTCATCGACAACAATGCCTCAATCCGCTCTTCTCCTCGGTTCCGGCTTCGTTGCCACCCCTGCCGTTGAGGTCCTCTCCAAGGCCGGCATCCACGTTACTGTTGCTTGCCGTACTCTCGCTTCGGCCAAGAACCTCGCAGGTACCTACGACAACACAAACGCCATCAGCCTCGACGTCAATGACTCCGCCGCCCTCGAGGAGGCTGTCTCTAAGCACGATATCACCATCTCTCTGATCCCCTACACATACCACGTCGCCGTCATCAAGGCCGCTATCAAGGCCAAGAAGAATGTCGTCACTACCTCTTACGTCTCCCCTGCTATGGAGGAGCTTCACGAGGAGGCCAAGGCTGCTGGTATTACTGTTCTCAACGAGATTGGTGTAAGTCGATTCGTCAATGCTTCAATTGTATAATACTGACTATCTTAGGTTGACCCTGGGTATGCTTTCCGACGATTGACATTGAGCCTGTCCGTTTGCTAACTCTCTGAAGTGTCGACCACCTTTACGCTGTTGACTTCATCGACCGTATCCAGCAGGAAGGAGGCAAGATCAAGTCTTTCCAAAGCTACTGCGGTGGTCTTCCCGCCCCTGAGAGTATGTTATCTGCATGAAAGATTACTATCAAACGCTAACTGCCTTTTTAGACTCCAACAACCCTCTAGGTAACTCGAACATTCACCACGTATAGCGCTCCCACTAATTCTATGCAGGCTACAAGTTCAGCTGGAGCAGCCGTGGTGTCCTTCTGGCCCTCAAGAACAACGCGAAGTACTACGAGGATAACAAGGAGATCGACATCACCGGTGTCGACCTTATGAACACTGCCAAGCCTTACCACACTGGCTACCTAGGATTCAACTTCGTCGCCTACGGAAACCGTGACAGCACCGGTTACCGCCAACGGTAGGGCGGCAAATGGGTATATCAGATATAGCGGCTAACTCCTTGATAGTTACCGCATCCCCGATGCCGAGACTGTCGTCCGAGGAACCATCCGTTACAACGGTTTCCCTCAGTTCGTCAAGGCCCTTGTCGACATTGGCTTCCTCCGCGACGATGAGCAAGACTTCTTCAAGCAGGCTATCCCCTGGAAGGAGGCTCTCCAGAAGTTCATCGGTGCTAGCTCATCAAGCGAGGAGGACCTGACCAAGGCTGTTCTCTCCAAGACCACTTTCAGCGACGAGTCTGTCAAGTCCCAGGTGTTGGCCGGACTCAAGTGGAGTAAGTCGATATAGCTCTCACAACCATAACAGAGCATTTGCTGATATCATATACAGTTGGTGTCTTCTCCGATGTCAAGATCACCCCCCGCGGAACTGCCCTCGACACCCTCTGCGCCTCTCTCGAGGAGAAGATGGCTTACGAGAAGGGCGAGCGCGACCTTGTGGTGAGTAGCAATGAGCTTCGTTATTCATTGGTTCTTTGTACTAATCAGAGTAAAGTTCATGCAACACACCTTCGACGTTATCAACAAGGACGGCAGCCAGAACACCTGGACTTCCACACTTGTCGAGTACGGTGCCCCTGAGGGCTCCGGTGGCTTCTCCGCCATGTCCAGACTCGTCGGTGTTCCTTGTGGTGTCGGTATGTCTCCCCCTCATCCTTTCTCACTGTGCATCGAGATATACTGACAAACTTTATCAGCCGTCAAGCTGGTCCTCGACGGTACCATCACAGACAAGGGTGTTGTCGCCCCTGTGTACCCTAGCCTTGCCAGGACATTGATGAAGACCCTTAGGGACGACTACGGGTGAGTTCTCCTAGGCTAATGTTTCCAGTTTGTCGCTAACAAGAAGTAGTATCGAGTGCAAGGAGAAGATCATTGCCTAAGCGGCTTAAAAATACGGCGGACAGACTCAAGATCTGAAGGCGATGTACAACCCTCTAGAGATAATGGGTTCTACCGCAACCCCAAAAGTAAAGTAAAATGAAGAAAGACATAGTGGATACCAACTCCTGCAGACTTGTTACTTTTTCGTGCTGATGTGATATTATATTTAAGCCAAAGCCTTTATGCAACCCCCATTACCCCTTTTCTAATGCCTGAAGTTAATACAACGAAAAACAAGAACGCCGACTCTAACCCCGTATGCGTGAGTATATGCCCCCAGTCCCAAGCCTATAAAAGAGTGAAGGCAAAGGAAAACACAACGAATATCGACACGAAGCTTCCGCCCTGAGTCTTGACAGCCGAGTTGACGATAACGGGAGAATTGTCCCCTCCGTTGCCGTTTCCGCCGTTCGAGCCATCAGATCCGTGGCCACCATATCTTCCGTTACCGCCATTTCCACCATTGCCTCCGTTACCGCCGTTTCCTCCGTTGCCTCCGTCGCCCCCGGATCCTCCATTTCCGCCATTACCAGCCGAGCTATCACCGCCGCTTCCTCCGCTGCCACCATTGCCTCCGCTACCGCCATTACCACCATTACCACCATTGCCACCGTTGCCTCCGTTGCCTCCGCTGCCTCCGTTGCCTCCGTTGCCTCCGTTGCCTCCGCTACCGCCATTGCCCCCATTCCCACCGTTGCCGTGAGGAATAGGAACCGGCCTACTACCGTGATGACAGCCACCGGGAGGACACGTCGGGGCCGTCCAGTTACCGCTACCGCCACTGGTACCGTTCCAAGAGCATCCACGGCAGGGCTGAACAATAGGCTTGTCAACGGGTGGGCATCGACCGTTAGGGCACTTGTTGCGGTAAGGGCAGTTGACAACACTGGGAGGGCATTCGTGCCACACATCGCCAGGTCGAGGGTTGGGGTTGGGATTGGGGACGGGCATGAGGGTTTGAACAGGCGGGTTGGGAACTCCAGGGGTAGGCGTAGGTGTAGCCCTTGGGAAATTCTGGAAGAGGATCTGGGCGTTATTCCTCTTGTAGAGATCATAGATGGGCCATCCCTGGATCGTGGCACCTCCACACGTTCCCTTGGATCTATCGGCTGGGTCACATAGTTGGTTGCAGAGGGCATTGTCGACTTTTACGACAGGGTAGGTGATAGGTCTTGGTGAGAGATCAAGACGGTCGCAGACACAGCTGTTACCGCGAAACCCGATGATGTTGCCGTTTGAAGAGCATGACGATGCACAGCCAGTTTGTCCAAGGTCGAACTGGCGAGGAAAGGTTCCAGGCCGAACAGCAACACAACCAAGGTGTTGGAACGCTCCATCTCTTGTCAGGGCAGGGTCGGCGGTTGATTGGGCGTAGAGACCAGCAGCAAAGACGCTGGCAAGGAAAATAGATCGAACCATCTTGATACAAAGAAAAGTAAAGAATGACTTGGGGAATGCACAAAGAATGAGTGAGTGACTGAATGAATGAGGATGCAATTTGACCAGAAAGAGAACAGAGGATACAGAGGTAGGTATTTATCTCTTGGTGAGTGTTCTCGGCTTTGGTCTTTACTGTGGATATAATTCTCTTAACTATTTCGTGTGCAGAAAAGGTCTCTTAACCAAGTGGTTCATCTAAGACAAGCCTCCGAAACCATCCATCATGACACCGCTCAGTCAGATCTACACAACGCTTTTGGTACTTGGCGACCGTTTTCGGGCTTGTTCATGAACCTGAGACATCCGTAGAACGGGTTGCGCGATGATCTATTCGTGGACGAGAAGTGAACGGCCCAGTAAGCCTAAGTCACCAGGAATGTGCTGTTTCACATCTCGACCAAGGACGCCTGCTTTCGACGATATCCAATCATGAAAAAATCTTTGACTGGCAGACTACCCTGTATTCGCAGATTAACATCCAAAAAGTAAGGAATCTTTTGTAGTGTATTCTACATGAGATAATAACCAGCGATCCTCTTAATTGTGTTAATCTTCAACGCAAACTTACATACCGAAACATGTAGTTTTAATTGTACTTTTGTATAGCCTCATATTGATGTTGTTATGTATAACACGATCGTGTTCTGGTGTCGTATCTGAAAAGCGCCATTCTCAAAACTATGTTAATTTCCGAATGCCTCAGCTTTTGCATCTTCAACGTTCCAAGACATTTATGGAATACTCTCGTGGTACTATTAACTTAAGACGGCTCTCAATAATAGCTAAAAGATTCGCCTCAGCCGCAAGCGTCATGTCTCAAATATATACCCAATTGGTATCACAGTCCTAACAGGATGTACCGATGCATCACTGTGGGTTCCTCATAACTCAACTCACTTCACATGAGACAAAAGTCAGTTGACAGATTGTATTAATCTTATTGATCAAGAACTATCTGAAGTAAAACGAGTAAAATCAACCTCCGCCGCCACTTCCCGCCAAACCGGTCGCCCCTTTTAGTTGTATGTTCTGCGCTTTTTAAAGCCATATCCGCTAGCTTAAGTATACGTCAGAATTCGATCGCTCGCATTATCCATGCCCTTCCCTCCTCCCTAGCGATCACATCTCCATCCTCATCTCATCACCATCTTCACAATCGGATATCCATAGACTCTCCATCTATGGCACACATTGCCGTGACCAGCTGTCTAGATGTACCACATAGTGCTGCGGAAAAAGTCTCGCTGTCGCTGCTCACCCTCGCCAGGGGGGTTGCTTGTTTTACCACCCAAGGGAAGCAAGGAGGGTGCCTCAGCGGACCTGTTAGGAGCACCAGTCGAGACACCACGTGCCTGTTTCTCCCGGGCAACTTCGTGACCCTTGGGTCCAATGCGGAAGCCTTCACTGGTAGCAATGTTCTCGTGAGCGCGAGCTCGGTTACTAGCGAGATGCGCATAGTACACTGCCGGGTGCAGGGAAACCGGAGTGGTGGATCGAGCGTAGGAGTAACACTGTTGGTAGATCATTTTCTGCAACTCATTGACTGGCATATTCATCTCATCCAGAATCACATGGTAGTGAACGGGTCGGGCAGTTCCCTGGATTGCGACATGCGAGTTGAGGTAAAAGTCAAACATAAAAGGGTGAGTGACCTCTTTCTCAACTAGGGTACCAGGCAAGGGGTTCTTGTTCCTATCTCCATTCTGAGGGAAGAAACGAATGTGATGACGCTTTGTAGCCACGATCACGGTGAACTTTGGCATTCTACCAGGAGGAAGAACGTTGGCAAGATACTTCTTGATCTGTTCAATTTCCTGATCAATCACGTAGGCGAACTGCCCCTCACCAACACCATCTCTGAAGTAGATTAGATGCTGTGGGACCATACCCGGGTGGTTGTGCTTCCACTGCGGGATGAGCTGCCCAAACATGACTTGGATGTTGTTTGGTGTGAGCATCTCAACGCGGTATCCATTCGTCTCTGCCATGGCGGCATAGCGGGTCGCATCCTTGTCCACAGACATAGTCATGGACGCTGTGGAAGGGGTAACACCTCCAGGAGCAGCATGGGAGACATCGACACCAACTATCATTGTCGGGCGACTGTCAGGGAAAAATGTAGCCGACCTCCAGATTGGCGGAGTACAGGCAGTGGCACCGCCGAGCTTGGCATTTACCTTCATGCAGACATTAGAATGGTATTGGCCCGCGTTCTTCTGGACATGAGAACCGAGAACGACCTGAGTAAGGATACCAAACCTGCAATCAGCAGACTTCTTGAGGCGCTCGTAGGTGCCGCTGTTCTTCTTCGAGACCACCACAAACAGGAGCTGAGTGTAGCCCTTCTTTTGAGTAATCTGATTGTGAGCCCACTCAATCGCGCCAGCAGCATCGAAACGAAGGTTACCAGGAGTGTTGAGAAGTATAGGATCGGCCAAGACTTTGCCACCATGACTCAAGAAGGTAGTCTTGAAGGTTTTTGCGAAAGCCTCAAGGATAGGCAGTTGAATTGGGTGCTCAAGAGCAATGAAACCCCAGTTCATGAGGGGCGCTGTGTTCTGCTTCCAGAACTTCTTGCCTCGCAAGTCCCAACGGCCAGCAAATCTAGGTTCGGCTTGACCTTGACCGAACTTGACCACGGGAGGAGCGAGAATGCGAGCTTCGGTCTTCGCAAACGTGGGCTCAAAGCTGACACCATACTCTTTCAAGAATGGATCCTGGCCAATCTGGAGAGCATTTGCCCCCTGTTGGATATCAGATCTTCGAACAGGAGGGCGAGTGACAGCAATCTTGATCATTGCAGCTGTCTGCTCTGGGTTGAGCTTGAAGGGGTATCGTTGCATGGGCTCAACAAAGGCAAGTTCGATCGGGATCTTTCCACCCTTCCCAGCATCGATGAGGGGAAGATGGGACAGTCGGAGGGTGACTCCATGTTCTTTCTTGTAGAAGTCGAAGACAGATGTTTGCGTACCATCCTTGTCGAAGGTAAAGGTACGGGCAGTGGCACCAGACTCACCAAACTTCTCGTCGAAAGTGAAATCTTGAATCGAGTAAAGCTTGTCCTCACTCTTGCGGCCCTTATGCTTGACCCTGAACTTCAGGCGGCGCATCTTTCGAAGCTGCTTGAAGGCATCGGATGATGCCCAGCGGCCGGTCTTCCTGTCCTTGACGGGCTTGAGCAACTCTCCAATGGTTGCAGGAGTCTGTCCGCGAAACTTTCCATCAAGGGTGGCGAGGAAGTTACAGATCATTCTGTCCATGGGCTGGTTTCCAGTCCAAAAGCAGGTGTTGGCCACATCAATGTTGTAGCCAAGGCCGACACCTCGCTGCTTGAGGTTGTCAGACATTCGAACAGAAGCATATGTTCCCTTGTGGACTTCAACGACAGCACCATCCTCCAGAGGGGCTCCAGCCTGGCCCAGCTTGTAGAAGTTTCGTTTGATCGCCAGGAGGTTCTTGGACGGGTATTGTCGCACAAGGTGATCAATAAAGTTCAGCGCCTCTTGAACACTGTTGTTGAAAGAGATCTTGTGCATAAGATATCCCTGCAAAGCAGACACCTGGACCTCAGTGGTCTTTCTGATGGTGACATAGAAACTTCCGCCTTCGCGGGGCTTAGCACCAGCAGCGCGTTTGCCGTCGTCAAGATCAACGGTGAACCGCACCTCACCACGATCAACAAGAACAGGAGCCCAGGCAAGCTTTTTGCCATCAAAGAGCCACATGTCAAACTTGTAGGACTTCAGGGTGTTACTAGTCGTCGGGTGGGCCCAGATCTTCTTCATCACGGGGCCCAGCTTGTCCGGGTTGGGCGAAATGGAGACCTGGAATTGCATTAGATTATATCGAATATTAAGGATACAAAACAGTTACTCACGTCGTACTGGTAGATCTTTTTGCTGAAGTCAAATTTCGTCATGCGGTACTGGTTGACTTCAATCATCTCAGCCTTGCCCTCAGTGTTGAATCGATTGTTTCGCAGAGTGAACAGGTCCTTCCTGGACTCCATCACGTAGGCATCGGGTGGTAGTTCCATTCGGGTATTGCCTTGATCCTCTTGTTTCTGGGGCTTAGCAGGATCGAAACCGAGTGGCTTGGGATAGCCAGCAGGCCCACCAGCAGCAGAACCAGAAGCAGAACGGGCAGGAGACTGAGAAGGTCGTCTTCCTGACCCTGACGAACTCCCAGGCCCCGCTGGGGACGGTGAACGCCCTCTGTCCGACATAGCGACAAACTTGTCTGAAGAAGTTAGTGACTGCGTCGAAGAGGAGTTCTGGTGGAATGAGATTGTAGTGTGTATAGTAAGATGTGGCAGGAGTGTTTTTGGAAGTGGCTTAGAGGTAGATAGACTTCGACAGAAGTGGAAGGGAAGGAAACGAATCTTTGGCCCTCAAAATAGAGATGCCAAATGCTGGAGTAGAGATGAACGAGGAAGAACTTACCGGTCGCGGAGAGGAGGGTTGGTTATCGCGCTTGTGCGAGAACGCAGATTGGAATCTGAACGATGTGAGAATCTGATGTGGAAGCAGTTGAGGTTTTGTTTGAATAGATCAAATGAAGTGTGTTATGTATCAATAGCTGATGAAGCTTGAAGGTGTTGATGTGCTTGCTCAAGAAGAGGAAGCACGAGGAAGAAGTGGTGGTGATGATGAGGGAAGAAGAAGGAAGAGAGGGAAAGGGGAGGAGGAGGAGATTATATAGCCAGGGAAATCGGAAAGTAGGGAGGCTGTGACTCACTGTGGTCTTCGATTTCAGTAAGAGTAGAAGTTTAGGATGAGGAGTGGAGGAGTGGAGGAGTTGAGGAGTTGAGGAGATGCGCTGCTCCTTTTGGTGGTGAGAGGGTAAGGTGTGTGCAAGGAGAGAAGACGAGGAGTTTGGCCGAGCACACAAGAAATATAAGCAAACCCGCTTCACAACTGCACTATAGAATTAGGGGTTGTTAGGGGAAAGCGCCTTGTGCTTGCTGTTGTGTTTTGAGGAAGGAAACGGGCACTGGCAGGTGAGTGGTGATGCTTAGCAACGGGCTGCCAACATCAAGTCCAGCTACAATTCAAGTCCCTCCTCTAATATCAAAGCTTCGAAATGCACTTTAGACACGTTCTTATCTGGTTAATATGAATATACTGAAATAGGGCGTGTGGTGATCCTGGTGTGGTTGAGTGTTGCTGGGTTGTTATTGCTTTGCCCCTCAGGGGTCAATATCCCAATCGATCTAATCACGCACAGCACTTATCATTTATACCAAATCAGCAGGTTAGATTGCCTAATAGACATGAGCACAAAACGGAAGGACCTGAACGGAGATTTACATGAGATGTGAGCAAGCATTTATGCGATATGTTGCTACCCGCAGGAGTATAGCATCAATGTTGTCCAAGGTAATTCTCATAGATGTCTTGAATGAGCAGAAGAAACATAAAATATCACACATGAGCAAGCACTTCGTATTCAAATAGATAATCATTGTGTGATTTTGCCAAAATTATGAATTGTAAAACGAGCAGGCAGGGAATCTCGCTACCTCAGCCATCTTCTCGACAAGCACAATATCCATGATACCCGCGACTTTCTGCATGTCTCCGATTCCCCCTAAACGCCATACCATGCATAACATGCGAGGCAAAGACAACCCTAGCAATGCCCTCGATATCATCCAAATTCCTTTTTAGTGGTATTATTATAACGCACTGCTTGCCACCCGGATTTTGCGCCAGTGACAATTAAGTGTTCCCCCCATATACGTCTTGATCTTAGAATCGATATCCTCCGTACTGGCCAGGCGCTGGTGCACCATATCCACCAGGTGCCTGCGGCCATGCGGCTGCTTGACCACCCGCATCAGGTTGGGGATAGGGGTTTGCTTGGTAGGCATTGTTGGTCTCTGGCCGCAGCGGGGAATTCCTATACCCGCCTGCTGCCGACGCCACTCTTCCGTATGGGCTCAACGGTCGATTGCCGAATTCACCCGAAGTTTGCCTTGTGTGGGAGGGATTGCCAAAGCGCGGCTGGCCACCACCAGTAGCCTTCAGCGTGGCATAGTCAGGGAGTTGGGTGTCTCGGAGAATGGAGACCATGGCTGTGGGGTTCAAACGCTGGGCATCAAAGCTCTGAGAAGGCGGGAGGATGTTGAGCAGGAAGGTGATGTCTCTGTGTAACGCTGATGCTTGGTTACGGCGCTGCTGATCAAGGCGGCGGCCCGCGGCACCCTTAAGGGGCGACACGCCTCTAGCAAGTCGCTTGGGGGGGTTGAGCTCCTCATCGTCAACGGCGAGAGGTCGTTTGGGTGACGCAGTTGCCCTGACATACTGCGGACGAGGACTCTGTTCTTGTCGAGGCGGCATAGGACTGTTCCGCAATGAGAGAGGCTGTTGCTGCTGTTGCTGTTGTTGCTCAATCATCATAGGCATGGCTTGCTTTGGTCGCATCTGCACTGCCTTTGAGATGATGATTGGAGAGGCAATTGGATCAAACTTGTCAGAAGAGAACCGGGCCACAAAAGAATTGAGCTTGGGGTCCTCTGGGAAGAGCTCTGCCATTCGCTCCTCTAGTTTGGAAATCTGTGACAGCTCGCCATATTGCGATTCGTACTTGTGGAAATAGGCGTAAAGGGGCTTGGCCTTTGCCAGTGTCTCTGGGTTAGAAACTAATCGGTTGACACAGGTCTCGAATACGACTCGCGCATCTATGAATGGTTAGCTCAGTCCTCATCGCGGAATACCATCCACTTACTGGTTGTGTCATCTTTAGAGTGGAGATATTTCAAGTACTCTATCATGAAAACCTCATCGTTTGGGAACAAACGCGCGCCTCTTTCGAAGATCTTGGCACCAACTGGATCCTTATAGACAATAGACTCAAGTAGAGCCACAGCGACGTAGACATCACTTGTGAGTCGTCCTTTCTGTCGTGCATCGGTGAAGACCTTGCGCAAGCCACCCTCTGACTGGTTGCCTTTGCCTTGAATGCGACGTATAGCTCTTGCGAGGGCAATCCAAACGTAGGAAATCGTACGCGACAAGAGTTGTGTCTCAGTTGAGTATCCTCTCTGGATAGCGAGGATGCGCTCTTCGATGGGTGATCGTTTGGGTTTGCTTTCTTCCTCCTCGTCGTCATCGTTCTGCTCAATGGAAGCTTGAACAGGGTCTTGTGCCGCGGCCTGCTTGAGCGTGGAGACCTCTAACTTTTCCCGCTCCTTGACTTTGTCGCCCAACTCGTACAACGTCTCAAGAACATCATCGTAGGGTTTGCGAACAGCTTGAGCAAACTCCACCTTGTCAACCTCCTTGCCAGGATAATTGACCTCAATATGGTCTGCGTGCTTCAAAGCAAGTAGCACACTTTCGCGGTTTGCTCGGATGCCCTCAAGTAGCATTTCCGTACCCATCTCTTTGTCATTCTCGCGAATGTCGTTCTGGAAGCACCATTCTGCAGCATCGACCCAAATCTCGGGCCAAAAACGCAGAGCCATTAATGCTTGCTTGTAGACATAAAGTACCCGCTGATTGTATGTTTTAGGCTCATCAGTCCTCAACACCAGGGGGTCCTCTTTCTCCCAAGCAATCCACTTCTTCCACATCTCCACCTGGTCTCTGAATTCCTGGTCACCATTAAAACCTGGTGCCGGTGGAAGTCTTGGGAGGTTCGTTCGTCTGAGATGTCTGGTGATGTTGTCCAGAGCAATGTTGGCGCTCTTCGCTGACATATAGCCTGGCGAGCGTTCTTGGATGAATTTGCGACCCTAATGAAATTAGCTTAAATCGCAACTAGAAGAACGAAACTTACGGTCATCTTGTTGAGTCCCATTTCAAATTGGTCATACTCCTTCCAGAGGCTGTTGACGGTCAACATGGGGACAGCAATAGCACGTTGGTAAACCTTGCGGAGCTGGTCCATCTTCTGTTGATCCTGCCACCCAGTTCCGCCAATTTGACCTGGAGCATTCTTGACAAACTGAACATAATCTTGCCAGATATTGCCAGAATCGCGATCGACGCCGATGTTGTCAATGACGAACTCATAAGACTGAGTGACGGTTCTACGAGCCTGGCCTGCTGGGTCGTTGTTGAGATCATTGCGACGGCGAATGTAGTTGAGATAGACTGTCCAAAGCTTGACATTAGGAACTGTCATAAGGCATCTGCCAAAGAGCTGCTCGGCATCAACAAAGTTGTCGAGTCCGAGCTCCATCTCGATCCATTCAACCCAGACATCAGCCTGTGAATATTGTTAGTACGTATTACAGACAATGAACAATCTCACTCACAGCTTGGGGGAAGTTCTCTACAAAACGGTTGTAGGTACTTCGAGCTTGGTCGAGCCGGCTGGAGCGTCTGTGGTCGGCGATCAAGTTAAGCCAAGCATCCATATCCCCACGGGGATCCTCTTTGATACGGGCTTCAAGAAAAGCAATAGGATCGAGACCAGGCATGGCTGGAGTCACATTGGAGGGGACAGCAGGAGGGACAGATGCATGATTTGGAACTGGGACAATGTGTTCATCAGACGCAGTGGAAGGACCAGGGTGGTTTTGAGACGGTGCTGATTCCGATGGCGTGGCAGCATTGGCAGGCTGCTCAGCTTCATCCTGATCCTCGTCCTCATCATCAGAAGCTTCAACTATGAAACCTCCTGACATCTTAGGCTTAGCCGGTTGGCGTTGAGGAGTAGCGGACGCAGCTTGTTCAGCAATCGGTGCAGGTGTGCCAATAGTGACTGACTCTGGATCATATTCTCCCCCATCATCTTCGGTACCATTATCTGCTGCATCAGCATCACCAGAGGCGAGAGAGTCTTGAGCATAGTTATCAACTTGTTCCTCGCTATGCTGAACTTGATCACCCGGCGCCCCAACATCCTCTCCATCCCATGAAGCACCATCGGAAGCCATCCTGCAGTGTTTAGAAACTAGTCGTGTGGTGAGTTTCTCGGTCGTGGCTCAAGCGATCCTCTGTGGACGCGTCGGGCAAGGTCGCAAGACCAAGAATGGCAAAGCCCAAGTCGCGGATGGTAATCGGAGGTTCAGAGACTGAGAAAGTCCAGTGATCGCTGTTCGGTATAATTGCGGGTATCTCGATCAACAGAAGCGCGATGAATGCGACCGAGAGCGCAGTCCCTGATGGTACGACTGACGAACTGGTAAGATTTGTCGCGAACACACGACAAGCTCCAAGAGCTGCGCCAACTGGCTTCGGATGAAATCTGGCTGAATTCGGCGGTTGATAATAAAAATCGAAAACGGCAAGGAAAATGCGATTACGAAAAAAGCAGATCGAATCGGGAGGATAAATGCGTCGTGTGTCGAGCTGCGCGCGGATGATTCTTACCAAGCGCCTCAAAGTCTGAAAGCTCCAACAAAGAATAGCAGGCTTGAACAAAGCATGCACGGCAGAACCCAGATTAGGCCTAGACAAGTCAAGGGCGGTGAGCTGGTATCAAGAGCCGCACTTTGGTGGGTCACCGAACACCCAATGGTATTGATAGACAGTTGAGGATAATACGTGAATAGAGGATTGTTGTTGAGAAGAATACCAAGACTGTGTATTAGCTCCAAATTCCGTCCTAACTAATACCACGTAACTCAGGATATGCGGCCGGGTAAGGAATTAGATAGATACCTAAGTAATGGATCCAAACATCCAAACCTTTCAAGGAACAATCAACAGCTTAGATCACATGATCAATGTTACTCATCCTCGAGTCTAGGGTGGTCGCGTTCGTTCCAAAACGCAACCTCTCTACGCGGGTGTGACCGCCTAACGCGTCCCACTGCGTCTGCGTCTGCCACTGTCGCTGCCACTGTTGGTGTCGCTCCTCATATTTTCGACCGACGCCCAGGGCAAGTCATCTCCCATCGCAACCAAGAATCGATCCGCTCTTGTTTTCTTTGACCCTTGCTCGCATACTATCGAGACTAGTTCGCCGCTTTGCATCAACCAACTCCATCCACCATCCACCCACTTTCCTCTCCTCTTCTCTCTTCTTCTACATCTACATCTCACACCGTGCTTCTTCTACCACCTTAACTTTCACGCATCCCATACAACCAGACACGCTTTGAATCTTTCTATTCATCTTCGTTCTCGTCCAATCTTTGCTCTTGCCACCTGCACTGCGTGCTCTTACTTACAGCCTATCCCATCTATACTACCCCCCATCCTCAACCAAAATGTCTGTCGTTTCGCTTTTGGGCGTCAATGTTTTGAACAACCCTGCCAAGTTCACCGACAAGTACGATTTCGAGATCACCTTTGAATGTCTTGAGCCGCTCGAGAAGGGTTCGTATTATTTCGCACTGATGCAAAAATCACAGCACTAACGTGGGACAGATCTCGAGTGGAAGCTCACCTACGTTGGATCCGCTACTAGGTATGCAGCAGTTTGATCGGTCCCCCCTCACACCGCTTCTTCTAACGCTTCTCAGCGATCAATACGACCAGGAACTCGACTCTCTTCTCGTCGGCCCCATCCCCGTTGGCGTCAACAAGTTCGTTTTCCAGGCCGATGCCCCCAACACTTCACGCATCCCCGATGCCGAGATTATCGGTGTCACCGTGATTCTCCTGACCTGCGCCTACGACGGACGCGAGTTCATCCGCGTCGGCTACTATGTCAACAATGAATACGACTCTGAGGAATTGGCTGCTGAGCCCCCTGCCAAGCCCATCATCGAGCGTGTGAAGCGAAACGTGCTGGCAGAGAAGCCCCGAGTTACTCGATTTGCCATCAAGTGGTAAGTGCACAGCAACAACTCCATGCCAATCAAGTTAACCAACCTGTTTTTAGGGATTCCGAGGCATCTGCCCCCGCCGAGTTCCCCCCTGAGCAACCTGAAGCCGATCTTGTCGCTGATGGTGACGAATACGGTGCCGAAGAGGCCGAGGAAGAGGCTGCTGAGGAGGCCGCTGAGGAAGAGGCCAGCGCTAAGGCCAAGACCGGCAACGGAGAGGATGCCGAGATGGCTGGTGTTGAAAATGAAGGAGAGAACGCCCAAGATGAGGAAGAGCTGTCAGACGATGGCAGCGTCGACATCGAGGGGGAGAGCGAGGATGAGCTCGAGGAGGAGGAAGAAGTTGAAGGTGAAGGCGAGGGCGAGGCTGAGGGCGATGCCATGGAGGTTGACGGCGCCGAGAAGCCCGCAACAACATCTTCAGCGAAGCCCGTCAGCGTCGCTTCCTAAGCAGGTGAAATTTGGAGAGTTGCGATGCGATGCGATTTGGCAAGGATACCAAGCATTGGACATCGCTATTAAAGTGTTATAATATGCTGGCCGGGACTTATTTGTTTAATAGAGTTACGAGGACACGAAAGGGAATGAATGATATCAGGCAGGCGGGCGGCTTGGGTATAGAGCTAAGATAGTCGACAAGATAGGTTAAGTCTATCGCTTGGACATGTGTATGGTCCATGAATTAAAATATGTCGTTGCAAGACACGCAGCTATCACTTATATCCGGAGAGGCTAGCGATACTTGAGTCAAGAAGTATATATAGCACCTAACAGAGGTCGACAGTACTGCCATCACTGCCAATGATTGAGGCACATGCCAAACGTAATGGCATTTGCTCAGCATCAAGAAGATCAACGATAGAAATAAGGTTTGGTATGATGAAGTTCAGCACGTGGACGTTGCGGAACTCTAACCCCCGCGATATGGCGCCCCCATCTTCTAACTCTTTCACGTTCAGGGTCGCCCGGCTAGTGAGAAGAAAGGGTTGCATGACGTACGGGATTGGAAATGAAGTTTGTATTGCAGAGCAAGCAGATGCCTTTAGGTTTCATTCCGCCATTCCGTTCTTGTTTGATCCATTATCAACCGCTAGGAGCCGTGTTAAAGCGAATATTGCTTGTGTTGATGATCGACTAGACGCCTTTTTCTGGTGTATGTACAGCCTCGTTATCAAAGTCCTAGCAAGCCTTTCCACCACCCCCTGTTCATCCTTTCACTCCGTCTTGAGGGAATTGGAGCATCATTAACAGGTTTTAGGGCATATGATGCTTGCAGTGCTAGTAGCCCTGTTTTTCTATAGAGTAAAAAGGATTGAAAATAAAGTTGTATCTCGTGTTTTGTGCCAGTTGCTTGGAATGCTCTGTTAGCCTTTAGAGTCATCTATTAGTGCCCGCGCTCCTTGGCACGCTAGAAGCCTCGCATATCTTTACTTCATCCAAAGATCTTCACTTGCTCTGCCTACCCGTACCCAAGGGGTGTTAAAAAAAGGCTTGACCATCTTGCTGGCATGGTAAAAAAAAAGACTGGGCAAGGTACTGTCTAGTCTATACAAACACTGTCTCAATATTTCTGTCTCCTATCATAAACTGACCAAGTTCTCTGACACCCTCAGTCTTCCTTACCTAGCCGTGGATGTTGACCGAGCAGGACTCAGCCGCAATGTGCATCGGGGTCCGCCGATAGAGATATATCAGTCTCGCGGACAAGGACGAAGAAGTAGAAATAACCCTCTCCCCCTTCCACCAGAATCCATTCCTCCTCCTTAGGACAAGACTCAGATAGTTTTAGAATGAACATGGACATTTAAACACTATCGAGCCAAGTGACGTGAAGCTGATACTTATCAATGACCTCAAACACCTCTTCCCAGGCTCTAGACGATCTTGTCAGAGCAACCAATCTCTTCCGCGAACAATATCTACACGCTCTTGCAAGCTTTCAAGATGGCCTCGTCTCTCGCCAAACCGACACAGTCGAGAGCCGTGCTCGCAACAGCGTCTCTGTGCCTGAATCTCATGGTGCACTTACACCACCACTAAGAGCTTCTACAGGCTTGACGGAGAACTCCCTATCTACCACATATCGACGTGCTCGAGCTGCTACCTTTGAGAGCACCAAGGAAAGACCGTCGTTCTCTGCTGAGCATCGACCTTATATGGACTCGCCAAACGGCAGTCACTGTGCCTCCTTCCCGCACAATGAAGACGTCCCCTTCCTTCCTCTGCTCCCAGCCACGATCATCGCCACGACACGAGCGGTCGAGGATTATCCTCTCAACACAGTTCGTGGCCATCTCCATTGCGATCATTGGGAAGATGATCAGCTCCTGAACTATCTCCACGACACCAAGTTTACTCCCGAGATGACGTCTCTTCTCGACGAGGTTATGAAGCGTCGCCCCGACATTCCTACTGCCCTATCCTTTCGAGACTTTGCAGATTATGAGAGGGAGCAGTACAGCCAGTCCACCTTTGAGGTGTACGAGATTAGGCATGGCTCTAGGCTTGTCAAGCTCAACGCTGATGGAGATGGGGATGATCAGCTCAATGTCAAGTACACAGGCAACGGGCCATGTGATAGCTCAGCAGATAACGTTGATGCTCCTACGGTTTGGGAGACTATCCGGACTGTCAATCCCACTGGTCAGTCTGTAGGCCGAATTACGTATGTGCTCCCTCTCAAAGTACAATAGTCTTGGTGTGAAACTAACCTTGTTTAGTATCGTCCAAGAGCCCACGCCTCTGATCCTCGCAGCCGTCCAACTGACCATGTCTCCCCATTTTGATATGCCTGAACTCCTCACTCATCTTCTCTCCGACGAGCCCAATCGTGGCCGCACTCACGCCTTCATGACTCGAGCCTACGAACGACCTCCCTCCCATACCACGTCTAACATGTCTGCCACCACTCCACCTTCGCCAATGCCTCTTCCTGTCGGGTCATCAATGTCTCCTACACCCACCACGGCCAATGTTCGCCAAAGGTCGTTCTTCTTCGTCTTTAAATACTACACCGTTGTCGATCCTCCTCTTGAGCCAGCTTCTTGGCAGCGGTTCGACAAGCGACCGTCAGAGAGTCGCATGGGAGACCACATTGATATTGCAGAATGCGGCTCAGTGTTGGCTTTGTCGCTCGGTGGCGAGCCTCAGAAAGCTCCTGTTATGAAACCGCGAAGGGAACGTGCTCGAGAGGGCCTCTTATTCGAAACATTCGGACCATGGCAGTTGCTTGTCATCCAAAGCTTCCCAGACAACTCACATACGGTTCGAGGCAAAGAGTTCGAAAAGAAGTGCGTCAATGGACCATATGCGTTCCTGGACTTGCTCATTTCTGAATACCGCGACGCAACGAAACGGAACATAATCCTTCATGAGCGAGTCACCAAGCTCATAACTCCTCCTGTGTGTACTTTCTACCTCTGGTACCTTGAAGTGTTACTGACATCTAAAGCCGGAGTTCATGTTCGACCCTAAGCTACGAGACAAGCTTCTCTTCGAAGACAAATACTTCACGTACATCAGGAGATATTTCTGGGCATACAACACCCTCGCTGTCGTGAACACAGGCATCAAGTCAATGATCGCTGCATATGTCGACACTTTCACCGACGGTTTCTGGGCCGGTACTCACCCGATCCTATGGCCACACATAGCCCCTGAATCGCCCGATGGCATTGCTTACCGTGACCACATGGCCAATCTACGCCGTGAGTTCGACAAAGTTATTCAGGAACTTACAGATGTTCTCAAGCGCAACGAGCGCACGCGCAAGGAGATCGAGAACTTACGGGATCAACTCTTTAGTGGAAGCTCGATCAAGGAGAGTCGAAGAGCGATCGAACAGGGTGATAATATCCGCATACTCACTATGATTAGCATGATCTTTCTGCCGCTTACTTTCGTCACAGTACGTTTATCTGACCTACCTTATATACCAGTCTCACTAACATTACTCAGTCCGTCTTTGGCATGACAGTCTTCACAATCCCTGCCACAGACTGGCGGTTTGCGCTTACCATGGTCCTCGTCTGCGTCCCCTTTATGCTTCTCATCACCCTTCTACAAACTCGTTCTTTTGGCCGCCTACTCCGCAAACTTAGAGCCATTGGCAGTGTGCCCTTTCGTCTTTTCACTCGTCTTCGGAGTCGATCGCAAGACATCAACGACGTTCCTGACAACCGCTCCATCGCTGCGGCCAGGCTGAAACGAAGCAGTGGTACGTGTCCGATGAGGAAGATGGCATGGCCATGGGGTGAGAAAGTCACTCACAGAGTCGAGATGGATGACTTGGGACAAGTTTGATGTGTTTGGTGTTCTACATTCATTACAGCTATACTCCTGAAGTTTTATATGGGTCGATGACAAGTTTTACAACATCGTTTTCTGGCGACAAATGCTTTTGTATACTAACTGTTTCATCATGCTACGATTACGATCTATGATTATGAATTACGAGGCGCGGAGGAATGAGGAGTCAAAGACCTGTCACTGCCACCATCATGTACTTTATGTCATGGCTCAAGGCTGCATCTGTTCAATGTTTCTGTTCTACTACCAATTTGTAAAACCGTCATATTCAATAAATTCCCTACATCTATATCCCACAGCTAACCCAACATAAGGCGAAGGGTCGATTGAGAGTAAAGTACTTGAGCTTACAGGAGGAAGAAGCTTTCTTTCACCAGATCTGAGTTGATGATCAGTCAATGTGGAGCTGGTTCCAGATACCACGTTGCACCAGTGGTGACACAACGTTCATCTACGGCGACAGTTCAAGTCACAAATCTAGTCGCAATTCGAGTTCTTTGACAATGGAAATCGTGAAATCTTAAAATAACAATACAAGATTTGATCCTCAAACACTACCCATATTTACCACGATCCAACGCCAGACCATCATCCGACTCTAAGCCTATACATATTGGGGTGGACCCAAATGATGAGGAATGCACCCCAACATCTCGTACCCTATGACAGTTGCGTTCTTTTTCTTTTATGTTTCCGACATTCCCATTCGCACCTGCATGGGAAGCTCCACTCACTTCAGAATGAGCGGAGCAATGATATGGCTTGCTGTTGGTAGCCAGACCGACATCTGCAATAGCGAGTGATCTAATGTTGATATGTACTCCGCAAGAAAATAAAATAAAAACGAGATCGCAAGGACATAGGAAAAGAGACCGAGCGAAACAAGGAAGTAGGGGTATCCATCATGCCATATCGTCCATGCATTCTGTCCATAGTACATCCCTAACGCCATACCCATGGATCGAACGATAGGCATGGCAAGCTGTTGCCAGTCGAGTGCTGTATTAAATAAAACCCATCCTGGTGAGACGCAAAGTCCAGTTTCAACTTGACGATGACTCTTGGAACCAAAACCGAAAGGTGGCGTCAAAAGTCTTTCAGTCTGGTACAAATCGAAGACATCTTCCGTCTGATCTAAAAGGAACTGTTCGTTCTGCGTCAACCAACCCGGGCCAATTTCAAACAAGGCAGCGGCAGAAAAAAGTAACAATCGTACTGTCGTGACGTCGTAAACCGCTAACGGGTTGAAAAGAAAGAATGAGAGTTGATACGTGTTTGCACGCGGTATCAACCCTCGTCTTCGTCTTCATCATCCCCTGGGCTCGCTGTATCCGTCTTAGCTTTCTTGTTGGATGTTGCCGAACCGGCTTCAGACTTGCGCTTTGTTCCAGCTCCTGAGGTGTCTCCTGCAACATTGTCTTTTCCGTCAAGACTTTTGTCACCATCACGCTCCATAGCTGCGACCTCTTCAGCCGTAAGGAACCGCCCGCCAGGACCGCGAGGTCTGCGCATGGCATGGTTATGTCGTGACTCGTGAAGGTATGGTTTTCGTCCTTTCGACGTCAATCGGAGTTGTTCCTCCAGCTTTTGGCGTGCAACGCGTCTCTTAAGGATGCGGTGGAATTGCTTAGCATTGACATAAAGCGGGGATTCCTCGGCGCCGCTGGCGGCTGTCATTTCTGGCGATTGTGTATGTTGCATCTGTGCAGCCGGCATTTGGGGTGGGGCAACGCCGGGTCGCGCGCCGGCGTGGCTCATCATCGGCGCGGTAGGAACGCCGGGGCTCGTGACCTGACTCATTCGACGAGACATGCTATTCATGCGAGGGGATTGGCGTCCATCCTTCTTAGCATTGGAGCCCATGCGAGGTGAGCTCTGAGGCATGTTCGGGTCTGAAGGCATATACCCATAGTTCTGACCAGATGCAGCAGCAGTGGCAGCCATTGCGGCCGCCTGAATACCTGGCATGGCATAGTGGACTTGCTGCATGCCCTGCTGGGCCACTCCGTACGGTGGTTGATACATGTTGTGACCTGGGGTTTGGCCTTGCTGTTGCTGAGTAGAGAGAATAGGCGACGATTGCACAGTATGCTGTGGAATATTGCTTGTGGGTGAAGTGATGTTATTAGCAGCACCAGAATTCGCGTAGCCGGAGTTTGTGTTCTGTCCTTGTTGTTGATATTGGCCGTAGTCCATTATCCACTAAGAGTCCAGTCTGAATGGTAAGTGTCGAGGAAATGCGTCCTCGTCGCGTTGGTTTCGTCGAACACGCGTAAAATCAAGATGTACTTGTCTTGCGTAATTACACGTCGTTGTGACAATCCGCAAAAGTTAATGGATAGATACACAATTCTGGAAAGCGATATTGCGTCTTGGTATAGCCGGGCTATTGGGTTGAAGAATCTTCTCAAGATGAATCCAAAAGACTCTGGAGGAGAACGCCAAAGTAATTGGGTACGCGTGAGTGAGCTGGCAGGCCGAATTGGGACAAAGCTGCCCTGATGGTCGATGAATATACAGGCTGATATCTTGTGGCTTATTCTGCCTGGAGTGGCTGGTGCGGCGGTTGACACAGCCACGCTAGAAAGCAAGACCTGAGGGAGCAGATAAGCACTGGGCAAGAAGCGTCAGAGAAGGCGCTGGCTGGTCAGTTGCTTGTCTTGAGATCTGTCCAACCATAGGCGTTAGCTAAGGTGTATATATGCTAAGCTAGGGTAAGGGGAACGGCGTAAAAACGGAGACGGGAAGGGTGAACGTGCAGATGCGCGTTTGGAAAGCCACTCTTGATGCGTTGGCAGCCCAGAGTCCCATGCATGACTATGACGGAACATGCAACGGACAGACCCACATCTCCCACTCGGCCAGCCCACTAGCTCCGGGCCCAAAGTTGAAGGTGCTGTAAGGTCATTGATCTTTGGGGCCTCAAACTAGGATACTTCCTAAGTTGGGCAGATCTGAGGCTATAGTATAGTGTGGTGATTCTTTGTTCAGAATTTCCGTGTAGCGACTGATGTCACTGACGTGCTTTGCCAGTGACGACAGTTGAGACAGTTGGAAACGATGTATGCCCATTCACTCTACCGCACATTGCCCTCGGCTTTTGGTATGCCACAAGCAGATAGAGGTCGTTGAACTTTCGACGAAGCAAGGCAAGGCGATGATCAAGCTGGTTGGCGACTGTTGACTTGGACCCTTCCGGGGATCTGGATAGCTGCGACCCTGCGCCTCGCAACAAGTCCTTGAGCGGGGTATTGATTGAGTGGCCACATGAAGTGGACATTGAGAAAGACGGGTGTACATATCAAGTTGGTGAGGCAAGGTAAAGGCCAGGGCAGGGTAGTGGATCGTGGATCTCTCCCAAAACCATCACGAAGCAAACACTCGAGTGCATCGTTCCATGGCGCGGAGGGGATGATGTACGGTGTCGTAAAACCCAGATTAGGCAACGCAATAGATCTTGTTTGTGTGTGTAAAACAGGCAGATCGAAAAACGGCATGCTCTTGTCCCACGCCCATAGCCACAAATGAATCATGGCCAGAAGGTGATGGTATAAGCCAAATAATAGAGGGAAACACGTGATACATACATTCGGGTAATCCTTTCGATCAGGTAGACTGTTGGCAATAGCTATTGACGGTGTTAGTCTTAGTCTATGTCTGGAGCAAGCTTTGGCGCAGAATTTGATGTAAGTGGTCATCAAACAACGACGAGCTTCTTCTTGTACCACAAAGACCCAACAACGCGTTTTTGAAAGCTGCGATGGAAGAAAGACGCGTTTCACCGTTGAAGAAAAGTCAACGATATACTATGCCTCTGACACGACGCGCCTGCTCTTCTTGCTTGCACGTGGCCATGGGCGCAGGCAATGAAATAATGAAAACAGCAGAAGAAACACGCCTCAAAAGGCAAAAAAGGCATTGAAGGAGTTCTAGAAATGGAACCAAAAATGAATCTCTACGTACCTTTTGTGATGCGGGATGCCGATAGACACACGCGAGCGCGGGTGGACGGACGGGTTGATAGAGTCTTGAGCGCGCTCAAAGCTTACTCGTACAACGTCGTTTCAATAAGTTGATAAACGGAACTCGAATCTGGGGTAATAACGGGCTCCGCAGGCATTAACCGTCAGGTGACAGGCAATGCGACCAATAAAGGTGATCAAGACGATACTGGCGACGATGATAGGCTTCAAAGTCGTGAAGTTGAAAAGGCGAAGCGAAGTGCGAAAGCGTGCTGATTTGCTGACGGAGCGTGGTGGGTTAAATTGAATTGGGGGTGGGTGGGTTGTCTCGGGCGAGTGAGGGCTGGGTTTGTCGCGCGGCAAGAAAGAGCTTGCGTCTTTAATTAGCTAACAGGCCACACAGAAGGTCAAACCCCAAATGGTAGCAAGTGAACGCAATGAGAAAGCAAGTCCAGGAGCGAACCGCTTTTGTCAGGAAAGGGTAAAGGCGGCTGGCTCCAATACGAGCTGGACGCGTCTCGGAGAGACGGGAATTGCTTGGAGGGAAATCGCGTGAATAAGAGGGGCTTCCGACGGGAACACAAGGCTAGCTTCGACTCGACAAAAGAGTAGGGAAGGCCAGCAAGTTGGGTTTTTTTTCTTCCGTTTGTAAGGAGGTTGGGGGGGAGGACTTGGTAAGGAATGTAGTCAAGGGCCAAAGAAGACACGATAGATGGTAGAACTGGGGGCTGGAGTTTGAGCTTTTGATAAAGTGCCTACCAAAAAGTGACAGAATAACTTGCAAGACCGAGCCCGGTAGGACAGTCAGTTAAGTTATTAATTGTTAATTGTTGGGTTTGGCTGTCTTTGACGGGTAGGGCTGAATCTTGTGACGATGTCGAATTGCCTGTCGGGGTGATTTGAGTCGCGGTCAGCGAATGGCAGAGTTCAACACTCGGCTTGGTAGAAGCTTGTCGTCTAAGCTGGGCTACCAGGGACAAAGCGTTTATTGCTGCTTGTGGTTCGCGACAGCGGTTGCTGATTTGCGCGCGCGTGGGATCCAATCAAGACAAAGAATTGCTTGGATAAGTAATTGTGAATGGCCGGAGAAGAGCGACACAGATCAAATCAAATCAAATGTTTCGAGAGACCTGGGAACGAATCTGATTGCCTGTTGAGTGGATGGGGACAGAAGAATTGATTGGTCGTGAAGGAGAAAAGGCCGCGAGGAGGACGAGGGAAATGCGACGAGATGATTTGAGGGGCGGGCTCCAGACTATTTTACACTTGTTGAGCTGACTGGCTCAGTCATGGAGCTTTCGGTGGGGCACCTTCTTTTGATTGGGGAATGACGTGATGCAAGGAGATCCACCTGGTATTTGTTGCACTTTCCAGTTCTCAATGTACCACTCCGTACCTCTGTACCTTCTCAAACCTCGGGGGTATCGGGGGTGTGGCCAGGCAGGAGCGGGTTTATCAAAATGGAAGCTCTAGTTTTATCCAGCAGCTGGAGCTCTCCAGCTGTTGAAGAGTTGTATCTGTATACCGGTAGACAGTTATCAGTTTCATTATGAGAATTAATTTTCTCCATCTTTCAACTTCACACGCTTCTATCGACTGACGGCAACACGACTAACAAATGCAGGCAAGTACTTCTCTATTTGACATCATCGGCATTGACAATTTTAATTCCGGTGTTCCGAGTGTCAGAACCCTTATCTGATGCTTAAAACCCCCGCTCTTGAGGTCAGAGTCCTTATTTCTGTGGAAGTGGTGGGATGCAGAAACCCTTTTACCTGGCGGCATGTCCTTGCCGGGTATTGTGAGCTCTGAGCCTGCATTGTAACTGTTGTTTTCTGTTTACTCGTTTTTTCTTTTTATTTCATATTTTTTTCTCTCTCATTTATCCTCCAGACCGCTTCTTAGAGATGATATTATACTTACAGACCGAGTTATCTCTGCTTTCTCTGTATGCCTTGGCTACCGTGCCTAGCAAGCAACAAGCAGGCATGTTGAGAACTGCCACCGAGTGACGACAGACATCGCGGCCGGGGCACAAACCTTCCAGCTTCGGCGTTTCTCACCCCTCTTTCCCTCTTTCTTGTCGGCCGATCACTGTCCGTCCGGACTGAATGGTGTGTGGTGAGCTGGCAATCCGGCTGGGGCTAAATTTAGCCCCAAGTTACTTATACTTTCCGGGCAGTGAGACAGGGTCTAACTTATAAGGCACTGCTTGTTGATCAAGCTGAGGCTGAATTCTGAAGCCAAAATCCAGATGTTAAAGCCAGAGGCAGCCTGCTTGACGTTGACTCACGAAGAGCGGTGACTGGCTTATTGGTTTTTTTTTGAGGTTCATTCTGTCCATATCAACACGCTATGGATTCTCGACATCGACAAGGCTGTCAAGCAGGCCTCAATCGTCAAGCTTCTCGGTACTTGGTCCTGGGTGTGTTCCCAATACTCAGATCGCTACAGTCTCGTGTTGACAGATAAAATTCAGCGGTCCCAATACGTCAACAGTCGTGTCGCTAACACGTGATGAGATATCTTGCCTCTTTCTTGATCACATGCACAACAGTGAAACGAAGCAGGCCGTGATATGCACCGTGGTTTTCAAGGGAAACGATTGGCAAATGTCGGTGAGATATCATTGGCACTCGCTCGCAGACTGTATCCGGCGATCTGGACCCCATTGTCACTGGTCAGTAAATGAGATCAGAGACATTTTCCAGCCTCAATATTGAAGTTATCAACTTGGCTTGGAACTGATAAAAAGGTGTTCGCTTGCTTGCTCCTCAGACAAGACAGCTCCACAACACTTTGATCCACGTGCATGATCCCTTGGATGTACTGCATTACCCGTATTCTGTACTCCGTACCGTTGCACAGAGTACAGACGGAGCGCATTGTCACCAGCTATAAACAGAGGCTTGCACAACATGAGGTTTAGGGATATGGACTCGCTGCTTAAGAAGTTTCACAAAAAGTCAGAAGCGGGAGACCAGTTGAATCACAGTATCTCTACAAAACTGGTGAAGCCCTGGCGTCTATCAAGTCTTCAAAGTCTCAAAAACCTGGCCGCAGCAGTTCGCTTCGTTCGTACGTAAGAGCTATGGAGTCGGTGAGTGGCCGTGGATCCTTGGCTTTGTGGATCGCGGTCAAGGAGCACGGTCGTCGTACCGCAATGGGGATATGCGGGACGACCTGCCGAACTTCGAAGAGCCTGCATGTGGACGAGGAGCTCTTGGTGATCTGTTGCACGCGGACGCGGCGCGTACCTTCAATTGACGTCGGTCTCATCGATATTGTCAATTGCTCCAGAAGCGAGATCGGGTCAGAGGAAGATGCTGCCCTAAGCTGCCCAAGTTTGGGAGGGCTACATTGGTGCGTTGTCGGGTTGTGCTCGATCTCACGCAACGCATCGCATCGCATCGCATTGAATGCACCACAGGCTTACATGTCATAGTCATATTGCTTCCTCCGTTATACCTACCTCGTCGTGATCGCAGCCGCACGTCGTCTCAAGTGGTGGGGGCCGGGGGGGCTTAACCGTGTGGAGGGTGGTTGGTGGTGTGCATCCCCGTGCTGATACATGCGCGTGGTTGGCCAGTTGTCACAGTTTGGCCTGCGCATGAGTTGGTGTGGTTGGGTAGAGATTCGTTACCATCTTTGTCTCCCCTTCTGCTCTTGACGTCTGATGCAAGGATGAACCCATTGCCTGTGCCTGTCTACCTACCTATCCGTACCAGGTAGGTATAGTACGAAAGCACAGAGGTTTCGTATATCAATTGGTCCATAGCAAGAACCATGTGTCGATAATCCTCCGATTGGTTTTGACTTCATACGGGGCTTTCAGTTGGAATCGATAGCTCTCTATTGTGCCGTGGCGCGATTCCTTCTCCTACTCATACACGGGACTGTAACAATGACGAAGTTCTACGCCATGGTTCTATACCACAACACCAATGCACGTAACCGCCTTTCGAGCCTTAATCTAGGAAACTAGGACGACATGTATAGAAGCCCAATATTGACAGCCATCCTGGCGCAAACACTTCTCGAGATGACGACCCTGACGACGTACCTTGAGCACAGCGCATCTCACCAAAGCCTGACGGACTGCATAAAAGAAATTCGGCCTGTCCGCCTCATATTGGCCTCATTTCGACATCAATCTAGTTAGAAGTTGACTATCTGATGCAGACCTACCGATCAAACCCCAACTCTGGTGTCGTCGTTTGCATTGCTGACTTTCCCATCATCAGCCCATTTCATATGCTGGCCTAACAACATCATCCTTTAATCGCGCAGCCCAATTCTCTCCGGTTTGCGATATCCTGTCACCTGAACCGCCTTGTCTCAGACTGAGGCAAGGCCCTGATCATTGTGTTTACCTGTTTACCTGTTTACCTGGCGTACCGCTCGTGTCATTGTCACACCTGTAATATCCGGCTATCACCTCAGCCGCAACTCCAACCTCCGAGTTCTGATGCCAGTCACATTGACTTCTAATCATGGCCCGTCACTATCACAGTAACGTGATTCAAGCCTTCGCGAGCATCACTTACCATCACTGCCGTTCTAGAGTTGTTCTCCCGAGATTAGGCCCGGTTTGCAGGCCACAGTCACATATCCAGGCATCTCTAATTCATCGAACCGGTCTGATTCGCTATTATTCATTCTAGCATTCCGTCCAATCACCCTTGCCTGCGCGCTTAATCGCCCACTCACATGTGCCAAGCAGCTCACGATATCGCGTCTGAGACGCGTCCGAGCCCCTCTTCCAAATCTGTAATTAGCCTTTCTCCTAGCTTCAGCCCATTCGGGGTGATGAATTTGAGCCCTTGCGATGGCTTCTCATTCGTCGTCGCCGTTGCGCTCACGAGGTAGCTCCTCATATGTGCTTGGACGGGGCAAGCCGAAGATCATCATCTCGGGCCACGGCGATTGAACCCTGGTTTGGACAGTCTATGCTTTTTGTCACGGCGCGATAGATTGATGGATCCATGGATCCTTTTGAATATCATGGGCAAGCCTTCCCTGCCTCGCTTTGAAGGGATATCGCTCATTTTAACTCGTCACGGACAATTGAGAATCCACCTTCGACTATCTAGACGAATACTGATATCTTTGTAGACACAGGGTGAACTTTCATATGTTTACTCCGTAGATAGAAACATTTACAAGAGAGGGTTTGGCTCAAGAACAAGTCTTGGAATAACGAGCGCGTAAATAACGGATGACTCCATTATATCCATTCTGATCCAATGTTGAGAACAAGAGGTTTTATCAACAGCGCCAATCTCCTTTCACTCCCCATCTCTGCATGCATGTTACCAAGTCAGGAAATCAGGTTGAATATAATTGGATCACCCAAAAGTCAAATCAAAATCCGATCACGGTATCAAATCAAATAGCTAGGATCAAGAAAATGGTGGCTGTATAGGGTATGTCGATTTACAGTCTTGGTGTATATTTGTAGTATTGGATTTCATTGTGAATGAGCCAAATACGTAAGAATCTCTTATAGAATAAGACTTACATACAGAAAAGCAAAGCTGTAACAATTTGTAGTCTCTTTGCCCATGTTCAGTCAACTGATGTACTGGATTGAGTTGTACTAACATGGAACTCACACCACCCACCATCCAAAACAACAATAAATAACTCGACATGTATACTGCACACAAACAAAAATAGACAACACGGACAAGCCCACGGAACTCACGAAACACATAATTTTCCTGTACCGAGACCCAAAGAGACCGCAAGAGCCTTGAGAATGACAGCATCGACCATAATTTCACGAACGTGGCGTAGGATATACACACATACCCATTTCGTCAGTGGCATACTTACATAAAGCCATTGTGGCAAGACTCAAGGGTAATCCGAATGAGTATGGTGCCACTCATCGAATACGTCCGTAAGAGGGATGCTTATACAATAAACAACTGAAGTTATGTGTCGTAATGTTGCCATATGAATGCCGAAAGCTTATTGTGTTGTGGTGATATCCACAACCATCATAGACTGACTACATCAGAGAAGACTGTATAAAGCCTCGATTGATAAACGTAAACATAGTCCAATTTACTGGCAGTGACTATATGCGTTGAAATATATGACGATGTTGAGCGAGTAGGTGGATTATCTGGCAACATGAGGCGTAGAAGCCATGATATATGCGTGTACTTTCCCACGTTATAGATTGGAAAATTTCACCAGGAAACTACACGAATACTAGGGGTATTTCGATTGAATTATAGAAAGCTCTCATCATAGTTGCCAGGGCCAACGTCGAGAGGCAAATGTTACCTCGAGATACCCAGTCATGATAGTCATCACTCGGTCATGTTCACTATTTAGTCAAGCACCTGCTCGGCCATGGAGACTAACAGAATCACATTAGACTTCGAATGACGACAGGGAAATCCTGGAGTGATAACTTACCGGCGCTTCCAGTGTTGTCAGGCTCGACATATGCCTTGCTAACCTTGCCGTTCTCCACCTTGAGGGCGTACCGCTTTCCTCGCATACCACCGAAGACGGCGTACGCTTCAAAGCCGAGATCCAAGGCCTTTGTGAACTCACCAGTGGGGTCGCCGAGGAATCGAATCTGATACATGTTAGGTCAAGATACACAATGCCCCGAATGGGGCGTATCATGGGCATCAGTGTTGACTCACTCCGGTCTGCTTTGCGGGGTCGAGCTGCTCGCTCCATGCCTTCATGCTGTAATAACAAAGTCAGAACCATACCAGAATGAAGCTGTCATGGACGTATTGTTGAGGACGGAACTTACACAAAGGGGTCATTGACAGACACAACAAAGACCTGACCAGCTTCCTTGAGCTTGGGGTGGTTGATGTATGAGGGGATGTGCTTGCTGGAGCATGTGCCGGAGAAGGCAGCGGGGACACCGACGATGTATCCGTTGGCCGACTCAAACTCCTCGGCAAGGTTGACTTTGTTTCCGGGAGAGTCCTCGAGGAGCACATCGAGGCTGGGAATCTCCTGACCGACGCGGACAGAAGCTCGAGGGGTAGAGTGGAAGCCCCGGGCAGCCATAGCAGCGGGCCTGGCGAGGGCGATGCGACGAAGAGGAGCTCGGAAAGACATGATTGATGACGAATTGACTCGATTGGCGATGTTTGTGGGTTATCTTGGAGAGTTTTTGGCTGTCAATTGCTTCTGGAGGTTCGTTGATATTGATTGTGGAGGTTGGAGCTTGGGACAGCTGCAGCACAAATGACATCACACAGGTTGAGCTCCACCGCGCTAAGAACGTTCCGTTGAGAGCTCGCTGCGATACATCGCAGCTATCAACAACATTGTGTTCTTTTCTTGGCATTGGATATGCGATAAAAGGGGCACGTTTGGGCATATGGTGAGGCTGTGTATTCGCTTTTATTGTGCCTCGATGAGCAGTCAGCACATGGTTTTTCCACTTCTCATCTGGGTATGTCAGCTTGGCATCATTCGCTCTCTATCCGCTCAGTTGATTGAAGTCTATACCCATCTGTTATCATTCAACTGCAAGACCAATTCTGATCACGAATTTGTAAGTGAGCAATGTTGGATTTCTTGTTGTAGATATTGCTTGGGCAGGAGGTAATGCAGCCCTTCCAAAATTTCAAGCGAGTGTCCTGCAGTGTATGCATAGTGCGGTATGCATCGATCGACAGATAAATTTCCATCTTGCACGACGATAGTATTGCAGGGCATAAGAAATTGCATTGCCTTTCGAATAATCAGGACTACGCTTCGGAATGGGAGTCCTTTATCAGAGTGTTTGCTGGGACCGGCTGCCTACTTCCTTCCTGCCTGCCTGCTTTATGAGGGTAGCCACTGCCCGAACACAGCCGCCTCAAAACATGATAGTGATGCTCGTTCTTCATCCCATAATAGTAGCGACCGCCTCTTTTCACAAGCTCAATCTTCTACCACTCAACCTCTAATCTCACCAAGTCAATATACAAGTTTCTTCTGCTCGTATCCTGCCTCTCATCAGCGTCCAGCCGAACGAGCGGTTGTACTTCTTCCACTCGCGGGCCTTGAGAGTATAAACACCCGAGAAGAAGAATCTTTGATATTCGATCCTAGTATTACCTCCTTGCGCCGAGAACCAGCATCCATGGAATATTCCCAGGCTACCACGTGCCCATCTTCGACAACGGACCTCCCTAACACCGGATCGGGTAGCCTGCTTCCGCAGTCAAACCCCATGTTCGGTCTGAATGGGAACCTGTCGAAAAGGCCTCTGCCCATTATACACAGCACTTTACCTACATGGCGCCAGCATGCACATGTAGTACACATTGTTGACTTCAAAGTCAAACCGCAGGCATCCACCACCAACGAGGCTCTACCAGAAGCCGAAAGCGGCATCGAGAGTGGTGTATTCATACAGACGCACCACATTAGAATGTCCGGAGACCTTTACATGCCTTGTCAGTCGCCATACTCTTGCTATTATGAGCTTGAACGCCAGGAATTTCACGATATCACGCAGCACGAATGCTTCGATTCCGGATCTCCTATCGGATTCATTTACGACAAAGACTACGAACATGAATTTGGCCAAATTCTACACCAAAGCCAGCTCCCTTGCAGGAAGAACAGCAGTGCTTTGCTGGACAAAGCACATCGAAACAACAATAACGAGCACCTATCACCCTGTACCACGACTGAATAGGTCACGGCTGTGGTTCAGGCTATGGGAGCAGATAATCTATTGATCGAGGACGAGCCCGAGGACTGGTACGTGGATGAGACGGGCGTGTTTCATGAACACGGCCAAGAGATGGCGAATGTTGAAGATGTTATCTATGTTCAAAACTGTACCTTGATCGGATTCTTTACAGATACAGACAACTGAGATACCAAGCTGTGGCAAACGAAGGCTA
This sequence comes from Fusarium sp. PT, assembly GCA_021020635.1. Taxonomy (NCBI): domain Eukaryota; kingdom Fungi; phylum Ascomycota; class Sordariomycetes; order Hypocreales; family Nectriaceae; genus Fusarium; species Fusarium sp. PT. The sequence goes on along the minus strand of JAHMRZ010000008.1, from coordinate 781,601 downwards.
TAGATATGGCGCAAGACCAATGTATTTATTGGCATGATGTCGAGGACATCCGAAACGGTTACATGAGACACATCTAGCTGGAGTGATGCTTATGGCCTTATGCATAGTTACTGATGCAAATATCTGACACTTCGGAAACCATTCTCGAGTGATGTATGAAGCATATGCTTCAATAGTTTAACGAGTATACCAATATTGGTTGAATACCAGAGTTGACTTAAGTAATCTGCCTCGCGAGGAGTCCTGGAACTTTCAGGGTACAACAATACTCCTGAAGCTTGTAACAACCGAGGACTAGTTCTGCTGTGAACCATGGACACAGCCTTACAAGATCAGATATACTACGACTGCGATGAGAGTCACCGAAGACCACACCTTGGCTCCATAAACCAGCCATAACAACATGTTAACCCTGTGATATGGTGCTGAGATATATCCGTGTAGTATTTCTCTTAAACTCGAAGGTGAGAGTATATAAGAGCGACTACGCTTGTTGCTAATTAGGTTACTTTAAGTCTGAGTTTCTCAATTAATGCAAGGAGGTCCTCGTGCATATTTTGTCATAGCTAGTATTAAACATGTTGCCCTGGTTGAGCAAGGGTTTAACGGGACGATGAATGTTTCGACTTACAGGCCACACTCGAAGCTGATGACCTGACACCGGAACCAACCGAACCTGTGCGTGCGTGTTTCAGAAGGGTCACGTACAGTACGTTGCACTCGTAAATGCTTTTTGTGTAAAACGGAGAAAAAATAGGCTCGTCCCGTGGGCAGTAGATTTGTTTCAGAGTGAACTTTTGAACCCCAGATGGAAGCAAAGTTAATATGGCCTGCGTCTATCTGATCGTTTAGAGATAATCGGGATCTAGGTAGGTATGCATATGCTCTTCGACATTTGAGTTCGCTGTCGTCTTCGTGATTGGCTTCTACAATAGATACTTTAGACGGCGTGTAAGGCAATACGAACTGCGTTAGTGCCTCTGTCTCAGGTGCAAGTCCCGTATAAACGCGACCTACAGTACTACTCCGTACTTACGAACACTATCGTCGAGAAACAACTGCCGTTGATGTAGCTTGTAGGCTCGTGATAAGAGGATCGTAATCTACACATGATTCTCGTGAATGGAGGATCTCTATCCCGGATTTGACATGGACATGGATATGTGCATGGGTAGGATGGAGTTTAGAAATGACAAACATACATAGTAGTGCATCTCGTGAAGTGTCTTCAGTATCTTTATCGAGGATATTGAGGTAAATATGTTTGCCTGTACAACATCCTGTTGGATCGACATTCAACGTGGTTCTTGGCCTGATGCCTCAGCCAAAACCTGCATGGCGATGTGTTCTGACGTGCATCTACAAGGCTTAAGGAGCTAGTGTATGCAACCTATCACTTTATCATCACCCGCTTTGACATTTGCTTCTCTTTCCCCGAGAGTTAGGTTCCAACAGGCTGAAGAATGAGTTACAAGTACAAGGTTCCCAGCTATTTTTGTAGATTCTGTAGGAACTAGTCTAAGGATTGTTGAACCGCTGGGCTTGGCGTTTGCCTCTTTCTCTGGTTCTTGGATGCTGATACTAGTGCACATCGTCCAAACGTTGCTCGACGTAAGACAGTGGCTGGTATTGGTATCTAGGTGTTCTCAAGTACGCAGGGCTACCTATTTCGTGAGAGCCAAAGCAAAGGGTCGGTATTGGCTAGATCCTAAATTAGTCTAGCCACGTAGAACCATCCCGCAGCAAAGCGGGCTATTTACTTAGACAATCAGCCATTAGCAAAAGACGTTGCGGCCGAGAGAATGTGTGGCTTGCGTAGCATGAGACGACAAGAATGTGGAGTTAAGACCCGTCCCTTATGGGAATGAATTGTAACCATGTGTACCGTTTGTTCAGCCATGATTTCGGATACAAAGTACTTGGTCTATGATATACTTTGCGACAAGAGAGAACTACAGGAGTATATGAGAAGGACTTGTTTCTGACGATCATAGAGCAATCTGTGTGTATCAGAAATGCACTTTAGACCGCCAAGTAGCATATTCGCGTGATAGCAGGCATTCTTAAATGGGTCTGCTACTGTGATAATGCCCAAAGATGATAATATACTATTAATTACCTTTATATTACTATATATCACGAGGGGTCTATTTAGTTATATAATCTCGGTTAATTAACTATAGATAACTTCTTCTACCGAAGGACTTTTTAACCTTTAGTAAAAACTCTATCTTATATATATAAATTTTCCTCCTATATTATCTAAACTCCCTAACCGTATTTACGGTTATTACTATATCTATTAGCTATTCCTTATACCTACCTTTTATTAGATTTATATTATCTTTATCTAATATATTAAGGAAGGTAATCTCTTCTATTATTAGAGGCCTAATTAGACCACTTAATTTAAGCTACTTTTTGAGATTAATAAGAAGTAATATCTCTCTCTTAAGCTATTCCTTTTTATCTATATAGTTATTATTATAGGTAAATAGATTAGGTAATAAAAGGACCTTATAACTAAAAATAATAAGTATAACCTTAATCTCCTAATCTATAGGCCTTATATCTATATTAATGGTATACTATAGCTTATTCTAATAGAGTAACTACTATAGCTTTTTATAGTTATTATATTTCTCAGTAAGTACTTTAAGTAGTACCTCTTGGCTATATTAGAATTCCCCTCTATATACTCTAGTTATATTACTATTATTAGCTAGCTAAAGGTCCTTATAGAAGGGTATAAAGGTAAGGGTATTTATCGATATAATGGTTATAATTAAGGTTAGCTTTATTAATCTAATATAACCGGCTGGTCTACTTATAGGTAATTTTAAGGTCTTAATAGGTTATTTAGTAATTATAATCTTCTTCTAGTAAGCTTAGGTAGGTTAATTAAAGTATAGGTAGAGAGGAATTTATAGCCCCTATAGATCCTATAGAGGGTTTTTATACTCTTTAGGATTAGAGTTATAGTAGTAGATATTATTAGATAATCTTATTGGATTTAAGCTATTATTGCCTTATGGCCTATATAGAGGCCTCTATTATTAAGATTTCTATAGATTTTATTGGGAAATCTAGATTTATTCTTTAAAGGTACTATTAGACTTAAAATAGATAACTTTAATATAGTATTATATACTATACTAGATTCTATTGGTATTAAGATTAAAAAGATTTATTACTTTTATATCTTATCCTAGAGGAAAATATAGTTAATATAGCTAATATAGTTCCTATAGAAGTAGATATAGTTACTAATAGAGATAACTATTTATTAATAATCCCTAATATTATTTAATATTAGCCTTAATATTATTTATTAAGTACTTAAGATTTCTTACTTTACTATCTAAGCTACCTACTTAAACCACTATATAGGGCTTATACTTTATATATATATCTTTAGTAGATAGTAGTTATAAATATAGTATAGATATATAAGCTTATAGAAGATATTACTTATATTATAATTATATAGAGGAAGACCCTTTTTAGTATTATAGTATAGGTCCTTAGCTAAATCTATTGAGGCTAGATAAAGGATCTTACTTATTTTATCTATATATAAGCGACTGATTATAGTAGGATTAATATAATCCTTATCTTTTAACCTATAAATATTATATCTAATTTCTAAGTTATTAGTTAGGTTTATCTAGGCTATATTATTGGCACTTGGTATAATAGAGTAGAAGAGGTTAAGGTAGATCTAATAAAGAGCTTAGAGATCCTCAGTAAGCTATAGGTTATCTATCTTAAAGGTATTAAGTAGTATAAAATATATTATCTATTATATATTGACTTTCATAAGAAGAGACTTCTTAATATTAATATAATTTATAGAGTAAATATCCTTCTTTATAACCCTATACTTATAGGAATATTAATTACTAATCACTAGATATAGATATATTTAACTTACCGATATTTATTCTCACTAGAAAGAATATTTAGGTTAACTAGAGCGCTATAATAATCAGCCATTATCTTTTAATATACTCCTAGATAAATATTTAGTTATTAAGTAGTATTCTAAAAGTACTTAATATAAAGAGGGAGAGTAGAGGAATTAATACCGGTAACCTTAGAGCCTTATTATAATAACTAGGAAGCTAGCCTACTCAATAGAAATATACTAGGAGTATCTATTACTAAACCGGTATTACTAATATTATAGCTAGCCATAGAAATATTATTACTTCCGGTATTAGATATCGGTATATTGGCTATCTCTATAGGTATAATAGGAATATTGCCCTTCTTTGCCCTAGGATCTTACTTAATAGCAATAGCGGCTAGGCGAACTAGTATATAGAAAATATATTAACCTTTAGAAATAATTATCTTAAGGGAAACCTTATTAAGCTATAGCTTCTTAGCTATTAGTAAGGAGTTATTCTATATAACCTTAATGAAATAGTTAATAATATAGTTAATAAGATTATTAAAGTCAATAATAGTATCTAGCTTCCTAATATAGTTAGCTATAGCCTTAAAGAAGAATTTATTAATATACTTTTTAATAAGCTAATCTTATAGTAGCCCTAGGATAATAATTAACTACCGGCTATAAGATAAAAGACTATACTATATAAGATAGTGGTAAGGATTCTAAAGATAACCCTATCTATAAGGGAAAGGCTATACCTAAAGAATATAAGTATATATTACTTTAGATTAAGGTATAATAATTATATTAAGAAGTATTTTATATATTAAGTTTATTAACCCTTTAAACTTAGAGTATATAGGATCTAGTAACTATAATATAATTAGGTTAAGAGCTAGAGTTAAATACTAGAGAGATAATAATATATTAGATAACCCCTATTACTTAGTAAAGTTCAACTTAACTATTACTATTTAATAAGTATATAAGGCACTTCTTATCTTAATATACTAAAAGTAATATCTACTATATTTATAAGTATTAAAATAAAGAATATTACCTTTATATACTTATTTACTACTAATATAATAGAAATAGTAGAACTTTAGGCCTTAGGGGCCCTTATAGCCTAAGTTCTTCTCTTATTATAATATATCCCTAAGATAATATATAGTAAATATATATATAATAATCTTTTGGCTATAGATTAGTATCTCAATATTATAGTCAAGAGGTATTAATAACCTAAGAGAGCTAATAATATCTTTAAAGTTTAATCTATATAGACCTAAAACTAGGGGGAAGTAGTTAACGATATATATATATTAAGTAAATAGAAGTCCTAGATATATATAAATACCTATTAGTATTTAATAAGTATTACGGTATAGACTAAACCTATCTATAAATATAAGCAAGAGATAAGATATTATAGGTCGATCTTAGAACTCTATATCTTAACTTTTAAAAGTCTCTTATCTAAACTCCTTAATCTCTAGCTTAGTAGGCAGTAGATAATAGTATAATAGAGGCATAAGACCTTTATCTATAGTTATAATATATCTATAGATAAAGTTAATACTATAAGGGTATTATTGCTTACTATTATCTTATAGGTATTTTAGGAATACTATTGCTAGCCTTTTTGCCTTTACTTTACCTTTCTCTTTCCTATTGCCTTTATCTAGTAGACTAAGGTTTATATAATCTTTACTATAATCCTAGTCTATATAGGTATTTATAAACCTAGTAATATTGGTTTTAAAGATATAGTCGATATAGAAGTCTATTAAGATTATCTTATCTTATAGCTAATTAATATTATTTTCTTAAGCTTAATCTTTTAATATACTAATAGTCTTTATAGTAATAAGAATATTATTTAGGTTAAAATAGATAATAGCCTCCTAGATCTATAATATAATCTTATTCTACTCTAGGGTTAGAAAGTTATTATCTTTATACTATTACCGGTTAACTCTAGTGACTTATTCAATATAGGCCTTCTTATAGTTAGAGTTATTAAGGTCCTAATAGAAGTATAGTTCATTAGGTAGTTTAGGATTAGTATTAGCTATAACTAAGTTATAGAAGTAGTATATAAAGTCACCTAAAAAGATCGCCCTATTAGGCTTAACTTTTCTATTATTATTGGTATACTAAATATAAGTAAAGTTTCTTAAGGTTATTCTAATTAATAATATCTAGTAAGGAGTATAAAATAATTCCTATAGGTTATTAGTAAAATACCCTATACTATAATATAGTTACCTAGTAGTTTAAGAAGATAAAAAGGCCTTAAAAAGAGCCTTAGGGTTAAAGAAGTATATTATTAATAGGACCTAATTAGTCACTATTATATTATTAAGTCTTATATTAAGATTATTTTACTAAGTAGCTTATAACTTATACTTATAGGTAGTAGTCTTAATAGCTAATTAATTAATACTAAAAGGAATTTAGGCTTCTCTTATATCTAATAGTAATAAATATCTTATAACTTAGCCTTTAAGTATTAATAGCTATAGTAGGAGGCTAATAACTTCTAGGATAGTATTTCTATCTAGACCCTTTAAGAGCTTAAGAGCATTATAAAGCGCTATATAATTAATATATAATATACTATTAAAGTAAGCTAGAAGCCTAAGTACTATATAGAATAGAGAGATATAGCTATACTTATCCTAATAGAATTATATAAGTTTAAAGTAGTTATTCCCTAGTATTAAGACCTCTAGCTTTAGCCTAAACCCTTAAGATATAGTTAACTTACTAAATAAAGGTAAAGTAGGTATAAGATACTTACTAATATATATAAGATCCCATCTAGTAGCTAGGTCGATAATTTCATATTAGGTTAAGGTAATATATAGTAATAACTCTTCTTATAGTTAATAGTTAATTACTATCTTACCTTTAGCGCTAAGAGGAATCTTAAAGAAGTCTAGCTCTATATCCTAGTCTTCTTTAGGCTTATTAATCTCTAAGTTATAGTCTATATAATCTACAGCTTATCTTAATTTATCTAGAGGTAGAGGTAAATATATTACTAATATATCAAGAGAAAGGGCATCTTTAATTATATTAAGATTAATTAATCTCTTAATAAGCTCTTTAACTACTAATAGTATAATTAGCTATATATAACCACTAGAATTATATTAGATTAAAACTTACCTTAGCTATTAATATTACTGCCTATATACCCTTTATTAAAGGCTTTATTTAAGTCACTATTATAGGTCTTACCTAAGGCTAAGCTTAGATTATTATCTTATGGTAAAGGACTAAAAGACTTTATTCTTATCTCTTTTTAGCCATTAAGCTAGGTAAATATTACTATAACTTCTCTGCTAAGTTATACTCTAGGGACTATTAAGACCAATAAGTATTATAGTTTTTATAGTTATTAATAACCAGAAGTACTATAGCCTCTTTATAATATTAGAGGGCTAATACCTCAATATATTTTAATATTTATAGAGAAGATATAATTAATAAGGTAAAGTTAAGGATAAGATAAGATTAATTTAAGGTAGAGATTTAAAGGTTAATAGTTAGGTAATAAATAAAGAAAGATATAGCTACCTTAAGTTATTTATAGAATAACTATATCTTTAAGGTTATAATAAAGATTATAAAGAATAAAATAATTATTCTAAATAAAGACAATAATATAATATAGCTTCAATAAGTTAAGTAAAGTATATAATTTATATAAGTATTTATTGGTCTAGTAGACCTAATCTTGGCCTAGCTTTTATTTTATTCTTACTTACTAACTAACTAAAGGTTAATAAAGATTATTAAATTATATAAAAGAGTAAATTTTATATTATAAATACACTATTTATAGGTTTATTTATATCTATCGGTCGGTTATACTACTGATATTAATCATTAGTATTAATACTATACTATACTAATAATTTTTAGTATTATAAGATTTAAATATACTCTTTACTACTATAGCACTAATATTACAATATAGGAAGCAATCTTACTATAATATATTATCTATAAAGTATTAAAAATTATAATTTTAACCCTTATATTATACCTTAAGTTAAGGAAACTAGCTAGAAGGATTATTTATAGGCTCTATAACTAGTAGAAGCTAGCAATAGCTACTAATAACTATTATCTATCGGTAAATACTTATTTACCTTATACCTATCTACCTAATTAAAGATAATAATAGCCTAAGGCCAATAATAAAAGCCAGTTAATTATATTGGCTAGTAGTTTATAGGCAAAATAAATCTTATTACTCTAAAAGACCTAGCTTCTTCCTCCTTTATTATTAATTACTTACCTCCCCTATTAATACTTAATATAATATAGAATTACAATATTTATAAACTATAGTGCCTTAAGATCTTTATTCTTCTCTATCGCCTAGTTAGGCTATTAATTAAAAATAGCGCCCCCCTATAGCAAAAGAGCCCCATAAGGAAATACTACCTAAGGTAATTAATCTAATAGCTAGCTAGCTTAACCTTAGATTAATTATCTATTGGTACTAACTATAAGCTAAATAACTAAAATACCTTAGTCTACTATATATTTAATCTTTTAACCCTATCTATCTAGAGATAAGAACTAACTATAAGAATAGCCTATTGGCAATTTAGCTAATAGCCCTTATTATCTTTTAGTAGTTATTTAATCCAACAGAAGCTTAAGTATAGGTCTAGTTACTATACCTCTTATATCTATAAGTATAGCTTTAAATATTATATCTTCCTATAATACCCTAACTCCCTATACCTAGAAGACCCCTTATAGTAATAATAGTAATAATAAGGCTAATAATTAACCTCTAGAAGAGAAATACCCTATATTCTTCTAATAACCTAGCTAAGCTACCTTAAAAGAGATCTATCTATCTAGTAAAACTCATCTCTATATTAATACTATCCCTATCTAGGATTTAGTCAATATAACTCCCGATTAATATACTATAGATTATAGATCCCAAGAGGGATTAATTAATAACCTAAATATAAAATAACCACTAGGTAAAGATAAGATTATCTAGTATATCTAGATAAATATACTCTAGATACTTTTTATATATTACTAGAACTAGTTTATCGGCTAGATTATTTACTGATATATACTATAGCCTTTTACTTTATAATCCCCTCGCTTTTCTATATTATATTAATATATATAGAATATTTTTAAGATAGCTAAGTTAAAATTCCCTTATTAAGACTTTCTCACTTAGGCCTAGTTCTTTTAATAAGAATACCTTAAGATTTAAGATAAGCTTAATAACCTCAATATTAATAGCCCTAAGCTATAGTAAATATATTAGCTTATTAAGCCTTAGATTAATTAACTAATATTTTAGAAAATATTTATATATATTGAAAAGTTTATAGATTATATTAAGATATTCTATAATAAAGATAGACTTACTTAATTTTACTTAACTAAAGTCTTCCTTACCCTCTTATACTTTATATTTAAACTATTTAAGATTAAGTATAATTTTATAGGTAACTAAAAGTTACTCTAGAATAACCTTAACTTATATCTTATAACTAAATCTAATTAGCATAAAGATAAGATATTCTACTCTAAGATTATTAATATCTTTAGTAATATAGCGCTTAATATTGACTTTAAGTCTATTAAATATAAAGAGTTTATTGCTAAGGATATTACTATAGTTAATAAATATAAGCATAAAGGTCCTAACTTATAGAAGGCTTAATATAATATTATTCTAATAGGCTACCTTCTACCTAAAAAGAGAGCTATTAACCTTAAGTCTTCTTAATAGGGTAGACTATATAAATTATAAGCAATTAAGCCTACTATTACTAGATAGTCTTTAGTCCTTTAGATAGTAGTTATAAATAGGTATTACTAAAGCCTATCTTAAACCTCTAGTAGTATTAACCGAGACTATTAGGAAGACTTTAACCCTTTTAAATCGCTACTACTATATTAATCTTCCGTCTAACCTTCCCTAGCTATATATCCTTAAATATAAACTATATTATTATTATCTTAAGCTAGAGGCTAATATTAACCTAATATAGGCTTTAAGCTATAAGTAACCCTAACTTAATTACCTAGTAGGGCTATATTGACTAGATTAATACCTTATCTTTAGGCTATTACCCCCTACCTAACTAGATAATCTTAGTTGTCTCAGTATAATACTTATAATTTATAACCTATTTAGCTATTACCTTACCTTAGCCCTAGGCCTATTAATAGGTTTAGTTTATAATATTAATAACTATTAATATAACTTACTTAATCGGTCTTATTAGTAATTAGATCTATACCTAAAGGCTAAGCCTAACTTAATATTATAGTTCTATATTATCTTATTTATTCCTATTAGTAATTATATTAAGATTATATTTACCTAAATACCTCTTACTATATATAAGACCTAAATATTAACCTATCTCTCTAAAGCCTATATTAAGATAGCTTTAGTAGCCTATATCCTCCTCTTAATTATAGCCCTCCTCCTAGCTATAGTCCTCCTAGATATACTAATTATAGCCCCCCCTCTAGATATACTAGTTATAGTTACCCCTCTAGATATCCTAATTATATATTCTAGCCTAAATAGTAAATACCTCCTAATATTCCTAGCTCTAAAGGTAGTCTTTAGATTACCTATTCTAATCTACCCAATAAAGGGTTTAATTCTAGTAGATAGAATAGTAAGAACTAGTCCTAGTCTTAAAACTTTAATAGAAATACTATTAATAACTTACTAGACTTACCTAACCTAGTCTCTAGTAGTAAAAAGTCTACTTAATTTAATATACTTAGGAAGTCTAAATCTAGTTTATAAAGCTAGATAATTATATAGGGCTAGACTAATAAGGCAAATAAGTCTAGCAATAATAAGTTATAGAAGTCTAGTAGTAAAGATAATAGCGATAATAAGGATAATTATACTAATAGTAATAATTAACTATATACTTAGCTATCGACTAAATATACTTCTTATTAATATCTTTAATTATTTCTAAAGGTATTTACTAATATTAAATATCTATTAGTTAATTAAAGGTTAAACTTACTTATCTAGTGCTTTTACTATCTAACTCTTATCTTAATCTATAATAACTAAGATCTATATAGAGTTTTAATACCTAATTAGGGCTTTCTTTCTATATCTATAGATAGTATTTTAATATCTAACTAGGACTTTCTTTTAACCTATAGATAGAGTCTTTATATCTAATTAAGACTTACCTATAATACTCCTATAGATATTAGCGACTTAATCTATAGAGTTTTAATACCTTTTAATAGCTTAGATTTATATAATAATAGAATAGATATAAGTATATAAGGCAAGGATTAATTATAAAAGGTTATAGTTATTATAGTACCTCTAATAGATAGTTAGAGGTAGAATATAATTAATACTACTTATTAATAATTATCCTCTTAGTAATAGCTTTAATATAGTTATATATAACTTAATAAGGCTAAGACTTAGATCGGGATAAGTACCTATAGCTTCCGGTCTTAGCCGGTATATATTTTAACTAACCAGCTAATAGATTTTATACCTATATACCTTATAGGCAAATTAATATAGGAGAGTACATCTAAGGGGAAACTATAGTATACTATAAGCTAATATTATATCTAGAAAATATATTACCCTCTTGCGTACTATCTAACGACCGTATTCTCCGTAGATACCGTTTATATACCGTATCTACACCCCCTATACACCCGCTATGGAGTGCACCAGGTTGTTGCTGATCGTCATTGCACCTGTGGGTTCCCGTTGCAAGAGCCCGCTCTAAAAACGATCTTTAGACGGCGTCACTCCACTCTGTCTCCCCGTAAGTTTCGTCTCTGCCCCTGATCCCAGCCAGTCTATGGAACCCTTCAGGGTTTGGCTTTTTTTCTATCGTTATCTACGGGTACCTTGGATTATTGTATGCTCGCTGGTATGGAGCAGGCATGGTTCGTGCATATCGTTCTATTTGTTTGAAGGTGCTGAGGGTTATTGTCGCAACGATAGTGTAGGCAGTAGACTGCGACCGCGACTGTATCGCCTCAGGTTGTTAGCAAGTTCTAGACTCTGAAGATATTCCCAAAATACCTTAGTACCTACAGTATCCGTAAGACGGGCTCACTTCCCATCCATCGTAGTCAACCCTCGGGCTCCCAACCTGGGCTAGCTCCTGGACTCTGTAAGGTACCTAAACTCTACCACCTGGAGGTGGTAGACGGCCACGTTATTCCATTCCCACCACCACTCCAGGTCGTTTTTACTGGCAGACTGGGCATCATCACCGGTCCCTCAGTGATCCCACGTCAGGTACCGATCTGTACCGTCCTGTCAGGCCCTCTACCTTCTACGTAGCCCCCTCTTTCTTCTCGATATGTTTCTTACCTGCCTTCCATGACATTAGCTACCCCTGATTCCTGCCTTCTTCATTCTTGCAGATCGAGTTACTGCATTTTCCTCAACTCTTCCATTTTCTGGATAAGGATACTTTCTTCTTCTTCTACTTCTTCTTCAACGTAGATCATTTCCCTCTCGTCTTGTAGTTCATCATCCTTTCATTCATTGTCGCTTGTTTCGCGTCCTCTTTTATTCCTCCTATCTCCTCCCCACACACACAAACAAGTCCACAGCGCACGACCCTGCAGCGTCCAACGCCAGCGATCCACCGACCGTCCCACGCGCCGTCTCTCCCTCCTGAAGTCCGCGTCTCAGCCGTGCATAAATCTGCCCGGAAATACAAGTCGACCCATGCCTGGTACCTTGCAGTCCCCTACCAGAGCCACTCCACGTCAAGTACCTCCTTAGCCTGAATACTTCATATTTTTTTATTGGCTTGCCTGTACAATCCCATCACGGCCCCCCTTCCCCTTCCCACCTCTGCCTTGTCTACCACCAACACCACCACCACCGCTACCACCTCCACTTTCGCTATCACCATCAATCCGTCGCCGTTTTGTCGTCCATTTTGCGCTTCTTTCTTGCTTGAACGCTTTCTGCGCTTCTCGTCATATCGACAGTTTCTACAAGTTCGCCTCGCGACGTATTGTCGCTGCAATTGAGCTGCTATCGTTGCTTTCCATCAATTGGTCGTCATTTGTATCCTATCTTGTCCTCCTTTTGTCTCCCCAGCGACTGTATCCTAGTTGCGCGCTCAACCTGCCCGCTGTACTCGCCTCATCTCCGACGCCGATACCCATCTTAACACAGCATCGTCATTTCTTCGACTTTTTGCTCCTATAACTCTAATCCGTCCTCTTGCCGTCAAGGAAGCCCTGTCCTTTGCCTCAATACTTGCCATCATTAGACGACCTATTCGATCACCACCCAGCCTACCTCGACTCAATAACCGGGAGATACTGACTCGTTACTTTCCGACCGTTTTGGGCAGCTGAGACGCCTTAGCTCAAGACCGGTGCAACGACCCGACGTTGTCTGGGTTAAGAGCCATAGCGGCATACGCCTTTGCTGTATCGAACCTCAACAGACGAATTATGTCCACCATGTTGCAAACACCATCTCGAGCTTCTACCGCCTCTTCTTCTTCATTCCAACCCATATCACGACAAAACACCATGTCATCCTACGATGGTTCGCGCTCTGCGCGCCAATCGAAGCGCTACTCCATGTCAGCACTGTACATGTCGATTTCTGCCAACGAAGGAGACTTACAGATAGAAGATGAGCTTGCTAAAGGTAAATCTTAGGGTGCGCATAGTGAAAGGACAAATCACTGACCCTATCCCAGCACAAAAGTCTTTGCGTGACCTTAAATCAAAGATTTCGTCACAGTCCAAGAAGAACTTCGTTCTGGAAAAGGATGTGCGCTACCTGGACTCTCGAATCGCCTTGCTTATCCAGAACCGCATGGCTCTGGAAGAGGTACGTCTACAATGACCTTTGGAATGAACAAATTCTCATCAGTGGTAGCAAAATGAAGTCGCCAGCCATCTCGAAGATGCTCTTGAGATGCAACAGGGTGTCTTCCCTAACGACGACAAGACACAAAAATACGGAAATCTTCTGTTTTTGCTGCAATCTGAGCCTAGGCACATTGCCCATCTTTGCAGACTAGTCACAATGTCCGAAATCGACTCACTCCTACAGACCGTTATGTTTACCATCTACGGAAACCAATACGAGAGCCGCGAAGAGCATCTCCTTCTTACTATGTTTCAGGTACGCTTTGCAATCCGTGAATATTTTCAAGGCTCACAAGTCCCTAGTCTGTCTTGACATACCAATTCGATAACACACCCGACTACTCCTCTCTGCTCCGTGCCAACACGCCTGTGTCTCGAATGATGACAACATATACTCGAAGAGGCCCTGGTCAAAGTTTCCTCAAGTCCGTACTTGCTGATAGAATCAACGGTTTGATCGAGCTGAAAGATCTTGACCTCGAAATCAACCCACTTAAGGTCTACGAGCGGATGATTGAACAGATTGAAGAGGATACTGGTCAATTGCCTCCCCATCTGCCCAAGGGAATCACGGGCGAGCAAGCTGCCGAGAACCCTCAGGTTCAAGCCATCATCGAGCCCCGCCTGACTATGTTGACTGAGATCGCTAATGGCTTTTTGACCACCATTATCGAGGGCCTCGAGGAAGCACCTTATGGTATTCGTTGGATCTGCAAGCAGATCAGGAGCTTGACCAAGCGCAAGTACCCTGACGCCAACGACCAAGTCATCTGTACCTTAATCGGTGGCTTTTTCTTTTTGCGCTTCATCAATCCCGCGATCGTTACCCCGAAATCGTACATGCTTATCGACGGAACCCCGGCCGAGCGACCTCGACGAACCCTGACCTACATCGCCAAAATGCTTCAGAACCTCGCGAACAAGCCATCGTACGCAAAAGAGCCGTACATGGCTAAGCTCCAGCCCTTTATTCACCAGAACAAGGAGAAAATCAACAAGTTCATGCTTGATCTATGCGAAGTTCAGGACTTCTACGAAAGCCTTGAGATGGACAACTACGTTGCGTTGTCAAAGAAGGACCTCGAGCTCGAGATCACTCTCAACGAAGTGTACGCCATGCACACCTTACTCGATAAGCATCACGACGAGCTATGCAAGGATGACCATTCTCATCTTGCAATTATTATGGCGGAACTGGGATCATCGCAGCCTCAGCTACCGCGCAAAGAGAACAGAGTCATCAACTTGCCTTTGTTCAGTAGGTGGGAGTCCGCCATAGGTGATTTGACAGCAGCGCTGGATATCACTCAAGAGGAGGTGTTTTTCATGGAAGCCAAGTCCATCTTCGTGCAAGTTATGCGATCTATTCCATCGACTAGTGGAGTAGCCAGACGACCACTACGACTGGAACGTATTGCCGATGCTGCAGCCACAAACCGCAGTGATGCAGTGATGGTGCGCAAGGGTATTCGTGCAATGGAGTTGCTTTCTCAGCTCCAGGAACTGCATGTTATCGACAAGAACGACCAGTTTAGCCTCCTCCGAGATGAAGTTGAACAGGAACTGCAACATCTCGGCTCTCTCAAGGAGGGTGTAATTGTCGAGACTCAGAAGTTGCAGGAGGTTTATAAGACCATCCGTGACCATAACGTCTATCTTAACGGACAGCTTGAGACATACAAAAGCTACCTGCACAATGTTCGATCACAAAGCGAGGGTACTAAGAGAAAGCAACAGAAGCAGCAGGTCCTTGGTCCGTACAAGTTCACTCATCAGCAGCTTGAGAAGGAGGGTGTCATTCAGAAGAGTAATGTTCCCGATAACAGACGGGCCAATATCTACTTCAATTTCACCAGCCCACTCCCGGGAACCTTCGTTATTTCACTACACTACAAGGGTCAGTAATTTTTATTTCTCGATAACGTGTCCATGCTAACATATAACTAGGCCGTAATAGGGGTCTGCTTGAGTTGGATCTCAAGCTGGATGATTTACTTGAGATGCAGAAGGACAACCAGGATGACCTTGATCTCGAATATGTCCAGTTCAACGTGCCCAAAGTGTTGGCTTTGTTGAATAAGCGCTTCGCTCGGAAGAAGGGCTGGTAAATGATTTACAACGACAATACGACTCTTGGCCACAATAATATCTCAACACATATTGATCCATGTACTACGACCACATCAGACGGAGGGGCTTGGCGTTATGGATACTGATACCACGGAATATTCTGTTCTCTTTACCTTTGGCCAGTAAGCTACTTGGAGGGCTTGTCACCATGGTTTCCTTTGTTTATTTCCTTTATCTGTTTTTCTTTCGAAATGGATGCCTGTTTCGTGCGTTGTATCGTTGGTGGTGATGGTTTAAGTCAGGGCATGAAGGACTATTCTTTTTTATATACCGGTTGTTTGTTTCTTGAACGGCGGTATTCTGCTTCGGCTGGTCCGCAGTGGGAGCTTACATGTAGCGCCCTGATTATGTGTGCATGCCAGTAGTTTATTTAGGGGATGGATTGCCCCTGTTTATGTATGAAGAGTGATGGGCAGGATGAGTGCGCAATACCTTGGTCCACGTAGTTTGGAGCACTCCGATAATGAACAACGAGATTTCAATGTCTAAATTAGGAAGTTTTTGAACGTATTGTGATTACATATACCTAATAACAAATTGACCGGAAATGTGGTAAAAGCAAATGGTAGCCAATGGCCAAGTATGCACCCGTTATTTAGCTGCTTGTACATATGTTACCTATGTAGGTAAATGATCGAGGTACGGATTATCTACATTAGCAGAAGAATCAAGCTACCGAGGAATGGAAATGGGGGAAGTGGAGTTTCGGGGGAGGGGCCGCATAAGCTTGTAACCCCAGATTTGAACCTCGGCATGTCTCAATTGAGTAACAAGGGCCAGGTGTTTGGCTCACATATACATACCTCCTTCATCTACCATCAATTCTAGTCAACGCGGAGCAACTCAATCATAGTCTCACTAATTTATTGTTCCTTTGTACCTTCTCAACTTTCGATAATCTATCAAAGGCAACTTTGAAAGACTCACATTGCCGTTGAACTTACAGGAGTATCATCACAGTCGTGTACTCGTTCTCACAGCTCTACCTCATCTTACCTTTGTCATATGGCTGGTAGAATTCGTCAGCCCGTCGATGAGACGGCGCTTGAAAAATACATATCCGATAATGTTCCTGTGATCAAGACACCAATTGATCTCAAACAGGTGAGTGCTCAGTCCGTACGCCCGCCATTGTGCTACTCTCTGACGTCAAAACAGTTTGGGTTTGGTCAATCCAATCCTACGTATCAAATCACTGCTTCCGATGGCCAACGCTTCGTCATGCGCAAGAAGCCGCCTGGAAAGCTTCTCTCCAAGACCGCTCACAAGGTCGAGCGTGAATACCGTATTATGCATGCTTTAGAAAACACTGATGTGGCTGTCCCCAAAACATACGGCCTGTGCGAGGATGATTCGATCATAGGAACCCCGTTCTATATCATGGAGTATCTTGATGGACGCATCTTTGAGGACTTTACTATGCCAGGTGTAGAACCGACAGAGCGTGAGGCCATGTGGCGCGATGCTGTGGTAACTCTGGCACGCTTCCATGCTGTTGATTACAAGAAAGTCGGTCTGGAGAGATTCGGCAAGCCCTCGGGTTTCTATCCTCGCCAGATCAATACATGGGTAACCATCTGCGGAAGCCAGGAAAAGGCCGTCGACATTGAGACTAAAGAGCCTGTTGGCAAGCTGCCATATTTCGAGGAGATAGTGCGCTTCTTCAAGAACGAGCGGCTGCAGCCCAAGGATCGGGCAACATTGGTGCACGGCGATTACAAGATCGATAATCTGGTATTTCACAAGACGGAACCGAGAGTGATTGGCATTCTAGAGTATGTTTCCCGTTATTTGTTTTCTAATTACCTGCTGACAGATATCACAGCTGGGAGATGTCTACCGTCGGCCATCCGCTCTCGGACGTTTGCAATTTCTTCACCAACTTCTACTCAGCCAAATCCCCTGGCGCAACGCCCTACGACGCATCTGGCTTCCTCCCTGGCGCAACACCCGGTCTTCCACAACCCGAGCAGATCCTAGAGTGGTACACGGCGCAGAGCGGGTACGACGCTCGGCCGGAGGTGCCGTGGGGTATGTCCTTCAGCATCTGGAAGCTTGCGGGCGTATGCCAGGGGATTGCAGCGCGGTATGCGCTCAGACAAGCGAGCAGTGAGAAGGCGAGACAGCATGCTGAGACGAGGGGATCTCTGGCTGAGTTCGCGTGGGCATTGGCGAAGGAGGCTGGTGCCGATGAGACTGGAACGAAACTGTAGGAGATTTAGGTGATGATTGTAGCACAGAGTATAAGACTTGGTGTTGTACATCTGCCATTGAGATGTATGATAGCAAGCCACATCTACCTTGTTACAGATATTATAGGCGATTGTAGGGCAAAAGCGAATTTACATAGAGTTTGGAAAGAAAGCATAGCACCACAGAAATGTTCGACTGCCCAATCAACCATTATTTCCTTGAATGTTATATGCGTATTGGCAGGGTCGAATTGTCTAAATCAAGACCTTGACATCTGGGGGAAGTCTGCTATCCAATCACTGGCGTTTCGGGTTGCAACACCCCTAGGATTCAGATCCGAAACAATCCAATACAGCTAGACCAAGCTTCGATATGACGTTACACTTTGTGAATTAACACTTCATCTCTCCCTCACAATATCCGTTTCAATCTTTATACGTCAAGACTCAATTCCCTAATATCCTTCTCGTCACGGACAAACAAGGGCTTAGATCTACCAATAGCGCCTTCGTACACGGCCTCTGGAGCGCTTCGCAGCATCTATCTTATCGCTCGCTACACCGAAACGGGTCAAAACTTGATCTAGTCGCTCCCTAACAACGCGATACCTCACTGCAATCCATTCCTCACCTTTGGCCCCTAATTGTGCCCGCTTCATTGAGAATTGTTGCTTGTGAGATAACAGACTGGCCTATTCATGGCTAGCAATACCCGCCGGCGCATCACGTTGGCGGAACCTGATCCTCCAGCTGATGAACGACGCCCGCTGCTGAGTAGGCTCAGTACAGGCGTTCCTAGCGACCGCGAGGCTCTGTATAGCTGCATGACAGATCCTCACAGTCATTTACCTGTGTATACAAACATTCATCGTATTCGTCGCGATATCATCAGCGTTGTTGAGGACTACTTGAGCCTCGCCCAGCTGCAGGATCTGAGAATTAATGTTACAGTCGTGCGGCCTTTGGTCGACAAGTTCTTTGGTCTCAATGACATTTCCATCAGTAAGACACGTAAAGCTAAGCTTCATCTAACTATTCAACTGACATGAACGCATAGTTTATTGCTTGCTGGTCAATCGTGCACAGTTTCTCGATGAGCAATCGCATCTGAACAACCGACACAACGTGAACTTCACTCGTGCTACTCTATGCGAGCTCATTGCTACGCGCATTCTGCGTCGCTTCGGTGAAGTACACGACGACGGTCACGATGGTCTTCTCTTGCTGGCTCATATCCTCGTCGCAGGCTTCGAGCCCTTTCAGAATGCCCCAGACGAGATTCGAGAAGAGGCAGAGCGCACCACCACCTGGGTTGACTACAAGACGCTGCCAGCTTTGGAAGTCGCCATTGTTACTGAGAGCAAGCACTTCTTGAGCTCTGCGACCTGCGAAAAGGTCGTTAACGCCATCTACGAGGGTCGAATTGTTTATACTCCCTCTACGTTCTGGGACATCATTCCCGATCATTATAAGCTGAAACCCATCTCTATCTACGACCCTCGCGACTCACCTCTACTCAACCAGTACCGCCTTATTGTCCCTCGAACTCGAAACATCTTGGAGTCCATCCAGTTTGCGATACTGCTCATCCTCTATGTGGCGGTTATGGTTCTTAGAAGGAAGAACCGCTACGGACCAACTGAGGCTGCCTTCTCGATCTTTGCTTTCGGATGGGGTCTGGATCAGTTCGCTACTATTCTGGCACATGGATGGTATGTTTTACATATATTGCTATCGCATACCTTGCTGACATATCTCTACAGGAACGTATATACTCAGAACCTGTGGTCGTTCCTTGACGTCGCATTCGTCTTGATCTACTGGGTATATCTCATTCTGCGGTTTATGGGCTGGAAACTCGGAGATGCAAACCTGGACGAGCAGGCATTTGATGTGCTTGCGCTCGCAGCTCCTGTCTTGGTCCCGCGCCTTGCTTTCAACCTGCTTCGAGACAACCTAGTATTCTTGTCACTGAGGTCAATGATGGCGGACTTTTTCTTCCTCACCGGTCTATCTGCCTGGTGCTTCTTAGGCTTCCTGCTATCACTCCTCTGGCTTGGTGAGGGTACACACCCTATCTTGTACGTTCTGCCCACATTAACCCCACGCTACGTAAAACTGACGCATAAAGGACAATATCAAAATGGATGATATATATCTGGTTCGGATTAGATGGTACAGGTATCCATCGATCGGTCAGTACTTGTTAACCCCCTCGTTGGATTATTTCTGACTGATCTGCCAGACCGAGTTTCACTGGCTTCTAGGACCTAGTGTGATGGTTGCCTTTGCTTTCCTCGGAAATACCCTCTTCCTTACCATTCTGGTTTCTATGCTTTCCAATACCTTCAGTAACATCTCAACAAATGCTATATCAGAGATTAGTTTCCGCCGAGCAGTCCTCACACTCGAAGGCGTCAAAGCTGATGCTGTGTTCGCGTATCAACCTCCTTTCAACATCCTCGCGGTCTTTCTATTCATCCCGCTCAAGTTTGTCGTGAGCCCACGCTGGTTCCACAAGATTCACGTCACGGCAGTCAAGATCTTGAATCTCCCCCTATTGCTCATTATTGCTGTCGCTGAGCGCCGCCTGCTCTGGCCTTCTCAAACAATTGAAGATCCGACCGAGATCAAAGCTCCGCCACCAACAAAGAGCCAATTTTGGAAGAAGTGGCGGTTGACGGTTCACCGAGACCTTCGCGCTGTGTTCCAAGTCCCACCGCCTGATACTGTGCACGACGACATTGCGGTCGACGACGATCTCACACACCATCTTATCCGTAGGCAGTTCACGCGCGGCGGCACAAACGAGATAGAGCCTCGCAGTACGACCACTCCAGCTCGTCCCGATCCTGGAGACCGACGTCCGTCGCGAAGAGACTCCATGTTTCCAGGTATTCCGCCACAGAAGCTACGAGGATCCTTTTCCGATAACGACATGTTTGAAGGAAGCTCAGACAGACTGGCCGAAATGGAGAAAGCGATACGACGTATGGAAACTATGCTATCGCGCTTGGTGCCGTCTGTAGAAGACGCTATCAGTGACAGCGAGCTGGAGGAGAGTGGGACGTTGAGGGACAATACTGCCGAGTCTTCATTCAGGGGGGCGATCGATCAAGAGCTATAAGAAATGCAAGGTGTTTGGGTTTTATATAAGTTTGGCATACGATTACATAGAAGCACTGGTATAGCATTTGCATGATGTTTGTGTGATTTTTGCTTGACACTGATTAACCGGCACTGCTTGGAAGCACGCTCCTTTCAACACGCAGCCTACCTTGGGTTCTTTCCTCCGAATACAAACATCTTTTTATCTCTACGCTTCCACCAACATTTTTGTCAAAACATATGTTTTTTGTGACACTCCGAATATAACCTCTTCGAAATGTGCACAGTTACGTACTTCAAGCACAAAGAATGCAAGCACACCTGGGTCATTCTCACAGCACCCTGCGGACCCTTCATGGGCCTCAACAACTGCCCGACTTTCTGCGACGGCTCAGCCAAGGATGAGCCCAAGTTCTACCATACCAAGAGTCGACCTTGTCCTCGGTGCCAGATGCACGGTATCTATGACCGTAACTTGGTGCGCATGGTGGAGAGTATGGGACGGGGCATTAAATGGGGTGTTGGGCCTGATGCAGATGATTGGGGGTGTGAGGTGAAGTGCGTGATTCTTTGAGGGTATCGCAGAGGGCCTGTATGTGTGCTTGGGATATGTACATGGTGTGCTTTACTTCACCATGATCTAATCGAGGAAAATACATCTGTTACAGCCACCTGGTGAGTCGCATAACATCCTTCTGATTCAAAAATCTAACGCCAGCCATTCAGTCACTCCCTACTCATCCAACACTTGTCGCCTCAAACGCATTATGAATCTAACATTTCAAGACCTGCTCAAATTATTGGTTCACCGCACACTCGGATTTTGCTGCTATCGACGCTTTAGTGCTGGCATTTGCTTGATCTCAAGTGTATCACGTGCCATGCCCACTCAGCGCCAGTCGAAAGATTTCTGTCCGCCATCTCTTAACCTCATGTGAAGCCTCACCACCACTACAACATATTCTCAGGTTGGAAGCCATACATCATGCTTCCGACTCCAGACACATCGCATGTGCCCTATGAACGGGTATACGAACCTGCCGAAGACTCGTACCTCCTCTTAGATACGCTCTCGTCTGATTCAGAGACAGAATATCTCCAACAGGCCTTTCCTGATGTTGCGCCCCTTGTGGTGGAGGTCGGCACTGGCTCAGGTGTTGTCCTCGCTTTTGTCAATGCACATGCACAGAAACTATTCGGCACGCGCCATGTTCTTACGGCAGGAGTCGACATGAATGCCTTTGCATGCCATGCGACCGTCCAGACCGTTGCAAAGGCAGAGTGTGACAATCCCGACACGCACGCCTTATATATGGGTTCTTGCATGGGCGATCTCACAACACCGTGGCGCGAGGGCAGCATTGATGTACTCATTTTCAACCCACCATACGTGCCGACACCTGAAATGCCTGCCAGACCGGAGTCATTCACTGCCGATAATTTGGAAACCAGCGCAAAACCCTCCTTTGATGACGATTCATATCTTCTCGCATTATCCTACGCTGGCGGCTTAGATGGAATGGAAACAACAGACAGATTGATCGAGGCACTGCCCCAAACACTGTCCCACCGTGGCTGCGCATATCTCCTCCTCTGCGCCCAAAACAAGCCAGACCAAGTGAAGAGCCGGATAGAAGAATTCGGACCCGAATGGCGGGCTCGTACTGTTAGGACCAGTGGTAAGCAAGCTGGATGGGAGAAATTGCAAATCGTGCGGATATGGCGAGAATATACAGGAGTCGCAGAATGACAACAAGAAACTAGTAAAGACTTGAAGCGTGTAAGAGCATATATTCAGATATCTTTCCGTCAAAAGAAGCGATACCCACCCCACCAGCATTCATGCAGTTTTAATGGCCAAACAACCCGAACGCCAGGTTCCATTTAAAAGGTGATATCGTCGCCATATCGTAGTCACTTCCTACGACGCGATTCTGCGTCTCTCGTCTCTTCTGATCTTCCCCCCCTTCTCCTCTTTGTTGCCGTCCCTTCTCCTGTCTAAGGTCGTCCACCGCGTCCACGACCGCCGCCACCACCACGGCCGCGACCCCTGGGACCGCCTCTGCCTCGTGGTCCTCCTCGGCCGCCTCGCTCTGCCTCCTTGCGGGCCTTGTTCTTGGGCTTGGGCGCGTCGTCAATAAGCAGTGTGTCGAGAGGTAGTGAGTCGGGGAGAATGAAGTATCGGATTGTGGAGCCTCGGATGTTCATAGTATCGAGGGAGATAGGCTCCTGTCCCTTGATGGTCATCTTGACGGTGCGGAGGGCGGTGTTCATCTGGGGGGAGACGGAGGAGATGGTGCCATGGACGATGGTGCCTAGAAGTAAGTCAGTATATCCGCTCCCAACACTCAAGCAAGCTCTATGATGAGCCATAGCATCTCCCATACCATTTTTCAACTCAATTGTCACCGTCTCGTTGGCGCATTTCATCAAAAATCTAAGTATACCAGGTCAGTCCAGGAGCTCGTGCTTGAGAAGCTCAGCACAATCCAGGTGCAGCGCAAAGGGTGGTGTTATGCTTACCGAACGAGCTTCATCTTGCAAGTCAAAACTGGTTCTGCGCTTAAAATGCTTGTAGAATCTGTTGGTGGTGAAGTCGGAGGATATGGGGCGCGTCGTCGTGGAATTGATTCGGCGTGAGGCTGAGAGGCTGGCTATCACGACCACCTGGAATAGTCGGTCGGAAAAATCGAGGATCGGAGCTCCAGCTGCCAACACGTGACGTCGTGCCTGGGGAAGTGCCCCCGGGTAGGCGGGTTCCCAATCCCCATATTAACTTGACCCAATCTCATTGGTGTTTTGAGATAGGCACCTGCTTATCGATAAGATGATCGTGGTTCACTGCAAACAAAGTGGGAACAAACGCCCATAAATTGTAGCCTCGCCAACTTGAGCATGTCATCATACAAACTTCGCCTGTCGTTTATACCCCGGGGTTCTCCTCTTTCCCTTTATCTTCGACAGGATTCTCGGGGTCGGACTCCTTGATCATTTCCTTCCGATCTTATTTCGTCCTTCTTACACTGCCGATTTCGCTATTCACAACGCGCCCCGCCCTGAAAGCCTGCAACTTGCTTCCACCATTACCCCACCATCGAGACCAAGCGGAAGCTCATCGGAGCTCTCTTCTTTGCTTTGATACAACATAACTTCAGCTTTTAGCAATTCCTTAGCTAGGGTGATATCGACAGTCTGCACTGACGGACACCATGATCTCAGGAAGAGGAGGAGCTGGCGCTCGGGGGAGGATTCGGCCCCCTCGTCGCATTGTGCGTGTAAGTATGAACCTGGAACGAGGCTCGGAATTATGGGACAAATAACCTCTGATATGGATCGCAAACTAACACATGCCTGTAGCCCAATGAGCCTGGTGAAGGGTCTGACTTCGAGGCTTGCTGGAATATGCTTAAGGAAGCTCTCCGCGACATCCATATGAAGAACTGCAGCCGACTATCCTTCGAGGAACTCTACCGAGCCGCATACAAGATCGTACTCAAGAAGAAGGGCGAGGTCCTTTACGAGAGGGTGAAGGAGTTCGAGAAACAGTGGTTTGACGAACATGTTATTCCCAGAATTCGAGAACTGGTCAGTAAAAGCTTGATCAACATCGGTGTCGAACGAACCTCAGGGACATCGGTCAATGAGAGACGGCAGACTGGAGAGAGGTTTCTCACCGGTCTGCGCGACACATGGGAAGACCATAACATGTCCATGAATATGACGGCAGATATCCTCATGTATCTCGATCGCGGCTATACGCAGCTCGAAGCTCAGCGAATTCCCATTTTCGCCACCACCATTGCACTTTTCCGAGACCATATTTTACGATCATCTTTGAACACGAACACAAAAGAACAAGTAATGGACATCGTAATATCGGTTATACTTGACCAGATCGATATGGAGCGTGAGGGAGATATCATTGACCGAAATCTTCTGCGAGGCTGCAGTCGAATGCTTAGTAGTCTTTACGAGACCGAAGAGGAGAAGGAAAACGACAAATTATATATCACGGTTTTCGAGCCTCGCTTCCTCGAGAACAGCAAGACCTACTATGCCGCCGAGTGCGAGAAGCTGTTACGCGAATCGGATGCTGGGGCCTGGCTACGACACACTCAAACCCGATTGAATGAGGAAGTCGACCGATGCGGAACAACGATCGAACTGGAGACATTACCAAAGGTCACAGACACTATTGATCGGGAACTCATAGTTAAACATCTGGGGGAGTTCCTGGGTCTTGAAGGCAGTGGGTTGAAGTGGATGATCGACAACGACAAGGTTGATGACCTCTCCATTCTCTACAGGCTCATCTCCAGGGTCGACTCCAAGAAGACGACTTTGCGGGACATTCTACAGCGTCGTGTGGTTGAGCTCGGCCTGGAGATTGAGAAGGTTTTGAGGAACACCGATTTCTCGGCCGGCCAAGGGGAAGGAGACGAAGGTGGCGAAGGGGAAAAGACAAGAACCCTGAATCCCGCTGCGCAGCAGACAGCTGCTGCGATCAAATGGGTGGATGATGTGCTTCGTCTAAAGGACAAGTTTGATAACCTTTGGACTCGTTGCTTTCAAAACGACCTTATCATTCAAAGTGCCTTGACCAAGAGCTTTTCTGACTTTATCAACATGTTCAATCGGAGCTCTGAATATGTCTCTTTGTTTATTGATGACAACCTCAAGAGAGGAATCAAAGGCAAGACCGAGGCTGAAGTCGATGTCGTTCTAGAAAAGGCCATCATCTTGATCCGGTACCTTCAAGATAAGGATCTATTCCAAACATATTACCAGAGACATCTGGCAAGACGACTTCTCCATGGCAAGTCCGAGAGCCATGATGTAGAGAAGCAGATTATTTCTCGCATGAAGCAAGAACTTGGCCAACAGTTCACCAGCAAGTTTGAAGGCATGTTCAGAGATCTGGTCACGTCTTCTGAGCTGACTAGCGGCTATCGTGATCACATGCGTTCTGTCGGGGACGGTGGTAAGACCATCGACCTCAACATCAATGTTCTTACCACCAACTACTGGCCACCCGAAGTCATGGGTCGAAGTGCTCAGATTGGTGAGGCTTCTCGTGTTACATGCACGTACCCTCCCGACCTGCGACGACTCCAAGCGAGCTTTGAGCAATATTATCTGACTAACCGCAATGGACGCAAACTCACTTGGATCGGCACTACTGGCAGTTCAGATGTCAAATGTACATTCCCGGCCATCCCTGGAAAGTCCGGCACGCTATCAAAAGAGCGAAGGTACGAAATCAATGTGCCAACGTTCGCCATGGTCGTTCTGCTTCTC
This sequence comes from Fusarium sp. PT, assembly GCA_021020635.1. Taxonomy (NCBI): domain Eukaryota; kingdom Fungi; phylum Ascomycota; class Sordariomycetes; order Hypocreales; family Nectriaceae; genus Fusarium; species Fusarium sp. PT. The sequence goes on along the minus strand of JAHMRZ010000008.1, from coordinate 755,036 downwards.
TTCAACGACCTTGATGACGGCCAATCTTTGACATTTGAGGAGATTCAAGCGAAGACCAATATCTCGACACCAGATCTTATGAGGACATTAACTGCTATTGCTGTGGCACCAAAATCCCGTGTTCTGACAAAGGACCCAGCCAACAAGTCAGTAAAGAGTGGCGACAAGTTTGCCTTCAACGCTGCGTTCCAAAGCAAGGCCATGCGGATCAAGGCGCCCATCATCAACGCAGTGTCAAAGGTTGAAGACACGACGGAGAGAAAGAATACCGAGGACAAGAACAACCAAACAAGAGCTCACATAGTTGACGCTGCAATTGTTAGGATTATGAAGTACGTATTGAGATGTTTAAAATATCACCGCTTTAGAGACTAACCTGAACCTCGTAGGTCTCGAAAGGAACTTTCTCATTCGCAGCTCACCAGCGAAGTCCTTACACAGCTCTCGAGTCGTTTCAAACCCGAAATCTCGCTTGTAAAGAAGCGTATTGAGGATCTTATCGCAAGAGAGTATCTTGAACGGCCCGATGAAGACGATGCGCCAACTCTGTATCGTTATGTTGCCTAAACAACCAGACCTCAACTGCACGATCTTACGAATCATGAAACAGAAACCAGCATTTTCAAGGCTTGCATGGCGTTGGGATTACAGAATACCTACACTATTGACTTATGTGGCATAGTTGTGCATGGATGCTTTTGCTTGACCAGCGATGTTGGAAAGGCACATGGGGCAGGGAACGGGAAATAAGGGAAACTCGGCGGTTACCTTCAACATTACTAGAAAGAGAACTGCGCCATAAGATCGGCCCAGATATGGTAGTTGATAGGGAGTGTGGTTTAGAAAAATCTACGCCTTTCCCACTATAAGGAACTTCATGTGAAGCCCCCCTCGATATGTGACAAGTATGATCCATTTACATGCATCATGATGAATCGCCATCTGAGCGTAGTTATTTAATAAAGTCGTAACGCTAGAAAAAATGCCAGATCATCAATGAGAAAATATTTATGAATCCCATTCTCGAATGAAATCCCCAGACATCAAAGGGTTCTTATGTCCTTTGCTGTACAGGTTATGGAGGGTCACGTGACACTGCCTCACAGGGTGCTCACCTGTAGGCGCTATCATGATGGAGATCTCGCACCATCAACTATTCAAACCGCCTCCTGGGACGAACAAGCCCTCTCAGCATCTCGAAATCGGATATATCGACAAAATATCTCTCAAAAGGGCCCGATATCTCATTTAATTTGTCTCCGATAGCGACATAGACCCAAAAGAGTCACCGACAATATGCTCTTCTTTAGGTACCTCGCACCCTCGTTCATGTGATCAACGCCCTTGTTCTCGGACTAACACGCCATCTGAACAGCTTCTTCAAGACACTTATCGACCATGAGGTCACCGTAGAGCTCAAGAACGATATTCAGCTCAAGGGTATCCTCAAAAGCGTGGATCAGTACCTCAATATCAAGCTCGATGACATCCAAGTCGTTGAGGAGCTCAAGTACCCTCACCTGGTGCGTCACCCTGATTCCTGATCTATGCCGGTGTAAAATGGTGGCAACTTGTGACTAACCAGCGCTTTAGAGCTCTGTCAAGAATGTCTTTATTCGAGGCTCAGTCGTGAGATACGTCCACCTCCCCGGTGCGTCAGTTGACACGCAGCTGTTGGAGGACGCCACCCGAAGAGGTAAGTCATATATTTCCTCAAAAGAGAACTCTTAGACTTCTACAGTAAACTGACTTATTTTTCGTTATAGAAGCGGCAGCTCAACAAGCCAAGGCCAAATGAGCGGACCAAGTTAGTGGACGAGAAGGAGAATAAATCATGTCAGGATAACTTGCTGAAGAGAATGACAAATGGATCATGACCGGAATGGCTAAAAAGGGAGAATTCACCAGGCGTTCGCTCCTAATATGGATAATGAAACCGCTGTTTCCCTATTTCATTTCAGTCGTTCAGTACCTGAGTACAAAACAAGGGACCAGATTGAATGGGACATCATGATACAACCGACAAAGATTATTTCAATACTATGTGAAATTGGCTCAAAGGCCACCTTGCTCTAATACAAAACTCGCTCGCAAACATGCTATTTTGTCATTACAATCCTCATCACCAATATGCTCCGCCTGCGTTGTCAGGTTTACCATCCCATAGTTCCTCCTCAGAGATCTTATTGTCTTTGCTTTCGATAAGCGGCTTCACCAACCCTGCTCGCCTTCTTTCTGACAACCAGCGATCTATCCAGCCCTTCATCCGTTTTCGTGACTGGTCACTCCCCACGTTAACCGTGGGCACAACCTTTTCGATCCTCAGACTCATAACAAACATGGCTAGCTCTCGGAAACTACTGTGTTCCGAGTACGGCACTCCAAAGCACATGGCTTCCTTGGTGCTGCCCCTCTGTGGAATGAAGTCTTTATACCCAAACCGTGTTCGCCAATTTTTATCATGAAGAATCTGCTGAGTTTGGATGCTGCCCGGTGGAGTGTTGGCGCCGAATGATTTACCTGCTGGGCGGAAATTCCATCCGCTAGGACGCATTCCAACAATGCGACTGAAGTACGGTTTGTAGCTGTTGAGGTATTCTTGGAGAGTTTCCGCACGAATCTCCATCAACATCTGCATGTGTACTTGTGCCTCGAGAGGATCAGCCGTGAGAAGTGCCGAAAGTTCAGGATCGTCAAGTTGTTTGCATATCTTGATCTTGTTCGGTGATGCAAAGATCTTGGACTTGAGTGCCTTGGCGATAGATATGCATATGCGTTCTTTGCCAATCGAGTAAGTGCCGCAAATTACGAGCAGCCGCTGAGGAGGTTTCTTCGTGCCGTTGGCATCTCCCGACTCATCGGGTTTCGTGCTTGTAAAAAACTTATTGACAGTCGGTGTACCTCCTGCCTTTTCCCAGATGTCGTCCTTGCAGTTGGGATCAGGAGACATTGAACCGCAAAGGTCAGCGCAAGCTTTGATAACGTCATCCTGGGGTGGAAAAGAGTATCGCGGGTTGAGATATGTGGTGTCCAGGTAACAGATGTCAATCTTCTGTTGTTTGGTACTCCCAGAGATAGAATCGACAATCTCTGGCTTGAGAAGAGGATGTGCGATATGGGCAGGACAAGCTCGAAAGTCTCCGCAATGTAATATACGCTGCACACGACTGTTGACCCCTTGCTTCATTGTCTTCTCAAACAGAAAGAGGGAACTTCCTGGACAATGGTTTGCTGGTATCATAGTGACTGTTGCGCCTTCAGTCCCTGGAATATCGTAGGACTTGTCAAATTCGAGCTCCACGACCCATTTTGCTGCGGTACGAAGTTGATTTCTGACAAGGCTGCCAGTAACCTTACTGCAGTATATAGGCCCATGGCACCATTTTGCGGTGAGACCGATGTAGTGATCACTGTGAAAATGGCTTAAGAAGTATGCTTTGCAACCCTGAACGGCACCGTAGCGGAATGCATCCACACAAATAGAGAACCCAGGCATAATCTTGTAAAAAGGACATGTCCTCTCGTAAGCTTGCTTTCCTCGAGATGCATTTTCGGCGGCGGCAGCCTCCTGCCAAGCTGAATCTTCGGCATTATTGGACATGAGTTTAGAAAAGGCCGATTTTGATGCGGGACCAGAACTCTTTATCTCGATGGGGTTGGCTTGACCGGGTCTGGGAACAGCAGCTCGTGCAAATCTTGTACTTAAGCTGGTTGATTCGATTTCGGGTGTAGCAGCCTGCTTCGGTGCTATACTTTTCTCCGGCGTTGCTTTCTCCTTCTTTGGTAAAGGAATTGGGTGTCCATCAAGACAGGAATTAACATGCCGCGTTGCCTCATCTACTGAGACCCCTGCCAGACTACCATTACAAATAGGGCAGCTCTCCGTCATAGAGTCATCGTCGAGGGGATCGTCGGCCAGATCCTCACTTGAGATTCCAGCTTCCTCCGCCTCCACCCTGGCTTGCTCTTTCATCAAGCGCATCACCCGCATTTCTTCCCCCTCGAGGTCGTTTAAGTCGTTCAATTCTTCGTCTGCTATTTCTCCGAGATCGCTAAATTGTTGATATGTCGAATCTTCCTGTTTCAAGGTCGGGGTCCTGTCATCTGTCTCTTTCTTTTCATCGTCCTTAGTAAAACCGTCCGTCCGGACCTTGCGAGGTGGGGTAAGCTCCGTACATTGGCCAGTGTTTTCAGGCTTGTTGTTTGCGATCTTAGCCTCGTCTTCGGGTTCATCCTCGCTGTCCGAGTCCATCACGAAGGGCGTCTTGATCTTGGGTTTTGTTGGCTTCTGGCGAGACTCGGCATCATCCTTGACTGGCGATGAACGGTCTTCTGGTATCACCACCTCTTCGCTCTTGATTGAAGCCTCTGTCTTGGTTATTGGCTCGGGCTCTTGGCTGAGTTTCCGCCTCTTGACAGGCGATTCGGCTTCATTGTATCGAACCGAATTGTCGGCGTCATCGGCAGTGTAGAGATCCTCGGTCTCGATGGCGTCCGGAGCAGCTCCTAGAAAAAGAGAGGCTTCATGCTTCTCGGCTTTCTTGAAAAAGCTAAGAATACTTTGATTGGCCTTGACCGGTTTCTTTGAGAGGTGTGAGGCAGCAGGTGCCTTCTTTGGTGTATGAGATCGACTCGATTTCTTTGGGGCGACCATTGTGTGAGAAGTAGGTAAAATTGTAAAAGGTAGAAAGATAGCCACTCTAGGCCATCAAAAGTTAAAAGTATACAGTTTTGCCAACAACAAAATAGAAAAGAAAAGCAGGTAGCTGTCCCAGGTTGAGTTACACTATGTATCGGCTGGTGATGCCCTGGGAAAATGGCAAGGGGTCGACCTGAAGTGGGATGAGTTTGTACTTTACGCGGAGACGCGATGGGTGGCGAGAAGGGCATCGCGTTATCACGTGACGATAGTAGAGCTGAGACATCCGCCACTTGGTGAGGTACCATAAATCATCTCGAAGTGATAACTGGATTTAAAACAGTATACCATGATGATGCTTCATTCTTCCATGTTTTGTCCATAAACAAGTCAGTGTGGTTCTACGCAGATATATTCATGATCTTGAACAGGAGTTTAGTCCAGTTTTAGCACCCAACGTCAATGATACACCTATGAAACAAGACTTGTCCAATGCCACAGACGACAATCGGTGGTGGTGAAAGACGCTAATTATTCAACTACTCATTCCGTCACAGATTGGAATCGCCTCTCGCAATCGCAAAATATCACCCAGCTTTTCGATTTGCAATATTTGAGCTGATATCCTTATTTGTCCTCTAACGTCGGTTCATATACATCAATTTTGACCTAATCACAAGAACGTAACTCGTTTCTCTCCATTTCAGTTACATTTACTCCGTATATACCTTATATCAGGGACATATCCGCAGTTATGTTCCGAACGACTGCCCAAATACACCACACATCACCCATTCCGTCGGGCGCGACAGCTTCGAAAGCAATTGAGATGCTTCACGATCATGTCTTTTTCTTAAAATGCAATCCCTACATGATCAAGCACGAAGCCTTGCCAGTTCCTGAGCCTGCTCCCTCGTGCCCTGGCACGCTCAAAGTCAGGCCCATTGCGCCACCAGACTGTTATACCGTCACAGATAGAATCCAGGCCTTGCCCGCTGGGATCTGGGACTCCGACGTGATCAGCACATACGAGTTCTTCAACCTTGAAAGAGGTGTCTTTGTGAGGACGCGAGGTCCAATGGGGCTAGTGCTCGAGACGGTGTGGCAGATTGAAGAAGCTGCTGATGGAAGCTTGGAGATAGTGGAGAACGTCGAGATCTCATGCTCCAGGTTGATGATTGGTATGATTAAAAGCTCGTGTGAGTCTGGATGGAAAGGGGTTCATGGAAAGATGCTTGACAGGCTTGGGGAGTCCCCATAGGCAGGCAGCCACACGGGTGAAAGTGTTACAAGTGGCTCTTTAAGCAACAGTTAGAAACTTCCATCAACGGCCTTACAGGAATCATGTGAGATGATTTGGAACTCATACGGCTTGCGACAGCTGTGGTTTTCCGTCTCTTGAGAGAGTATTGGCCGACTGTTTTCTCTCAGCTCCCAACTAATTATCATTTTACCTTAAATTCTCATCAGCAAGGTTTTCCACTTCTCAAGTACGGCTTATGGTGACTCGTTATGTTATCGCTCCTGTCCAATTTTTGCTCGTTTTGAAGCAGTAATATGCCTAGACATCGATGATCACCCAATGATTATTGGAACGTGGGTCTAGGCAACAATCACAAACCCCAGTGTCAGCGGGCAAAGTTTCTAGGCAGCCATATTAGCCTAGCAGACTTGCACATACTTTCTCTGCAAGTTTCTCGTGAGATCCAGAAATGGTAGCTGATGAGTCACTTTTGTCCTCAGTATCGAGGTTCAAGTTCACGTAATTTGGGTATAAAAGGAACATGTCCTCCCAACTTCTGGTCGCTTTTCTTTTCCTTTCTCTCCAGTTTCTTTTGCCGTATGGCTTAGATACATGTGTAGTATATGTTCTTGTCTAGGTTAACCCCTGGCACAGGCCAAACTGCTGGCCTTAGGATATTACCCAAATTTTTGTTCATTGGGAATGTGTTGACTGCGCTTGCGTTGTTGAACCATTTTCATGGTGTCCTTGGTATTACACTGTTTCCAAGCGACGCCTATGGCTCTGTTTTTAGAACCAATATGTTGTCTTTCATTGCATTTTCGCTGGTTGAACCAGCGGTGTGAAGAAGGGCACTGAACAAATTATCACTCAACATCTTTTTGTTTGGTGATTGACCGAGGAAGAAGGGAGGAGGAAAAGCACGGTCACTGACTCTTTCAAGTTCGCATCAAAAGGTGACAGCATAGGGAACATACGAGGTCAGAATTGCGGGTCTGCTAGATAAAGAGCTTGATAAGTTCCTATAAGAATGATTAAAATATAAATGATAAAGTCGTCGAAGTTCAGATAGGTCCTCAATACAAGCATGATTCACAAGCCACTCTTCACCTCCACTGCTGCGCCACACGCCTCATGATCCTCGTTCATTGGCTACCACCGGAACCTGCACCTGCAACATGGGGAAAAGCGGCAAGGGCCCCCTTTCCAACTGTGCAACATTGCATGTTACAATAACAAGCTCAAGTCTTTTTATTTCAACATCACCAGAACATCTCCTCAATACTCATCAACGCTCGCCTTAATCTTGGAGGATTTCGGCCGGCCCATTTCCTTCACATTCTTGCTCTTATTTACGCCACGCGATCAATCTATCATGAAGTAAATCAACCAGGCACATCGGCTCTAGATTCAAGCTCTATTTGCGTTAGCTTAGTTGCATTCTATCCCCTGCTAAGCAACCCACGACAGGCCTGACAACGTTGATCACCATGGCGTCGCTTCAGGTTAGGGGACCAGACTCCTCAGTCTCAAAGCAAAAAGCAATCGAAGATGCAAAGAAAATGCAAAAGCTCGTCACTGAGCAGAGCTCAAAGGAAGGGAAAGACCCTCCCCCATATCGCCTTTCGGAGCTTATCGGCAAGGGTAGTTTTGGGCGAGTATACAAAGCCACTGCTCTAACAACGAATAAACTTGTTGCTGTCAAGATTATTGACATCGAGGAGAGTGATACTGTCAACCCTCGGCTTGCCGATACTTACAACGATTTACTCAAAGAGATCGGTGCCCTGCAACTTCTCAGTGCAAGTGGCGCCAAGAATATCAACCATGTCCTTGACGCTCTCCCTGTTGGACAGTCTATGTGGATGATCACAGAGTATTGCGCTGGAGGCAGTGTGTCTACACTTATGAAACCGACTGCGCCCGGTGGTCTGCAGGAGAAATGGATCATTCCCATTCTCCGTGAGGTGGCCGAGGCTATTTATTGGGTTCACGGTCAAGGTATAATACACCGAGATATCAAGTGTGCAAACATTCTGGTCACGGAAGAAGGAGATGTTCAACTTTGTGACTTTGGAGTTGCTGGTGTCATCGAAACAAAATTCGACAAACGGTCTACTGTTATTGGCACGCCCCATTGGATGGCCCCCGAGCTTTTCGTTTCTTCTGCTTCCTATGGAACAGAGGTAGACATCTGGGCTTTTGGCGCTATGGTTTATGAGATCGCCTCAGGCCTGCCCCCTAGTGTGGCAGCAGGCATGCTGGACGTCGCCAGGCTAGGATCCTACCTCAAGCAACATATTCCTCGTCTTGAGGGTGATCAATATTCTCAAGGCTTGAAGGACCTTGTGGCGTTTTGCTTGGTGGACGACCCCAAGAAACGACCCACAGTCGAAGAAATTCAGCAGCATAGGTACTTGCACAACACACAGGATTTGTATCCTTCATCGGACCTGGGACATTTAGTTAAAGGCTACAAAGTCTGGGAGGCACAGGGTGGTGTTCGCAAGTCTCTCTTCTCTGCAGGGGGAGCTCAGGGCCCTTCTGATCTCGCTTTCCAGGCATTCGGCAACGACGAGTGGAACTTCAGTACGACTGCTGCGTTCGACCAACAGGTTCTCCAGAACGGGGATGTCCAGGCAGTCTTTGATGTCTACGGCTCCAACGTCGATTTCAAGCAGGACGGGTTTGACGATGCTTCTCGAACTCAGAAGCCAAAAGCACGTCGACGTCCGCCCCCTCATCTCCCTTCTGTCAAGGCTCCTCTGGAGAAGCTCTTTGACCCGAACACGATATCGAATTACGAGGACAATTCGCGAGCATACTATGGACGCCCTTTTCTTCCAACGGTCGATTTTACCCCTCCCCCTCCTGTTCCTGCTCCTCCTGCATCCGATCTGCCCTTGCGAGACGACTCGTCACAATCTCCTGGCGTAAGAGAATCTCTGATCGACCTCGACATGTCTTTAGATGGTAGCAACCTCTCTGAATTTGTCGATCTGAACACTATCAGGGCAGGAGACCCAAGAGCATCTACTGATTACGATTTTGGTGACATTTCTTATAACAAGCCACCACTCAGTGACCCCGCAGATATGAGTATGAGCAACAATCGCAGAACACGAGACTGGAAGTTTCCCTCAATGGATCCGCCCCCGCCTGCGTCCGCAAACCCAGAGATGTTCAGGTTTCCCTTCAATGATGATCAGGGGCCAAGCACTAGTCGTCTTATTCACCCTCCTACAGAACCCATCCAACCCTCGGCCCATTTCGACGATCTTGCCGTGCCCTCGCCAGTAAACAACCGAGTATCAACAGGTAGTCTTATTGACTTGGACATGAGTCTAGCTGATCCTATTCCCATGGGCGATTATACTAGGCCGTCCACATCACACTCTGATGTGGGATCCTTGGCCGGCTCAGAGCTTGGTGGGGCAGACCCATTTCAGCTGGAAAAGCATGCCTCTCTTTATATCATGCCCAACGGTATACGGGAGCCCTCTATATATGTTTCCGATGATTCTGATTTTGCAAATGCTGTTGCGGACCTCTCTCTCAACAATACCCAGCGTCATGATCCTCAAATGACCTACCAGCAGACTCAAGTACCTCTGTTCCAGCAGCGATTGGCCCAGCCTCAACCTCCCCAGATAAATGGGAACGCCATGACCGAGAGACCGTACTCCCTGAGCGAGTTTGCTGATACGGACCCTGAATCGTTCGCTCCTCATACGCTGGCTGCCCCTGAGCTTCCACTTCAACCTCCTCCACTTCAACCTCAAATGGATCGCTCACCTGTCCAGGATGACTACCCCCGTTCTTACCAGCAGCAGCCATTCCTCCCGCCTGCGCCCACTGCGCCCTCGCCTCAGGTCATGGAAGGCCAGGCCTCGTCGGAACACGTTAAGGAGGAGCTTCGACGTATGGCCATGAGCCTGAGCGATCATCTCAGTCAAGCGAACACTTACTTGTCGGGACTGCCACTCAGGAGAGCAAGCACGACCAGGGTCGAGTCGGTTGAAACACCTTAATGTGACTTCTCTTATGCATTTGAGCATGGAGAAGATAATAATCTGACATTTTGAGCGAGGGAATTACTTGGTTTCAGTAACGAAAGCCAGTTAAAGTGGGTGGTGTTCAACATGATGTACAATTGGTCATAGGCCAATTATGAATAAAATGTGAAATTATGCTGTACTTTACTCTTGCTTCTAATTTGATCCTATTGGAATCCAATCATGTCTCCCATTAGTAAAGCTTGATATTTTTCGATGGCTTCTCCTATCCTGATCAGCACGCCTGCTGACAGCATCTTGACCTCGTTCTCCTCTCCTCCGTCTTCTCCTCTTGTCTTCTCAAACACCATTGCAACCCACTCTCTTGTTTCCATCACTTCTCTGCCTTGGTTCTCACAGAGTCGACGCATATCCCCGCCGTTTACTTCCAGAAGCGATGCCATGGCGACTAACCAGCCCTTCATGGCACCGAGGTCACCCAAGACGTGCACACGCACGCCCAGAAGAAGATCCCATAATTCGGCGGTCAGTTGCGGCAGGGAAAGTGTTGAAGGTCCTGCTGAATGGATCACAATGCCCAGGGTTTGCAAGTAAAGTGCTAGAAGTGCGTGGTTGAGAATAATCGGCTTCGCAGAACGGAGAGCGACTTGAAAATGGGCGGTAAGCGGGGAGAAGAAAGACGTAGCGAGGAGAGCCGCCGTGGTGTTGGGAATGGCGCGCACTCGGGGTTTGGACTTCGTCTTTGACTTATAACGCGCTGTGAAAGTCTGGAGCTTCAACACGTCAGGTCCTGTATTGGAATCGGCCGCTTCTGCGGCGAGTGGAGCAAGAAATGAAGATGTCAGTGACTGTGAGATAGTATCAAGAGCATTTGACGGAAGTGCTTTTAGCTTAGAAGAGGGTAGAGCTCTGTTTTCGTTGGTGGAATCGAGGTAAAGTTGCTCCATCTTTTCAGGCAGTCGCTTTGAAGGAAAGGAAGCAGCCGACTTGTACTCAGATGCTTCAAACCCTGCCAGTTCCCGGGCTGAGAGACCCAGAGTGATGAGGACTGATGTTCGTTGGTGGAGGGAATAATCGCCCTCGAAAAAGGTGCGGGCAAACCAAGGGGCCATGGTCTTTGGCTGAGAGACCACCAAAGCCACCATACCTTGCAAGCGCAGGTCCTGGAAGTTCTCGATCTCAAACTTGTCTTGGATTCCCACTAAAAGCCCAGCCAACTCAACGGCATGGAAACTAACTTCGGTACCATAATTCGTCTTGCGTCTGATGAGAACTGGTGCGGTCTGGAGGGCGAGTACTTGTTTGTCGTAAGATTCAGAATCCCTAAGATACGAGACGAGGTCTCTGATATAGACAGGCGGTTTGGGTTTGTTGCGCTGGACAAGTGTCGCATCATCATCTGAGTCCTCAGGGTCAGAGTCCTTGGAATAAGGGGCAAGATCTTCATCGTCATCTGACGAATCGACTTCTTCGATTATGGCCTTTGGTTTGGGTTCCGTGACAATCGACTTCTTTTTCTGCTTGGTCTTCTTCTGTATAGTCTTGTTTGGCGTTACCAGTTTCCGCTTCAGAGGTATGGCCTCAGTCTCGAGGCTCGATAGAATAGGATCAATAGATCCAATAGGGTCGGAGACCTTGGTCAAACCCTTCAAATGCTTTGCTTCCTCTGTTTCTGTCTGCACCATCTTGAAGTCAAGTCTCTTCTTATTGTCGTCGACAAGGGCAGAGAGGGATTCGCCCACAACAAGTCCAAGAAACTGAGCCCTGGATTGCGTTGATCTGATTCGGTTGGAGATAGTGGTCATGTAGGTGCCAACTCGCATGAGTAACGTCAGTTTGATGGGAGATATCCGGTGCACGTAGCCAGCCGTAAGGAGTAAAATCTGGGTATGTACTAGAGAATGTTAGTGAACTAGGATTTTAATGTATCAGTAAACTCTTACCATCTTGTTGAAGGATTGCAGAATGCTTGATGTACAGCTCGTCTCCAAACTGCGCAAGACTCTTTTCTAGTACGGCGATGATGGCGTCTCGGTCTTGTGCGAGTGCAGCCACAACAGCCCGCCGAATGCCAATTCCGTCGCCAAGTCCGGCACCAGACGAAGATGCACACCAGTTTATAAGTACTTCTCTTCTCGTTGCATCGTTCAAGGCTAGTTCCTTAAGAAGCTGGGCCACTGCAGAGACCTTGTCGTCAGGGGATGTATCATCTAAGCTTAGACCTTGTAGGTGTTTCTGTGAGAGATGATGAAGTAGAAGATGGATGATCTTTTTATATGTCCGTGGCTGGCTAAGAGCAAACTGTGTAAATGCTGAGACCGAACTTTCTGGGGAAAGAAGAAGTCGATCAATCACAATTTTGATGAGATTTTCTGTAGCACGATGGTAAGAAGTTATTGCTAAGAACAATGGCAAGACAACTTACCTGAATGGTGCAGAGATAGCGACCTCTGGAACAGCTCGGAAGAAAATGTCATGGCATCTGCTTCAGGAGATGAAATGGCCCATGAGACAATAGCGTTTCCTATCCATGTGCTATATTGTAGTCCATCGCCGACCCACTGCGTACCATCACGAACTTTATCGCGCCCGATGATCTCTAGAGCTTCTGCAGAAGTTGATACAATTTGGCCATTGGTGAGGATAGAGTTCAGCTTTTGAGACTGAACTCTCTGCAGAGCAGTGTTGGCTATTGACCTGGTTGATTCAGACCATATGGCAGGGATTGATCCATCAGTCTCAAGAATAGCAGAGAGAACGCTCAGAAGAATGCCAAGATTCAGGGACAGGTCAGTCCTTCTGTCTTCCTTTCCTCCTAAGCGTGCTTCTTGGATGAGAGCTCTGATTTGCGTGATCACCGCGTTGAGACCAGTCAGACTGCGAAGGCAGCTAATCAAAAGGCCTGCGTCTGATGGAAGTGCTACATTGTTATGGGCATCGCCATCGGTAGTTCCTTCAAGTAGCAGAGTCCAGTAGTTTGGCGCAATTTCGGTGACGAGCAAGTGTATGATCGATGCATTCTTGGGACTGGGCGCTGAGAATGAAAAGCCATCAGACGCAGTTCTGTGGCTACTAATAAATTGCAGGACTGAAATGAGACTATCGTAGTCCGGTTGGCCTTTAAGAGCATTCACAGCATCATCAGCTGTAGAGATGACACTGGGCTTCCTCGGTTCCTCCTGCGAAGAAGCTGTTTTGACCTCTCTAAAAAGCGGCTCAGGTTCGTTCCGAGGCTTAAGATAGGTAGTGCTCACGGGTGTAAGAAGATCGTCCATTTTGATTACTGACAAGCCAAGTCGCTGGTCAGTGGATAAGAGGAGAGGTTTCCTTCCAAAAAGCAGTTTTTCATGACTCTTTTATAATATAGCTTGTCAAGCTGAAGGTTGAAGTCAAGTCAGGAATTCCTTAGAATACTGCCTGGCACTGAAGTTAACGCAAGGTGACCCCACCTTCACCGAGACTCACCGAGACTCACCGAGCCACCTCAGACAGCTCAGCTCTAGGCAATGACGATCCTCCCCCACGCACGGATCCTACGCAAACAGACAAAGCTGGAACTTTCACCTCACAACCTCTGCATATACACTTATCTAATCATCACTTTAGATACCCATTGAAATACCAGAATATGGGTTCTGAAATTGATTCTGCCGCTGGTGGCTACGAGGACATGCGATGGTAAAGGCTGCTTTCCTATGACCTACTGTAGCTCTTAGAACCGCCAACCGCTGACCGTGAGCATAGGAAATATCTCGACCAGATCCGCCGCAATGCAGGGCCCTATACCGATCCCGACGCCACTGCACCTGAGTTTCTCGCTCAATTTGAAAAGTTCAAGATTCTGTAAGCATTGTAGTGTCCCTCCTGCACCACCGGGGAAATCAAGCTAACCTCTCACAGCGTCATGTCAGTTGCGCTCCCTCGAGCTTCAATGGCAGGCTTACTGATTTAGCGAACAGCGGTGCGGGCGGGTTAGGATGCGAGATTCTCAAGAACCTCGCAATGTCCAGATTCAAGAACATTCACGTAATAGATATGGGTTTGTTGATGATTCGCAAGCTGCTATGAACTCTTAGCTCACCTTGCCTTAGATACCATTGACATATCAAACCTCAACCGCCAGTTCCTGTTCCGAAAGGATGATGTCGGAAAATACAAAGCCGAGGTCGCCGCCGCGTTCGTTGAAAAGAGAGTCAAGGGCGTCTCCATTACAGCCCACAACAATCGTATCCAGGACTTTGACGAAGAGTTTTACAAGCAGTTTCAGCTTGTTATTTGTGGACTAGACAGTATCGAGGCCCGCCGTTGGATCAATGCCATGCTAGTTTCTATTGCGGAAGAAGCTGAGGATCCCGACGCGATAAAACCACTTATCGACGGCGGCACTGAAGGCTTCAAAGGCCAGGCACGAGTCGTACTACCATCCATAACCTCCTGCATTGAGTGTCAGCTGGATATGCACGCCCCCCGCGCCGCCGTCCCTCTATGTACCATCGCCTCGATCCCTCGACAACCTGAGCATTGTGTCGAGTGGGCTCACGTTATTGCATGGGAGCAGGAGAAGCCGTTCCCAAAGCTGGACAAGGATGACCCTGAGCATGTTACTTGGCTGTTCCAGAAGGCCCTAACTCGCGCAGAGGAGTTTGGGATACCAGGTGTCACTTATTCCCTAACACAAGGAACCATCAAAAACATCATTCCAGCTATTGCATCTACCAATGCCATCATCGCCGCCGCATGCTGCAATGAAGCCTTCAAGATTGCCACAACGTCAGCACCATGTCTTGGTTTCGACACAAATTATATGATGTACTCGGGCAACGATAGCATCTACACATACACCTTCAAGCACGAGAAGAAGGATGACTGCCCTGTCTGCGGACGCCAGGCTCGCCCGCTGGAAGTCGACCCTAAAGCCACATTGCAGGAGCTGATCGACTCATTTGCCATTCGCCCTGAAGCTCAGTTAAAGAAGCCGTCAATTCGTGCTGAAGGGAAGACGTTGTATATGCAGTTTCCTCCAGGTTTAGAGGAGCAGACACGTCCGAACTTGAGCAAGACGCTTAAGGAGCTTGGACTTGAGGATGGACAGCAGGTTGTGGTCACTGATCCTGCATTCCCTCTCGAGTTCAACTTTTACTTTAAATTCAAAACAGCTTCCTGATTCGCGGCCAACAGGCTGATCAGTGAAGGGCGTTCGGGTTTTTGGGCATCTTTCGGCGTTGGACATGTCAATGAGAGATCTGCGGTGGAGACAGATGAGAGAATAGAGTATTATACGTTGTCATGGGGTAGAGGTCGGTTGACGAATATTATGATGTGGTCATGGTATCATTCCTTTTTATCTAACCGTAGAGACCGCAGAAAATAAATCAACCAAAAATTACGACACAGCGCCGAGAAAGACCCCAAATCCCCTTTTGATGCGCTAGATAAATTACCTCGCCATATTAATGACCTGCTGCTCGAGCTTCTTGCACTTTAGCTTCAGATGCTTAACTGACTCGAGGAAGAGCTCATCGCTATCCCACTGTCCCGTGCTCTCGATAGAGAAGATGAAGTGATCCCGTCTTCGGCCTAGCTTCACCTTGCCCTCAAACTCCTCGTGTCGTAAAGCCTCGCGGCTGACAGTGTCCTTCATAGCATCCACAACCACAGCCTTGGTCTCGCCCTCCTGGCCCTCATAGCCGCTGCCAGATCGACCGGCTTCCTCGGATGTGACCTTTTCAAGACCAATAACGCCCTTGGGGAAACACTTGGCGAACTTTTCAGCATCGGCTCCCAAAATGGGCTTCGTAATCGTGATCGTAGGTAGAAGGCGGTAGGAAGCTGTTGCGACTGGGGAGAATTTGGCGTGGTCAGAGCCGACACCCTTGTGCATGTGCATAGCAAGGTTAATGGTCTGTCGGGGCCGTAGCTTGGCAATCAAGATATCTGGGTTCGTGGGCGCAATAGCATCCTCGCCGCTGAAGTACTCAATCTGCTTGCCAGTAGGGACGAAAACAATGTCGCGCGCATAGACGTGCGCATTGTGGTAAGCTTTCAGAGGGTCGTTCTCGGCAGGCGAAGCATCGTCGTTGACGGTACAAGTGACATTAAGCTCGAGGCGGACCGTGTTCCAGTCAAAGCAGCCGGCATAAGGGTCCTCGCCAGTCTCTGGCTTCTTATGCCACTTGAGGAAGCTGTGCAGGCCCTCGCGACCGCCCTTGAAGGGAATGAGACCAAGGCGATGGGCAAGAACCTCGTCCTGGATAACCGAGGTGTTGTTCTCGATATAGACGTTCTCAATAGCGAGGGTGGGGATTTCGGAAAGAAGGATACGACGGAAAGCGTTTGCGAGCGAGGCGTCGATTCCGACGAGGGAGAAAGAGGAGAGGAACTGGTCGTTCTGGTGGAAATTCACCGAAAAGGCGTCACGGAAGCGATCGAGCGTGAAGGCAAAGTCCTCGCCGGGGTAGTGGCCAGGGTAATCGGTGGATGAGATGTCCGTGACGGTTTCCTTATTGATGCCGACGGTCTGCGCGCGCAAAAGTTAGATTCAGACAAATTTCTGAACGAATTAATTGGTCTTTTACCTGTCGGCGCGCAATATCCTCCTCGGTGGGAGCGTTTCTCCACGCAGCCTGCTGTGTGGGAGCCATTGTGGTGGTTGTGATGTGTATCCAAGCAAGTAAAAAGAATACTGGTGGTGATGGTATCAGTGGTGGTGAGCGAAGCAAACAATAATTTTTTGATGCCCCTCTGAGGTGAAGGCTCGGTGAGTTGCAGGTGAAGAAAGTGGGTTCACATCGGTGAAAAAAGAAGTGGACCCGAATTGAAAAAAGATGCAGGCGCGAGGGACGGCGCATGGCCCCACTCGCCTCCGAGACTACCGATTGCGGGGCCTCATGCTTCGGTGGTTGTCGGCTTCAAACGGGCTCCACTCACGAGGAAACCGGAGTCTGGGCTGTAAAAGCAACAGGTACGTACCTAGGATGAGAACATGGTCTGATGGGTGTAGCAATATCAGTCGAGGCTGCTTTGCGGCTGCTTTGCATGAGCGCAAGGCCTATTAAATTTATAGCGAGGTAAATGATGTTATAATATTGATTGCATCTGACACTGCCATTTCCATGTCACATCGCCTCTTGCCGAGCGAGTTCGGCTTGTCCTCACCTGATGAACAAAATATAGGCCCTTGGGATCTCGCTTACACCCGAAGCTTTTCATCCAAGCTTCCTGAATCTCTGTCCAGGATGCCGAGATTGGTCCCCTGCTTCTCCGTACTCGGCAGGCCTTTGTAGAGCAGATAGACTCACTCACCGGGCCGGCCTCTGGAAAGGTAGATCAGCACACCCAATCACTCCGCGTGCATCGCCAGATGCCCTGTTCCTACACAGGGTTTCTCCCATTGTAGTTGCAGCGCATTTCCTCCTCCTCGCTCCAAGGGTCACGCGCATGCTGTTCCCCCGCTGAGATATACCATCACCTCCCTGTCCGAGCAATCCGTGCGACGTCAGAACCGCCCAGTTAAACTCTGAACCTTCGATAAATCCCTGCTCTATCTGTAAATCGATGCCGGTCACACGTGCAAGTGAAGGTGCTGCAAGTCAATCACCAGAGCACAGCCGGTCCGGCCATGTCAGTGTTTGTAATGTCATGTAGTCAAGTTGTTTCTGCTCAATATTAAGTATATAATCCTCCTCAACATCCCTCCTACTCTTCGAAGTTTACCATTGGTATCATCATCTTACAGCAAGCAAGCAATTGGTTTCAAGAACTATATCAAAACCTCACCAACAACTTCAATCGCATCAAACTCAAGTCGTAACAGCTTCCTATCCCCAAAATGCTCTCCTTCGTCAAGTATGTGACCCAACCCTTGCTCAAGAATTACTGGGCTAACAACAACTCTTCAGCTACACTCCTCGTACTCACCCTGAGCACAAGAATAAGGAGCATTGCCGCGTCCACTCTAACCCATCCAACATCCCTCGCGATGTCTCCAAAAATACTTCAACCGTAGACCCCAAGGCCGCAGTTCCACGATCTGCTGCTCCACCTACGCCTGGGACTTGAACAGTTGAGAGAAGAGTTCGTCTCCGACGCTTGTCTCAACAGAATCGACGTTCGACAATACCCGAGGAATTAAAAAGGTGTTCAGGTGGATAATAAATTGGTTATATATGAATAATGGAGTCCGGTTATGTTATTTTTCAGTTGACCTTGTAATAACATCAGGCTTTGTCTCAAGAAAAAGCAGGTTGGGAACACCCGTGGGCAAAAAATACATTAGCTACCTGAGCAGCTTCTCTGGCCAATTGATACACTATTTAATCTCTAAACTACAGTTGATTGCTTGTCTCATGTCCTATTCATACTCAAATTCTTAGTTGCCTTTAGAATGTCCATCCCATTCTCCTCTTTCTTGATTACTCGATATCCTCCATGTTCCAAACACTGACGCCCCTTTTCTCAACGCTGCTCTTCAGCTTGCCCAGAACAGCCTGTCGACGCGCTCTCTTTTCCATCAAATCACCCTTCTCCTCCCGGCTGAAACCACTAAGCTTCTTGCGCGGGGGGGTGGCTCGCATAGATGCACCCAGCGACATACTACCTGCGAAGCTATGGCGCAGGTTGCGTACAGGCGTTCCTTCAGGAGAAAACATGACACTTCTTCTTCCCTGCGGCGTCACCATTGGGGAGCCTTCTCGGCTTGTGGGATTGAGAGTAACCTTGCGTAGCTGATTCTCAAGCACGTCGATATCTCCACTGCGCTTTTCTACCATGGCCGTCATCTTACTGATAGTACGGATCACCGCGTCGACCGTGGGTACGTTTGCTTTGCCCTTGCCAGAGCCGCTTGACACAGATGCGATTCTGGTCTTCAACAGCGTCAATGCTTCTTCTGCTTCAGCCAAGAGCTTCGAGAACTTGGCAAACTCCCGTCTTAGTTCATTCTGTTGTGTTGCTTGCTCCGCACTCAGGGGCATTGATCGCGTCACTTCAGCCTGGTCTGGATCGGTTCTGATCATGAGGATCTGCTTCAGGTCTTCCTGTTTAGCCCGGAGGCGGTGCATATCCCGGGTGAGTTCGTGGCATGCATCGAGTTTATCGTCCAAGTCACGAACACGCCCATCCTCAAGATCAGCGTATAGTTCACTATCCAAAACATCTCCTAGCTCATCGATTTCGCAAAGAACCCAGTCTTCAGGGGCATCGAGGTCCTCTTTGCTACGTCCACCTTGCTTGCGGTTATCGGTGTGGCCCTTGATGAATGATTTCACGGTTCGTGCATTCAGACCAAGGGTATCAATCATGGAGTTGATATCTCGGTAAACAGCTTCAACTTGGCTTGGAATGCTTTCCTTGGCAGGGGGAGCGACGTTCGAATGGGCAATAAACTCATCCATGGTCAGGCTTCCTTCAACCTCTGACGCCAAGAGCCTCTGGACCTCGTCGTCATCTTCGTCGACCAATGGCTGAGTCTCTGCGGCTTCCTGCTTGGCCTTCAACTTGCGATGCTGAGCCACAAACGGATCTTCTGTTGAGCGACCATCTCTGCTGGTAATAGACGCACCCATCTGAGACTGCCTGGCGCCGAGGAGGTTTGATGCTATACCAGGCGCGCTCACTGATCTCATATTATCTGACCTGAGGACTCTGTTTGGCACCGCACCTCGAACCGGGCTGGGAGAACGGGGGCTAGTAGCGTTGGGGCGTGGGAATACAGGAGCATTGCGACTGAGCTCCCCAAACAGTGGTCGTGAACTGTCTTGGTTTGCCCGAGGACTTACAAGGGCGTTTCCGCCAGGGCCACCAAACGAGCTGTGAGGTGTATAACCTGGCGTGATATTGCTGATAGTAGGGCTCAAATCCTTAGCCACATCAACGCCACTTCCTTCGGACCCATTGTCTTCTTCCTCTTCCTCCTCCTCTTCTTCTTCTTCTTCTTCTTCCTCCTCGTCCTCGTCTTCGTCTTCGTCATCCTCGTCACTATCGTCTGAAGGAGGGCCGTTGACAGCAGGGAAAAGGTTGGAAGGCGCCTTTGGAGTACCATCTGGTTTGTCAAAAACAGATCTAGCCTTAGCTGGAATAACTGGGTCGGGTGGTAAGGGAGCATCAGAACCTAGCGACTGGTTGCTTGTGGGTTTGGAAACGTTAACAAAATCAGGTGGCAATGGAGCATCGACAGAGTCGGCAGAGTCGGCTGCGGGCTTAGGTGTGGACGTGAAGTCTGGGGGCAAAGGAGCGTCCTCAGCCTTGGATGCGAAAGACGAGTCGCTATCCGGGGGTAGCGGGGCGTCCTCCTCCTCCAGCTTGACCTTGGGAGATTCACTCCCGGGGCTCTTGGCCTTAGGTGCCTCCGACTTCGGTCCGAAGATTCCTGTAGAGCCGCTCGGCTTCTGTTGCCCTCCGAAGATGCTGGCTCGGGGCGTGTTCTGCTGCGATCCAAATAGACCACCAGTCTTGGGTGTTCCTGAAGTTGAACTGAAAAGACCACCGGTTGGTCTAGGGATACTTGAGGTAGAACTGAACAGACCGCCGCTGGGTTTAGGTGTCTCTGATTTGTTTCCAAAGAGTCCACCGCTAGAGGAACCGAAATTGGATGGCTGTCCAAAGCTCGACGTCGCCGGAGCAGGAGACGTAGCAAAACCAAACTTTGACGGCGCAGGAGTAGTGGTTGGAGTTGTGGATTCAGGACTTTGTTGCGCAGGGAACAACGAACCCTTCTTCGCTCGGGGGGTCTCTTCTGTCAGCCCGGCGGAACCCATATCCTCGTCCCTGGGAGTGGGTGTTGTAACGGCAGGTTTGTTGTCAACATCAGTAAGAGCCGATCCAAAGTTACTTCCAAACAAGGAACCAGTGGGCTTGGCGTTGTTATCGTTGGCAGCAGATCCATCAGGTTTGAATGAGCTTTGGAGCTTGAAAGGTGTTGATCCAAATGGGCTGCTCGAGGACTCCTGTGGTTTAGACGGGAACGCAGTGTCGGTAGATGAGGGAGACCCGAAAGCACCAGCTGCTGGTTTGTTTCCGCTGCCAAACACACTACCGCTGCCTTCGTTGTTTACAGAAGCAAAGCCGCTTTTGCCAGCAAACCCAGCGAATCCTCCCGATGCAGGGGCTCCAGACGATGTGCTAGTCGCTGCCCCTCCGAAAGGACTTGTGTTACTGTTGTTCGCAAAGCTCGAGAACCCAGACTGACCAAAAGCAGGACCCGACCCTGGAGCTGCTCCACCTGATGCCGATCCAGCTGCCCAAGGGGAGCTCTTTGCGCCAAGTTGAGATGACTGCCCAAAGCCAATCGCACTGGGCTTGCCAAATGTTGGAGCTGAAGGAGCCGCAGCATTGCTGAAACCACTTGACCCGAAGACAGCACCCCCGGTACTAGGGGCCGCAGCGCCAGAGTTAGCACTACCCCATGGGGATGATTTCTGCCCAAGCTGAGCAGCTGAACCAAAGGCAGATGGCCCGGGGTTGGCGAAAGGTGATGTCGAGGCGGCGGGAGCAGTGGCTTGTGCTGGTGTTGCTGCTGAAGCTGAGGTACCTTCAACAGCAGTCAAATGAGGATACGTTGTACCCTGCCTGATGGATTCATTGTAGACTACCCACCACGCGCAAAGCACACCCTCATGTGTGAGTGCCCAAAATCCGGGAAGTGGGCCTGGCGACTCTTCCAACTCAACATCTGAGGGTATGGGCTTGTATACCTTGTCCTTGCCAGAAAGATCAAGCGCTACACCGATTGGGGTCGAGTCATCCATAGAATCCGTCATGGGCAATGTCGGTCTCTTGGTATCGTCCAGAAACTCTGTTGTCGTAAACACTCCGGTAATGGAGTCCACGGGCTTGTCTGTTGCTAGCGGAGTCTTGGATCGACTCAAAACACCCATTTCTGAGGCTGCAGTAGAAGCAACAATGAGCATGTCTTGAAGAGCAGGGGCGAAATCCCGAATTCGCAAGATTGAGTGGTGTGGTGTCTTATCTGAACCAAAAGGCTCGACGGGGTCAGTAAGTTTCTGGAAGTTGTAAGAGGATGGTGGTTGGCGCGTGATAATATGATAGATAGATGTAGGTGGCGATTGGTTGTTGGAAGTGTGGATGGACAAGAAGAGATGATTCTCTAGCCAGGTAAGGGACGATACTAAATGTTGTTAGTCTTACACGAGGTTCATCCATCGTCTCTTAGTTAACTTACCGTGAGCGTCTCCTACATTGGGCGGCGCAGGAATCTCTCCTTTACCCTCTCCTTCTGGTGTCATTTGGACGATTGTGCCATCGCCCAGACCAGCGCATAGTTGCTTGCCCTTGGAGCTCCAGCTAACACAGCTGACTTGGTTCTTGAGAGGGTTGCTAATCTGTCGCTCTTTGAGATTTGCCATGTGTAAGTTGCCATTGTTTGTCACGATAGCGCAAAGCTCTGCCTTCTCGGATGTGGGATTCGGTATCATGGCACGCAATGTTTCGCCATTCGTCGATAGTTCGAAGGCCGAGTTTGTTGATCCTGAAAGTAGGCTCTGAACCTCGTACACAGCCAATCCACCGCCAGATTCCGCCGAGAGGATCAGGTAGTTCTCATCCGCGGTAAAGGATAACTGCGAAACCCGCATCGGCATGGGGATCTTGAGCTGAGGCTCGAAGCTCCGTATATCCGAGTCGCCATCTTTTGGTGTTTCGAAAGCTTTTCTGACGGATTCAGTAGTGGCGATAACGACTTGGTCGGGTCCAGCTGCAGCAATAAGACCTTTGCGCGAAGCGACGCTGAGGAGCGATGCGGTAGTTGATGGAAGAGACGGCCATGCAGATGTAAGGCGAACCTTGGCGTCGCCGGCGATAGAAAGAAAACCGAGGTCCTGTTCGAATTGCGAATGATTAGCATCACGTCGGTGCAGTCAACAAAACAAGCCAATACATAGATAGCGACAGCGACAAAAAGACAAGCGCACTCACCTCAGTCTGGATAGTCTCCAGGTCAGGACCTGTCGTCAGTCCTCCTGCTCCTGCCGTGCTCCCAAGCATGGCGTTTCCTGAATTGCTAAAACCAAAGGCCATAACTGTAGCAGATTGACCGGCCTTGGAGAGAGGACCTGAAGTTCATAAATTTACCTTTAGCATAGGAGTGGGCTGGGGCGACCGGGGAGCTTTGTTCTCAGGTAACGTCTAGGCGCGGTAGGCTAGGAGACCGTGCTTTCAAAGCCGGTGATTGGCTGATAGGTGCCTCTAGAAGCCCAGCAGTCAATGACAACAGGCGGTATACCCAGAATTTAGGTGTAGATTTTGTTTGGAAAAGGAAAACCTGGTGACGAGCGTTTACTGTTATAAACTGATAGGATTTCACATTCAATGAAACTGCTTCAATTAACCTTAGATAACTTAGTTCAGTCTTGCAGTAACTTTCCGGGAGCTCTGGCGTCACGTGTTTGGCTTGGAGCTACTGCTGGAGTGCTTCCTGCTGCAGCCTGTAGGTAGGTAGAGAGCCTCCGCGCCTGCGTGTCCCCATCCAATTAGAGCGCGCCTCTACAGATGTTCTAGGTGCTACACTGAAGCTCAACCGCTGAAGGCAGCTTTTAGCCTCGTCATCAGCTCTGCCTTGTTAACCTCACTTTGACTCGCCTCTGTCAACCACCGCTGATATCCCCACCGCAAGAGATACCCCGACCGATTCCAACACTTCCTGCGACGCCGTATCATCCTAACGTACTTCGACCAGCTTCATATATCGGATTGGGGCTCATAGGACTTTCAAAATGCCTGGTTTCGACTTCTCAAACTACAACCGCAATGCGGCCCTCCATGCTCGGGGAGTGCCTCTCCCCAAGGCCACCAGCACTGGAACAACTATCGTGGGATGCATATTCGATGGTGGCGTTGTGGTAAGTGACGACTTTCCTTGCCTTGGCCGACAGTCTTCACATCTAGCTAGATGAAGCTATCCCATGCGAACAAGAGCTCGGTACTAACACTCTTATCACTAGATTGCAGCCGATACTCGAGCTACATCCGGCCCCATCGTCGCCGACAAGAACTGCGAGAAGCTTCACTACATCTCCCCTCAAATTTGGTGCGCTGGTGCTGGTACAGCCGCCGACACCGAGTTCACCACTGCCCTTATCTCCTCCCAGCTCGAGCTGCACTCCCTATCCACAGGCCGTAAGCCCCGCGTCGTCACCTGCATGACCCTTCTGAAGCAGCACCTCTTCCGCTACCAGGGCCACATCGGCGCCTACCTCGTCGTTGCTGGCGTCGACCCTACCGGCACCCACCTCTTCACTGTCCACGCTCACGGCAGCACGGACAAGCTCCCCTACGTCACCATGGGCAGTGGTAGCTTGGCAGCCATGAGCGTCTTTGAGACTCAGTGGAAGCCCGATCTTAGCCAGGAGGATGCCATCAAGCTGGCAAGCGATGCCATCCAAGCTGGTATCTGGAACGATCTGGGATCCGGTTCCAACGTGGACGTTGCCATCATTACCAAGGACAAGACAACACTTAAGAGAAACTACATCACTCCCAACGAGAAGGAACCTAAGCTGCAGAGCTACCGCTTTGAGAAGGGTACGACAGCAGTGCTGAACGAGAAGATCATCAAGAAGGACGAGATTAAGAGGTACATCAGCGTGGAAGAAGTGCCTGTTGAGGAGAAGATGGACGTCGATACCTAAAGAGTCTAAAACCCCGTTTGGAACGTTAGATAAGGTAGAGCATGATATGTAACAACACGCAACCCGAGTACGATGCAAACTGGGACTCGAACTATACTGTCAGAAGGCAGATTTGTGACTGACGATGCCATCATATTAATCCTGTATTTACAATGAAATTACAGAAAGGAGGTATTTGCTTAATATAATGTAGCGTTTTAGCTTTTCTTCGGTTCTTATGTGAAATACTATACAAGAACCCTTGGAATAGGACAGACAGCCGTCATGCTATACACCAAGCAGCAGCGTCCTTTTGCCTAATCTAAGTATAATGATCCATAATAATCCCTCTATCTAGGGTAAATGTGCGCTATACAAAAGAAACTCATATCTCAGGAGTTGGTACCGAAGGCATAACTGCATCTTGTTCTTGTACCAGTAGAGGCTTAATGCTCAACCAAACAGTCACTGCAGGGAGCACATTAGAACTCCTCCCAAACCCCATGAAACCCCCCCTATGCGATGCAGAAAACCAGTCAAAACTCCGATTAAATGGGTATGTCGAGGATGTCATGATATCGTAGTGGGCATGCCACTGAAGAGGCTGCTTGGATTATTTCAATCCAAACATGGCTCTGGTTCGGGACTTGCTCCGGGCCTTCTTTTTATCCTTCTTGGGCGTTGTTGATTCGCCATCGTCATCATCGTACTTGGCCTTGTGAATCCTGGTTTATGTCAGTAAACAAGAGCTTAAGGTGGAGAGACATGTTGCAGATGTAAGGCTTACCAGCTGTTTCCAACCATGCTCATGCCCTTGGCTTCAGCCATTCGATAAAATTTGGCACTCTTTCTGAGATTCTTTTTGCAGCCAATACCCTGCGCATAGCAGAAACCAGCTTCTGCCAGCGCGTCAACATCGCCCCAGTCTGTACTTTGGTTAGCAAATGGCTAGGAACGAAGTGAGCCTCGTGTGAAACTTACTACCGGCGATTTCAAAGCACCGCAGAGCCAATGACTTGTCCTGCTCAATACCCCAGCCATTCATATGGCTCACTCCCAGTTCGTAAATGCTCAACGCGAATTGAGCCTTTCGGGTCCTTCGCTCTACCACGTCGACATGCTTGCCTTCCTTCGCATGGCTCTCGTCATCCGCGATTTCGACACTAGCGTATTCCGCAGCTTTTCTTAGCCATTCCACACCCTCTTTTTGGTTTGCACGCATGCCCCATCCGTGCCGGCAGGCAAGCGCATATAGGAGCATGGCGGTCGGGTCGTTCAAGCGAGCTGCATATCTGAGGTGATATGTAGATTCCTTCAGGTCTCCGTTCTCATGACATTCGATGCCCTTGGCTAAGTGTTCCTCTGCGCTCATCTCTGAAGCGGTTGGGGCAGTCGAGCGAGCAGTGGGGGGTGGTCTAATGGTGCTTGCGCTATCGCTTGTATCAATTGAGACGGGTGTGCGGCCTCGCCCTCGACCTCTTGGTACATCTTCCGAATGTCGCCCTTCTTCAATTGAGGGTTCGCCTTGAATTGAAGATAGGTCTGGCATGGGCGGGGGAGTCGTCGCTGATTGGACCTTTCTCAGTTCTACAGAGGCCTTTGGCATTGGGCTTCCTGACGCTATCGAATCGTCCGGAACAGTATGGGCTGAAGAACTTGCAGGTCGTGTTGGAGGTGACGGGGGAGGAGCATTCTCAAATTGGTGATCGCTCGGAGGGACGATAGGCTGCTCCCAGTCGAAAGGTCCTTGCGTATGTTCATCTCCGTCCCCTCGTTGAATAGCCTTACCTCTCGGAAGTGTGAATTTGGAATAGATGTAGGATGGTGCACCCCTGTCGCGATCTTCGGCCTGTTGCTCAAGGAATGCTTCACTATGCATGCTCACTGGTGTATGAGCCGAGTCATCAGCCAATATGAACGAGGGTTGGCTATCAGAGGAAGCTTGTCTTAAGGGTGGCTCCATACCAGGTGTTCCAGACCTGCTCATTGGTCTTGAGAAATTAAAGGATGGTCGAGGAAGCGCAGAGGATTCGGACCCAATGGATGGTGATCGTCGATATGAGCCCATACCTGGCGATGCCATTGCACTTGCAGAGGACAGTTTCCGTGGAGGCAGTGAATGGAAAGAACCAGTCATGTTGCCAGAGCCATCCTCGTCGGTGACTACAGCCGGGGACGAAACATTGCTGGGCGTACGTCTCCTTTGGGGGAAGAAGTTCTGAGGTGGTGCGAGCCCAAACTCGTCGAAAGAGTGCATCTTGGGCTTCTCTGGTGAGCCGGCTATGGAACCGCTGATCGAGCCGCTGGGTCGTCGGGCGGAGAGGAGAGAAGCGTCATCTTCCTTCCGGGTCGGTGACGACTCAATTCGCCTATCAGACTGGGAAAGCGTATCGCTATGTAACGATGATGGCGATCGTTCTCTCCTGGCGCCATATAATGAGCCCGTCTCATCGATGTGATCCAAGATTTGTGCTCTAGACGCGGCTCGAGGAGGTACTGCGGGTACTTCTTCATCGGGTGTTGGTGGTATTCGGCTCATTCGTGGATGCATCGACACAGGGCGCTCGGCCTCATCGCTGAAGGCATCTTCCACCTCTGTCCTCAAACCAAGGCCGGAAGGAGGGCGCAGAGGAGGGTGGTCGCCGGCTTCGGAGCCTGAATCTTGTGATAAGGAACGAAAGTAATCGGAACGTCCTTGAACTATTAAAGGGCTCTCAACGGTTAGAGGAGGCAGGCGACTCATTCGATTGCCCTCTTTGGCGCTTTCTTGCAATTGTCTTGCAAGCAATCGGCTCTGCATGGCAAAAGCGTCGAGAGGCGACAGCTCGGGAGGGATTTCACCGGCGACATGTAGGCGAGGTGAGCGTAAAGGTTTAGAAACTGTAGAAAGATTCGACTGTGCCGTATCGGACCGCAAGTCCAGCAAAGACGGACGTGACGACATGGTGGTCGCTCTGTTGTACAAGTCTAGCTATGGAGGTCGGTTTCCATGCAGACAGGTGAGAAAACTGAACAACAAAGGCGCACGGCAAATGCAAAACTAAGACGGGCAATCCTTTCTGGATATTTCCTTTCGATAACGGCGACCAAATCTTGCTCGGTCAGGTTTTAGCTCGTTGGGTTGCCGCTTTGACGCTATGTCGAATCGATCAAGCTGGCGCAAATATTCTATTGAGAGCGAAGAAAAGAGTGACTAGATGAATGACGTGGGCGCGAACTTGAATTGCAGGATGGCAAACAGATGTTTAGAATGACAGCGAGTCGAGGGCGACAGACAACAGCCAAGGAGTGATCGGCGGCGGAGAGGGATCTTGCGCGGGCCGCGCTATGCGATTTATGGTACGGAAGTGGTCGATGGAACAAGGTTGAAACAGGCAGAGGGCCGGGAGACCAAGATTAGTGTTTTTGACAGAAAGAGAGGCGATATGGGATCAACGATAGTGCGATGTGATGCGGTGTCGTGGGATGTGTGTACTTGGGTTGCTCTGTTATTTGTTTCCTCAATAAATGGTGTTGACAATGGTCGTGGAATGACGTTGATGAAGGATTCGATATTCGAAAGAGCAAGGCGAAGGGATTTCAGAGTAAATCAGCAAGTTCTAGAAAGAGCGGCGAGTTGCATGTATGAGTATGTGAAATGACAATTCAAACAATACGTATGTAGCGAACAATGGCGGCGTCACAGGGCTTGTCTTGGATGAGACCCGGAGGTATGTACAGTGGGCGCAAAGATGGGTGGGAGGTCGTGGAGGTTTAAGGGTCAAACAGCCATCCTGGTTCATTAAAGTACAGTGCAGCAGTATCCAGCAAGGCCCCAAATAGACCCCCAAATGAAGCAAACCTCAAGGTCTAACTTACTGGCCCCAAGCGACCAGCGGGGAAACTAATTTGTCTGTCCCTGGCAGGCTGGCAGCATTGGCTAATACAAATCCATTCAAGTGCAAACTGATGAATGCAGTGGAGAGTGTGTGATCCCTGTCCCTTTTCTGATGGATCCATTCAACATCCATGTGAAGGATGGAGGGCCAGAAGACGCTGCTGAGCGGTCCAGTGCGACACCGCCGAAGACGTCCTGCATGATGTTACTGTGTTGTGTTGTGAACAGACTACGATATTCTGCAGATACCAGTGGGTGTGATGTTTGTTTGGTCTGTGAGGACAAAGAGTATCAAAGTTGCACAACGTGCAGCCGTTGTACAAGCCTCACGAGATGAGTGGCCCCCTTTTTACTGCCACACCCATGCCTTCGTGTATACGATCCAATCTGATATGATAGAATCTCATCTATCCGAATGATCTCGTAAAGCCCGAAAAGCCCCTCTATGGCATCTAATAGACAAGTCTGTGCCCATGAGGTGGAGGGTATCTTACCTTTTAGTCTGCAGTATCTTGTTAGCTTGTAAGTCAGCATTGGATGCATCTCATCCCATCGGCCGCACTATCGTATAACATTATTCTAGCCTTCGAATACGAACCCTTCACCTGCACTATTGCAGTGATATGATATCCGCCCCCCACTTGAGAATACACAACGGTTAAGTTTAACTCAATCCCTCCCGAGACTAATCAACTTTTCCAAGATAGGACTATCCTCATGACCAAAAGGGGCGTTCACTATTGACTCAAAAAGTCTAAAACGAAGCCTATCTTGCATGAGAGATGAATCCACAACTCAAGACGGAGACATGACCTCTTCCAGGCAGGTAATAAAGCACTTATATCGACAAAGGCTGTTGGTAGGTAATTGGTCGAGTGCTACTCTGTACTTTACCCTGCCCAACAAGGCCGCTGTTATATCTCTGGCTTGCCCTACAATCTCGCGAATGTTTGAGTAAGGCCCAAGTAACAGCCCAAGTAACACTGCAGTCGGGGATCAGGACTTTACAGCCGCGCCGAGGCCTCAGATACTATGTATATATCACAAAGAAACTAACTTGTTGAACACTGGCACTTGACTACAAGACTCACTATTCTTGTCGTGTTTTCATCCCTCAACGCCAAAAGTCCAAAACTCGGCTGGCTAACACAATTCAATAGCCAAACACAAACACGGCGCAATGCAATGAGACACCGGCCAGGGGTTGGGCTTAAAGGACCCCACCATCTCCCAAGCCGTTTCCGGGTTCTAGAGCCCGCAAGGGACCAATTCTGTTGCAGCCACAAACGCATAGAAGGTCTGGGGTACGGATACTTGTGCATGTGTTTCGATTTAGTCGACCTTTATTTTATTTTATGGTAATTTTACGGAGTACAGTCCTATCCATAGGGATACAGGCTTTGAAAACTGTAATTAAACAACACCATCCATTCTCTGCACCTCGTGATGCAATAAAAACTGGTAGGTCCTCAGCCTCACGGGTTCCAAACATAAATAAATCAAAGGCCCTTTTTTTTTTTTTTAGCGTGACTGGCACAAGTCAAGTCTGGGCTGGGTTCGACCTCGCCTCTTCATTGCCCCCTTTGCAATGCCATTGTCAACCCAGGGGGTCCCTTCCAGGTAACAATTGTTGATATCCCTCAGTCTAGACAATGATTGCCATCCATCCAATATGGATCTAGATCCAGAGTCGAGTTCCAGAATCTCTTACCAACTCCACCTAAGCACGACTGTTTCTCCGTCCAAGGGTTCTTTTTTAAGTAACCCATGTGCCGCGCTAATGGACCGGGTTCAGGAACGGTAAGCCGGGGTCAGCGAAAAGGCAAATTGCATACGCGTGTGTTGAATGAAATCAAGACTCACTATCCGTAACTAATCAACAGACGCGTACTGAGATGAGGCGTCCATCACAGCCGAAATCTTACTGAGCTGTCGAGTTTATCTTTCAAAGTTTTATGTGTAGTATGTACGTATTGTATCGGGTGATGCAAGAAACATCCGATGCAAGGGACACTTGCAATGACGCACAAGGCCCAACAGTCTGTCGTATCACAACTCAAACCTCGTTGCTTGCATGTGGCTGTGGTTTCACAACTGTCATGACTGGTCGCATTCTGTAGTGACCAGTGTCATTTCACCTCCAGAAACTTCTAAACTGCCCTGCCCGATTAACAGATGAAAATTAAAATACATACACTATGGTAATATTCCTTGTGACCAGTCCGAGCCTCCAAGCCATAGTTTTGAAGTCGATCAGCTTTCTTCGCTAGCCAATCATGTATTCCATCTCAATACTAGCCAAATAACCTTTTAGACTCCATGCCGCCATATGTATTCTCCATCTACGACTGGTCAAGACTATTTCCGTAGTTCATTAAAATATGTGCCTTTCTATTTCCCTTGATATTTAGCTGCCAATTATTCAATCATTGCTTGCCATGCCTCTCGTGTCTAATCCTAAGATGCCTCGGGTAATTGTCAAACTGCCGTCTCTAGATCCACACCAATATCATGAGTCCCTGGCCTGTCCATGCTTCACATAGAGTATCACCTCATCATTGGGGGGACCTGAGCATCCTTCGTTACGCACAGTCATCACTGAATTTTGTCATTAATCTCCGTGCTCATTCTTCCTACCGTGGTCAGGCTCGGTAATGATCGACTCCATGGGTATTGAATCCGCGATCCCCCAGCAAAAGCAATCCTCGAGACCCCAAGAGCCTCCCCTCCTCCATGTGGGAGACTGCAGATCTCAATCAAGACTCCCTTGTAGTGGCCGTTAGAAAACCAGTAAGCGAGTTTGTGGTGGTTGTTTTTAGCCGGCTCATGAGACAAGGACAAAGTCCCATGTTCGAATTGTTCTTTTATTCGACTTCAAAGACTTCCCCTGCGCTTCCAGTCCAGGGTACATGCAAAAGTGCAGGTTCTTATCATTTGCAATGCTGCTAAATCCCAACTAATCCAGAACGCCTACCCGCCAACGCATATTGCAGTGGACTTTTACAATATCTAGATACACTGCTTCCCACCAATGGACACCATGGCTAAGCCTATCTGGCAAACTTCCCTCTTCTCATAGATATAGACGACTTGTGGCTCCCCGCTTACATGTCCTTAGTTCGCATCTTCTTGATGCGCGAAGCTCCCTCGAACAGTCCTCGGTCGACAGCAGCAGCAACAGTAAGGGTTCCACCAACAATTGCGCAAAGTCCAGCCAAAAACCCGCTGAAGCTCTTCGCCTTCTCCTCGCGGTTGACAACCTTCATGGGCGAGATATCCTGGGATAAGTGTTAGCTACAAGGCGATATCCGGGGTATCGATACAGCCGTGTACTTACGTAGGAGAAGAAGACACCAGGGATACCACCGCTGGTGTGCTGACGCTCTGCGTGGCCCTCGGCGGCATCGTTACCACCAGCCAGACTTCTCTTGTGGCTGGTAACGGAGTACTGGTGAGTCTCGACGCTGCCATCCTCGGCATAGCCGTAGGCTCCGAGACCAGCGTTGTCGTCTTGCAGGAGACCGGCGATCTTGATGCCCTTGCTGTCCCAGCCCAGAGGAAGGTAAGATGTAGGTACGATCTTGACAAAGTACATAAAGTTGAAGTTGGGATCGTGACTCTCCTGGTGAGTGTTGTCGAGAGGGTTCTGGTGGTGGTTGGTCCATAGCGAACCCTTCGCACCGACCTTGCGAGCAACGCTCTCGGGAAGCTGGGGACCGAAACGAAGAGAGTGGACAGTGTGCGTAAAGTCGTGTGAGTGACCCTTGGGCACGTCCCAGTAGTTCTTAAGATCGTGAACGTGCATGTTGCCACTGCTGAAGCTTCGGCCGGGAGCGAAATGGAAGTTACCAATGACCTTGTTCACGCGCAGGCCTCCTTCAATGCGGCAGCCCTCGTCACGCTGCGCATCCAGCTTCTCGCCATAATGTTCGCGCTCACACTGCTCAACTCCCTCACCACGACCAAAGGCCCATGAGGCCTGAGCATACGCTTCACGAACTTCGTCGCAAGTCTGACAGCAGCCAGCTTTCTGTCCGTTGGCGGGAGGCTGAGCGCCGTAACAGCCACCGCAGTATGTGGGATCGAGGTGGTGAGCGGCATCGTCATGAAGCTGGAGGGACTTGGTATCGATAACGGCGCCGCCTTTGTTCGCGGGCTGGAGACGGACTTTGTTGATACCGTGCATGACGCCGTGCTGCTGCTCGCCAGAGACATCCATAACGTCCAGACTCAACAGCTCGCAGGGCATGTTGGGGAATGTGATGTTTAGATGGATTTCCATGCGCTCGCCTATAAGGCAAGACATATCAGTATTTGGTCTGAAAATGGACTTCTCTGCTAGTAATTGAGATTGATTGTCGCGTACCTCTTCCCTTGTCCACAATCAATTCGGGATGTATGTCGATGCGGCGGTACTCTGCCCATTCGCCCCATGATAGGAACAGGACCACGAGAAGCGACGCAATGGTGACAATGCCACCACTTGTCGTTCGGATTCTCGCCTCGTCAACAGTCTTGGTAAAGGCGTCAAGCCTTGTGAATCTCGATTTCGGAGGCATGGTGATATAACTGCGACAACGAAGTCTGCACAGTTAATATAAAGTTGACGATATCCGTAGTTGCGACGCCAATCAAAAAGGAGAGGGTTTTGGCTGCGATGAGCAGGGACGAGAAAGCAAATAAACGACGGTATCAGCTGTGAAAAAAGAGAGGCAGCATTTGTCGGGCGTCCTTTCTTCGGTTGCGGATCTGCACCTGGCACTCGAGAATCCGATCAATCGAAAGAAAGGAAGAAGGAAAAGATCAAGCAAATGCGAGAATAGAATTACGGCACAAATTGAGTTGTCGTTTCCCCAAGTCTAAGTAGAGGCCACCTTTTTCCAACTGCGGCTGACGTCCTCTTCTAAAACGTAGCTCCGGGGGCGCATTGCAGGGTCTCGTCCCCTCTATCTTTCTGCACTAGGCCAGGGCGGGTTTGACTCGGTGCCATGTGGGTTGAGAGAAAGTACCTGTCTAGACCTGTATAGTAAAATATGTACACTAGGAATCCTATCGGAATCAATCATTCAACCATTTTGAGGATAGTTCATAAAATACTAAATGCGCGTGGAGGAAAACTTTCTCCCCAAGTTGTTCCTATTTGAAATACACGAGTTACAGACTCGTTGGTCACGTTATATTGGTTCTGATCTTCTCAGTACCTACTTCAAGTACCCAATCAACGAGTGGACCTGGGCCTGGAAGTTCGGGACAGACCTGAGACTCCCTGCCAACTAAACTCTGCGTTTTGAGTGGTTGGCAACTGAGTCTCCACTGAAGCTCTTTGTGCATCAGCCTAACCTTGGTTTATTGGCAAGGCTGAGAAATTCTAGCTTTCTCTCAGACTTGGACGATTCATTGCGACTCCATCCTTACCTTTTGCTTCCCAATATTCAATTTTCGTCACTATCGCCGGGTCTCTCTTCCTTTTCTTTAACATTCAACCGTGATCACTCGCGTTTATAACAGACGACTACGTCTCCAGACTCGTACACAACCTCAGGTCAACATGTCGACAAGACCGCCCTCCCGCGTTGTCTTCGTAGGCAACATTCCCTATGGTATGTTCAACCGTCATAACTCACCATTGTGGGCGCATCGCATCTAACTGTTTTCCAAGGGCTCACCGAGGAGCAAATCACCGATATTTTCAGCAGCGCCGGCAAAGTCGAGCGATTCCGTCTTGTGTACGATTCTGAGACTGGACGTCCTAAGGGATTCGGTTTCGCAGACTATCCCGACACCGGTACGATTCCTATATATCACGAACCCCCAATTCACTTATTTCTGACCAACTCGTGCAGATTCTGCTTCTTCCGCTGTGCGCAACCTGAACGATTATGAGATCATGGGCCGAAAGCTTCGCGTCGATTTTAGTAACGAACAAAAGAGTAGCGATGACGATAAGGACGCAGGCGCATCTGGCTATAGCCAACACATCTCCAACGGTGCAGCTCCCAGCTACAATGCGCAGCCCAGTACTCTTCCTCCTCTGCCGGCCGGAAAGGAGCTCCCGCACGGCGTGACATGCACCGACGCCATATCGCGAACGCTCGAGACCCTCCCTCCTCCTCAGCTTCTCGACATTCTCTCCCAGATGAAGACACTCGCGACAACCGAGCCACAGCGCGCCACTGAGCTCCTTCAGCAAGCCCCTCAGCTAGCATATGCCGTGTTCCAGGCTCTACTCCTTATGGGACTCGTCTCCCCCGAAGCGATCCAGTCTGTTGTTGAGCCCGGGGCTCCTCCTCCTGCTGCATTCCCACCCGCGCCAATGCCCGGCTTCCCCGGTGTGAGTAACACTCCACCCGTGGCTGCCATGCCATATCAGGCGCCTCCTCAGGCCTTTGCTGCTCCTCCTGCCGCGGCTGCTGCACCACCCGCACAGGATCCTGAAGCCTTGATGCGCGCAGTTATGGAGCTTCCCCAGTCTCAGATTGACATGCTTCCCGAGGCAGAGAGGCAGCAGATCTTGGCTCTGCGAGCTACGTTTGCTGGTCAGCGAAGGTAAATCGACGCGCCGGCGAAATTGCGGAAATTACGAATTTGCAAACATATCAGGGGCGCTTCATATCCTGGCTAAGGTCGGCACTTCATTGTATCAGGCGTTATGGCGTAGAATTGGCCACGGATTTGCTGTTCGAAAAGAAGTCATACCTAGGGGTATGGACCATAAGGGGATATTGCTGTGGCTTGCTATGATCAGCCATGGACGAAATCTATTGCGATCGCAGCATGAAGAGATGGCGACTTATAGTTCCTACGGTTCGTAGAATACTTGAATTTAATCAAAGGAGGCTGGTTGGGAACCACACAATAAATAAGAACGTTAAATCCTCAAGATAGGAGTCGCAAGTAGTTGAGCATGAAATACCCTTCCATGTGTAAAGCTTAGAAGAAATTCGGCATTGTTGTGAAATAATGTTTTGAGTTTTTTTGCTCAAACAAGCCCATTGATATAGGGTAGTGAACTCCGAAGTCTGTACGAAGTTACAGGCTACTAATACTCCTTTTTCTTGTTTTTTATTCATATACAGAGGTGATAAGTTGAATATTGTGGTAAGGGCAGTTCTTGACAGCGAAATCTTGAACAGTTTATCTAGGAGAGCGCGGTGGTGTGAGTTGGATCAATGCTTGGTGGTGAAATTTATTTACCAAGTGTGAAGAAAGTTGATTGATACATGTAAACGTATGATCATCACGGAGATAAACCTCAGAAATATGTTCGGAATATTTATATTGAACAGCAAGAACTGCCCTCTAGGCGTGTATAAGTCTCACTTGTTTTCACAATAGCTCCTTGCAGAGACCTCACAGCTAGTGCATACTCTGGATGGATGTATTAGCAATTTTATTAATTCTAAACATAAAACACCAATAAGAAACAAAACCCCCGACAGCCAAAATCCGTCTACCAGCGCGGGGTATACGTATTCTGTAAGTGATAGAGCCCAAATAACCCAACCCGTTTCCTAACCAAATTTTTTCAACACCAAATCAACAAAAGGAACGAAAAGTGACAAGTTTGCTGTGAGCCTTGTCCGCCGTTATTGAATCAGATACTGCGGCGAAGCACCAAGTTTTGTCCCCACTGTTGTATCCCAGCTCCCTAGCCAAGCTGTACTGCCTTAAACGATGTTATATACTCTCTTGGCAATCATGTAGCACGCCAAGCCGAAGAACAGCAGACCACCAGTGATCCAGAAGAACCACGTAAGATCTCCTTCGTATTCCTGGCCTGGGACCCAGACGTTCATGCCCCACAGACCAGTGATGATGTTCATGGGCAGCACAATCGTACCGAGAACAGTAAGTTTACCAAGAACATCTGCCGTCTGCTCTTGGCGCTCGTTCATACGTATGTTGATCTGCGCAAGGTAGTTGCCGTGAGAGCGCGCCAGAATCCTGAACACATTAGCAGAATCCTAAAAAAAAGGGATAGTCAACTCACTTTTCATAGTGGCCCAGGTTGGCAGTCATGGTGACGATGTGGTCCTGAATGTCACCAAGATATAGACCAATCTCAGATCGCGGTGCAACCTCCCAGCGTTCGTTGCAGCGCTTGGCAAATCCCTTTATAACATCTGCCTTGTTACCTAGTAATCGGTAAAGACTCATAACCCTCTTTCTGCAATCTCCTACTCGCCTAAGCATATCCGTGCTCGGGTCTGAGGTCGTGAGAGCATCGTCATTCTTAGTAGAGTCCTCACTAATTCTCTTATCAGAAGATGAATGCAATTTCAGAATGGCGTCATCGATCTCGTCTACTTCGTCCTCGATATTTTGTATCAACGGAGCGAAGACATCCGTGATATCGTCAATGAGAGCGTATGAGATCCAATCGGAAGAAAGAATGAGATAATCCTTCAGTTGACGGATTCGGCGACGGACATTGGCGGGGTGAGGTGTCTTTGAGAAGTGGAAGCTCAATACACCTTCGCGGAAGACAACAACATACATGTCCACAGGCTCGAGGAAGTTGTCGCTATTGTTATCCTGATCAAATGATCGATAATTGACGAAGTAATAATGGCGGAAAAGCTCGACCTTCTCACGAGCCTCCTGAAGCATGATATCCTCTGCAGTAAGTGGGTGAATACCAAAAGCCTTGGATATAACCTTCATCTCAGGCTCGGTAGGACAAAGAACATCGAGCCACCAGACCGGTCTGTCACCATATCTGATGATTTTCTCTTTTGAATCCCCACTGGTGTTTTGAGAGTTGTTGGCGTTCTCTTCTGTAGATCTCTGGCCAGTAGGCGTCGCTTGACCCGATTCATCTCTTGAGGCTACATGCGCCAGATGATCCCTAAATGGAGACGTAGTGCCTTCACGCACCTCATGGTGGTCATGCATCGTCGATAGTGACGGCTGACGGGTGTGTACCTTGGAGTTGGTCTCTGTTCCTCCACTCTGATTTCGGAATCTGGTAGGTAGGGACATAGGATCCATGTCGTCTTCGTCAGACTCATCGTCTGAAAGTACTGGAGGGTCTGGAAGAAAGAGCTCTCGGAATCCACCACCAGGTTGCACCAGCTCAGAAATAGTCTGACTATGAATTGTGCTCTGGAACTCCTCGTTGAAGTATGTGAATCGGTAAGGGGTTTCTTCGTCTGTCTGGTACCATCCCTTGCGTACTGGACGTAAACGGCCATTGATGAGCTGTGGTTCAGTAATCCTCTTTACGCGACGCTCTTCTGTCCGGTCCTCTTTCTCCATATGACTCCATTCTTCTAATACAGATAAGTCGGGCCATTGACCACGACGGCGACGCGTTCGATACTGGCGATTGTCATGAGCCTGCGAGTGCATGTCATCGTCGCCGAGCTCGGACATTCCGGGAGCAGGAAAGCAGACATCCTGCTCAGCACCAGTTGGCAACCGTCGGCCCATATCAGGGCGATTGTCGTTCATACCATCCACATCAGAAAGACCATCGATTTCGCCAATCAAGCGGTGCGGGGAATCGTCACGACTTGCTCCAAGACCATCTCGTATCATAACATCGCCCAAGCTTAGTTCTATACGGTCGGCAGTGCCGAAAGTGGGGGAGCCTGGCATTGAAGGAGGGGCGTTGATGTCGTAACCATCCCTTAGGCCAGACGAGGTTCCTAAGCGCGTTGTCGAAGATTTGTTGGATGCGCGACGGCTCCTCGTCCTGTTTGACCTTGCATCGCTTGCGCCGTAACCAGAAGTCACCGATTCACCGAGCAAAGGTGCATTTTCGTCCCATTGTGGGTTTTCTTCCTCGATAGATGCCGCCGGTATTGATCGCAGGCGATTGGCAGCCGAGCCCGAGAAAGGGGAGGCTGGGATACCTGCAGAGGTTGGTGCGGTTGAAGTTCGTCTGGGCCGCAAGGGTTGATGATCTCTGAGATTGTGTTAGATATATATCTTATAGATCTTCACAGCTGGGACAAGCTTACCGATGATCTAAGAGTGTTTCGCTGTCGATGCTGGTGTTGCTCAGATTGCCTCTTGGGAGGTTGAAGAAACCTTCCCCAGATGCTTCGCGAGCCTCATCATGCTCATCGTCCAAGGCCGCGAAACTCTTTCTGCGCGTTCGCTTCTTTCTGCCACCGCGATGGCCCTTCCTCTTCCTTGCCTTTGAAGCGTTGGAGTTATTTGACGACTCGGGAGCCTGGGGCTGGTTGGGATTCAACGTCGGACGAGAAGCCGAAGTGGATTGGTGGCTTTCCAGGTCGACATAACGATTGCTTGACATTTCGGTGATGGTCAATTGATGAGCCAGTGTTGATTGAAAGGCCGAGGAAAACTGCAAAACCAAGGAGAGAAGAAAAGATGGCTACGCTATCCGTCTGTGGTGTGGGAGTGTTTTCGCTTGCAGATCAAGCAAGGTAATGATGTCAGCTATGGATGGTTGACAGGGGGCCGGACTTTAGTGTGGTTTCCACTAACGGACATCCATGAGAGAGCCCCGAGGTTGATGATAAGAGTCACCTCATTTATCAAGTTTGATACATAATTCGATTTTCCTTGATAAAATCGGTGAAACTGTATCGTCTTGGCTATATCAAAATTATCTTGATCGTGTTAAGTTTGGTGTAGCTGTAGCCGAATATACTTGACCACGTGAGTTAAAGTTACCAGGCTTTATGTTAGTGAGTGCCATGGCTGCATGGATGCTAATTTTGCAGGTATCCGGCGTCCCAGCCCGTGCAGATAAAGCTGCAAACAGTCCATGCACCAATGGCATTTGAACTGCATGTGTGGAGGTGGCTATCCCCCGCAGCGTGGGGAGTGGAGGGTGTGCGTTGCGAAATTGGGGTTTTATTTTACCTGACTTGAGTTGTCGAGCATCTCCTTATGATCAAGTTTTGGAGGTGACTACGGATACACCAAATCTAAGAAGTTCCATGTATTGCGCATAAATATCTATGTACAACCTGAGTGGTTGCGGTAGCAATTGCATCCACGTTGCAAGATGCCGTGTCCCGTTACCTCCATGCTACGCTTATCTTGGAGGCGCTTCCACATGACGTCGCTATTTCCTTTAGGCAAGGTAGTGTACGGCCACAGCCCGAGCCACGGGTAACAGTGGTTGGATGGCCCGTCCTGGAAGCCATCTTCACTTGTCGCAACACTTTTCTGCAGCCATGGCGATATTACGAGAAGCCATGCATCTCTGGTGGCATCTTCAGTCTGCCATTATTTTACACCAAATTCATTGCTGAAACGTCCATCAGCAAGGCGCGGTGGCAGAGTGGTCTAATGCGATAGACTAGAAATCTATTCTCTTCGGAGGCGTCTGTTCGAATCAGGCCCGCGTCGACTGAATCACAGCTGGAGTCTCAAAGGGTTCTGCTGACTTTTTGAACCAATTCTCCAGTTCCTCCGGTAGATCTGCGACTCTGGGTGGGCATATAAACTGTAGTCTTTCACTCGTCTGTTGGCAGTTAACGACTAAAGTGTTGAGTTATCTAAGTTTATGAACCATGTTTTGGTCCAAGCTGGTCAGGACATGGGACAGAACTCTGCCAACCCAATCTCGATATTAGTATACTTCTCATGCTCTTATGATTATCATTTCGAGTTATATAAACTAATATGAATATGAGTTTAGCCTTGGACTTTGATGCCTTGAGCCTCATATAATATACTACACTTGTGTATTCTTTGCAATCTCACGACTCCATTGTCATGTGTTATGTAAAGTGATGGTTGGACTTTAGGTTCATACTTTATATTTTAACCCTAAAGTGTACTAAATCTATAACATTAAGAGAAATGAGGAACATCCTCATTCCCTGCTGGGTATTCAACTACTAACTTTTACCATTCTGCTAACCTGCTCTACGAACCCCTTTTAAACAACCACAGTACCAGCACCTCCCCCAAAGTCCCACAGCTTAATCACCAGGCTCTCCGGCTCGCCCACACCATCGCCCCCGTTCGGTGTAAACACCTTCTTGGGGATTTGGAACTCGATCACAGGAGCCTTCTTGACGTCCTTGGTCATTTCGGCTTCGAATAGCTGGGGACATGTTAGCAGATGGTCGTACCAAGGGTTGATGGGGAAAAACCTACAGTGGCGTATGAGTGATCAAGGAAGTCTTCGATGTTGTAAGACTGCTTAGTGAACTGGTCCGAGATGATTTTTGTGATGGTGGCAACGTTGGGGTGATAATGTGATTGAAGCTGGACGAGTTCCCAAAGACAGCTGTCAATTGCTTGTGTCTGCATAGGGTCTGTTTCCTCAGGGAGAAAAGGGTCTTCGGCGCCGTGCTCGTCAACATGCTTCTTCGCCTCTGGATCTTGCACCTCGCGGTGAATCATGAACGTGCATGTGGGGTGGCGCTTGAGCAAGTTGTAGATCCAAGGTGTCACAAAGACAATGGCTCCAGGGGGTGCATTCAATGCTAGACGCGCAAGGCGCTTGATGAAGCTGGCCACCAGGGCTGCAGGAAGATGTGTCGAACCAAGGAAGCTGTCCAGAAGACGGAAAAATCGAGATCGGTGCTTGGAGTGAAGAATATCGCGGTCAAGTAGGGAGTAAAGCTTGGAGTAGAACGAGGGGTAGTCCAGATTTCGCTCTGAGATCAAGTAAAAGACACCAGACAAAGCCAAAAGAGACATGGAGCCGCCGCCGTTATAGCAATCCGTCAAGAAATCTGAAAGCAGTTCGGGTTTCGTGAACCAGGGAGCAATCACGGTCGAGATGACATCGAGTATTCGCTTTCGTGACTTGTCCTCGTCCACGAGGGTCATTAAGGCAAGCCACGCCTCCTGGCCTTGCTTCTTGTGCTGGTTAACATTGCGGAGAGGATGAGTCTTCTTCTTGGGCTTGGGAACGTAAAAGTCTTCAAGCTGATCAGCGGATTCTGGAACACCATCTAGGGCTGATAAGAGGGCGAAGCATCGATCGAAAAGCTCTGGTGAGGGCTCTTCTTCTTCTTCATCTTGCTTAATAACGTGCCTGAGGATAGTTAGTACATGATCCCGTCATCAGATGTGTAAGTTACTCACTTGACAGAATTGAAGGTAAAGTAGCGAATGTCATCGTACTGCTCCACAAACTCCTCGATATAAGCCTTGATCACGTCCTCATTTTCGCTTTCAAACAGAGCAGCCACGATATCCCGGAGAAAAGCCCGAGGAAAGGTGTACTCGTCCTTGTCGTAAAGGAATTCGCCCTCGGCCTTGAGTGTTCTCATACACAGGGTCAGTGCCGTGGGGGCCAGCTCCTCGTCCCGCAGAAGAGTGACAAGAGTCTTCTTGAACTCTCCAAACTGGCCTTTGAGCCACCCCACAACGACAAGATCCTTCTCAGACAGGGTCTTCTTGGCGATCAAGGACCCTTGAGCAAGCAGCCGTAGAAAGATTCGACACAAGGCAACTGTGGCAAGCATGCTCTCTGGGCCTTCATTTTTAAAATCATTGGCAGTACTGAGCAAAACGGTGATGTCGTTGTAGTTCTTCCTCGACTCTAGAATTCCCTGCTCCATCAAAAGAATTTTGGCGTTGGGGTCCTCGGATTCATTGCTAGATGTTGATGACCTTCGTCGCTTGGTGGGCTGCTCATGAGTTGAAGGTCTCTTCCGCTTGACGCGTTCAGCAGAAGTCGCTTTGGCCATTTTTCCTAAGGAGATTTTTGAAAAGTTGATACTGAGTTGAGAAGAATAAAGAATGATGAGAATCAAATTTAGAGAAAGTCCCGCTGTGATGGGAGCCTGAAGGTTATTATTTCATTAAAGATCTTGAAAGCAAAATCTCGAAATCTTTCTTGATCATTGAAATTTCGGCCAATCAAATCCAACCATGATCTCGACGGCAAAATCCCGGCGCATGAGATCTTCCTCCGATTATATGGGTCACGTGGTTTTGATTGTTGCCGAACTAGCGCGATAAAACCTCAACCTCACTTCCAGCTCTCCGATCAACGACAAGCCCCAGATACCCCCATCACGAACTATCTCACAATGGCGTCACGCTTGGCACGAAGCGCCGTCGGTACGTTGAGAAATCTCGAACCCCTCGGCACGGAGCCAATTCGACCTCAATTGGTGCGCCGCCGACCTTTGCTGACTCCCTATACATAGGCGCTCCCCTCCTCCGACCCGTCCTCGCCCGCCGAGCTGCCCCTGCCATCTCCGTTGCCGCCGCGCGATACAACAGCAATGTTCCCGCCGAGGACCCCAAGAAGAAGGCCCAGAGCATCATCGACGCTCTTCCCGGTAACAGCCTCCTCAGCAAGAGCGCCATCCTGAGCTCCGCCGCTGGTCTCTCCATCTATGCCATCTCCAGCGAGTACTACGTCATGAACGAGGAGACCATCATCGCCATCTCCCTTCTGTCCGTCTGGGGTGCTCTGATCAAGTACGGTGGCCCTGCCTACAAGGAGTGGGCCGAGGCGCAGAACAACAAGATCAAGAACATCCTTAACAGCGCCCGTGCCGACCACACCGAGGCCGTCAAGGGCCGTATCGAGGATGTCAAGCAGATGGGCAGCGTTGTTGAGATCACCAAGAGTCTGTTTGAGGTTTCCAAGGTAATTCCGAAATGCCCGCTGGATGGTTATCAGGGTCATGGCTGATTATGGTTGTGTTTGTAGGAGACCGCCAAGCTAGAGTCCGAGGCTTTCGAGCTTGAGCAGAAGACAGCTCTGGCTGCCGAGGCCAAGACTGTTCTTGACTCCTGGGTCCGATACGAGGGCCAGGTCAAGCAGCGACAGCAGAAGGAGCTTGCTCAGTCTATTATCGCCAAGGTCCAGAAGGAGCTCGAGAACCCCAAGGTCCTTCAGCAGATCCTCCAGCAGAGTGTTGCTGATATCGAGAGTACGCGCCACTGATTCCTACCATTCCGTTGACATCACTAACACCCATTTTCAGAGATCGTTGCCTCCAAGGCCCAATAGATAATTACATGCCGCTAGAGTCTCGATCCCTAGATTCCCCGGTTTTTCTTTGTACCCCTTTGTGTCATAACAACACCTGTGCATTAGCCGAATCAATCAAGACCCTAGTTCCTTCACTGCTGGAAAGCTGTTGCCCGTGAGATCTTGTCGAGATTTGGGTCGATTGTGTTCAATTGGGTTTGTCGGAGCTGTAAATTGCTCGTCGGGAAAGGTCGGGATCTCCGACATTCTATATTCTCGACGTATCGCAAAATATTATCAAAAACGTTTCAATTTAACGACTTCACCCCTCACACCTGAACCATCCAAAAGCCAATATTTTGAATTATCAGTATCACTGCTCCATCCCCAAAGAGCAATTGAATACTTTTTTTGGCTCATAGCGTACGTCACGTCACATACATATGTCGTAGAGGAGCTTTTCTGAACATGTATTTGATACAAAATCGTACAGTTATACATGAATAATCGTACATAGTAAAGTCCGGCAATCCTTGACGCCAACCCGAAGGGCATTTGCTCCATGGTTCCAAAATATGTACCCAAAACAACATGCCACCGAAACCGGAAGGAAATAGCAATTGTGAACTGCGCGGAGAACGAAACTCAATGAAACAGCGTCGAATATAATAATTAGTAGATGGGCCTTGGTTCTTCCCATTTCTTGACCTCAGGAGTCGCCTTTGAAAGATCTGGAGACTCATTATGCAACTCAGGACCAAGTGATACTCGGCCACTTCGTCGCCGTCTCGCACCCTCGCCCGCAACAGGGCCTATCCATTCCCAAGCGCGGCCAACTTCGCCGCTTCTTCCCTCGCGTTGGCCGGTACGAACATTGCTGTTCTGTTCCACCACAACTCGGACCTTCTGCCAAATCCTCTCTCTTTCGGAAAGTGAGTGGACAGCTCGAAGAACGTCATCTCTCAAATTTGGCAAAAACAGCCAAGGATCGTCGATGCCCTCTTCGCCCAACTCCTTCTGATTAGCAAGCCTACCCAGCACTTGGTCGACCAGGGCAGGGACTTTCGCTGACGTAGCTATATGCTTCCGGTATCGGGCGCGCATGTAAAAGACACCGAAGATGGAAGCGATCAAAAGTCCAATTGGGAGTCGATATCTTGCCACGCCGAGTCGGAGCGATCGTTTGAACGCGCAGGTGAGCGGAAGGCGAGCGAGAGACGAGGACGAAAGGTGTCGACCTGGAAGATCGGAGGAATTGGACGATCTGTAGGGTCGATGGTGGATCTGGTTAGTTCATGGTCAGAAACGGTTGAAGTAATGATGTCGACAGTCTACTTATGTGCAAGCTGAGGATTTAAGTGAGAAGAACTTACGGTGGTGTGTCGATAATCTCAACCTCGTCTCTAGCTGTAACCTCGCCAATAGCAGCAGCCCAGAGTTCATCGAACTCATCCTCGTTGAGTCTCTTGGAGCGCTTGCGACTGACAGTCTTCTTAAGTTCGTGTTC
Source organism: Fusarium sp. PT (assembly GCA_021020635.1). Taxonomy (NCBI): domain Eukaryota; kingdom Fungi; phylum Ascomycota; class Sordariomycetes; order Hypocreales; family Nectriaceae; genus Fusarium; species Fusarium sp. PT. The sequence continues at coordinate 710,258 of JAHMRZ010000008.1, read as the reverse complement.
AAGAATCGCAGGGGTGTCGCTCTTTTGACCATCTTCAGTAACAAGCTCTCCACACTCAAATTGAGCTCGTCGTTCCCTTAGTTCCTCAATAGCCTTGTCCGCCACAGCCTTGACACGACGCGCTTTCTCACCATCTGGCTCGCAGGTAGGCGGAAGGGGAACCAGACCTCCAAGAGACAGAGGGTGAGGCTTAAGGATAAAGCCGCTCTCACAACGGACTGAAAAGTCTCCATAGCAGTAAGCATGAGAAGGGCAAGGCTCGCACTGAGGCTCAATGAACGGGACCAGCGCTTCAGGAATAGGCATATCTGGCGACACCAACGAGCGTGCCTGTCCCCCAACAGCACAATAACCGACAGCTATTTTTTCCTGACGATACCAAGCAAGATAGGCTCCGAAAAGAGACATGAAAAGGACGAACAGAGGAGCCTTAAAGCCGCCCCGTCGAGCAACCTGGTGTGAAGGTTTACGAGGCTCAATAGATGTTTCACCCCTGCTTGCAGCTTCCTCCAACTCTAATTGTTCGTTGGGTGTGAACTCCTCACCAGGCTCAAGCAACTCAGGGGTCGGCTCGCGATACCTGGGAGTGTTGGGCGCGTAGGGCTCTTCGTAGTCATCATTAAACCCCTGGGTTCTACGTCGGGACGAGGACTTGATAGCCCTGACAGAATCTCCACCACCGGTCCGGCGACGATTAGTAGGAGTCTTGTTTTGGGCAGGTGAGCTTCCACTCTGGAAAGGGTTGTCGTATGTGAAGACGCTTTCTTCATGATCGGGCAGTATTGTCTCTTCCTGATCTTCCTCGTCGTCGTCTTCTTCCTCTTCAGGTTCGTATTTGATTTGTGGTGTGACAGTTCTTCGCGCCTGGCGAATGGACCGAGGTGCCTCGTAATCTTCATGCTCGTCAGAGTGTGAGAGCGCACGGCTTACTGATCGAGTGCTGCGTTTGGTAGGACTTCTGAGAGCCGGAGTTGCAGGGACATCATCCTCAATCTTAATTCGGCTGGATGTCTTGCGAGGAGACTTTGATCGTTTTTTTGTTGTAGACGGAGGGGCCAAGTCATGGTCATCCCAGGTGCCGTTATCTTCAGCACTTCCAGCGTTCACGATTCCCATGCTGGACCTTTTCGCGCGCGCGCGCCGGGCCCGAAGTTCGGGAGCCTGAGACAAGACATATGTTTTAACCAGCTCGACGAGATCGGCCTTCTTAGCGTTGCCAGGAAACTCGACATTGTGGGTGACGAGAATTGATCGCAGGCGTGGAACGGTGACAGAGCGTGGGTCAAAGCCCTCCTCAAGATAGTCGTCGACGTCGGCCATGTTGTTGAGCTGAGCTTAGCTTAACGAAGAGTGCGATAAGCGAGAACAAACTCAGAGCATAGAAGGATATGATAAACTGGGATGTGCGCAGGCCGCAGCTAGGGGACCTCCCACGTTTTGTAGGTTTTGAGCTTGGGCCTGATGGAACAAGGTTGTGACAAGATCAACAAAGAAGTGCAGGCAACCACGGTTTTACCTGCAATGGTGTCGCAAGGTGCAGGTAGGTAGCTTCCCACAAAGAAATCCACAGAAACGGGTTTTAACACAAAAGGCCACAAAAGGCAGCAAAATTCGTCCAGCGGGGTGATGGATCGTGAAGAAAATGGTCGGTTCTGGGTTGACAGGCGAACTGTTGATGACGGGCGCGGGAGAGACCCCTGACGCAATGATAAGTGGATAGCGTGGTTGTCTGTGGCAACTCAAATCAAGTTCGTGAATCCCCTGTCATTTGACTGTACAAAGTGGATCCAACGTCTTTCATCAGTCACTAGAAGATAGTCAATTTTAGGCTTAGTACTTGTCAACTCAGTCAGTATCTTATTGGTGTAAGTATAGAAACTCAATATAATAGTATATCCTATTATTGCAGAAATTTGAGTCTTTGATTTCCATATGTACCAACATATCTCGAGGATTTCTACCGGCGGAAACCCTCTCTAAACCTGGATGAAACTGTGAAAGGAAGGAGGACTATCCGTATATTGATCACGTTTCGAAAGAGGAAGGGTATATCACAGTTCCGAATCGAAAATTTGTTGATCAAAAGACAACTTGAAGACAAAAGATTCGATTGAACAGAAAGCTTCGTTCCCGAAATTCGTTAGCCAGTTGTCTCTATTACCATCCTTTAACAGCAGGTTGACTATACAGCATGGAGTGGAACTCCCAGAAGCCATGGCTAGCTGATAACAAGTATACAGCTACGTGAGGGTTAAGCAGTCCTTGCAAGGACGCTAAGTTTTTTATTTGTTTTCCAGACAGAGGCAAGTAATAACATCTATGTTCAAAATTTCTGAAATTCCCTTTACCCTGGCTTGAGTTGAGTTGCGCTTCGATAGACCCCTCCAAGTTGAATACGGTGCAAGTTAGGTGTACTCCGTCTAAGTGAGCAGCAAGTTGAGTGAGTTTTATCAACAAGGTTAGGGAACAATCGCTTTGAAGCTTTATAGAATAATAATTAGGCTATTGGTAGAATAGCCCGAGACAGCGTATTATATTCACACAGTCTTATTATGATGGTTGCTTTGTGAATGATTCGAATATCACGCCATTACATAGTGGAGCGCCACATTACGCCACACTTGTCCCGCGAGCTATCGAACGATCGAGGCACGATTTGTCCGAAGTAGTTCAAGTAAAGTCTTCTGCTAGGTACACTGTAAGTTTCTTCACTCGCATCTCGGTTTGCCTGACAATTGGGACCTATTTGGACTAATTAGACTATTAGTAGAATGCTGGCCCGAAGATCAGTGATTGGCAAGCCTGGCTTTGTCTGCCGGAGCTGTGTTCGTCAGTACCAGTTTCAACTGCGCCGGGCTTCCACTTCCACCCAAGACAACATCTACGATGTCGTATGTGTTGGCGGTGGTCCAGCTGGTCTGAGCTTATTGACCGCTTTGCGTAAGTTGCCTATTTTCGAACAAATAGTTCAATGCCTGACTCCATATTAGGGACAAATCCCATCACTGCCGGTCTCCGAGTCGCCCTTGTCGAAGCCCAGAATCTCTCTAAAACCTCCTCATTCTCACTTCCTCCGACCCAATTCTCCAACCGATGTAGCTCTCTTACCCCCGCATCGGCCCAGTATCTCGACAAAATAGGTGCATGGAGGCATCTGCAACGTGAGCGTATCCAGGAGTATCAGGAGATGCAAGTATGGGACGGAGTAACAGGCGCCCGCATCGAGTTCGACTGGCCGCCTAACACGACGGGGGACAAGACAATTGCTTACATGACCGAGAATTTGAACTTAACATCTGGCCTGCTTAAGCGATTGAACGAGCTCGGCGGAGTGGACGTCTTTGACAATACAAAGGTGGAGAGCATCGGCCTTGGCAAGGAGACTGAAGAGCTGGACCTGAGTGAATGGCCAGTCGTGCAACTCTCGGGTGGCCAGTCAATAGCAGCTCGACTTCTCGTAGGTGCTGACGGAGCGAATAGCCCCGTGCGTACCTTTGCTGGCATCAATAGCCGCGGCTGGGACTATGGTAGACACGGTGTTGTCGCAACACTAGAGCTTGAAGGCGAGGGCTGGGGCGGCCAGTTCAACAAGATCGCATACCAGCGATTTCTGCCCACGGGCCCTGTTGCAATGCTACCTATGCCTGGAAAATATGCTACGCTGGTCTGGTCTACAACACCTGAGAAGGCTGCTCTTCTCAAGAGTCTCAGTACCAAGGACTTTATCGCTATGGTCAACGCCGCCTTCCGCTTGAGCCCTGTCGACATTGGATTCATGCACACACAGGAGAACAACCAGGATGAGGAGCTTTCGTGGCGTCTACAACACACCAGTATTGATGCCAAAACACTTCCCCAGACCGTTGTCGGCGTCCAGGAGGGCAGCATCGCATCTTTCCCCCTGAAACTGCGCCATGCCGATACCTATACCGGAGAGCGTGTTGCGCTTGTTGGCGACGCTGCCCACACTATTCATCCTTTGGCCGGTCAAGGCTTGAACCAAGGTCAAGGGGATGCTCAGAGTCTGGCCAAGACTATTGAGTATGCTGTTTCTCATGGCCAGGACCTGGGCACTCAACTCTCCCTAGAGTCATACAACAGCGAGCGTTATGCTGCCAACCATATCATTCTAAATGTTTGTGATAAGCTTCATAAACTATATGCCGTCGAGAGTGGCCCTTTGGTGCCGCTACGTTCGGTTGGCCTCAAGGCTGTCAATGCTCTAGGGCCTCTAAAGAATTTCTTGATGGGACAGGCTTCTGGCACTGGTACGAAGCTGCTATAAGAATTCACTATAATACCTCAATCCTCTCGACCCATCTATGTACTTTAGTTGTGTAAGATTAGATATGTACGTAATCACCCTGGTGAAACCAGCCAGCAAATGGAACTAAGATGATGAATTTCTACTTTACCACCGCACATCACCGCTACATAGCTTCTCGCTCGGAGACACGACATCGGGGGAGTATTTACCGTGGTATCCCTATCAGCTATGATTACATACAAAAGAAACCTATTCTAATCTTCTTTCTTTTCCGCACTGCTTTACCTGTCGACCTCACCTGAAGAAATTATTAGCATGAGTTTATACTAGTGACCAGGGGTGGAAAAACTTACCGAACACCAGATCCATAGTACCAATAACCGCCACAGCATCAGCCAGCAAATGACCCTTGGAGACGTGATCGAAACCACCCAAGTGGGCAAAACCAGGAGCGCGGATGTGGCATCGGTATGGTCGCTCACTGCCGTCAGAGACAACGTAGACACCCATCTCACCCTTAGGGGCCTCGATGGCGGAGTATGTCTCACCAGGGGGAACAGCGTAACCCTTGGTGTAAAGCAAGAAGTGGTGGATAAGGGCCTCCATGTTCTCCTTCATGGCGGCTCGAGGAGGAGGAGAGACCTTGTAATCCTCAACACGGACAGGGCCCTCGGGCATCTTGTTGAGGCACTGGTGGATGATACGGAGAGACTGTCGAAACTCCTCCATTCGGCAAAGATATCGGTCATAACAGTCACCGTTGGTTCCAACAGGGACATCGAACTCAACCTGGTCGTAAGCGTCGTATGGCTGGTTCTTGCGGATATCGAAGGGAACACCGGAACCTCGGAGCATGACACCGGTGAAGGAAAGGTTCAGAGCCTCTGAGGCAGGAACAACACCAACACCTCTCAATCGCTCAATCCAGATACGGTTATCGGTCAACATCTCCTCGGTCTCGTCGATTCGGTCGCCGAACTGGGTAGCCCACTGGTAAATATCGTCGAGAAGACCAACGGGAATATCTTGGTGGACACCACCGGGTCGAACGTAGGCAGCGTGGAGACGGGCGCCGGAAACACGCTCGTAGAATTCCTGAAAAATGTGTCAATTATCGTTGCTGTCTAATTACACAACAACAACCTACCATGAGCTTCTCACGCTCTTCGAAACCCCACAGGAAAGGTGTCAAAGCACCAACATCCATAGCGTGTGAAAGAACGGACATCAGATGGTTGAGAACACGGGTGATCTCGCCAAACAGGGTTCGGATAAACTTGGCTCGCTCGGGAATCTCAACGTTGAGAAGCTTCTCAACAGCAAGGGAGAAACATTGCTCGTTGGTCATCATGGAGACATAATCGAGTCGATCAAAGTATGGCAGAGCCTGGAGATATGTCTTGTACTCGATCAACTTCTCGGTACCTCGGTGCAGCAGACCGACGTGAGGATCGGCTCGGACAATCTCTTCACCATTGAGCTCGAGAATCAAACGCAACACGCCGTGAGCAGCGGGATGCTGGGGACCGAAGTTGACTGTGTAGTGTCGAACCTTTCGGTCCTGAACCGAGTTCTCGCGCGACTTTCGGGTACCGGCAATTCGGGGCTTGGACAGGCCGTAGGCGTCCTGGGCGGAGGAGAAGTCTTCGTCAACGGGCACAAGTCTGGTGCCAACGGTCTCGACAGGGGCGGCGTGCTTTCGCAGACAGGTCGTCGAGAAAGGGCGAGCGGCGAATGTTGCTGGCCGCATGCAGAGGCTCTTGGCGCCTCGGCTGGCGAGTCGGAGAGTAGCCATTGTGTAAAGAGCAGAGCAGAGAGGGAGCGGCCGTGAGTACGACGAGATATGTAGAGTCTCCCGAGAGGGCCTCTGGCTCGAGGTCAATGGCAAGTTGATGGAGGGGAATTCGCCTTCGTGATAGTGGCCGTCATCTGCTGCGGTCCGGGTATCTGTGTTGAAACGGAGCTTTACTCTTGATGGTGGGTCGGACTATCATTGTTGCGGCGGTCAGAGCCAATGAGGGGTCGACCATTACTCGTTGATTTTTACACTAGGCGAGCAACGATTATCGCCAATTGCATCACACCACTCGGCCGAGTAATTCAATGTAAAGATCACATTTCAAGATGTCACTGAAAAATCATGTTCGGTACAAGGATTCATCATTAGGAGAGCCATGCGACGTTGAATTTATTCTTCAAGTATACGACCTCTGCTTCTATCCACAATAATCGAGTTACACTCTTAGACCATCCAATGCTGCCATTCCTCCTTCAATATCTAAGGCGTCATCTATTTGCTAAACTCGAGACTATCTCACAATTGCCACGGACTAATATTTTCGTCGACGAATCATTGTAGTGGCTTGGTTGGATAACTTTCGATTGGTTAGATATCTAAGTACGGATAAAACATATCAAATACAATATGTATCTTGACGAAGGCATGTATTTTTTCTTTGTTCCGATAGTACATCTTAATGTTATGAGTCCTGATATGTCATTGAATTTGTTCGCTGAGTTTACCTACACAACGACAGTATGTGAACTTCTACAGTACCAATTTCGCATCAATCCTTTGTCCTCCCATTCTACAATAGCTCATCCCTCAACAGTCCGAGCTGAATTTCGTCCAAAAGCTCGCCATTCTTGAACACAGCACCCCTCCTGTTTCCCTCTCTTATGAAGCCACACTTGGACAAAACATTTAGACTTCCTACGTTGCGTCCAATGACCCATGCCTCGAACCTGTTCAACTCAGGCCATGTCTCGAAGCACCATCTCACAAAAGCCCTGATAGCTTCAGTCGCATAACCCTTACCCCAGGCCTCCTCGGCCAACCAGTAGCCTATCTCCCAGACACGAAAGTAGATATCGTTCTTGGCAATAACGCCCACAGCGCCGACCAAAAGTGGCTCTGGTGATGGGTTCTCAGGTGTGTTGGGCTTGAGAAAGATGCCATTGTGGTAGGGGTACGAAGTGCCCTCTGGCTTGCATGCTATGTTGGTAAGGAAGTTTTCGGCGTCAGAAAGCTTGTAAGGTGATGGGAAAGTGTTGCGCATGTTGGCAGCGATATTTTTGTTATTGGCAGCTTGGGTCAAGACAGCTGCATCAGAGACAAAGTAACGACGGATTATAAGCCGCTCCGTTTCGACTAGTATTGTGCCCTGCTCCTCGCTGGGTGGTGAAGGCGAGGACAGCATTGTAGGTTGAGCCATAGTGAATGTTGGTGACGTTAGGATAAATCTGCCAAGTGGGTAGCAAATGTGCGGCTTATATGCTCCTGTCTGAGTCAATGCAGTCACAAAGTCGGGCGTAAGGCACGGCAGTTTCGACCCATGTATAGTACTATCAACACGAGAAAGTCATACTCACTTTACCTAGGCGCCTACTTACTTTGGTATGTAGGCCGGCGTTAAAGTGACTCACGAATTGGCGCCTTCGGAAGCGGACCACGTCGAAGGATTTGCAAAGGTTCCTTTACGAACATACATAGCTAAGGCGATAAGGGGAAGAGTAAAGAGCACCGATGTAATTTGAGTGCTCGGACTGTAGTAATTTCAGTTCAGGAGAATAACATGATATCCAAGAAGAATGCGCAGCTATGTGTAGGTATTCAATACTCGCATGTCTCTAATCGATCATGCTGCTTAGCATCCGCCAGCTTCGTGTGGCAGCGGGTGACAGCACTGTACGTAGCGTGCATCTAATCACAACGACACCTCAAGTTCTTAGTCTGAAGGATCCAGGCATGTTGTAGTATTGATTTGCAGTGGCATTAAGTAGTATTAATTATGTTAAAATATTATTATATGTTGAGTCTTAGGTGACTCCTCCAAGTAATAGCATGTGGGCCAGTATGAGGCAGACTAATGAATGGCCAGTTGCAAAATATGTTTCCAATCAGTCTCAATCAGCTATGCTCTGTCAGAGTATGACCAAGCCGCTCCTTTATTAGTCTAATCCTCACACTTTCAGCTCACCGGCCCAAACAATACCAAGAACACATTACAATAGTGTGCCTATAGCACTACGGAAGCTCCTTGCGACCTCTTGGTCCCTTTATAATCCATTCCGTGATAAGCATCTACCGGTCTCCTTGATAATGCCGAACTCTATATCTCTTCTTCTCCCTCACTGCTGAATCACAGGAGCATTAAGGTATACATTTGACCGTAGGGGTCAAGGTTTCTGTAAACGCCGGACCAGAACCAATTGATTCGGATCGCTTTGAACTTCGGGGGAATAAAGAAAAAAGACAATGCCTCACTATCCCCATCGGAGAAAAAACGCCGTTTGAAAGCAAACACCAATTATGAACTTTTAATGAACCCCTCGCCATGCCCCATAAGATGCAACGAACGACAGCCCGCTTTATATTGATAAACAGTGCTTTTGTAAGGAAAATGTATTGGATGGCCAGATGGCCAGATTGTGTTGAATGACAAAGGAAAGAACGGCTGTAGCCGTGGTTTGAGTAACAGAATTGGATAAGTGTCCAAAGGTGCCCATGGTTTGATTAGGTTCTTCGAGCGATGTTCACACCCGGGTTGACGAAGGCTCTGTGTGCGATGTCACTCATCCGTCGCACCACATTGGTCGTCCCGCCAGGCAATTGGGACTCGTCGAAAATGAACTTGGACGCAACTGCAAGTCGGTTCTGGGGGTCGGTCTCGTCAACGTACTGGGCGGCAGAAGTGCCATATGGAGAGTCGAAGTGGGGGGCAAGTTCTCGAACAACAGCAATCGAGTAAAGTACATCGCGGTTTTCGCAACCATCTAGAAGATAGCGCATTCTTGTGAGCACCTCCTCCCTGGCCTTGACCGCAGTAGAAGAGCTGGGGTTCTCTCGTGTAAGTATGAACTGGCCAAGGGAGTACCAGAAATCAAATTGACGGGTCCGGGACTCGTCGGTGTCCGACACGGGCGGCGAGAGGGGATTGGATTTCAGATAGTCTCCACATAAAAGTGCTTCGACGACTTTGACACGGTTTTGGGTCTCCTTGGCATCGCCTTCTCGTGGGAGCGACGTGGTACTTATAACAGTGGCTGCAGCGGGAGTATCGTACACTGCCCGCGCAAGCTCCCACACGAGGCGTGTTTCAAGAATGCCGGAGTAAGCCATCTGAGTATGATCGTTGGCTTTCACGGCCTCCAAGGTTTTCAAAAAAGACGCCATTAACTCCACTAGACGCTGGTTTCTGGGAAATGACATCTTTCCGTTGTCGGTCAGGTAGTACCATCCTGACTCAAAGAAAGAACTGAGTCCAGGTGCGTACATCTCGTGATAGACCTTGGTGATTTCATTGAAGGTTTCCTCCGTATGGGCGATCTCTTGGGGCGGCGGAACAGAGCCCAAGAGGTCAATAATCTCACCGATCTTCATTTTGTTGGCTGTCAGAAACACGCGTAAGCAGATGTTCTCAACAGCAGCGCAGTAAACGACGAACAAGGGTAATATCAATAGTAGGGGGCGCCACCTCTAAGATTTTGGTTGCTTTCAGCCAGAGGCCTTTGTTCAACCGCTCTTGAGCTTTCTGCGTGCGAGGCTGACGAGAATCCTTGAAGGGCTGGGTCGATTGCGGACGGGTACTCGTATGTCGGTTCTGACTTGACGGGAGGCGATGCAACGTTGGAGAAACTCGAGTCGTAGCTAAGCGAGGTAAGAGACGGGTTAGGGCTGGCCGTGGTCGCGTGAACAGTCGCGTAAGAGCTTGGGAGCATCGACGGCTGGCTGCCGTATGAGTTGGTAGGCCGGGCGGTCAGAGCAGGGTTTGATGCTATTGACGAAGGTACACTCGAAGGCACAGAGCTTGGAACTGTTGGCGGAGTTCTCTGGCTCGGTGCCGGTTGAATATTAGAAGAAGACTGCCCGCCGGCTTGCTGTCGGAAAATAGGATCGTAACCAAGACAGTCACGCTTTGACTTCTTGCAGTTGTTGCAAGTCGGGTGTGTCTCGTCACACTAGAAGATGTCAGAGCTGGGTGTTGGGCGGGGTGCTAACTCCACAGGAAGTAGGCCAGAAACAGGTAGGGAGGGGTTGTGCAGCTGAGGTACACAACGAAACAAGCGCGACCAATAGAAAGCTTTGCAAAGCTTCTGGAACTTCGAGAAACTTCATAATCTCAAGAGCAGGTCATTTCGCCAAGGGCGTTGAGCAAGCTTGGGCGCGGGTAATCGCGGATACAAAGAGGATTTACGTAGGAGAACATGGACCACAGAGCGCTACGTGAATCTGAGTCTTGCTCGCTTCGCTGTAGCTCCTCTGCAAACAACCAAGTCTGCAGAATGTCGCAAACATGATGCATCACATCAATCTGGATGGGCCGACTCTGGCTTGCTAGCCATAGCATGTATTCGCCGTCGCCTCCTTTTCACATAATCCTCTTGCAGCATCGCGTCCCGTCCCACGTGTCGAGACCATAAGCTGCAAAAAAGGGGATTGAGTACGAAATCACGGCTTACCTTGATTCGACGTTTCCTGCAAGTCAGACAACCTGTCTTTGTCCGACGTTTGATCTCCTACACCCACAGTCAGCCTTAAATCCTTGCCATACCTTGAGCCAAGTTGAACCTATCAGAACAAGGTCCTAGCTCGAGCTTAACGCACCTTTTTCGGTCCCCGAGGCCCCAGAAGTCGCGGATCATGAGGAAGCGCATAACGAGCCATTGGGTCTGAAATACCGTAGCCCGCACCCATCGGCATGCCCTGGTGCCCATAGTACGGCATGCTGTTTGGCACAGGTGCCATAGGCATATTCATCTGCATGCCTTGTGGGTTTGACACCGAAGGTCCGTGTGGGTTTTCGATCGTCCTCATGCTAGGTAGTGACATGTTGCTACCAATGGGCATAGGACTCGGTCGGTATGGCTCGGGCGGTTGGCTCGTCACGGCAGGATAAGAGCCATACTGGGCGGTTGTCGCACCGATCGAGGACGCGTAATGCGTCGCGGAGCCTGGGTAGCTTACAGGCTGACCATGAGGCATTCCCGGGTGGTGGTTGGACATTTCCGGTTTGGACGCGGGTGTCGAAGCAGCCTCGGGGGCCCTGCTGTCGCCGTTCTGCTGAGAGACCACGGGCGGAGCGGCAGAGGCTGAAGCAGCAGGAGCCGAGGCCGGCGAAGGAGTCGGCGCGGGAAGAGAATGGACAGCGGGTGAGTCGGATTCGGCAGGCGTGGGTGCAGAGCTTAGAGCTGCAGTTGTCGTCGAGGCGGTCGGGCGGTCCGCAGGCGTGAAGGGCACCGAAGCGATCGTGGTGATGGGCGGGAGTATCGTGTCGGCAGCGGCAACGGCAGTAGCGTTCACGGACCCAGTGCTTGCGACGGAAGCTGGAGGAGCGGTGACGGATGCAATGATAGGAGCTAGAGAAGGAGACGTCGATGTCGGAGCAGAGACTGAAGGATTATTGGAAGAGTCGCCGTGACTCTGTCCACGGTCGTCTTGAGCCATGTTGTTTTTTAATTATAAATTTTTATGGAGCCTCAAAGCAAAGTCAGGAAGAACCAGAACCGAGCAGGGGACGCGACCCTGGGTCACGGAGGAAGACGAGGTGCTGGCGCTGGGCAAGGAAGATCAAAGAGCAGCCAGGGCGTGGCAGGGGGAGAAAAGGCGTGCAAGAGGGGCAGACTCCGGGACCAGGGGCCGCGACACAATGCGACTGCGACTGCGATGCAACTTTCACTGTGAAAGCGAGACAAGAGTCGCGATAGTAGACTGGGCCAAGACCAGCGAGCAACAAGCGACGCGCTGAATGAGCAGCAGACGTTTAAAAACGATGGAGAATCCTAGGGGTCCAAAGAGGCGGGATCGGAAGCGAGGACTAAAGTTCGAGCTCCAAGATCGGGGACAGACGGGAAATAGTTGAGCTGCTGCCGTCGTCAAGCATCGAAGTCACCTTTCCAGTACGGATACAATACCATACAATACAATACGGTAGAGTAGAATGCACCACAACCAGAATAACTGGATCGCCCCCTGCCTGGTTGCCGCGTGGTAGTAGTGGTGGTGGGAGTGGTGACCGTGGTGGTGGTGTTGGTGTTGGCCGTCAGGTCCCAGTAAATTGTAGTTTCTAGTGGAGACGGGCCGGGCTTTGTAGGCTGATGTCCATATGTACGGGATGATCCATTCGATACTCGACGAACAAGCGCGGCGCGAGCTTCGCCAAGTGAGGAGCCTGCGTCCAAAAGTCAAAAAAACTCATGTTATGCAACAAACAGAACGGGTTCGTAAACGAACTGGAGGCGAGAAGTATGCTGAGACTCAGAATACCTAGATCTAGTTGAAGGCAGAGGCCGCTAACAGACATGAGTTGTACGTGTATGTAGATGCTGCTTGGCTATAGGATAATGGTCTCTCGCTTATTGAACGGACTGCTTTGATGAAGTACTCGAGGTACGAGCAAACAAAAGTCGGTAGGTCGAATTGATGATATAAAGTTTAAATTTCTGGTGTGGTTTTTCCCCCCTGGTCCAGATACATAAGTATCTTCTTTGATAGGATAAGAATAATAGTCACCTTTCAGATAACTACAGAGTACGGAAATGTGTAATCAATCAGCCACACGGAACAACAGTAGCTCCAGCTGCAGTTAATTAAGCTCAAGGCTCGTACGGATGGATATACTAGATAACAGACACATCGTGTCTTTCCTTTCTCCCAACCACAAATGATGAGAAACTATGTCCCAAAAGCCCCACGATCTCAAACACTTCAAAAGGCTTATAAAAGTGACATTCCCATGTATGCATGGTTCATGGCAGTTCTGAATCTTATGTGCATCTCACATGCATATGATCATCGTCCACTCAGTCGGCTACTACCCATTAACGAGATTTTCTTTTTCCTCCCCATTTCTTCCTCGACTCGCGTAGCAAGATCTCGATAATTGGCAATTCTGGAAGCACTGTAGAAGCTCCCTGGGCTCTGTGGAATAATTACCCAACCCTGCTAACGAGGCGTGCTATGTAACTGAGCAAGGTTATAGCATGGAGACCGGGTGGGCTTGGCGGAGCATATTCAAGCCTTAGCTGACAGTAATGAGTTATGTATATGCTGTAAGGACAAGAGATATGCATAAGGGGTTAAAAAAAAGTATTCATGGCAACACCAACTTGGTACTGCACTCGACAACGGAGCTTGGGATGGATGAATGCACGTAGCACAAGCAAGCACCAACATGAGAACTTACAGTATTGACTTGCATATGCACATACCTAAGCTGGGTACTTTATGTGACCTGGGCAATCCCGACTTGGGCTCGATACAGGGCGGCAACTGTGCTTGATTGTGTGCCACTCAAGGTCTAGCGGATGCAAGGTTCTCGTCCCGTCTGGAGCATTGAGCCTTGAGCCTTAACGTAGGTTGGTTGGCGACACCCCTATCTCAGTGATGCCTTGACGCTCACAACTGGAGAGCAGTGTATCGACTGAGATTGACGCTTGGACTAGACCTGGAAGGTAGGTATTCGCTGTAGGTCATTCTCAGGGCCCAACGATTGACTACCTATCCAGTTGTTCTCTCTTTCCTCCTTCCTGCTATAAACACAGACCGCCATAATTAATAGTGTAAATACTAAGTAATCAGGGTATCCTCTGATTTGCGTATCCGTATCCTTTCTCGTCCAATGTTGAGGCGAATTTCTCCAAAACTGTCATGCTTAGCCCCCGCAAGCCACGGACCCCACAGTTCGGCCCCTAAGAGACTCTGCTTCCATGGCTTCTAAGGCTTCTCTGGAATACGCTAATGCGAGGTACCAACCAGACGGTGCTCGCTCGCTCGAACCCGTCCAGCAAGTGGAAAGAACCAAAAGCCAACTACCGCACCTTCCTCTAAGCTTCCCATTTGCTCGGGTTAAGGAAATAAGAGCAAGTACGACTACAACGTTATTTGTTATCCACTTATATCGATTTTGGAGGATCACCATCTTCGCTCCATCAAACATTACATCCTGAAACTCATCAACAGAAAATCCCAAGCTACTCCATACTGAGCAAGATTATCCGAAGATTGCTTTTCATCTGTTATATCGTCATATTACCTAGAAAGTATCCCCTATTTCCTTTTTTAGCCGGCCGTTCTCACAAGTGCCTTACGGAGTACTGTAGGTAGGTATCCGCCAGACCAGGCCAGGCCACGGACAATTGCAAATCTTGCCGTTGCCCACACTCCCCAATCTTAAGATATTCAATATCATTTCCCCCCTCTTCCAATTTCACCATCATACAAGACCCCTGCTCTCTGTGCGACCTCGTCTTGTTCCATCTTGAGAAGACTAATGCCTAACCAGGAGACAGAAAGCCCAAAACAGATCCCAGTCCTGCATGAACCATAGCACAGCAAGACGAACATATGTCTTGATCCGAAAGTTTGCTCTGCCAGTGTTTTAGTTTCCTGGCTGTACCCGTACACACTACTGATGCAAACCCTGAGCGGCAAGGTCCCGTGCAAGCGAGACGAGCCTCCACTACCTCAAGCCAGGGTTCGTTGACAACTGTCTATCCACTTGGATCCCACTCTACCGCAGCGGATCCTCCTCTACGGAGTAGACCTGGGCTACTGGACTGTACCTGCCTAGCCTGCTAGTACAGGTGGGCAACGGCAATGGCAGTCACCCTCCTCGTTGTCAAAGTCAATCCCGGCTGACAGACGCGACGGGAAGCAAGCGAGCGAAAGCCGCCAACAAGGGGGAAAGCTGTCTAGCCAACCGGCTCTCCTTTGCACATCTCACTATCTCGCCTTCCTGGTAGAATGCTCCCTCTCGCCTACCATTAGTTCCCGGATTACTGGAACCTTTGCCTTTGGCTTTGCCTTTACCGCTGCTTGTTAGCTCAGCCCCCTAACTTAACTCCTTCGCTACCTTAGTACGGAGTACACGTGCAGAGAAGCTATCACCGTACGGATGCCTATCCACGATCCGGTTTTCTCTCCACACCGATTGTCAATAGCGGTCGGCTCTTGAGTCGCTAGTTCTCGGATGCGTTCCAATAAGGCGCTTCCTTCAGTCTGGCTCTGAGTGGGAACAAATATGAGGCTCAAGGGGGCGTGCTATGATGATACATGATATAATATGGTAAATGATATGATTTTACATGTATTGGCCCGGAAAGAAGCCCCGAAAAAGCCATCATCAGGCAACTAATTCACCCTTCACAATGGGGCTTCTTTTTCCTTTCTTCTCAGAATCAGTTTGAATAAATTCAGCAAACGTGATGTCAGAGCTTGCCGATGAAGGCTGATTACATTCTCTATCACCGAAGAGACGTCTCATCTTCTGCAGCTGTTAAGCAGTGGCTTTACTTGGGGCCAGTTCACCCCCGATGCCTTTCCTGCAGCGCCGTCCGCCCCCAGTAGTAGCCAAGGACTTGTGTGGCACCTCTCAATCTCCATCTCATATGTCCATGCCAAGCAGCGTCGACCGCTTTGTTCACAGCGCTTTTGACAAGCATTGGCACTCCTGACGTCGCCCCACGAGCGGGTGTGCTCGTCCGGCTTGCCTACATGATCCGCCGTCAACTCAGTCCGCCGGCTCTCGAGCGCCGATATAGCTGACCCTCCGAAAAGCTGCCAGACGTCGCGCCACAGCACCGGCTGCTCTCTCGTTGCGAGTGTTTCACCGACTCGGCGCATCTCGCCGGGTTTTCGAAGGCCGTGGAAAGAAACTAGGGGCGAACAGAACCGATCACCCCAGATACGCGTGATTGACGGAGGTTCACCGTTAAAGTGATGATTATAGGCCTCCTCGATGTAGATCCCCAGCTTCTGTAACGTCGTCGCTACCAGCCGGTCCCCCCACGTCTCGGTCATGGACTCGGCATATGCTTCCTGTACAATGCCCGGATGCTCAAACAATCGGCGCATTGCTTCTCCAGAAATCAGAATGCCAGATCCTCCATGTCCGAAGCGCGCCTTGTAATCGCCAACTGCGTTGCCAATATACTGGGGCTTCCGATAATCAATATGGCTCATGAGAAGCTCCAAAGATGGTCTAATCAAGAACGTGTCATCGTCCAATATGATGTACCACTTTTTACCAGGCAACTCATGATATATCATCTCCATGCCCATGATGAACTGTCTCGGTTAGCGACATGGATAATCGAGTTGTTGCATGAGACATACCTTGAGAGCATCAAGCTCCCATCCATAGCTTTGCCCGATTTTCAAAGCCCCATCTTCGTCTCCTGCTTGGAGACTTGCTTGAAGGCTTCTATACTTGACCAGCCTGGGGTAACCATCCACCTTACCTCTGATCTTGGTTTCCATAACTCTCTTGATAGCATCATGCACTGTCACGCCTATCAAGTCCGCATCTGTCTGGTTTACTGTCGTCCAATCCCCCACAACAAGAAAACTCTCGCCTTCTTTTCCAAGGTAACCTCCAGTTGCCTCGAAGGCAGCAATCTGCTCGGCCACTCGGTGACGCGTTCCATAGCCTGTTTTGATCAAATACCCTACGTCTTTCTTCAGGTCGACGGTGTACCGTGGTGATTTCCACAACCAGGCGTCTTTATCTGTTGCCCTGCCGCGCAGGAAGTTGAAGAAACGTGAAACGTTGAAGACAAGAGCCAGACGTATAGCTGAATCGTGAGGGAGAATAGAGTAGATTATGAAGATGGATATGAATAGTAGAATGATGATAGATCGTAGACGACGCTTTGTGCGTCGCGAGATGACGACCATTCTGGGTAAGCTATCGTGTTATATGAGAGGTGGAAAAGATGGAATGAATTATGTGGTCAGTCCGATGCAATCCGACCTCAATGGGAACCTCTCGGGTGATGTATCGAGGTCACACTCTTCAACCGCAACATTCTTAAAAGAATTGGCGCATGAGATAAGATATACCATATACCCCGATGTATTTGACAGTTGGTTGCTTCTTCGAGGTCCAGCCGAAGGATTGGGGATAGCTACTCCCTGGTCGCGCGTCAGACCCGCAGTAATATTAGCCCAGGCTGGATTAATATGAGTTGCCAGTCTCGCCAAGATGAATTCGGAAGCGTCGAAGTAGATGGTTCTAGCAAATAAGAGATATACAGCCAGATGGAAGTGTAGCTATCAGTAGCAAATTAATCCATTATTAACAATGATGTCGTGATATGAAGCATCTTCAAATTGCCCAAGCTGTGGCATGTTCTGCTTACTCATTCGCTGTAAGATTGTGATTGGTTAAAGGACAAAGGTAATTGTTTGAACTATCAACCTCCATCACTACCTAGGTAGCAAAGGGCGAGTTCCAAGTACTGTAAATATTCGTAGTGCTCAAAAAAGTCTTTGTAACTGTGCCTTCTGGGATGCTCAAGGGTAGCTGAATAATATCAGCGAATGTTGTCTAGTCATCGAGAGGCTATTTGAGGTCCCGTCAAAATATCTCACACACATTCATACACGGACACTGAAAACATATTATTATTCAAAGTCTTACTATTTATGTGCGAGGTACATGTATGCTCTTGTCTCTAAACGTGCCCACACGGGGATGTATATTGCTGCTCTTTATCTTCGCATAGATCGTCTCCGTCATCAACTCCTCTCTACCCAAGTGATGGGCGTCTTCATCCAAGACCTGTATGAAAAACCCACGGAATCTAAATGCAATAAAACTCCCACGACTGTGACTTGAAAACGCCCTCCCTATGCAAATGGACAAGTGAAGATGAGAAAGAGTCCCTTCCATAAGATAAATGCGAGATATAGCAAGAATATCATATCGCGCATGATCAGCCAGTTCTCCTGGTCAGACCAGTCTCCTAGACATCCTTGTCAAGCTCGTAAAACAGCAGGTAGACCTCCCTCTGCATGCCCAAGACCTCGCTGGTCTTTGCCTCCTTGACCTTCTCGTCGTTGACGCGCCACCACTTGTCCGTTGACGTCTTTCGCTTCTTGGATCGTTTTGAAACGTTGGACATGACGGGTCCAGGTGGTGACGAACTGCTGTTGGTCTGCTTAGGCGATGTGAGCTTAGAGAGTGCTGACTTTGTCGACGCTGCGACCGAGCGAAGACTGCTGGTTTCGGGGTCCTTCTGTTTGCCGATGACAGGCAAGCTCACTGCGCCACGTAGGTCTGCCGGGACACTCCTAGGCGGGATAGGCAGAGATTCTAGAGAAGGCGTCGATGAGTTACCAGACGAGGCGGAGAGCAGATCGGGGGTGGAAATTGCAGGGCTGTGCGTTGGTCTGCCTCCCATCACAGGGGTTCCTATAGGTGTCGGCGTCTTGCTGAATGCTTCCGAAGCCTGGAAGGTGTTGCGGTTGGCGAAGGGCGCGGCAAGATTCTGTCGTCGGAATGCTTCGTAGTGGCCACTGTTATGTCCACCACGGTGAGTTACTAGACCCAGCAACTTATACTTCTTTTGATCCATCAAGCCACCTAGCGGTAGCTGTTCAGGGAAGACCACCTTGGCTGAGTTCTTTTGTGTTATTTGTCCCACATCATAGATAGAGCGGGAGAGGTGGATAGCCAAAATCTTTGGGAATATGGACATTCGTGTGGTTTTTGCGATTTTCCTCTTGGGCGCGAACCGGATGTCCCCAA
The DNA here is from genome assembly GCA_021020635.1 of Fusarium sp. PT. Classification (NCBI taxonomy): domain Eukaryota; kingdom Fungi; phylum Ascomycota; class Sordariomycetes; order Hypocreales; family Nectriaceae; genus Fusarium; species Fusarium sp. PT. The sequence continues at coordinate 691,460 of JAHMRZ010000008.1, read as the reverse complement.
GCTCGACATCTTCCGGAGGATTCTCGGGATCTGTATCAATGGCATACTGGAGCTTTTCGATATTCTCTTTGGTTTGCGCCTTGAAATGGTCTGACGTCGACTTGGCCATCTCGGCTTCCAGATCCGATTTTGTCTGTAGCAATCGGCACATTTCGCACTTGAAGTCGTCGATGTACTCGGTTTTGAATATGCCGTCGAAACAGGCATTCAGGGTTGTGCCTGACACCTGGGGCACAGCCAAGGTGATGGTACAAAAAGTCTCCTCTCTAGGCTTGGTCTTGTAGCGACATGTCTGGCACTCGAGACTCGACTCATATTTTCCCTCCATGGGGAAGCCCTCCTCTAGTTCTAAAGGTAGCTGGCCGTTGACCTGGGGTATCTCAGTTTCCTCCGAAGGTTCGATAGCCGAGTTATTGTCGCCGTTCGTTGTAGGTTGCTGCTCCGGCGAGGTCTCGTCGGTGTCTTTGCCATTGACCTGGGATTCCGGCGTTTTATCGACACTCGGGTTGCTGGTGGTCGGAAACAGGCCGCGTCTGCGCACATGCAGTCTCGCTCGTTGGCCGCAGTGGTATTCGTCTTTAAGGCGCTCGGCCACAATTTGGAGAAACTCTTGCGCATCTTGTTGTTGGCGACTGATCCTTTGTTTGAAAGCCGCCTCCAGAACTTTTACGAACTGGAATGGGGAGATGGACTTCTTGTAGATGGGGCGCTCATTAAGCGCATCCAGCATCTCTTTCAGTCCTTGTGTGACGAGTCCCTCTTGTAAGCCCTGGAGCTTCCATTGGGCGATCTCCTTGCCCTCTGGCTGGACAAGACTGGCGTATACTGCAGGGTCTTCGATGCGGCGGCGGTGCGTCTCGCGAATCAGATATATGCGCAATTCTCCCAGGCCGGCGAGGGCCTGGAGAACTGAGTTTATGAAACAATCATTGGCTTGGTTTTTCAAGCCAACGATTGATTTTTTCTTAGAGCTCGTAGGATCGTGGTCGATGGAGAAGTTTGGCGCAAAGACGTAGATGAGCGCAGCGGCAGCGAGAGAGGCACCAGCAGCGTATGACACAACTGAGGCCGGCTTCTCGGGCATTTTCACCAGTTGCCGAACCGTGGGCTCGGAAGAGTCGGGATTTGGAGTCCGCAGGAGCAGAGAGCAGAGAACAGAGGGATAAGCGCGTGTCGAACGGGTCAAGCAGTCACAGCAGGATGGTGGCTTGCGAGCATGTCTTTGTAGCGAAGGCGATAGTCTATGCTTGTCTTGTCGGCTATGGATTGGCTCTCAATGGTTAAGAGAATAGTAGTATGTTGCAGCAGATCGACATGGCAAAGTCAGAGCCAGAGTCAAAGTCAAAGTCAGAACCAAAAAGTCACGCTGGGTAAAGTCGTCTAGGTATATTTTGGAGGGTGGAACGTGGAAAGGTGGACGTCTAAACAGCGCACGGGGAGCGAGTAGGTAACAGAAATCGAGAAATGGTCTGGTATGGTCTGGAGAAGCATCCACAGCTGGAGGGCAATCCACAATCCCGCTAACTCCAGTGCTGAACAAAACCGCAACGGCCGGGGGAAAACACGGGGGGCACGGCCAATTGACCATGAGCCCGGGTTTTTCTGGAAGAAACCGAAGCCGGAGGATCTTCCGCAGTACGGATAGACGAAACTAAGGTAAGAAAGAGAGAAAAAAAAGTTCACCCCCATTTGGGCAGGTGAACAGGGAATAAGACGAGTCAGCGCCGCCCTGCAAATTCCCCGCCGGGTAGGTCATGGAGGATACAGGGGGGAGGGCCTTCTAAGGGACTGCCTCGGTGGGATTATGGCATGAGACACTCTAGACACTCTAAGCATTTGCGCTGCTGACCACCGATCTTACAGGACGATGTGCTCAAGAGGCGTAGAAACTACCCGGCGGCTGCAGCACGTTTGAGGTTTGTTTCCGCTGCATCCGTAACAATGGATCATTGCTAGGATTATGCGGGGTTTATCGAGCGGAGGACTTGCAACAGACGTTGAATTACATATTGAGGTTGCACTTAATACTTCCATACCTCAGATAGCTACCTAGCTATAATATACTTCGCGAATACCGCTGATTAATGATATCTTGAGTAACTGTAAATATGGATGTATTAACCACTATCACCCTCCGTCCCTAACCAATTGACCCTCCCAGTCCCATAAACTCCCATCCAAAGCACATCGTCTCACCCACTCTGTCACAATCCCACGAGTGGTACCACCACCACAAGACACATCATATAGCTCGATAGTCATTCGCTCCTCGGGATCAAACTCTTCCCATCGCGCCGTCTTGACCTCTCTTCGCGCATTAACCGCGTCCAGAAGGGTAATCTTGATATTCCGATCAAGCCGCACGTCGTCCCGGGGCAGTTTCTGAAAATACTCCTCTTTGATGTTGGCCGCTTCTACATCCAGCGGACAAGCAAGAACAACATGCTCAAGCTTGTGCTGAGTCGCAATGTACCACCACAGCCAATGGTTGTCAACTGGTGCTCCAAATACCGTAAGACGCTTAAGTTCTGGCCATAGACCCCATACATCAGTAGGCGCATCGTGCAGGCTCAATGCCGGGTAATCCCCGAGACAAACAAACTCCTCTATTTTGTCAAGCCTCTCAAAACCTTCCCGCAGCGTCCTTCTGACGTTCAAGTGGTCGTCTAGAGGATCTAGGCTCTGAAACGGCATGTCGACAACCAGTCTCCGCAGGGTATTGCAAGTCTCACATAAAAGCTCCCTCACCCATGCTGCTGTAGGTTGGTCATCGAGCTTGTCTCCAAACGGCGCCAGATAGAGCGACGTAATATTCCGTAGCGATATGACAGGTGGGAGACTCGGTACGGAACGAGGAACACAAAGCAGCAGCTTCGCAAGACGGCGACTGGTATCAATGTACATACATCGCTCTCGCAGTAGCCGGCTGGCCAGATCATACGTGTCGCGCGAGACTTGAGTCAGAGAAAGCAATGTTTTTGTCGAAATATGTGATGGCGGGATCAGCTCGAGAGGGTTTGAAGGCAGGACGGATTCGATGACATGGTAGATTAGTTCGGGAGGCAGAGCACGTCGCAAATCTGAATTTGTCTTTAAGGGCATCGTTACCTATTGGTGTTTGCAATTCCACATACATGGTTGAGTGGTTCAAGAGCACTTATTTAGGTAGTTGGTGGTGTGTTAGTTGAGTTCAGATCTTATCTTTCTTCGGTGGTTGTAGATAACCTGGCCTAAGCACCCCTGTATAACCTGCACCCATGCTCCACTTTTGCTCCACTATATGGGGCGGATTGAAGTTAACCCGGGATATATTATATATTACTAATGTATTAGTTATTAGGAATATATTAGTAATATATTAATAATATATTAAATAAATAGAATTTAAAAGGAAATATAATATTATTTTATATATAACTTAAATATTATATATATAATTTTTTAAAAGTTATAATATATTAAATAAGACTTATAAAGCTTAATTAAACTTAAATAATTATATATATATTTAAATAGTTATTTTTATAAGAATATTTTAAGAGAATTAAAATTTATAATTTATAAAAACTTACTTTTTATACTTATATATATAATAATATAATTATTTAATTTCTATTAAACTATAATTAATATACTATTAGTTATCTTTACCTATATATTATAAGGGGTCTATTTAATTATATAATCTCGGTTAATTAACTATAGATAACTTCCTTTACTAAAAGACTTTTTAACCTTTAGTAAAAACTCTATCTTATAATATATATAAATTTTCCTCCTATAACTTTAACTTTAATAGTCTCTTTATACTTAACTACTTTAGCTAAAGTTTAATCTAGTTTATTACCTAAACTCCCTAACTATATTTATAGTTATTACTATATCTATTAGCTATTCTTTATATCTATCTCTTATTGGATTTATATTATCTTTATCTAATATATTAAAAAAGATAGTCTCTTCTATTATTAGAGGCCTAATTAGATTATTTAATTTAAGCTATTTTTTAAGATTAATAAAAAGCAATATCTCCCTCTTAAGCTATTCCTTCTTATCTATATAGTTATTATTATAGGTAAATAGATTAGATAATAAAAAGACCTTATAACTAAAAATAATAAATATAATCTTAATTTCCTAATCTATAGGCCTTATATCTACCCTAATAATATACTATAACTTACTCTAATAGAGTAATTACTATAGCTTTTTATAGTTACTATATTTCCCGGTAAGTACTTTAAGTAATATCTTTTAGCTATATTGGAATTCCCCTCTATATACCCTAGCTATATTATTATTATTAGCTAGCTAAAGGTCCTTATAGAAGGAAGGTATAAAGATAGGGGTATTTATCAATATAATAGCTATAATTAAGGTTAGCTTTATTAATTTAATATAAAGCTAGCTAGTCTACTTATAGGTAATTTTAAGGTCTTAATAGGTTATTTAATAATCTAGTTATAATCTTCTTTTAGTAAGCTTAGGTAGGTTAATTAAAGTATAGATAGAGAGGAACTTATAGCCTCTATAGTAGATCCTATAGGGGGTTTTTATACTCTTTAGGATTAAAGTTATAATAATAGATATTATTAGATAATCTTATTAGATTTAAGCTATTATTACCTTATGGCCTATATAGAGGCCTCTATTATTGAGATTTCTATAGATTTTATTAGGAAATCTAGATTTATTCTTTAAAGGTATTACTAGACTTAAAATAGATAATTATTTAATAAATATTACTATAATATTTATAAATTATATTATTTTTTAATACTATTATTATTTTTATATCTATTTTAATTATAAAGATATAGTTAAATATAATTTATTTATTTATTTAAGTATATAATATATTAATAAGGTATTTACTAATTATAGATAACCTAGGATATATTCTACTTCTTTAAGCTAATTATAGCCTCTAAAGTATATCCCGGGTTAACTTTAATCCATACCATATAGTGGAGCAAAAGTGGAGTATAGGTACAGGTTATACAGGGGTACTTAGGGACTTTTACCTATAACCACTTTCTTTATTGCTTGGCTGCTGTTAAACCGAAAGGTGCTCCTTTTGGTGAGTGATTTTATTGATCTATATATATCTCTATTATAGCTTATCTAGCCCGATTTCCCCTCTTTTATCCCTTTTAATCTAGGCTATCCTCTTTAGGTTAGGTCCTTATTATATAACCCTAGCCTCTTATACCTACCTTATATATATAGCTTAAGGTTAGGTTTAATATATCCCCTTAGATTTAAAGGTTATAATAATCTATAGAGAGGCTTATTTTGGTGTTTTATAGTGTAATTTCCTCTTTTATAGTATTAATTAGTGTTTTATTATACTAATTTTGCTATACTAATTCCTCTTGACCTTTAGCTTTAGGTATACCTTAATCTAACTCCTTATAAGGTATATAACCTTAGATTCTAATAGCTTATTTTTCTATAGAGAGTATTTTATCTATTATATCTAATTAGACTACTTCTAAGACTTATTTACTTAATAGGTCCTTTATAAATACCTCTCTAAGCTTAAGAGAGAAGTCTATATTACCCTTTTATATCTTAATTATTATAAATTAGCCTTTATAGTTTAATTAGCATTTTAATCCTTTATAATATACTCTTTTATAGTGACTTATTGGTTTTAAAGCTCTTATTAAAAGCGGCTAAAAAAGGTAAGTAAAAGATAGGTCTTTTCTTTAATTTACTTCTTATTTTGGCTTTACTTAATCTTAATAAAGAGCTTAAAATGCTCTTCTAATATACTATATATATTATTAAACTAGGTATTTAAGTATTATACTTTAATAATACCTTTAAGCTTTATAATCCTAATTACTTACTTCTAGTTTATAATCTATTTACTTTAATTGGTTTTACGGTTTATTATTAATTAAAATAGCTTAAAATAGTATTTTTAAGCTTATTTTTATTATAGCTTTTTATTAATACTATAGGCAGTTTAAAGGTTTAAGAAGAATAGTAATATATTATTATATTTAATTAATCTATTTATTATAGATATATATATCTCTATATAATATAGACTAATATTTTTAATTATCTAATTAAGTATATTTAAAATATACTTTTATTACTTATTATAGTCTTTTCTATTAGTTTAATAGATAATAATCTCTATTTTATATACTTCTTAATCTTTAGGAAGTAGTTTAATATATATAGTTATATTATAATTACTCTAAATAAAGCTTATTTATTATATACTATTAGCTTCTTTTATAAAGTAATTACTAATCTTAGGTCTTTATAGTTCTTAGATTCATTAAGCTATAAATTAGATTAAGTCTTTTAGATAGTATAATCCTTCTATAGTTATCTTTATAATATATACTTATTTAAAGATTTCCTATTTATCTAGTCTATCGAGATAATAAGAGCTTTAAGGCATTTTATTGCAATTTAAAGCTTATCTTTAAGGTTTATTATGCTAATTTAAAGCTTATAGTTATAGTTATAGCTATCTTCTAATTAATAGAAGATAGCTCTAAGACTCTTAATTATTAAACCGAAAGGTGCTCCTTTTAGTGAGTGATTTTATTGATCTATATATGTCTCTATTGTAGCTTATCTAGCCCGATTTCCCCTCTTTTATCCCTTTCAATCTAGGCTATCCTCTTTGGGTTAGGTCCTTGTCATATGACCCTAGCCTCTTGTGCCCACCTTGTGTATGCAGCTTAAGGTTGGGTTCAACAGCTGCGATAAACTCGAAGGGAACACCAATCAAAAGGCTGACGTCACTGACAACTTCACTTACACATTGCGCCTTCAGAGAGCTGCGTCGACGCATGGGGCAGACAGCAATTGGATTTTTGACATGTAACAGATGTAATCCAGTTTTGCGAATTGAAAGTCTTATTGTATGCTGGAGCATTGACCTAATACTCCTCATCTTAACCTGTATTCCCAATACTTTCTCTCATTTCCCGTTTGTTTAGAACCCTGAATACTCCGAGAATCTAGTTCCCCGTTTGCCGGCACACCGTTGATACGCCATACACAAAGAAAACACATCGCTTCCCATAACAAAGGCCCCTAGACGAAAGAAAAGTTTGCTCGCATCAGAGCAGATACAATCAACCAGATGATTACTTTCTGCCTCCGCTCTCGTAGTTATAGTCAACACTCCACAATGAGTCCCACACAACCGACTTCTTTGTTGGGCTTTCAATCGAGTCCTCCCGTTGCACGAAATTCCGAGGCTGCCAACTACCTATCAGCAACCTATCTCATGGTCCGAAAAGGGTATCAACATTTCGTACCTCGTCCATTTTGGCGCCATTGTCTTGAGTTGACGACCCGTCAGAAGGTAGTTTGCTCGTGCTCTCCGCTAGCTCGATTTTTGGCCCTTCTGCAGAAACTCTCTGTGGGAGGCTGGCATTGGTAGCCGTGAGATGCCCTCCCTGCGTGGGGCTCGTGCCAGAGGGTGAGTCCGTAGGGTGCGCTCGAAGTGAATTGGTCTCGCTGGCCAAAGCACTGTTCTTCAACAAAGCTGTGCCTCCAAGCTGAAATGGAAGGGCCTTCTTGGAGTTGGTACTGCTACGCCTGCTCTCAAGACTCTTGGATAAAGTCTTGTTAATACCTTCAATACTAGTAACGCTGTCCCGGCTCTTACCCTTTCCACCCGTAGCATGAATATTGGCTGTTGCTTCCACGGTATTAGCCGCGACAGTCGACTTGCCCATACCAGGCGTCGAGGGCGCGCCGGGTTTGTCTTCGAAAGCATCGATCAAATACCAGCGCAAACCGTCCGAGAGCTGGAACGGGTTGTCGTTCTCCTCCTCGTTAATAGATTCCGTCTCGCTACTCGGCTGAAGGCTCTTAGAAAGGTCCACCACTCGTTCTTGAATTCGAGAGATACGAGCAACAAGCCACTCTCGGTGACGCAAGCGATGAGCATCTTGTTCGCGAAGGAAATAGTGTGGGAAGCCCACATTGAAGGCAGCCCATGCACCGGCCTGTTGATTGCGGGTGGGGAGGAACAAAGCGAGATCTCCCTCCTTGAAGTGCTTGAACGCAATCTTCTCATGCGAATCCTTCTGCAAAATATGTGCCTTCTCTTTGGATGACCGCGACTCCTTTTGCCATTTGCGAGCCATGTGTTCAACTTCCTTGATCCTGCGGTAGATGGTCTCGGAGAATAGCTCAACATCGAAATTGCCGAGTTTATTCATGAAAGCTGCGTACTTTTCGTCCTCGGCCTGCATGTCAGAGTTGTTAAGCCAGTAGAGCAGGTCCAGATCAGTACTGTCGCCCAAGACACGGCTGAGTGTACTCGACTTCCTGAGTGACGAGCCCGGGTCCGATGAGTCATTGGGGTTCTGAGCATTTCTCTCGGATCGTGGGATCTTCACCACAGTCATGTCCCCATCTTTCCTGGAAATCGCAAATCCAACGCGCTCCAGCAGGCGGCACATACGGTCATTCTGAGAATAGAGGCGTTGTGTTAGGTCCTTGGTCTTTTCATCTCGGTGTTCGTACTGGCTATTCAGGCTAGCCATCTTGCCCTGGAGAGTTTCAACCTTCTCCTGGAACATGCGAAGCTCTTCCTCTAGGCTACCGACTTGAGATTGCTTGGAGGCCACCTCCTCTGCCAGGTTCATCACCTTCTTCTCCTCATCTTCTAACCTTGTCTGCAAGGCTTCGGGGCCAGTTTCGCCATCACTGAGCTTAGCACGCAAGTCGGTGAGCTGTTGTCTTCCATCGGCGAGCTCTTGTTCGAGAGCAGACACCTTTGCCTTTTCCTCGGCCAGGTTTTCTCTCAAATGAACTGTTGCCATTTCATCCTCGGTAAGCTTGGTGTCTTTCTCCGCAATCTGGTCACGAAGTTCCGTAACAGTCGCTGTGAAGTGATCGACTTGTGATTTTAGCAAATCAACGTCTGTTTCCGAGTTTCGGGCTTTCTCAGAAAGCGTGCCGGCTCTTGTAAGTAGTAGATCTGAAATGTCTACCAGGTTGTCCGGTACAGCAACATCAGGCGAAAGCTCGGTAAAAAGATTCCTCAGAGCTTGCCAATGATCATTCAAACTCTCCTCAGCAACACTCAGCTTCCTTGAAACGTTCTGGTTTTCTTCCTGCGCAGACTCCATTCTTTGCTCGAGTGCCTCTTGCTGCTCTCGCTGAATTCTGGTTTCTTTTCGCAGGAACTCAACCTGACCTTGCGCTTTGAGGGCGTCGTCCTGTCGCTGCTTGTTGATTTGCTCGAGCTCGGCCTCCAATTCCTCCACCCTTACGACGTATCCGGCTTTCTCGTGTTGTCTAGATTCATCGAACTGCTCGATTTCGTCTTCGGTGTCCTCCAAGCGGGCTCGGAGAGTCTTGATTTCGCTCTCTAGGTTCTTGCGCTCTTCAACGAACTCGCGCTCGAGTGCCTCCATGTTTTCGAGTAGATCTTGTTTGGTAGTGTTAACTTCCGCAATCTGACCTTTCAGATTCTCATGTTGGTCCTTCAAGTCTTCGTGCTGACCTTTAATATTCTCATGATGATTTGATTGAGACGTGAGCTCCTGCTGGAGGCGGCTGGACCGTTGTTTTTCTTCTCGCAGTTCGTTCTCCAGTTGAGTGACACGTCGCATCAGGGGGTCGATTCCATCTGAGGATCGTCTGCGGTCATCAAAGCGGCTAGATCTGATGGAAGATCCAGAGTTACCTCTCTCTCGTTGCTGGGGGCCCTGAGGCTGGAAAAGATTACCAGGACGGCTGGCTTGGCTCTGTCGATGAAGTAAATCCTCCAAACGACGTACTCGACTTTCAGCAGTCTTGAGTTTGTTTTCCAGTTTGCCCTTGTCCTCCTGCAGTGACTGCAGTAAATCGTCGTCCCCTCGGATCATGAGACCGCTCCTGCCAAGTGCTGCCTCGTGTATACTTCCGTTCTTGAACGCCTTGAGTCGTTTGGATTGCTGCTTTGTTGGGTTATCAAGCTCCTGTACAAGCTTCACGACATCGTCCAAGACACTTTGATCAACGGGTTGCTCTTGTAATGCCCGGACGAAATCTGCCAGGTCCTCCTTGGTTACGACTGGCCAGGGTGTATCTTCTCCGAGCAAGTTGACTTCGAGGCCCATAACATTCGTATCTAAGTCGGGTCCATATGTGCTGCCAATCATCTTTTGCCACTTGCGCCGTCTCTTGGACTCTTCGTCCTGGAACAACGCCATCTCGTTGGCCAGTGTAGAAGAATCCGTCTTGACTTTGTCAACCCATTCACGACGTCGGACTGCTTCTGCGACGAAAGCTGCATACATGTAAGGAAGCTGATGAATGAGCCGGAGGTAATCGAATGTCGTCATGTCGTCTTCTGACTGGTTCAGTATATTAATTTGGCTTTTGACGTTGTTGTGTAGGGATGTTATCTCTGTAACATATCGCATGAATTTTGCTGATTCCGAAGCGATCGAGTTTCGTGCATCTGTTGCATAGTGAAGTAATTCGTCCATTTCTTTAACTCTCTTCTTAAGTGTCGGCACCAGATGCTCTGTGTGCACTGAAGCCGTCTTAGACGCTTGCGCTACATCTCGTTGGGTGTTGCCGTATCCGAGTGCTGCCCGGTAGTCAGAATCTATCTGCTTTACCACTGCCTCAATATCTTCCAGAAGCTGTGCAGAATCTGTGCTGTGGCTGAGAGCAGAGCGACTCATGAGCTTCTCAAAATCGCCAATCAGTGATTCCAAGCTCCTATACATCTGGGATGCCGCATTGCTAAGTTGGTCGGCTTTGTCGCTGAACCTTCGATGTGCGGTCGGGGCCAATTTCCCTGCCTTATTTGCGGTGTCGAGTTCGATAAGGTCTTCCAAGGTTGGGTTTGACTTCTTTGTCTCTCGTTGTGTCATAAATTTGACCATGGATGGTGAAACCGATGTGTTCTTGGCGAGATCGAGATACTGCTCCCATCTTTCCACCAGACTCCCATGCTCTTCCAATGCAGGTGTTACCCACTTCTTCAGGTCGTTGTATTTGGGCTCGATTTGCTTGATACTAATTTCGAGGTTCGCGACAGCAGCGTCCAAGCACTTTATGATGACATCTATCTCGCTGTACCGCGCCAAGGTGGCCGTGTTCATCTGTCCACAATCCTCCGCAAGATGCATCGCCCAGTTCCGGCGTTCCTTGTATAGCTCTTGCCATGATGATATTGTCTGCACGTCGTTGATCGTATTCGGCGCATTCGGAATAACATATCGTTTTGGTGATGTGACTGGGGTAAGAAGGTTCGCATTTCCGGGAGAGCTTATTCGTATATCATAGATGAAAATCTCTTTCTGGGTCACAGTCAGAAACGTCCTATCTCTGGTTCGATGACAAACCTCTGTGTGTAGACTGGTAAACTTGACGCTACGACCATGAGGGGTCAAGGCGACAATATGCTGTGGCGGGATCGAGGTCTTTTTGGAAACCCAGACTTTGAGATCATCGAGGCTGCGCTCGAGTTAGTCGATGATATCTCAATAACTTGTTCGTGGGTCTTACATGGAGAACTGTGTAGTATCGACTTCTAGTTGCAGGCCCGTATGGGCTATCAACACCTGGAGAGCCATCCCGAGACATCTCCTAATCAAAATTCTGCCGCAATGTGCGACCGGGAAAAGAGAAGGGGATACTTCAGTAGAAATACGATAATCACCAGAACTAAAATGGCAAAACTGGTGTTGGATGACCAAATGATAGAATTATCTTTCGCGTGACGAAAGATCCACTGACGTTCATGGGCCATGAGAGCCTGGCGTTAGCGTGACCGGTGCCTTGTGACAGGCAATATTCTATTGGCGGAGGCGCCACACAGCAACAGCCACATAGCACGGCCACGATCCCATCAACACTCGTCGCGGAAGTCGTAACGCGTCTGTGAGGTTAAGGCAAGCAAAGAAGGGTTTACGGGTTGAAGAGCTGCATTAAGCCCAGTATCGAAATGGCAGACTCAAACGATACCCCTATGGTTTATGGGTACAACGAAGCGGCCTATCTGCCCATCTCAGAGGACGAGGAGAGGATCCTCGCACTATATGATCGAATACAAGAGCTTCGACTAGAAATCGCCATTATAAACGCGCAGCAATCTCATCAACCAGGTTGGTCTTCTCATGTGTAATTACTATCATATATGTTTACGTTCCCTAGATGAAGCCGTGTCATTCACCGAAGAAGAGACACAAAAGGCCCAAACAGACCTCCAAGAAAGAAGAGCAAAATACGTTCTCAGAAACGACGTAACTGAGGCTGTTTTAACGGCCAATCCCATTCTCAAGGCCGTACACAGTGGGACAGGAGCAACATCCATCGAGCGGTTCGTCCTTCAACCTTACTTATGTGGCTATTCTAATATTCACCAGGGAGCTTTTACCCTACATTGAGCGCAGAGACGATGCCTCTATCGCAGTTGCCAAGCAGGCCGCTGAGACTAATAAGAAGTGGAAGGCATTGACAACCGCGCAAAGCGATACTCTACGCAAATCCCGACAGAACGTCTCTTCGGCTGCTGAGCTCTTTGAGCTAGCAGAACAGGCAAAGATGAAGAAGCGGGTTCCTCCAGGCAACTCTAAAATGGTGCAGGAGCAGGAGAAGCTTGAGGCGGGTGTCAAGGCGAGCAAGCAGCGATGGAGGGTGATGAAAGGTGTGGCTGCTGGTATAATTGTTGGTAGTGGCGTTGACTGGGTACGGGATGATGAGCTACGAGATGTTGTACTTGATCCTGAGATTGAAGAATAATATCATATTTACAGATACATCTGACTTATTTGTGTCAAACTCTACGACGGCTCACTATCTTTCCTGTGCTTCAGTTTGACTTGACCAATATTCTGGTCCGTATGTACGGTAAGAATTAAAGGCAACTCCCGTCCCGTCCCGTCCCGTTCAAAGAGATAAGTACTACCTTTGTGAGAACGGCACTCGTGAGATCTCCCGTCGTGGAGACGACGCGTGATCCTCCCACCAGGATGAAAGCAAGGGCATTTTCCAAACCGGGAGGGAGAAGGCAGAGTCATGCTTTCAACTAGCGATGCACGTTTACATGTGTCCCTGGAACAACATGCAGGTCCCGGGTTTCAAGTTTCTCTCAACATTCATCCTCGTTCTCGAGCTCAAACAGTTCGCTGCGGTTTCCATGACTTCACCATGAGTTCCTGATGGAGCTTAGGTAGCAGCTGCAGGGAGCTATGACCACCGAATAGCTATTGCACGTGATATGTCTTGGCGATTTTGATATGAAATCGCATGAATAACCCATTATTGCAGGAAGAACAGATGAAAAGTTTGTTTTTGAGTCTGCCTTGGAAATCAGTAATATTGTCGTCGAGGTTTACCTTATTCTGGTTCAGATCGACACGCCGAATAAAGTCGGATTCGATTACAAGTGCCTCATGTTGGGCAGCGATCAGAAGCGGTGTTTGTATCACTCATCAGACTTCAGTGAACCAGGCCATGTGCAGCATTAAATAAACAACGATCAAAGGTAATAGCTGCTATGTAATTATTTCGAACAACTACGAGTTTGCACTTTGTATATATCTCGAGGGAGCTTTCACATAATTGCTGCTGGTTTCGATATTGAGAAACAATTGTGTTATGGGCTACCCTAAAGCACTTCAATGCAGGGCAAATGCCCAACCAAGAATAAGACAAACCGGAACAGATCAACACGCCGGAAACCCAGCATAAAAATCAAGTGGCGGGAAAGCAAAAGGGGCGAGCAGAAAAAGCAGTCAAGAAGAGCGAGTGGAGAGGGACACAGAGAGTAGGTTTGGGCGGGGGAACGCTGAGCTCCCCGTCCTGAGCTTTGGCGTGAGCCCAGAGTCGGCTCGGCGCCTAGGTACAGCACAGTATCAGGTGCCAGGAGGACTACATGACCACCCAAAGACAGGTGTGTCGCGTACCCGCTGCAAGTCTCTGCTGGTACCTTTCCTATGGACCACTTACGGCGTGCCTTTTGCACCTTGTTTTGGTCCGCCGCGACCAGGCACGCTCGGCAAAGCCGCAATCGCCGGGCGCTTTTGCTTGCTTGCCTTTTGCCTGCCTAGTAGCCTGGCATTGGCATTGGCAGTCTGGGCTGTCCCTCTGCTCTGTTACTACCGTCGCCCACGCCCCAATTTACATCAGCCTAGACGCAACTCGTGGTACCCGCCAGGCCCGCAGACGGAGTATGCGTCATGAGGTATCTATTCGCGTCATTTGCGACCGCTTGCTTGTTTTGGCCTGTCTTTTTTTGCTGAATAATTTGGGTGGAAGCATTGATATCCGTAGCATTGTTTCAACACTGATTCCCAATAATGCAGATCACCAATGATGCACATATGAGCGAAGTCTGTCTCGTTCGCAGATTTTGCTTGAACAAGAATGCTAGTCGGCCGTCTATGGTGATACACTGACTGGCACACAACACCAAACATTCAATTGCGGAAGCTATGACCGTATTGTGTCCTTGCACACTATTGAGTGAGAAGTATCGTAGTATGGGAGACGACCGTAACTTTATCCAGATCTTTGCTAAAAGATCAACGCGTATCCGTACTCCGTAGTCAACCTTTAACTAGGCGCGTGTCAAGCGCATGCTGGGATGGGATAGGTAATCAGTGAGAAGCAGGTTAGGAGTGCGGACAATCGGAATACTCCTCCTTGTGCGAAGTTCTCTTTGCTTTGGTCACTGGTGTAATGAGTAGAGGGACAAAGGGATGGCCATATGCGAGGAGGCAAGCATCCAGACATGACAGGGTACGCATGTCTAAGTACCTGTACATGAAAATTTCGTATGACAGTACATGCTGATCACGCACGGCTAAAGTACCGCACCCTGCCGCACATTGTTGCTCCATCCAGGTTGTCAATGAAAGTGGTCTAGAACTGACGAAAGACTACCCACAATTGACTGAGAGTCACCTGGTGACCGGAACATGAGAAGTGTAAAGACAAATGAGGCATGGAGATCATTGAGTAAGCCGCCAGAGAAGGAAGTAAACGAGGGTTGCGCAGTAACCACAAGAGATCCAAACAGTTTCGCCTGCTCTATCGACATGGTTCATTGCTCTTGGCTATCAGAGTCGTGCAAGTGATACCAATGTCTCAAGGTAGCGCCAAACCAGGTACGATGTGCACATGGATGATGCTTTGTTGTATGGTTGGCATGCGTGAAGCAGTGGTCTCGGGGTCAGGCAGGGGTGAAGGATAGTGAAGTAAAACACCGCCCGAGATTGTCTTAGAGGCACAGTGAATAGTTTTAGCGCTGGGGTTTCTAGAGGGCTATCCCCCAAGGCTCACGCCTCCCAAGCCGGACGACGAACGAGCTGGGGATAGAGACGAACCGGAAACGGGATATTGCAGTCGGTTGCCCGGTTGCTAGCACTCAAGTCAATGTTGGGAGAACGATGACTGGATCCGTTCCCACCATTACAGGTGTCTTGTCAGAGTGCGACAGTAATATTCCCTATTTTAGAGTGAGGTGAGGTTGGCTCCGCCATAACAGCGCCAAACTTTGTATTAGCAACACATTCGTGATGAACATTGACCAGCCTCCCCGTTCAGACGTCGGTCGTTTGGTGCAGTGATTGGAGAGAGCCACTTTTCTGGTGACCTTCTGCCAGAAGACAAGTTGTGCTCGGTAGTGAAGAAGCGATCAGCCGCGTTTCAAGTCGAGTCCTCCATGGAGAAGGCTCAAGCTTGAGGGACTGATATGTCATGTTCTCGAAGACGATTAGAGAAGAGACAGGCGAATAACAGGAGGCGTGGCATCCATGTTAGTGAGGAAGGAACTGCACGCCAGAGAGTTAGAATTAGTTCAGCATGTAAGTGGTTTCTGCTTATTCTACTAGAGCAGTCCGCCGCACGTAGTAAAGTATGGAGTAGGAAGCCATGGTGTTGTTTGTACGCGGTGGGCAGCGAATGGTGTGGCACAAGTAGTTACAGACTCCAGTACGGATAGGTAGAGTACAATAGAGACAGAAACCAAATGGCGTGAACAGGAGCAGGGAGGAGGGTGCCAGTAGCGTGAGGTAGTGGTAGTGGTAGTGGTAGTGGTAGTGGTAGTGGTAGTGGTAGTGGTAGTGGTAGTGGTAGTGGTAGTGGTGAGCGCGACTTCAAGTCCGATGGAGTCTGGAGATTGATTGATGAAGCATAGCGGCCTCAGAGAGGTGGAGGTGGAGGTGACTGGGAAGGGGAAGGGGAGACGGAGATGATGTGAAGCCAAAAAGAAAGAACAAGTCAAACAGAGAGGAAGGTGCTGGCCTGTAGGCAAGTGGAATATGGAAGCTACGGTATGGTACAGTATCACCCTGAGACCATGAATGAACGGTTGAACCCGCTGAATTGAGCCCGTTGACTGGCAACTGAGCAAAGAGTCTCAACTTGAAAGCGTGTGTCTGGTGTGATTCGGAGTGAGTAGAGAGCGGAGAGGGGCTTGGTTGCGAATGCTCCCGTCATCTCCTAGAGGCACAAGTATACTGTGTGAATTACGACGGTCGCGATGCGGTACAAGGCCTTTGTACTGTACCTCGGCGCGGCGGGCTGCGTGAGGCTTGTACCCGTACAGTACCATACAACAATAGCAGCAGGACCACGCAGGACCGGGGAAGGACCACCAGCTTCGACGCTGGTGAGTGGTCAGAGGCAGGTGCGGGCTTGGACGTAGTCCTGGTCGACTCCCCCCAGCAGCAGGCCCAGAGGCAGAAAATAGCCCAAGGCAGGTGCGGTACAGGTACAGACCGTACAGTCCCGTCTGCTGCGACAGTACTAGTGCACTTCTTACGGGGGCGAGCAAGCTCCAAGCATCCAAGCACCCAAGCACCGCAGTAGGTAGAGTAAAATGCGCACCCAATTTTTTTCTTAAGGGGAAGAGGAAGAGGAAGGGGGGGCACCACGCACCACGCACCATGGCACCAAGAGAGGAGGAGAGCTCCAGCTCTCACCTAGCCCAGCCCAGCCCAGCCCACTGCATAACAGTCCAAGTGTGGTAGCTGGGCAGGCCGCGCTCCCTCCCCACGCACAATCACTCTCAATCACTCCCCCATAGTAAAAAGGCTGCCTTGGCCCTCCCCATACCTTACACTCCTCTCTCTCTTTTCTCCCATACAATTCTCCCACCTAAATTCGTCTCTACACTCAACACGCCTCGACACATCTTCGTGGTGAGTACTGTCCTATCTATCCTATGCATCACGACCAAGCACCAAACACCAAACACAACAACGCATTATCTTTTTCTTGCGTTTGACTGTTGTGCCTGCCTTGTATCAACCTCTTTGACCCGATTTTTGAAAATTTATCGCTTTCGAAGGTTGTTCAAGTGCAAGCTGCATCACGTCTGGTCTTGCGCATCGCATCGTCTTCACCTTGTAGCGCAACAGCTTGATAGCTAACAGAAGCGCATTACAGTCTACACCACAACCACATACCCTTTGTTTTTAAATAAATCTCCAAGGTATGCACAACCCTTCCCGACAGCTTTTTACTGTCAACCAACGCGACTTTTCACGCGTTGGAAACCACAATTGCGTTTGCGCCTCAGCACAATACCTTCATCATTCATTGCCCCAAGCTCAGCTCCAAGCTCCCCTCGAGCTACCCCTCCATCACTGGCATCGCGATTAATTCTACGACCGCACTCCCAATCCTCCTGTTCAATTTTCTTCTTCTTCCATTTCTCGCATCACTCGCCGCCCAACTTTCGATCACATTAGTTACTCACCATCTATCACAGAACACATTCAAGATGCCTAAGGCCGCTGCTGGAAAGCGCAAGACCGGTGAGAAGGCCAAGCGTGCCAAGAAGGGTAAGTTCTTAGTCCATCGCAGGTCGTTCTTGTGTCTGTATGCCTTCGTGTAGAAACTACTGCGCGAAAGTATGGCTATACAAGTTGCGACCTCGAATCCACAAGTTGATATGTTGAGCACTGCTAACTAGCCTAGACCCCAACGCCCCCAAGCGCGGTCTCTCCGCCTACATGTTCTTCGCCAACGAGCAGCGTGAGAACGTCCGTGAGGAGAACCCCGGTATCTCTTTCGGTCAGGTCGGCAAGCTCCTCGGTGAGCGATGGAAGGCTCTCAACGAGAAGCAACGCGCTCCTTATGAGTCCAAGGCCGCTGCGGACAAGAAGCGATACGAGGACGAGAAGCAGGCTTACAACGTAAGTTAAGACCCGGAGACGATTGGAAACGATGAACTGACACCTCGAAGGCCGAGCAGGAGGAAGAGGAGTCTTCTTAGAAAGGAGAACCTGAAGTCAAACCTAAGCGTCGCTCGCAGAAGATCAAGCATGAATCGGACTAGTCTCAGCACCCCAGCGCCGTGTTGCAGATTATCCTGCTCGAGATGTCTTCCATGTATTTCGGTCTAGGCGGTGTTGTATGATGGCACGGGAAGAAGTGCCTTGTTTTTTATTAGGGATATTCAACGGTACAGGTCGTTCCACATGCATGTTTTTATGACCCAGGGTGCGGCTGGTTGAGCTGCGATCTCCCACGGGCGTCTTTAACCATAAGATTCTGATTATAGACTCTGATGGTCATGGGACGAACAAACGAGATGCTATCTATAAGCTAGGGAGCTTAGGCATAAATAATTGAACGTATAAAAACATCAATAGTTCTGTGTCTGTATTCTGTGACAGTTTGAAATGCCAGTCTCAGGTTTAGGTGCAAGAAGCTTCAACCTGTAAATGCTGTTGTGGCTTGAAGCCATCGCCACTGGAACTTGGCATCGATATCGAGTGGCTGCCAGTGGCTAGTGATGGCGACATCTGAAAGAGAAGGAAGATGGAGAAGGGGAGATTCGGGATTATTGGACCCAATCTCAGCCAATGCTGATACAGAAGGTAGTATCAATCTATCACAAGTCTCGTGTCTTGTTCGATATACAGTGAGAGCATCAATATGCACAATGTGCATCTTACCCCGGGATTCTCCTCAAACCCGAGGCCAACCAGTTCGACACCTCACCTATCATGATTCAACCATAATACTGCTCAGTAGGTATCGTCCAGAGGAACCACGTTGACAGTGGCATCAAGAGCAGCCACTTGCAGCGAGCAGGACAATGAGGAAAGGAAATGCATGCAACGTCGTCTAAACCATTGAATCTGGAGATAGGCAATGGTAGATCTATCATATTCATATCCGCCGAGCCTCATGATAGAAACATCACCCATCAACTGTTGAAGTGGAGTTGGCAATGTTTGGATGAGCACGAGATCATACTAGGCCAAGCCTGGAATGAACCCCCAGCATAACGACATCTTCCATGCTGCCCTTCTTTCTTTCTATCCTGCTATCCCCCCCAGCATCGTCAGATTTCTCCACAACAACAGAGTCCACATCCCGCGCGCCGGATGCACGTCTAGGGTCGCCGTCGCAGCAAGAAACACGTCGCAGGTCGATTGTCAGTGGATGGATGGTTTCTAGCTCTAGCATCTCGTTCGTTCAAACCTTTGCTCTTGTCCTTCTGGGAATGGGTCATCTTTGGGCTGCTGTCCACCCCCTCCATTTTCCCAATCTAGCTCGAGAGCTGTTTTGACCCCCTCGCTCGAAGTTATCTCCCCATGCATTGGACTGGCGTCATGTCGAAAGGCACGCTTGCTATCGTGGCAGCGCCTGAGAAGTTGGGGGAGACACCCAATGCCTCATTCGCTTTGACTCTGCATCGTGTTGGGTGTATTGTACCTCTGTCTTGATGAAACCTCAGATACGCCCAACACGATGCAATTTGACAAGATTGTGATATGGATGTATGTATGCCGCAGACATGGTCGGCATCTGACCATCAGGTGGTGTCCATTATATGGCCTTACCTTGAGTGCTCCATGTAGTCCAAGAGCCTCCTCATTACGTGCATCGACCTGATGGGCTCACTCAAGGCTCAGGGTGAGAACCGTGCACCCAACCACGTCAGGGAAGACCATGCGTATGGCTGGACTGGTGCGGGTGCACCTCTCTTATGGTGTTGAACGAGTTCGAATTCCCCGGATCACCGATCACACGTTATTGAATCGCCTGCAGATCGCCCCCGTCTCCCCTCCTCTCTTCTATTATTAACCTGATACCCTCGCTCGATTCTTGAGTCTGTTCTTGGTTTATTGTCCGAATTCGATTTTATAAGAATTAACTACAATTGATCATCGTTGTCGGTTATCTACACCATCTATCTATCATCTCGTAGCACCGATTCACAGTAACTACCCCACTACTACCCATCATCGTCGATTCCCTCACCGCATACAATAGTCTCGATCCATCACTTCGATTCATACGACGGCTACCAAAGTATTCCAAAGACAAGACCAGAGACAGAGGAGGATAAACAATTCAACCGTGGTCCCTCTCGTTATGTGATGAAATAGACACACCTCCTCTTATACACCTGCTACCTCTCGTGATGGAGATGGTTCTGGGTGGACAACTTGAGCTACACCTCCTCCAGGGTTGTTGTCTGGAGGCCGAAAGAGCAGACTGTGTTGCAATCCAACTTGTAGGACTTCGCCATGCCTTGACCGAGGGCACCCACTCCCATCTGTTGATTCTCATGGAGGAGATCAGGATATCAGGCCAATGGCTCCGCGAACTGGCCGAGTACTCCAACGTACACTTCTCCCGAGTTCCTGTCGTGCTCGACTATCTCGAGATCCTCCTCCCCTGCCTGTCCAGATCCTTGCGGGACATCACCTCGTATTACGAAGACAGGACTCTCACCAAGGAGAACAGATGGCGCAAGATGTACCACTCCATGACCCAGGAGGCAGAAGGTCTCTCACTGCCTCAACGATTCATGCTGTACAATCGGTTTCTCTCAATGTTGCGAGAGTTGCTATTAAGGTTGGTCCTTCACTTCCATCAATACTTAAGAATCTACGACTCACTGTTGATAAGAACACCAAACTTTGACTTCAACACTATGGAGAGCACTAGACTTCAGTTAATGAAGCTCAGGGAGGCCAGGGGTATCCGTGGGTATACATGTGTCTACGTTCAAACTAATACTGATTGGAAGCAGCTCCTCCTCCTATTCGCAAGAACTCGGCGATTCGACCCGAGTCTATATTAGATGATGACTCGGGTATTGGAACTGTGAGTAGAGGATTGGTATATCATGTCGACGCTGTCTTCTAACCTTGGAAATAGAATGTCCACTGGGCAGAAAAGATCTTCTCTCTACCCCTTCTTTCTCGAACTGCTCTCAAGCATCAGCAGTCGTGAGTCCTCCAATTCACAGGCTTAAAATTCTTACAGTATTAACATGACAACCAGGTCTAAAGTATGGGGTCCCCATGTCCCTTGGGACCAAGTCCGAATGCCCAGCGATGCCAGAGTTCTCTTGATTCGGTAAGACCAGAATGCTATGTATAGATGATAGCAGCAACTGACACAGCTAGTTCATTCAATGAGCGCCAGGTAAACCTCATAGTCTATGAAAGTGGACGAGATAGATGCCCCTACTTCCTTCTTCGAACATTCCACATGGGAACTCCCTGGTTCTCCCTTCGCGGTGCACATGAACTCTGCGTTGAACGAAATGGGAGCAGTCTTCAGTTCTGGCAATGGAGCGCCAATGAGCAATGCTCCAAGAGATGGGCCAACCTATGCTTCTTGACATGGGAAGGTGAGTTGTTACCACTCGCGATAAAACAATGGTAGGGTCGCTAATACGTCCAGAATTGGTTCTTGTCTACTGCTGCTTCTTGTCATTCAAAGCTCGCAATAGTCTTACCATTCAAGTCGCAACAGAAGACTTGACCCTTTGGGGTGAACGCAAGCTATTCCAAGCGTAAGCAGCGCCTTCAGTATCTCTTTGTTTATTTCTAACAATATTAGTCGGATTGTGGATGATGGATTTATGCATTCTCTGATTGTCTACGAAGACTATATGACCAAGGGACTTCGCCTTCATGCTGCAGTGTGGGACGGCGATCTTCAACAGTGTCCTGTCTGGACAGCATTCGGTGAGTTATGACTTCATCTCCATCACTGATCGATCAAAATACTGTACTGACTTCTGCTACAGTCACGCATCAATCTACCTCGCCGAAATGGATCAAGAGAGTCAGCAAGACCAGAGTTCGCCTTGCCGACATCCAGCTCTATGTCTTCTGCCAGGAATATCGACAGCAAAACCAACGAATTAACCGTGCAGGGGCCTTTGAAATCCGCTTTATTAGTGAAGAAGGTCAGTTCCTCTACCAGTTGACCATACGATATCATCCATCTTACACATACATAGCGGCCAAACGCTTCAGAGAGGTCTTTGCTCCTATGCTCACTGACGAGAGCACAATGACATAGTCGACAGCCTAAGGTCGATCCAGCATTAATCTCACTTTCTCGCATCGAACCGAGATCTATAATCAACCTAGCGAAATACTTCGCACTCTTTATTCAATTACATACTGGCTCATACGGCCTTTTACTTCTACTCGAGTTCTTCTAGCGCCGGCGCCCAATGAGAGAAATAACGGTTTGACGATTTACGAATAACGATTTATCTTTTTAATATCAGGTTCCAGTGGCGGGAAACAGATTGTACGATATCTATCACAGCCCATTTGCTTTTATGGTCAGTTCGCGGGCTCATTTTGTGCTTTGCAAATAATGATTCGATATCAAAGGATGCATTTTTACGTTTTGGCATTAACTCAAACTTGTGCCCCCCTTCTTTCTCAGAACACATCCTCTGTTTTCTAGTTTATTGGTTGGTAGTTTCAAGAACGCTCAGTTTGTCAATATTGTTGTATGCGATAACAATTTCAGAATCTCAGAATTATCTCAAGCTTGCATCCGTCTCTTTTGCTTCTCAGTCCAAAACACAAATCATTACGCATCTCATTTAGGTCTTGACATCAGGCTCGTCACGGCCAACGTGCTCCTTGAACTTAAGGAGCTCGGTAGCAAACTTGACCTCTTCCTTGAGGAAGTCCTGAGCATCTAGCTCATACTTGGAGGGATCGTCGGTGTGCTGTTCGATGTATAGTCGAATAGTGGCTCCAGATGAGCCAGTGCCGGAAAGGCGAACAACGATACGGCTACCAGATGAGAAGCCAGCGTACAGACCCTGCTTGGAGGCGACAGAGCCGTCGAGATCGGTGTAAGAGAAGTTGCCAGCCTTGGTAACCTTGCGACCTAAGAGGAGTTAGCTTGTATTGTTACACGATGTCAAGGAGTCACTTACCCTCAATGGTGCTGCCTACAAAGTTGGAGTCGGCAACGAGCTTCTCGAGCTCACCGACGACCTTGTTGGCACCCTCTGAGTCGACATCCTCGTAGTCGTAACGGGTGAAGAAAGTACGTCCGTACTTGGTCCAGAACTCCTTCTGGATCTCCTTGATTGAAGGGGTAACTTCAGGGTTTTGGACACCGACACCGGCGATAATGTTGAGCCAGGCGATCACAGCCCAGAGACCATCCTTCTCACGGATGTGGTCACTGCCAGTACCGAAACTCTCCTCACCACAAATGGAGAGCTTCTTGGCGTCGAACAGAGCGCAGAAGAACTTCCAACCGGTAGGTACCTCGTAGCAGTCGAGACCCTGGGCCTTGGCAACGAGATCGACGGCACCACTGGTGGGCATAGATCGAGCAAGACCGTTGACACCGTTCTTCTTGAAGTAAGGAATGAGATTGGCGTGGTGAGCGATAATAGCCAGGGAGTCACCAGGAGAGACAAAGGCGTTGGCGCCGTAAATCATGTTTCGGTCACCGTCACCATCGGAAGCGGCACCAAAAGGAATGTTCTTCTTGTCAACAACCTCGACCAGAGAGTGAGCGTAGGTAAGGTTAGGATCGGGGTGGCCACCGTTGAAATCAGGGCTAGGCACGCAGTTCTGGATAGAGTCGCTAAGACCGAGCTCCTCCTCGAAGATAGCCTTTCCGTAGGGACCAGTGACACCGTGGAGACCATCGAAGAGGACCTTGAAGTCGGGGTGGGTGGAGAAGAACTTCTTGATCAGGTCAAAGTCGAAAATATCCTTGAGCATAGCAACGTAATCGGTGGTGCTGTCAATGACCTCAACCTCAAGGTCGCCATAAGTCTGAGTGCCAACAGTGGAAATATCGACATCGGGAATATCGGCGATCTTGTATGAAGTCAAAGTCTTGGAGAACTCGTAGATCTTGTTGGTAACGGACTCGGGAGCAGGGCCACCGTTGGCAAGGTTGTACTTGATACCGAAGTCGTTCTTGGGGCCTGTCTGCTGTTAGACGCTGATGCTCTGGGGAGAAGTAGGGTCAAACGGAATGAACTCACCACCAGGGTTGTGGCTAGCGGTCAGAAGGATACCTCCAGTAGCCTTGCGCAGACGGATGACATGGCTGGCAGCGGGAGTGGAGAGGATACCGTTCTGACCGATGAGGAGCTTCTTGACACCGTAGGCGGCACCAATCTTGGCAATGAGCTGGATCACCTCGGGGTTGTAGTAACGGCCATCGCCACCGATGACAAGGAACGAGCCTATCAATTCATTAGATCATAGCTCGTGTTGCAGGAAGGGTTGTTGACATACCCTCGACTCCCTCGGGGATGGACAGCAGAATGCTGGTAACGAAAGCCTCACTGTAATGCGGCTGCTGGAAAACGGTGACCTTTTTGCGAAGACCGGAGCTATTGGGCTAGGTTAGTAGAGTTTTTAACGGGCTGAATAGCATCAAGCTTTGACATTGAAGTCGAGGTCAATTGCTTGGTAGCTCCCGGGCGGTGGGGGATCGTCAATGGACAGACTTACGTTCCGGGCTTCTGGTCCTGGAAGGGCTTGAACTCAACGGTTTGAACGCCCATGATTGCCTGATACGAAGAAGAATCAAGCTTTAGAGAAGAGTAGATTGATAAAAAGGTCCTGCTAATAGGGAAAGATTTGTTGAGGAGGATAAGAAGAGGAGAAGGAATCAGAAGATACCGATAGTGGGTGTCGACTGAAACAAAAAGAGGGGAGCTTGAGGTAGCTTTGTGGTGGGGTTGGAGGAATGATATCACTCGAGCTTGATGGAGGGGTAGCACAATTGGCACTGTATATGCACGGAAAGAAGACTAGCACAGCACAGTCTGACACAGTGCATGGGGTCATTTCGTTGAGGGACAGCATTCTCACGTAGACATGATAGAATGGAAGCTCTCATGATAGAAGCTACGATGGAAGCTGATAGATACCATAGTTTCTGCGAGTATCGTTAGCACATCACACCATTGAAACCACAGCTATCCACCAACTAAGTTCTACAGAAAGCTGCTTATGACAGCATATGAAAATTTGCTGTTCTCGCCACTTCTCGGAGAGCTACAGCTAGGAGCTCAAGCATAACACTTAAAAGATAACCTCAGCAAGAAGCACTGATCAACCGTGCATCTTCTATAGTGTATAGCCCACCTTTTTCATATATGATACTCATTTGGCCATTATTTTCCCTTAATGGGCTTGTTTTTAACAGGCACAACATCAAACGTCGGCCTGAAGATAACCTCCCTGTAATATTTCGCCTCCTCAATGCTCTCCAAGATGTCATCCCTCGCCTTGTGCAGTCCCTTCTTGTTGGGGACCTTGTTTACAACCCTCTTGGTCGCCCAGCGTCTCGCAGCTTCTTTGATAGAGCTCACATCGAGGATTCGATGATGCAGATGTCTCATGACACGCTTGTACGGTTCACGTCGCAGAAACGCCCGGTCACAATGCACACTATTGCCCGCCAGGAGACCACGCTTGCGCTCTGGGATGAAACGTGTGATGTACTCGTAGAGAGCATCTGCGGCCTCCTCTGGCGTAGTTGTAGACTCGAGCACAGCGGCGGTAAGGCCAGAATCCGCGTGCGTCTTTGTGCACCAATCGTCCATCTGGTCCATGCGAGACTGAGGATAGTGGATGATAGCGTGGAAGCCATCCTCATCGAGGATCTCGAGGTTTCCAGTGGTGATGATGCAGTATATCTCGATGATCTCATCGTTGTCCTGGTCAAGACCAGTCATCTATTCACGATGTGAGTTTGATATGTTCTGCAACGTAACATCACAACGTACCTCGCAGTCGATCCAGACGAGAGGATCATCGCTGGCACTCTTGGGCTGGTTATCAGCCTGTGTTTCTACTGTCGACATCGCTGTGAGATTTAGATAGTTGAAATGCAACGTTTCTGTTCAAAGCTTGTTTCTATGAGAGGTCGAAGAAGACGTCTGCACTTGATAGTGGGGTTTCAAGATCGGAGCCCGCTAATCACAGCTCCCGTAAAGTCCTACAGTGACCTGATGCGCTGGAACGTTGCGTATATTAATGGGCTTTAGCTTATTGGCCACTAAACTTATCATCAGCTTCAACTATGCGATGTACGAAAACAATTCCGTATAGGGACAAATTTCAGCCTCAATCCTGATATACGTTGAGGATTGGTCCTAGATTCTCTGTACGCCCATCGCACGTCTTGTGAAGTGTTGTACAAGAGACAGCTATCAACTGCATCGATTGTTCCACGCCTCAACTTCCTCTCGTGGCATATATTTAACCAGGCTCCCTTAGCTCATACGAGATTATCGCGTCCTCATATTGAACATATCACTTTATTTAGCCTTGAGATAATTATTCTTCGTCATGCATTCACTCCAAGGTCTTCTCCCAAAGCGCACAGCGCCTGAAGGCGAGATTACCAACTCAGAACAACAAAATGTCGTCCCTAAACCCCCTCCTAAGCCGGAGATGTCAAAGACACCGCCGCGCTTTCTCATCATCGGCGCAGGATCTCGAGGCCAGAACTACGCCGGGGCAGTTGACAGTGTCTCCAACGGCGTAGTCGCCGCTGTTGCGGAACCCTTCAAGTTCAAGCGCGAATCCCTCGGCCGGGCTCATATCTGGGGTGATAGTTCTCCTGGGGAGGGTCAATCGTTCCATGACTGGAAGGAGTTCCTTGAGTACGAGCAGCAGCGCCGAAGAAGAGAAGCGGCAGGAGAAGAAAACGTACCAGAGGGCATCGACGGAGTCTTTGTGTGTGTTCTCGATGAGATGCATCGCGAGGTCATCGTCGGTCTCGCACCACTCGGGTTGCACATCATGTGCGAGAAGCCCTTAGCATGTTCCCTCCAAGACTGTATCGACATGTACAAGGCTATGAGCCACTCGCAATCGTCCAAGATATTCTCCATTGGCCACGTGCTGCGCTACAGTCCACACAACATCATGCTTCGCAAACTCCTTGTCGAGGAGCGTGTCATCGGTGACATCTCGAGCGTTGTACATACCGAGCCAGTTGGCTGGTGGCATTTCTCCCACTCGTACGTCAGGGGAAATTGGCGCAACGAAAATACCACAGCCCCGTCCTTGTTAACGAAGAGCTGTCACGATATCGACTTGTTGCTGTGGTTGCTCTGCTCCCCTGAGAAGGCAGGCCAGGGTGAGCCACATCTTCCTTCGACGGTATCGTCCACTGGAAACATCCACCTCTTCAAGAAAAGTCGCAAGCCCAAGGCGGCAGGGTCAGCAACAAACTGCACCAAATGTCCCCTTGGAGACGAAGGCTGCAAGTTCTCTGCAAAGAACATCTACCTGGGC
Organism: Fusarium sp. PT; assembly: GCA_021020635.1. Classification (NCBI taxonomy): domain Eukaryota; kingdom Fungi; phylum Ascomycota; class Sordariomycetes; order Hypocreales; family Nectriaceae; genus Fusarium; species Fusarium sp. PT. The sequence continues at coordinate 663,942 of JAHMRZ010000008.1, read as the reverse complement.
CCTAAACTCAAAGGCCTTCAAGCTGGAAACACAAACTGGCCCGTCAGTATCGTCGTTCACGACATTGAGGACTATCCCACCCAGAAAGAAAAAGAAGGAGTGGTAATGAAGGCTCTCGGGGAAGACTATGACGAATCCACGCCCGAGTCTGAGATTCAGTCCCGCAACTGGTTCGGCCGCTGTGTCTTCGAAGCCGACAACAATGTCTGCGACGATCAATTCGTAACAATTACCTGGCCCGAGTCCAGCAAGCCTGCAAAGACAGCTACTCTACACATGGTAGCCCAAACGGCCAAGATCTGCGAGCGCTACTCCCACTTCTACGGTGAGCATGGCGAGGTCTACGCCGACTCACGACGCATCGTGGTGGAAGATTTTAACACAGGCGAGACAAAGACACATTATCCTCGTGTAGAAGATCTTGGCCATGGAGGAGGAGACTTGGGCCTTACACGTCAGTTTGTCATGGCCTGTGATCGTGTTAAGAATCACGGATGGGAGGCTCCTCGTGCGCAGGATGAGTTCATTGGATGTACTCTTGACGAAGTCCTGCGAAGCCATGCCATGGTCTTTGCAGCTGAGGAAGCGAGACTAGGCCGGAAGGTCATTGACTGGGAAGAATGGTGGAACAAGGCTCTTGAGAAACAGTTGGGAACTAATGGGCATGTATAAATACCAGCCGAGTAGGTAATGATCACTTTAGGATGCGAGATTTATGGATGGACGGGATAATATGACATAATGACAAGCAATACATGCAACTGGTAAAAACTGTTTCATAGTTCGAGGCATTATCATATTTTGAACATCGTCAAGTAACCCATATTAGGCCCGTACTGAAAAGAGGTATAATACAAATTCATGCAATCAAATGATCATGCAATCAATCCATTGAGTCCTCTTGGCACTGAAATTCCACTACTCTCCAAAATGCTTTCGGCCATCTTTATAAAATCCCCTATCTCGCAGGAAAAGAAACTCCCTTGACTCCTGAAATACCATTGACGAGGTCCCTAGCTAAGCTCCGCACGGTTACCCTCCTTTCCAATAGGGTTGACAGCGGGCAGCTCCTGAGCATTGTGCTGCTGGCCACCGTGTAAAACCTCGTGGCCGTCCTTGTTGGGGCCCGGGCTGGGCGTGAATTGAGGAGGAGGTGATGTGGAAGAGGCTCCGTAGCCGCCGGGGCCGTATTGAGAGGGATACTGGCCTTGCTGATCATATCCTTGCTGAGGTGCGTAATGTCCCTGGAAGGCCTGAGGCTGAGGGGAGTAACCGCTGTAGCCGGGCTGAGTATATCCTTGAGGCTGGCCGTAAGGGGCTGCCAATGAAGGGTCGTATCCTTGTTGGTAGTTGTTCTGGAAGTTTGAGGGCACTCCCGAAGGGTAGGCGGCGTTGGAAGGCGATGAAGGAACAAAACTGTTTCCTGGGCTCTGAGGATGTTGTGGGTGCTGGGCCATAGGAGGTTGGTTTTGTGTAGCATCGCCAGCGAGAGGAGTAGCAGCAGGAGTAGTCTTCTTGCGGCGGCGGAAAAGGAGAAAAGCGGCCAAACCAATAAGGGCGAGAGCAGCGACACCGCCAACAACACCACCAGCGATGGCGCCAACGTTAGTAGAACTGCCGCCACCGTTATCGTCTTTGTTAGCAGCTGCTGCGGAGGAGGAAGACGCAGCATCACTGCTCGTCGTGGAAGAGGCATCTTCGGTGGTCGATGTTTCGTCGGCGCTGCTGGTAGTGGAGGTCTCAGCCAAAGGGTCAGAGAACAAGAGTTTGGCGGTTCCTTTGGAAGCAGAACAATCAAACAGTGTATAGGCATCGCCATCCGAGGTACCAATGTAAGTGAAGCAAGCGGGGGCTTTATCGGAACTGTCATGGAGTTAGCAACCAATCAGTTGCACAAACCCGTATCTTGAGTATAAGAGGAGAACGTACCAGCAGATGGTGTGAAAGTCCTCGAGGAAATTGCAGATAGAGGCAGATGAGGTGTAGTCGACGCAAGTTGTCTTGATCGAGTTACAAGATCGTCCAGTTTCACAACAACCGACATATCCCTCAGAGTAATTGCAAATAGCTGATGCGGAGTTGATGCACGTGAAGGAGTCTATAGAAAATCATGTTAGCGTCCTAATGCTTTCAGATATATTTAAAGGTCTCATCGACTACGTGGGTATGTTCGTGGTCTCAGACACGAACCACAGTAAAAGGGTGTTGACTCACTTCCTGATGTACCGAAACCACAGACCGTTGACTTCAGAGCTCGCTTGCCCAGTGCAAATCCCATGTCCATAGCACCCTCAAGGGCGGGGGCGCCAGTTGGTGCTGGAGACCATCCCAGACCGATCTGATCTTGCTCTCCAGCTTCTGGGCCGTAAATGCCCGTCTGTTGAGGAGGCTCCCATGATGACTCTTGGTTTGACTTGAACCAGTCCGCGGCGGCTGGTGAGCTGAGTGCTCCCAGAGCGATGAGGACGGCAGAGCGATGCATCCTGTTTGTGATATATATATATATATGTACGCTTCGAGTCGATATCGGGCCCAAGGTGTTTCCAGGTGGTTTCGACGGTTCAATGCTCCTCCAAGACCTTGTCCTAGGTGAGTGTGTATGTTGCTGCTGCGGGTTCGGAAGCGAGAAGGGGTTCGGTTCGTGAGTGAATCTTGTCGTGTAAGTGAGTTCCGTTCCTTTGATAGGATGAAACTAATCAAGCTAATTCAAGCAAAACACACAAACCAACTCGAGCAGCACAACGATAAAATATTCTGTCGAAGAGGAAAACTGCACCAAAGCAGGGGTCGACGGGGGTTTTGTCTCTCTCTCGCTTGCCCTCTGGCCTAGCATTCTCAAGCCCGAGAAGCATCAATAGGTAGGCATGTACCCCGGGCAGTACAGATACATGGTTAGAGACTACAGGGACACCCCCATACCACGCTAAACAAGCTTAGTAGCCACAAGAAGCATCTCAGCCCCTGCTGGCCCGCTAGATCCCTGAAATAATGGCGTTGTTGATAGGTTGCCATTGGCGCGAGGGATCACTAGTGCAAAGAGCTGAACTGACCCCTGTTGAATTGGAGGTTTTGATGGAGGAATTGGTGTTCAACCTTTTGGGTTTGGTTCGTTTGGAGAGGAAACTCAGCCCCCAAATAAAACAACAACTGTTCATGGTTAAAAAGAAGCTCAGTTTGTCCGTTAGCTTATGAGCCAATATCGGTTTGATAGGGGCTCTAGTACCTGGGCCGACTCAACTACAACGTAGTAAATGGAGTTTTGCCGTTGAGCCTTACGGGGTGTGTAAGTGGGTGCCTTGTTGAAATTCCGCCTAGCTCTCGCCTTCTCGTCTATCCGTCTCAAATCAAGATGGCCGGCGATTCGGTGGCGGCACAGCTATCGTCAACTCCACAGCGTATCCTAGTGCTGGGGTAGGGACGCAGCAGTACTCCCAGCTACCTAAGGACAACGGCGGGCGTTCTGGAGCCTGCAGGCAAACTGCTTCTCGTACGTGCTGATACTGTTTGTCTCTGGCTTGAGATGATATAACGTACGAGTGCAGAAACGGGAAGCACTTGGTAAGCAGATTTGGACAGCGTTTTGTCGAGGCTGTGCCCTTGCAAGTCGGTCCCGTCCTCCAAAGTGCTTGACCGTCACGTTGCAGTGCTAAAGTGCGTTGTTTAGATCGGCAGGGTTCAACTCACTAGGGAACACATGAGGCTGCGTTCTCGAATCAATCAAATGGTTGCATACTGTACTGTTTGTCAACGGCCATGCCAAAATATCCATTTTTGGCTACCTGCTCCTTGATGTGTGCCATGATTTGCGCATAAAGCATATCAGTAGACATCATTTCAGGACATTAAACGGTTGGGTTTCCAAGCGCAAGCCACTTGGCTTTTTTGTCCATGACTACCCAGAAAAGCAGGAACAGAAATGCTGTGCTTTCCACCCAAGGCAGGCAGGTAATCTAACTTGCAGAAGCAAAGGATGGGAAGCCAATATTGTAAGGGTGATAGCCTTGGACAAGCAGCCTGGTACTCGACTGTGACCGGGCAATGACTTACAGCGCACTATCAGCCGCCCACTTTCCACTCCCCGCATGGTGACTCTCATTTATTGGCTGAGTTAGACCTGGCTTCCGTTACTTTGCGTAGATTTGACGCAGATTGCCGGATGCGCTTCCCCATGAGTGGTTCTCGCACAGGTGGCCCAGAATGGTGTTTGTTTCCCGACCACGCAGAATGATAGATACTCTGGGCGTCTACATAAGCTTCGTAGTCAGGACCGTGCTGGCGATGGTGAGCTTGGCTATGCACGTGCTTGATGGCATAGATGATAGCGGATATGGCTTGCGATTGAACATTTATTGTGTTCCTTGTGTCTTGACCAGCCTCGCTGCTGTGGTACTTATTCACCGCCGAGAAGTGTGGGCTTCTGAGACTCTGTCGCACCAGTCAAGCGTGACGGGTCTTGTCCTGCACCGGTACCGCATAAGTTTATCGGTGAGCGGCAGGCTGGCAGCCTCCAAAAAGCAAAGGCCCTTGGGCCCAATCTCGTATAGTTCATGGAGGCGAGTGGTCGCTAAAATCTGACACTGGGAGCCATTATCGAACCTCAATTCAACCGGTTTTTGGTTGCTGCTGCACGTTCTTCAACTCCTCTCACAGAAGGGGCCAGTAGAGGTGATCTTTGCTGTCCATGGATCTTGGGCGCGCGACTAGCCTTCTGGGGTGTGTCATATCGTCTCACTAGGCTTGCATGGTCTAGCGCTCGTGGTCCTTGGGAACAACGGCGGTGCTGCTAGTTTGATGAGACAAAGGTACATGTACGTAGAGTTGCAGAGGCGAAGTCGGCATCGATGTCCGAGGTTTCCAATGGGCATATCCGAAGATCTCTGAACCTGGCAAGTACTTGGTTATTTCAGCGGAAAGAGGCCGGATGTTACCTTGGAGCGGAAAGAGCAAGTGAAACTGACAGGAATAGCAAGAACAGGGCTCTGTATCAACCGCCTTGCCCTGTACGTAGTAGGATACTATCGAAGCTTATCATACGCTGCAAATAAAACATCCAATGTTGACAGCCACGGCCTGGAACACGGTAGTAGTTCAATCTTCGGTATTCATCTGCTCGGCCTCTAGTTGGACGTTATTCTTCAGCCCTGAAATCTTGGCTTGTCACAAACCAGAAGCCACGAATAGATACGAGACTAATTTCCAGCCTAGGCGAACTAGATGTGTCGGGAGAAACAAAAACGCCTTGTCAAATAGTCGCATGTGGTAAAGCTCAGCCAAGCCCAGAAGAGGAAGAAAAACGCTACATTCCCCTATTGACTTGAGCGCGATATGATAGTGGCATTCTTTCACTGGATATGAACCTTTCTCATGGCTATTCTGCCCCTAGTTCCCATCATCAGAGTGTCCACGGAGTCTCCGCATGACAAACAAAACGCTTAGACGGGGCTGAAATGAACAAGACCCTTACCGACCCAGTTTTGCCCAGGAAAACGGGGAATTCATTTTGAGTGGAGAATGACACACATTAACTGTTACCCAAGAAGGGAATCAGACGAAAGACCCTTGTCTTGACAGCTGGGTGCTTACCAATGGTTCTCCAACGCCAGCCCTTGGTCAAAACTCCACGGAACAGCGAGATTTCAAAGCTTCACGATCTAATGGAAATATGCGGCGTTGGTCAGCAAAAAGGATCGTGAAATCACAGGGAGAACAGAGGAAATGGCGTGGATCTGATTAAGTTGCTTACAATGCCACGTAGTCCTACTCAACCATGACACTATATTATGATGCTGACACAGAAGTATACCTCTTCTCATGAAGTCATGAAAAGTATATAAAGGAACAAGTGTTTCTTTCACTCCTGGCCTCACTTCAAGACAATCAATCCAGCAGCAAGCGCGGCCCTCAAGAACCATTCGAATCGACAGACAAACAAGCAACACAACCGTCACCGACATGTCATCTGACACCAAGCCCCTCTCCCCAATCAGACGATTCATCACCACCCATGATGACAAAGGAAACGCTATCTGGGACGACACCATCCCCGTCCAAGTGCAAGACAATCGCAGTGGCGGCTTCACCACCCACGTCTCATGGGTGAACGAGGACAGCTCCAATACCCTGACTGACAACAATGACCTCAAGTCCTACAGAGAGAACCCGACCGAGAAGGACATCGCTCCAGTCTCAGGCTCTTCCCTCAGAGTAGTCGACTTCTGGCCTGGCTTCCCGGCCATCATGCATCGGACTGCCAGCGTCGACTATGGCATCGTGATGGAGGGCGAGATTGACTGCGTTCTCGACAACGGAGCTACAAGAACGTTCCGCAGGGGTGATATCATTATCCAGAGAGGAACGAACCACGCCTGGAAGAACACGGGAACCGAAGTCGCTCGCATTTGCTTCACGCTTCTGCCCTCGGCTCCTATCAAAATCCAAGGCAAAGAGCTCGAGGTGCATGGCTTTGCTGACTTCGGACGACTTGCGGAGGAATTCACTGTCTGAAGAGGAACATACCATATAACACAAGATCAAAGAGAAACAGTAAACACGGTAGCCAAATTGATCATATTTCACTGCTGAATCATTAACCAGCTCACCAATAGTTATACAAGAGAAAGCTTTACCCGTTTTTGCTGTTACCCCTTAATCCTTTAAAGTTCATACCGTCTCGCTAAACCCCACGAAAGTAACCCTACCAACCCTTGATAATGTTCTTGTACTCCGCTATAAACGGGAATGGAAGTAGTCGACGCAAATCTCTCTTGATGTCGTTGAAACGGCTGTCGTTGGCTTTGGTGATAAGTCCATGGCGCACCATAAAGTCCAGCATCACCAATCCGCAATTTGGCTTCCATCGATCAGCCTTCAGACTTTCTATCACTTGAGGCACATCCATGGCCTCAAACTTCTCGATACCAGGCTCCTTTCCTTGCGGATTAAAATTTGGTTCTATGACCTTGAGGTCGTAGACGATTCGTAGGCCAGGCTCCAGGTGATTCTTGTTAAGATCGCCTGCGCTGCTGTCCTTGCAGTCGTAGAAGGAAACCTCCGAAACCCTTTCCACCCTTCCGATAAGCATGGGGTTTCCAACGTCGTCGCTGCAAAAGACTTGTCGACTCCCCAGTTCGATGGTAAAACCGGCTTCCTCTCTAGCTTCACGTACCAGTGTTTTACAAGGTGCCAGACGCCCGTCGATTTGGTCTCTGCAATCCACGCCGCCGGCAACAATTTGATCCAGCATGCCAGGGTAGCTAAAGTCAGAGCCCATGGCACGATGTGAGACCCAGATACAATCGATGATTTCCTTGCCACCTTCATGCTTGACTCTGTAGACGTTGAGGTGAACACCCACTGTGACAACTCCCAAAAGTCCCCGCACCGGTAAAGGAATTGACAACCCTCTTCCGGGGTCTGATAGGTGTATCGGAGAAAATTCCCGTACCGACTCATCCTTACTGAGCCACCTCTCCATGCAGGGAAATCGTTTGCGGTTGTCAGAGAAGAGCTGCATGAAAGCGTTTTGGCAAGCTTCTGCAGGAGGATATTTGCCCCCCTCGAAACGGGGAATACTGGTCATAAGAGTAATCTCCCGCATATCATATTCGCCCCCGTCATCTTTATCTTGGATGTGGAAAAACCTCGGCCCCCAGTTCATCTGCTTCTGAATATCATCTCGAACGAAGCCAACTACTTCGTTAACGTCTTCGATGTAGAACTTCCACATGTTTTTGTGGACATTACGAAGGTCGATCTTGTTCCCTCTCTCGACAACCCCATACATCGTGTCCATGGTAGCTGCTGCAGTAGGTGGGTGCTTCTGGTAGATGAGATCGGAATGTAAGAATGGCCTTTGTCGCGGCGAAGCTGTGGCCGGAAAAGATGGTTGTGCTGCCAATGTCGAAGCCATGGTAAAGATGTTATAGAGGAGATTTCGATGACGACAAGAAAAAGAAGGAACAATGATGTGATACGCAAACAGTCTTCCTGAGGTCAATTCAAGTCAAGTCAGAGCAGGGCAGGATCGTTCCGTTGTTCGTTGTTCGTTGTTCGTTGTTGGGAAACTGCAGCCCACAGTTGAAAAATCCGTTTGCGCTTGCATGGATAAAGATTAATACCCATGAAAGGAAGCAGCCTGCAATTGGGTCTCTGGCCCGTGAACCTCAGCCTCGGGTGGCCACTGCTTGTTTTGCAGCAAGTGAATCAATCAAGTCCTGTCATCGTGATGCAGAATGCCTTGGGGAGGAGGTATATATGTAGTAACGATTATTTGTTCTGGGAGGCATAGACACGTATTATCTGTCTTGGGTACTGTTTATTCTTGGTATTGAGATGAAACTCAGGTAACCAATTCTCCCCCTTCTGAGACTCATCGGCCTTGCCGAGTCATGAGGACGTTTGTACTTGTATTGCTGGTGCAACAGGGAGGCTTGTGTTTGATGATTTCTCGAGCGCGTGAATGGATGTGACGGAGATTGGGCTGATCCATGTGCGGCTGTCGGCGTGTCTCGTCTTGCGCAAAGATGCAGATGCTGGAGTGTTAGTTGAACTGTTTCGGATGTTGTTTAGGACACGCATAATGTGCATTTTCTTGCACCCAAGATAGTGCAGCTTGCGTAGATTATAAGTCTATGTACCCGGGTAAATCGAACATCAGGTATGGAGAGGTTCCAGTTAAGACATGCTAGTCTCACAATTGCTCCCCGTACCTTACCTTATCTCACCTATCGACGCTGAGGTGATGTGCTCCAACCTTAGTAGCGGGAGCGGAACAGCACCCGGACATCCGCCCGCTCGCCCGCAGACCGGGGCAGACCGGGGGTCTTTTAGACTATGGCGTGGACATGCGTGCAGGGAGATATTACTTGAACTCACGATATGAGGGTATTCTCAATAGTTCATTCCTTTTATCCTTGTGAGGTCTTTTATTGCTTCTTCTTGGATGATATGTTCAATTCTCTGCTATCAACGATTGTGAATATTCCATACACCCTTACCCCGGCTCTCGGTTACCATTGACCAGACCTGCGGTTCTCTCTCTGTACCAGTAGAGTGGTCCTCACCGGGGTTTCGTGTCTATGTGACACTACATATGAAACTATGTAGGATAAAATGAAGTGAAGTAAAGAAAAGTAAAATAAAATAAAATAAGCAAAGCATTGATGAATGCTGTCCTGATGCGCCGTTGATCCTGTGTCGGTTGCCCGTGCCATACTCATGCCCATTCCTTAATGCGCTGTGTGTTTTTTGTTGTTGAAATTTCGTCTCGTCGTTTCAATTTCCCTACTGAAGTTCTTACATAAATAAACGCCTTAGGTATCGATATCGTAAACCGCCATCGTTGTCGTCGTATTGCGTACATCCTAGTGAGCCACGGTGGAACGGGCTACTCCAGATGCCGCCATGGAATGCTCATAAAGCCTGGTGCGAGCTGATGCGGCAACGGCTGCGGTGGTCGCATCTTCGAGGGCATGTTGTGCGAGTACCGGTGTAGATAATGTCGTTGTCGCGGTACAAAGGTTACATAGCTCCATCTGTGGCTCAGGGGTAAGGCAGTAGAAAGGGCTCGAGCATTTACGAGCGCAGCGTGTGAAGTCGATAACCGTCTCGCCGAGGCTGTGGCGGCAATCCCTGCACATCCGCTGAGCGATTACGGTATGGCACATGTTGATGATGTTTGATGATGTGGTTGTGGTTGTACGATGAATATGTATGCAGTATACGGTATGTAGTGCGTAGTATGTACAGATGGTAGGCAAGGTTGTGGAAGTAGTGGTAGTATGTATGAAGTTGTGTATAAGACGGTGGTGGGGATGGTGATATATGTAAGGGCGTTGGGATGTGGAGGTGCAAGCGAGATGCAGGAAGGAAGATCTTTAGCTTAAAAGCTTTAAGGAAGAAATGTTGAAACGTGAAATGTTGGAAAGCCTGGTTATTTAGCTTCGTAACACTGCAATGATGAGGCCTCGCTGTGTATTGACAACGTAAGCACGCCGGGGCGCAGCTGTAAATGTTGTTGATGATGTTGAAGGAGGCTTGGACGTATCTCAGGCATAGGAAGGATGAGTGTTGAAAGATTGTTTTTGTCCAACCAAACAAAAAAGAGAGAGGCAAGGCAAGATTCTCAGGGGGTATCGGTCCCTTTTATCCTTTTGCAGATCTTCCGTGGGATTTAGGTAGTTACTAGAAGTCTCGGAGGGAAAAGACCACGAGTGACAATTGCATGACGCAGGCAGGGAAGGTAGTAGTAGGTTGGGATAATAGAGTTAGGTTTTGTTCTTTTGTTTTTTTTACAAAAAGGGAGAGAGGGGAATATCCAGAGGCAGGGCGGGTGAGAGTTCTGAATCAGTAGCCCGAGGGTGAGGGGAGACAATTTGGAGGTAGTATGTGTGTATGTGTGTGCGTACGTGTGTGTATGACTGCAGAAACGCAGAACGCTATCCATCAGATGACTGTTTATATCTCCTTATAGGGAATACTCGGAACAGAATTGGGGGAATACAAAAACAAACAAGCCAATATTGTTGTCCAACAAGGAAGGCCGTTGGAGGAAGAGAGGGTGTGCTGAAGGGCCAGAGAGTCCAAGAGCCCGTCCGCCAGCTCAACAAAGTAACATGTAAGTTAGCTAAAAGGTCGGGCCTCAACTCACTGTTGTCAGCCCAGTGATTGTGAATTGGCGGGCTAATAGGCCTCACCCAAGAGCCGAGACTCTTGTCTTTCTGAAAACGTGTGTCGTCTTCTGCCAATACACATCCAATCACCACCCAACGATGCATCCGTGACCTGCAAAGATAGGTAGCTTTCCCCGCATTATACCGGCTGCGAACGTCTAAAGGTAAATTTGACTAATGAATTGCAAGGTACCATCACGGACGTAACCTTGGCTTGAGGGCGTTGCGGCAAGGATATGCAGTTGCAATTGGCAATGAGGCACTTTACTGCATAATCTCCCATTTTCTGGAAACAAATGGGTAAAGAAAACATGATACTTTGGTCTTGGAAACACGCGCACCGGGCCGGTCGTCTTCCTTTCATCCTATTGCTGGGGTTTTTTTCCTATCGCGGGGAAGCTCTCTGATATGGATATGGTCAATTAAACTTGGCGCGCACCCCAAGGCTTGGCATTTGTGATGGGCATTTGCCTCTGGCACACATAGCCATGTTCTTTTCTTCTTCTCTTTTTTCACATGCCATTTATTCTCATATTTCTCTTATCTACAGCAAAAAAAAAATACATGACCAAGAAAGTCACATCACTTTCTATCCTTGTCGCGTCATGGCTTGTCATAAAAACACATGAATAATGCAGTGCAGCTACTCGTTAACTAATTGACGATCAATAGCTGCGGTTTGCTGCGGGACGATTGCCCCTTGCTGCCTGTCAAACACACGGGATGATGTAGAATCGACGTGAGACAGGGGGAAATCCTTCGCCTGCATATACATTTACAGTACTGCCCTGTTCGTGAACATTTATTCGACAAACCACTACGGAATATCACACTTCCATTGCTTTCATGTTCTTCCCCCGACATAGATTGCCGGCCCAACATCTCCGTTATCATGCAATGGCCCATCTCGATCATCCTCACAGGCTCAAAAAAGAACGTGGCTCTCAGCTGATACCAAACTACGTATACCTGATATCCACTTATCATACCTAATCTCATCCTGTTTACGGATAGTTCCTAGCTGTCAGAACTCCGTCATCAACAAACAAAGTCCCGACCTCGTCCAGTATCCATGTTATCTTGGTCTTCTCGGATGTTCTCATGCTTTGAACCTGCATAAACCCAAAGCACTGGAGTGTCACTTTGGACAAAGTACTCCGTCATCTCTTCATAGTCAGACCAAACATCCACACTGACTTCTACCCCGAATTGGTCTCTTTGTCGTTACACGAACAGCGCTGAGGGATAGCCTGATGCACTGCATTTCAATACAAGACATTATGGGCATATTCACGACCGCTTTGCTGGCTCCATACAGTCCGGTGAGTGACAACCTACGACGACCTCCCATCCATTCAATTCCGATTCTTCGCGAGTGGGACTCTGCATTGGTACTGTGTTGCTGTAGCTGGCGGCTAGAGCTGGCATAAACTCTCTTACGAGCTTGAATTCTCTTTCAGTCGACAGCGTTGAACACTCTGTTTCCACATGGTGGACTGCGGCAACAACATGCCGGAAGCATTAACTTTCAGTTTGTCGTAACGCCCGACGCCATCGAGGCGCATTGAGGCGCATTGGCTAGCCACGTCGATCTTCCCTAAATTTCGTGGGAGCTCCAGCCACCTCTGCCCAGAAGCTTTCAGGTTTCTTGAGTTCGGGGCATTAAATAAACCGATTTCGATCCTGGCTCACGTTCGAGTTGCTTGGCTATTGAGTGTACACTGTCTTGATGGGGAATGGCTGCAAAACTCATTGTATTGTTGACGTAACAAGACAAGCCAACGCCACATCAAAATCGAGCTTATGAACCACTACCAGAAGAGCTAGTCCGATTGTGTGGGTGACGTAGAATTCCCGTAAATATGTTCACAACTCACACCGGCGACCTCAGGGCAGATGTGTACAGCTCGAATGTACCCGAACTTAGTTGAAAATGAAAATGAAAACAACGGAAATACTGGAATAGTATACACGAAGAATATTTAAAATGCACACGAGTTACAATTGAGTCTTGTCATCAAGAGTCTGCAAGTTTGTTTGTTTGTTTTGTTTGTTTAGTATTTTCCGTCTTGCAGATAAGCTGCCAACCTCCAAAGGAGTAAGAAGACGTGTCAGGCTAGATCTAGGGTAGCTATATATAAACACGAGCTACAGGGTAGGTAACTTCGCTTCTGGAAAAACACCTGGCCGGACGGGGCTAAGGCCTGCTAATAGCTAGCTGGCTGTCGCGCTCCTGGGCCCTTCCACGCGTCCTCCCATCTACCGGTTTCTCCCCCATCCATCCAACAATTTATCAGCTATTATAGCATTTCCATCGATTTTCGAGCCCAGCACCCGTCAGCGGGATTTAAGAGTCAGGCATCACAGCCAGGTTATCATGCCAGTACGCGGCGGCCAGTTTGGCTATCGGGATCATATAGAGATCGCTCCAGAGGAGTCTTCTGCCAATAGGCAGGGTAAGTAAAGAGAGTCTTTAGCAATCAGCTAATCGTACAGTGTACGCCTCGCCTCCTCGCGTTTAGACATCGATCGAAAAAGACAAAGGGAAAATAAAGAGTGTATAAGAATAGCGCAGTAAGCTGCGGCTCGATGGAATAGTGTCTCAGTGAATAGGGCAAATTCGTGTGAAGAATTGGCTTGTCCTGATCATTGAGATATATTCCTGAAAGTTTTCGCCTACTGTCCGGTGTACTGAAGAGTCTGCAAGTTGAAGAAAACACTTACTCTCCAGGGTAAGTAGCGTTCAATCTGAGGCGCTGTGGCTTTATAGTGGTGTGTAAAAGTTACGACGATTTTCTGTATTTGATGTCTTATTTAACTGTGAGAAAATTGACTGAGGTTATTAAATCCGTTGAATCGTAACAAGGGCAGTTGATAAAGATGTTCTGAAGTACCGGTATTTTACAACCTGTTGATATTGTAAAGATCTAACATGGATACCGAGCTGCCTTATCTGTTTTCGAATTTCCGTACGGAACTGTAAACAAGCCAAGTGCCAGTTGCATATTTGCTACTATGGGCCATGAATAACAACTTAACGTGAATCACTACCCATCTACCCACCTGAACTTCGGAAATGGATGTCTGAGCAGCCTGGATAGCTACTCAACTACTGACCTGCCTCTTGTAATCGTATTATTTGGGGACAGTATCAGTATTTAGTGCAGAGAAGTTGATGAGTATAGTTAAAAAGAATTGTTCGGGCCGTTGGGAAACTGCCCTGGTAATTATCCCTACATGATATGGATGTTCTGGTTGCAAGTTCTGAATTGATGCATATCATTAGGCTGATGCTGGAGCTCGAGCAGCTAGCTGTGGGGAAGATAATGGTAAACATCTACCATTTAATTGGCCAGAATCCAGCTGCCTTACGTAAACACCCGCGGACCGGCGACGACCTCACTTGGTTGATTTAGGTGCGGCTTCTTCTCACGAGATATTCACGATCAATCGCTCAATTGAACGCTGCCCAACCCGCCCAACATGTTCGTCGCACGACAGAGGGTAGCCTGCGTGGCCCGACAGCTACAGAGGACAGCGCGAACTTACGCATCCGACGCACACGCCCACCACAAGGCCCCCGAAGTTAACGAGTCGTTCAGCGTACGTCGAGTCTCAACAGCCCGCATCCTGGACAGCACGCCATTCGCCGATGCTTAAGAACGTTCAATTATAGCACGCGAACTAATCATAATCTCTAGACCGGATCCCTCCTCGCTGTCGGCGCCTTCTTCGGCACTGTTCTCGTCTACCAATTCGTCCCCAAGGAGGGCGAGCAATCTTCTATCCTCAACTTCATCAACAAGCACACTTCGCGCGGCAGGGACTGGGAGGAAATCAACGCTCTTCACACCAAGGCCATGGAGCAGGCTGGTTACGACCGAAACCTTTTCGAGAACGCCAGCAACAAGCACCGATTCGTCGATGTTGCTTTCCCCGAGTTCGTCCACCCTCCCTTAACACCTGCAATTGCCCGATGAAGGCTACGTGCTTTTCCAAGAAACGACAAGAACGCCTTCTACATGATCTATAGCTAACCAGACAACCAGGGCCATGACCTCATATGCTAATCGAAACCACATCGCAGGTCATCTTGCCAACATGGACTATGTTGTCGAGCACTACAGGCAACAGCACCTCAAGGAGGAGGAGAGGAAAGTGGCAAAGCTTTCCCAAAAGCAGGAATAAGGGGATGTACACTAGACGTGAATCGTTTACATGAATTCATTTTTCATTGAGTTACTGAATGCAGTTCCCATTTCCATCAGGATGTGCTTTTTCAACTGGGCTCCTTCTGTATTTCAATTAATCTCTCTCTCTCACTTTCCATGTTAGAGAACCGCAGCAGTTAGAAGCACCTGGAGCTTCTTGGCTCTTGCCTTCACTTTGGCGAAGATGGTAAGTGCCTTGGGCGATAACCTGCTCACTTCAAGAACAAATGGCAACTGCAATGAATGAGCTGCTGGACAGCAGACATATCTGTCTTAAAAGCAATGCCATCTTTCTTCTTTCATCATCATTCATCAGTTCCATCACAGTACAGCACCATCAGTACCATTCATCACAACTATTCATCTTGGATCCAAAACAGTCTTTTGCAGTCCATCATTCCTTCACGAGCACCCTTACTTCTTTTATCCATTTCGCTTCAACAAACCGGAATATACCCTCACTTCAAACCGGCAACATGGTGCCAAAGAAGGGAGCATTCCAACGGCTGAGTGGTAAGATCTTACCGTCTTCTCCATGATCTTTACTGATAGTGAAGTTAGAGCATTTGTGGCGCGTGAGACAACCCAACTTTCGAGAGCCATCAACGCCTCAGCTACCGAATCCCCAAGAGCTCCAAGTACTCCAACAACCCAAACAGCCTCTAACTACCCTGATGTCTCAAACTTCTGGGACACAGGAACCCCAGGCACCCCAGGATCATGATGAAATCCAAGAACTTCAAGAGCCCCAGGAACCACAACACTCTCAGGAACCACAAGAACCTCAGGGACCCGAAGAATCCCATAATTCCAACGAAAATGAGGAAGTCCAGGCACCTCATGAGCCCCAACAGTCTCGATTTGCTCGGCGGACTGCAAGTATGTTCTGCGTTCATTCGTCCTCATCCCATTGCTTTTTCAAAATTCGAACCCCTTTCATGTATTCTCAGCGTGATTTCTCGCCGTGACAGGACTTGTTGCACCAAATAACCGTTGGTTGTTCGTTCGTTTAAGCTAACGATTCAAACAGGGCTTGTACGTACGGTCTTCTCACACAGGACTCCTGCAGTTCATATTGGCAACACAGAAACCGAGCGCGGCCGCGGCCTCTTTGCCAATCGGACTTTCACTCGCTATAAAACGATCATCGAGGAATTACCAATTCTAACATCTAGCCATAGTCTCTTGCGAGCGGATTGGAACTTAGCCACACTGGAAAAACGCCGAGAGGTCGCTGGTCTATTCACTAGGTTGGCAAATATCCCAACCGACAGAGCTTTGACCGCAAATGAACCCTCTGGAATGATTATTGAAGACTTCAGAACAGAGTACGCCTTTCAAGATCCAGCACGTCAGAGAGCTCTGATTTACCGCCTAGCTTCACACATGAACCATGCTTGCACAGATTGCGCCAATGCAATGTGGATCGTAGACGCACGTGAACCACATGGGATCACGGTTCAAACTACCAAGCGCGTCAAAGCAGGTAAAGAGATCTTTATCAACTACGGCTGGGCAAACCTATCCTTTGCCTGTCCAATATGTGCCAAAAAGAGGGTAAAAAGGGCGGCAAAGCAGGCAAGGAAGGAAGACTTCAAACGCAAGCTCAAGCGCTTTGCTAGGCTGTTTGATCTGCCTCAAATACGATGTCTTGGAGGGTCTCACCATTCCGTTCACTCAGGCGATAGTTGGGAGTAGGGAGTTTGTTAGACGGGGTTTAAAAGGATATGAAGCGTCACTACAATGCGTCATGGCATAAGCGAGAGTTGAGGGTAGTCATCAAGCGGACAATGCTCCTTTATTGTACTTTATGGTACCCATTGTCATAAGTAATTTTGATAGATGCTTTTTCCATCTACCAGAACCAGTCCTTTTCGCCCAAAATATCCGTGCATGCAGAAACCACCCAAGACCGCAACCTTCTTACTTGAGGGGAATGAAACGAGAAGAGTGGGTGGCACCGATACCGGGTCTACCGTGCTTGACAGGCTTGCTGCGGAGGGGATTAGTGATGATCATGATGGCAGAGTAGGATTTCACGTACTATGAGATAGAGAACTCAGCAAGGTAGTGACCAACCATCTCAGGCTTGATCTCAACCTGGTTGAACTCCTTTCCGGAGTAGATGCCGATGACGCTACCGATCATCTCGGGAACGACAATCATGTCTCGGAGGTGGGTCTTGACGAGGTCGGGCTTCTCGTTGGGCTGAGCCTCCTGCTTGGCCTTGCGAAGCTTCTTGATGAGACCCATGGGGCGGCGCTTCAGACCGCGGTTGATCCTGCGGCGGGCACGAGCGTGGACAACATCGCGGAGCTGGTCGGAGGAGAGGTCGAGGAGCCTGTTGGGAGGGGAGTCATATCAGCATGGGGTTGTTCGCTATGATAGCAGTCCTCGCAATTTCATCTTCTATCATCGAGGCGCATTATTCGTGGTGCTAGAAACGTACTGGTCAAGGTCGATTCCTCGGTAGGAGAACTTTCGGAACGCTCTCTTTCTCTTGAGCTCGGCAGCCTGCTCGGCGTCCTATTGAACCAAAGAACACAGGTCAGTAGAGTTCTCTTATGTATCTTCTTTCTCTGATCGTTCCATCGTCATCGCGAGTGGGTGGCGGGCGGGAGTTTCGAAGGGGAGCCACGGTTCGTGCGGCGGGTGTATTTTTCTGTTTCCAGAGGGGAGGAACGTCTCGGGGACACACGTACGTATTCGTCAGCCATGATCGCGGTGTTGTGTTGATTGAATTCGCTGGTCGGAGGAGCGAATATGACTGTGGATGCCCAAGATGTGAGAAGTGGTTGCAATAGAATGTGGCTCCTTCCTAGGGTTTATTTTGCTTCACCCCTCGTCAGGTGATTTTGATTTTAGAAAATGTGTGGCCGGAAGAAATGACTCCGGGTTCCGATATCTTGTGGGGGAGCCCCCCGAGTGTTTGAGCATTGCCGGATCAAAGTTCAAGCCTCGAGGGATCGAAATTTCAAAAGGTCGAGCATTCTTTTGTTATTACGGGCATATATACGGAGTATTGATGAAGTTGTGGTTTCATTGATTCAATATTGGTGTTATTGAGAAAGCATTGCAACAATAACTACGCTACCATGTGTTGTCTTTATCGACCATTTCCTTCAGCACAGTACTTCAGCAGAAGGGCTAAATGGTGATATAACACATTGTTCCAAATATGTCTACACTGGTGCTGAAACAATGAGAGTGTTGAATCATCGTCTCTCTGCTCAATCGTCAAGTGCTGGTAGGGATTCATCAAATCATGGGACACTGGATCTCCAAGGGTCTAACCACAAGTGTTCCCTGTGGCATGTGCTACTGTAACCTTATCGGCAGGTCCCAGAAGGTGTTGGCCATCACCAGCAGTTAATTGCCTTACAGCAGCCAACCGTGTTTCTGAGCAACTCTAGTCCCTTTCCCTCTACAACTCTTTTTTTGAAGATGGATTCTAATTGGGATGAGGAAGCGAGTGAGCTCAGCCAAGACTCGCGGGCCGCCTTTTTCTTGTGTATTATTTGATTGTTTCTTCTTGTTACCTTCTGTCCGACATTGGCGGTGCAACGCCAAGAGTGTCATGTTCACTGGGCGTTGTGCTTTGACTTTGCTATGGCGTCGACTTGGAGAGATCAGCCACTATTCTACTCTTCGCCCGTGACAAGGTGCGAGTGAGTTTAGGAAGTGGAACGGTGAGGAGATCTGATGACTGATAAATTTGCGGCCAAGACGGAATTTACCTTTCTTTTATCTAGGGAATTAATATGACTTCTCCCGATCGTGGCTTGGTGTGCATGTTCCAAGACTTCCAAGACGGCCTCCTCGGCACAAACCAAGGCGGTCTTCATTTCCCGCGTCAGAGATCCTCAAATGCCCAGAAATCCGACACTCATCAGCCAAGACTGTGGCACCGGGGCCAAAAGGCTCGGCTTTGGCTGGACGCGCCCACTATGATGAGCATTGGCCAGCGCCGCCTGGGCAGATTGGGTCATAGTCATGGGCCCCAAATTTCTAGATGAGCACGCTTTTGCATATTGACACTGACCGACGATGGTTTATGACTGTCTTATGATGGAAGGCCTGGCAATGATGGCCAGCTTTGACTTAGACGACTGAACTGCAGCTACGAGTTGTAGCTCTCACCGTGAAGCCTCCAGAGCCACAACAAGAGGAGAACAATGCGACGAATGCCCAGACTCTCAGCGGTCAACGTGGACAGTGGTTCGGTGCCATCCATGTCTTGGCGTTTCTCGGCATCCACCCGTGATAAGATTTCGCCAAGACTTCAAAGGCTTCAGAAGGGGGAACACCAACGCTACAGTACCCGTCGTCTTGCGGCTGGCATGGTATAACCTGTCCTGCTGTCTGCTTGGCCGGCTCTTGTCGTTTCTTGGGTATGAGCCTTTCCTTTCTTTTCCATCATTAGTCACATTTTCTTGTCTTGCTGTTATATACCCCATCGCTTCGTTCCCCTTCAAGACCTCGGGACCGGATGGCCTTCTACATCGTCAGAGACGCTGTCCACGATCTTGATCACGCGTTTGCTTTGTCTGCAGCTGAATCATAGCCAAACTTTCTGCACGAATACCCACTGCGCATTGTCTGATTAGCCTTGCGAATACATCTGCGACGCATTACCCAACGAGAATAAGAACCGCTGGCCAAATTGCCCGGATGGAATATAGTGAGGGCTGTTATTGAATCGCCGAGCTGACTGCAAGCAAAGCACCAAGTGCGGCTTGTAGTCGAGTCGGCTGGCATTTACTATCTGCAATCGCTACAACCTATCGTAATCGCCCGGCAACATGTCTACGTCAATTGAGGATGACGAGTCCACGCTGTCTGGATCATCATCAATAGCACCCGCTGCGCCGTCTTCAACCATCTCTCTGTCCGACCCAACACCCCCACCGACAACTCTTCTGGTCGCACCATCACCTACCGACGCCGACGACCTCGAAAGCGACCAGTTATTCCCACCCATGACCACGCCCTGGACGGGCCCGGCTGCTTGCACATGGACTTATGATGCGAACAAGGTGCCAAAGTCTGGGATGGATGGTCTCGCCGCAATGCTAGACCTGCAGCCAATTCCTGGGGCAAAGTCTTTGTCATGTTATCCCGATGCCATGTTTGACGATGGCCATACAGGGGTTTATAGCCCAGGAACATGCCCTCATGGTTGGACTACTGTATCACTGCGAGTGGATAGCAGTGAGAACCGGGACGACGAGACAACGACAGCCATCTGCTGCTCATCGTAAGTTATGCGCAAAACTTGATTATGGTACATCTATTCTGACTGTGATAGGCAATACACACTGGATGGTAATCTGTGCAGGAGATCAGTGTCTTCTGTGATAGCTGTTCCTTACACATTCAACAGTACAGCACAGACTTATGACGCCATATCAGACTCCCCAACAACTCTGTACAGCGCAACAATTGCAGTTTATACTATTCGAGCTCTATTCAAGGATAGTGACAAGGATGCACTTGGACTAAAAGATGAGGACGATATTCCGGGCATTGAGAATCACAGCGAGACCCTATCCCTAAGCGCACGCATTGGTATTGGTATCGGTGTTGCAGTTTTTGTACTGCTAGTAATAGGGGGGATAGCATTTTGGCTTACTCGCAGAGAAAGAGCACGGACAGAAAAGAGACGAGCTCACGAGCTCAACGCGGTGGACAGTATGCGTCACAACTCAGCAGGACCAGGAGATAACTTCTACGCCGCGGCTGACGCCAATCATCGACGGGCTAGAAGCCGTCGAACCACGGAACCTCCACCCGCCTATGAGGCCGCTACAGACTCAAACAGCATGACGGAAAATGATAGTCGCATGAGCGAGGAGACAGCATCACGGGACGAGGAGATCAGAGCGTTGCAGGTCCAGAAAGAAGCGATCCAGCGCCGGATAGAAGAGCTGGAGCGGACTGAAACCCAGTCACAGGAAGACAACCGGCAAAGTTAAACCAATTATTACTATACCCAAGTGCGAAAACGTCGGTCGATCTGAAAAGAAGAAGAAGGAAGCTAGAGATGACGACTTGGACGGGAAACGGCCTACTACACCTATGATACCACTTTGCGCGGCCGTAGCAGCTGCTATGAGCTTTTGTTTTTTTGCATACACTTGTTTTTTTAACGGGAATTGTCTGATGGGGTTTGGAGTCTGGCGGCTGTAATGGGAAAATATCCTTGCAATAAGTTTAATATTGAGATGGGATGAAACCGATTTCGTTCTTTGGCTGTTCCAGACTTATTTATAGGTGATCAACGAACTATCAATTTAGCATACAAGAAGCTATTTGACTATAGAGACTGTTGCTTACAAGGGTTTACTGTTCACTTGATTGAATCTCAAGTGACAGTGCTGTACTTCGTAGAGTGATGTGGTTCCCAGAGGTTTCGTGTTTCCTATCGCGGTATGATGCTAATACTCACATGGTTAGCTTTGGCATCTTCAAAAATCCTTATTCCAGTCTCGCCAGACTATATTAATATTTTATTTAGTATCTCTAAAAGATACTTAGAAGCCAGGATTGATACTGCCATTCGCCTATATCAATAGCTATTCCTGCAGTAGCTACAACGAAGATGTACCTGTCTAACAGTCCCTGAGGTACTGTACGATATCTCACGAGCCAATCGTATCTATTAAAACCATTCTGAACCAACGGCCTGTTTCCGTTTCTATTTCCTGATCCCATTCAGGCCCACCATGAGAATAAAGCTCGTGCCGCCCCGCAAAGCACGGATAGGGCAATTGTGATTTCCAGGGTCGTATGCATATGCCTTCTGACAATATCCTGGGAGGTAGAATAGCGATCCCTTGGGCCCTCAACATTGGTGCTGTTACTCAGGTTTCGATGGTATTACCGTATACATCATCTCTGCGCAAGTGTTGTGTGAGTATCTCCTGACGAATTAGCTATACGGGAAAGTAAAATTCAAGACCATACTAACCTTGCGACTGGAGATGATGATGATACGATCTAGTTTGGTGAGCCACTCAAGTATAACCAGAGTTTTATCTTCTCCATTATAAAATACACTGATGGTCTTAACTGCCTCTGAAAAGCCGTTTCGACGTCTGGGTTCTACTTAAAGCTTTGAGTGTGCACCGGTAATCCGTCGACGATATTTATAGCTGCTTCAAAACTCAATGGACGGAAAATACTCGCCTTGTGTCTGAACTGTCATGATATGGATTGCTCAATCTTCGAATGAATTACTACACAACCCATAGTTGACGTTCGAGTTGACTACTATCGTATGGTTTCTGCACCATGGTCGCTTTTCGTGGCTTCGATATGAGGCACAGGTGTGTTGTCGAGCAAGAACAGACCTCCCTCAACCGCTATTTAAGGAAACTCCGTGGGGGAATTGTACGACCAGGCATTTCAAGTGGGATATGGGACTACCCTTGAATCAAATTCCCTGTATAAGGACCATACAAGTCCTCAATCTGCCAGCGCTGCCTGACTTGTGTCTCCTTGTTGCTTGAACTGCTCGAATTAGTCCACTTCGACAGCATTGCTGTCCTATAGAGTACTGGTCCTCTCCTATGCACGGTAACAATCGATGCGACCATGGTCAGGGCTCCAGACCTTAGTAAATATGAAGGTGCTCATAGCAACGACATGTCTTTTTGAAGTTGTCAATTGAAAGCTACCGCTCAATTCAACAGCATATTGATAACAAATGTAGAGGAAATGCGTTTGGGATCAGGTACTTGGCTGCCCTTTTTTTTATACTCAATTAGCAATTCTCTCTTCATCTGTCGCATTATTGCTACCGCATGACAGTCTAACAGATGTCTTGCCCACCTATAGCTATGAGCATAGTCTGTAGCCGATGGAAGAATCCATAATTGTCAATGAACTAAGTAGGTATGTTGATGTCTTGGGTACTTGCTGTCAATATATTTCGAGTCAACAAGAACCAGTGACTCTAACATGTAGAATGCTTGGTATACGGACTTGGGGTGCTCATTTAGTTCAAGAGTAAGCTACCACAACCGTCATTGGTCAATTGCATTATGAAGTCTAGCGATAAGATATAGTGTTGATCATGTGATTTTACAATGATCTTCCATATTAGCAGAATCGTAGCGAAAGAGCATCACCTCCACGTGGTCTTATCGTCGTCTTGGTTGAATGTGCTTTAATCATCAGGCAACAGAATTCCTTTAGGCAGGAAGATTGTTGGTTGACAAATTGCTGTGAAACAGGAAGCAGAAAAGTTTACGAGGCTAAGTTTACCGGTGGAGAGACGTTGGAAGTCTGAATATAGCAGAACAGGTTAAGAGCTTATTAATTAACATTGACCAGTTCTCGAAACCAGATAAATCGACCTCGGTGATACCAGGTCTTCACTACAGGTGGGTAGCAGCCTACATAACCTACAGGAACAGGAACAGGAACAGGAACAGGAACAGGAACAGGAACAGTTTGCATTTCGGGTGAGAATATCGCACCTGAACGCCCCTTGCAAGCGCAGTTCTCCCGCTGTCAGGGGTCCTCCAGGCTTCCCTGTCAATTGGCGGTGAGAGGCACCACAGGTACATATCCGTAGGCCTAATTTACCCCTACGCACAAGTACCTGCTGATAGCTTTTGCGCGCCAGCGTGTTTGTTGACGACCCCGCCACCAATTGGCTTGTCCCACTGCAAGTCTGCACCCACAGATTGGGAACCTCCAAACACCCGGCACCCACCTGAAAACCATCACCACCTCAGGCCCCATCTTCCCCTTCCCCCTTCAAGCGCTGCGCGCGTACAGTATTTCTCTCCCCGTCTTTCTTCCCCAACCTGCAACATCTCGTCTTAGCTTCTTAAGCTTTATTCATACAAGATGAAGGGCGAGGTATGTTTGAACTTGAATTCCTGCTACAAAATCGCTCCCCCGCTGTTGTGCATTGCACTGCTCTCTGCTTTGCCTTGCTCTGCTCTATTCTGCGCAAAGAGGGTGTTCCACTTGGTGTCCTGAGCTGTCCAGTTGGGGCCGCCCCCTTACGCGATGCGATGAAGCTGCTATTCGAGCTCTTGATGCTGATTCTTTGCCATATAGATTCTTCACCTCCACCTGGGCCAGGCTGGTGTTCAGCTTGGTAACTCTGCTTGGGAGCTGTATGTTGACCTCCTTCGCCTCCCAACGTCGCCACCGTTCGACCACATTGAAGCTGACCGGCATTGTGAATAGCTACCTTCTCGAGCACGGTCTCGGCCCTGACGGTCGACCTGACCCCAATGCCCCCGATATTGGTGACCCCGGCTCTTTCGAGACCTTCTTCACCGAGACCAGCGGCGGCAAGTATGTTCCTCGATCCCTCTTCGTCGATCTTGACCCCTCTCCTATCGATGAGATCCGAACTGGTGAATACCGTAACCTTTTCCACCCCGAGCAGTTGGTTAGTGGTAAGGAGGATGCCGCCAACAACTACGCCCGTGGTCACTACACCATTGGCAAGGAGATGGTCGACAATGTCATTGACCGCATTCGCCGTATTGCCGGTAAGTTTTTCAACTATTTGTAGCTGCTATCTTCCAGCTGCTAATGCCATATTCAGACAACTGCCAGTCTCTCCAGGGCTTCCTGATCTTCCACTCTTTCGGTGGTGGTACTGGTTCCGGTTTCGGTGCTCTCCTCCTTGAGCGTCTCTCTACTGAGTACGGCAAGAAGTCCAAGCTCGAGTTCGCCGTCTACCCTGCTCCCCGAACCTCGACTGCCGTTGTTGAGCCTTACAACGCTGTCCTGTCTACTCACAGCACCATTGAGAACTCTGACTGTACTTTCCTCGTCGATAACGAGGCTGTCTACGATATCTGCCGTCGCAACCTCGATATCCCCCGACCTTCGTACGAGCACCTGAACCGTCTCATTGCCCAGGTTGTCAGCTCCATCACCTCGTCTCTCCGATTCGACGGTGCCCTCAACGTCGATCTCAACGAGTTCCAGACCAACCTTGTTCCTTACCCCCGTATTCACTACCCTCTCATCAGCTACGCTCCTGTCATTTCATCTGCCAAGAGCGAGCACGAGAGCTTCAAGGTCCAGGAGCTTACCTTCCAGTGTAAGTTATACCCTGGATATACCCTCAACCTCCGAGATACTGACTTCTTCCAGGCTTTGAGCCCAACAACCAGATGGTTGTCTGTGACCCCCGAAACGGCAAGTACATGGCTGTCGCTCTTCTGTACCGCGGAGATGTCGTTCCCCGCGATGCCAACGCCGCTATCGCCGCCCTCAAGGCCAAGGCCTCATTCAACCTGGTTGAGTGGTGCCCTACAGGTTTTAAGCTTGGTATCAACGACCAGAAGCCCATGGCTGTCCCTGCTGCTCCCGAGGCTGGTGGTCTTGCTCCCGTCAAGCGATCCGTCTCCATGCTTTCCAACACCACTGCCATTGCTGAGGCTTGGTCGCGTCTTGACTACAAGTTCGATCTTATGCACAGCAAGCGTGCTTTCGTCCATTGGTACGTCGGTGAGGGTATGGAGGAAGGTGAGTTTACCGAGGCCCGAGAGGATCTCGCTGCTCTGGAGAAGGATTACGAGGAGGTTGCTGCCGACTCCTTCGAGCCTGAGGAGGACCTCGAGTACTAGACAATCGCCGAGTGCGAGTTTGTATAAACCCTTTCGACTTCTTTGACGGCATGTTTCAAGCGATGGCTTAGACAGGGCTCACGCCCGCGAAAGCACTGTACAGAAAAGGGTTGCGGAGGAAGTTGTTTAAGATTCCCGAGATTTTTGGGTGGACACACAGCTGGGGGTAAAGATGTGTGCCACCGAACGTCAAAGTTTGGCTCAGGGTACCCCGTTAGTACATGGTCTTGTATGTTGGAGCCAGCTGGAGGTCCTAATAGACATGACTATCCCTCGATGCAAACTAGGCGTCTTTATTTGCAGAGCAGGCACGTAAAATTGATGATATATCCATTTTCATTGAAATAGTATCGTATTTCGTGAGCTTGTCGATGAGTTGAGTGTGTTTGAGTGAGAAGCCACCAGCTAGTTTCAAGAAGTTCTTCTTGTCGTGACGTCTCATTCAGGCTGACATGTCGTAATGATAAACAGATCAAGAATTAAAGGTAATCTAAGAATTGTAATAAATGAAGAAAAATTCTGTTTATGAATATGCCAAATTGAACTGAGTCTGTGTAACTGCATAAGCTTTGTATTAAAACCTTCTTGTCTACTTGATAGGTACTTCCGTTTCTCTTCTAAGCCCACGGCCGGGCAAGCCAGGGCAGTCAAGGACAAAAAATCACTCGCAACTTTTCCGGGCCGCGGGGGCCTTTCTCTCAACAACCAAATTTCTTCTGTCTATTGAATTGACCAAAAAAAGCCCACACTCCCACTTAATCTATCGGGCTAAGCGACATATGCATCATCCGCCGTCAAAATCAGTTCTTCTTTTTCCAATCGGCAGCTCTCTTGGCACTTCGGTTTTGCGGCCTGCCTGACTTGCCCTTACCCTTGGCCTTCTTGCCTTTAAGATCCTTCGGCAATGCGTCCCTGTTTGTAGCACGGCGACCTTCGAAGACAAACTGCTCTGGTCCCTTGATACCCGCAAGCGGGTTCTCAGTTTCCTCAGAAGCACCTTGTGTTGAGGGACGCTTCTTGTGGCGTTGCTGCACGGCGGCCGAGCGGCCGAGGAGCTTGCCTGTACGACCAGCCATGGACTGCTCCTCAGGCGTGGCCTTGTGCTTGTATTTTGTGCTCTTGGTGGCACCATTGCCGACAATGTTCTTGCCCCTGGCTCGCTCCTGAGCGAGAGCTGTTTTGCGAGGGTCCTTGGCCCTAGTGACTCGCAACTTACGGGGAAGCATAGGAGGAAACTTCTTGGCATCAAGGAGTAGAGCGGCCTCAACATCGTTGCCGTCCTGTAGAATTATGTCAGCAGCTGGCCTCTTGAGAGTAAGTAATAGGATCTTGGGCTTACATAAAACTGGACATAGGCAAAGCCCTTGCCTACTCGAGTCTTGGGATCTCGAACCACTCGGACATTTTCAACCTTGCCCTGAGTGCTGAAAGTTCGCCAAAGACCCTCCTCGATATCAGATGGGGTCTTGTTCTTCTTCTTCTCTGTAGTCTCTCCATCGGCGTTGGTGTTCAAGACTGTCTCATCGTCGACAAATCCCAAATTACCTACAAACACACATCGGCGGTGGTCGGTGGGGCTAGGGTGAGCAACGCTGTCTACTCGCAAATGACGGTCAAGCACTTGGGTACCGTTAAGCTTGGTGGCAGCTGTACGGGCCGCTGCAGGGGTCGAGTACACGACGTATGCGTTGGCCGACTTCGTCGTGGCATCCATTAGGCTCTTTGTGATGTAAGCTGCACGCTTAGGGAGAGAGCTGCCTGCAAAGGCAACTGAGCGAAAACGCAGCGACTCGATGGTTTGAGGGGGAGTAGCATCCTTCTCCAACACAGATGCCAGATGAGCCATGAGCGTCTTCTTGGCCGACTTGGAGTTGATGGCTTCCGTGGAAACGTTAGCGAGGAAGACTGTTCGATTGGCCTTGTCCAAATCGGACGATTTCGTGTCCTTGACAAGTGTCTCGTGAACAGGGACCTCGCTATCGTTGCCGTCATCCTCTTCCTCTGTGGTAGATTTCTCGGTCTTCTTATTCAGAGCGTCGTTCTTTTGTCGCTTGCCAGCACGCTCAGCTTCCTCCTCTGCAGCGATCTTGTCCAGATACTTGCCCTCCAGATCGTCGTTGTTGTTCTTTCGCTTTCGCTTCTTATCCTTGTTCGACTTTTCCTCT
The DNA here is from genome assembly GCA_021020635.1 of Fusarium sp. PT. Taxonomy (NCBI): domain Eukaryota; kingdom Fungi; phylum Ascomycota; class Sordariomycetes; order Hypocreales; family Nectriaceae; genus Fusarium; species Fusarium sp. PT. The sequence goes on along the minus strand of JAHMRZ010000008.1, from coordinate 636,289 downwards.
GTCGCATCAATCAGGTCGTCGAGCTCGATGGGCGCATCCTTCATGAACTTGTCCGAGTCCTCTTCTTCCTCTTGTTCGTCTTCGATCTCGTCCTCTTGCTCGGAAGCTTGTGAATCATCGTCCTCCTCGTCTGAGGGGCCATCCTCTTCGAAGCTTAGCTCCTCACTAATCTCGGAGAGAACTTCATCGTCGTTCTCTTCGGCATCCTCCTCTAGGTGCACCTTGGGTTTGGGAGGTTCCCGAACCTTTTGATCTAGCAATGTCGAGTATCTTGACTTGGCAGGAGCCTGGGCAGGACCGACCTGCAGATAATAAGCATGGGTAGCAGAGAATGATTGTGTGTCGCAAAACTTACACTGGACGCGAAAAGAGCATTGAGGGTGGGGTCTACCGCCTTGGAAGAGGCTGTCAATCCTTTTGAGCTGCTTCGAAATTAGAATTCTGATGCTCGGACAAGATTCGAGAACCTGAGTGTACTCACTGCTTCGCCATTGTGTCAAATTTGGTACTTGAAAAGAATCGGCAAAGTTGTCGACTCCGGTGCAATCTTTTGGATCTGCGACGGGAAAAGGTATGGGCAGTCAGAAAAAAGTCCAAAGTTCAAGCCGGAGGGGTCCACTCGAAGATTTACTCCGGCCTGGCGATTGGCTCAAAAGTTTAGACCAATGGATAAGGTCTCATGGCGCTGGAACTGGGCCCGAGGCAGCGCCATGACTATTTCTGCCATGAACCACCGCTCTTTGCACAGGCCCCCCGTCATTCTCAGCAGCCCGCTTTAGTGGTCACCCCAAAGCCCAGAGGGAGGTCCAGGGCAGTCAGCGCAAACCGGCACCGCACCCATCCCATCCAGATTCCTCTCTCCTCCGTATCCCCTCCACTCACCAGCACAATCTTTTACAGTCGATTACGAGAACTCTTCAGCTCTCCGAACAATTAATCACGTCTTCTGCACCTCCCATGCTGCAGATAGATCGAGTCAATCGACTCTTTTCCAGCTCCCACTTACCTGTTCAGGCCGATCGTCGAACATACTCGGTCTTCAACCGCCTGGTGACCGTCCCTCGTCACCCGTCACCACGGGCGCGCTACCACGACCTTGCGGCCGACCAGCGCTCTTCTTCCTACACATAACCCATAAGCGACACAGACACATAATCGCGTTTTTTGCGGTCATGGCTGCCACTGCTTCGGCCCCTCCACACCTCTCCTCTCCGGCTCTTGGAGTTGCCGACCTTGAGGATAGCATCATCTCTAGTCCCCTCAGCGAGGTTGACACGAAAGATGAGCATGACGAAGATATTGAACACATGCATCTCGACCATGAAGATGAGGAAAGCGTTAGGCGTAGTCCTAGAAAGAAACCCCAGGCTGCCTCCGACTCCGACAGCGTCCTCTCCGACGCCCACTCTGATGTTGCCTCGGACGGCAATGTCACAGAAGCTGAAACTGAGAGACTTTACGACACGCCGAAACACCAGAGGCAAAGAGATGTGGTTATAGACCAGTTTAACGAGGGTCAGGTTTATGAGCGTACCCCCAGCAAGCTTCGCAGGACCGCCAATCTGCACGACCACGACGACGACGACGAATCTGCCATAGATGACGACGATGCCTCCATCGGCTCCCCCACAGTCGGTGGGGATTCACCGACAAAACATGCGACGACACACAGCGTGGATGTGGAGGACGAACACAAAAATGACGCTCAAGAGCGCAAGCGCAAGCGCTCACCTGCTGCCGACCAGTCGGAAACCGAACAGCCGCTTAGAAAACGAGCCAGTTCAGAGCATGTGTCTGGCGTGAATACCCCCCAGCATCCCGAAGACACGACTTTGCACGACGATGTAGCTACTCCTGCAAACGGAAGCAGTGGTACTCAAACACCCGCCGAAGACACGGATGCCTCACCTAGGAAAAAGTCTTCCAATCGCGAAGCTGATCTGGCAGAACGCATTTCGCGTGTGGCTAAGAAGAACACGCGCGGATCTAAACGAAAGGCAGCGGCAGTGGCAGCAGATCTTGATCATGATACTGATAGTGGAAGCCATGACGGTGCGCGCGATAGCGCCAGGGGAACAGATGTCGATAACCACGGTGACGAAGCCGAAGCTGATGCAGATGAAGAGATTGACTCGGCTACTGCACATGATGAAGAGTGTAAGAACAAACCCCTCTGTGGTTTGGAACACCATGCTCACCTGACTATAGTGGAACGCAAACACGCTGCTTTCAAAGACTGGACAGTTATTGAGGAAATGTTTGGTGTATTTCGTGATAGGTATGCTGTACATTGCAAAGCAAGCATGCCTGTACTAACATTCTTAGGCTGTACAAAGACAGGCTCCAAAGGCTTGAAGAAGAAGAACAGTCTTTACTTTCCAACACGCCAACGCATCCTGAATATCTCAACATGAAGCAGTGTTTAGATGATCGGTTGGAACAAAAGCTGCGTGAAATCAACAACGAACACGGATATCGCGTCAAGGCCCACGAAAGACGATCCGTTGCCCAGCGGGCACAAATATGGGGCCAGTATTATCAAGCCGTTCGCGAGAAGAGAGAAAAGACATTGGAAACACTCAATCAAGAGTGGTACGACATCCAGACGGCGAGGCGAAGCGCGCACAGCTTGCAGGATTGTGGCCTACTTTATCCCAAGGATCCCGGGCAGCGAGTTCGAAATGCGATTGCCTACAACACCGAAGTCTCAGCTCTGGCTACTATTGCCAAATACGAAGGATTTCCCGCTGGTCCCGAAATGACGGGAGCAACATCGTCAGAGCTTGAGGATGACCTGGCTGCTATTGAGGTACGTTAACAATACCAAGTCAGCTCTCCGAGCTCGCTGAGCTGACTATCGCAAGCGAGCCAAGCGATCACGACACAAACCAGCAAACCAACGACGCGAGGAATACTATGCTCAGCCATTCGACCGCCTCGGTCCTGCAGGCGAGCAATTTCTTAGAGAGACCCCTTGGGCCAACCCAAATCACCTTGTCCACAAGATGATGTACCCCACAACTGGACCCGAGACGCAAACAGACGATATGGCCAGCCGTGGCGCGCAGCAGGTATCTGGCCATCCTGGCGTCGACCTGAAGGCAAGCCTGGGTGCTGCCGCTCAAATTACACAGCAGTCCCCAATCTCGACCCATCTATCAGAGTCGCCAGAACTGACCCGAACGATGCTTAGCCCGGCCCAACAGGTGAAACGGGTTAGCAGTCTCCCGGGCTTGGGACGCAGCACAAAAACGGCAGCAACATAGCGGCCAAGTGTATGGGATTTGCGGCTGAACAAGCCCCTCCAATGGGACTTGGTTGATAAACAAGCATATTGCTTTTGTACGCGGATTTTGTGATACCCATGGGAAATGGTCGGTTCAAATACCGATGGATCGGTTTACTCCTTTTATTTGGTTTTACGGCGCGATTGAGAAATTGCGTTTGGTTCCAGCATATAACAACCTGTTAATTGCGCGCTGTTGAACGAGAAGCATTTATTTAGTAGCGGACAGGGCCGCTTGCTCAAAGGATCTATTGTACAAAGAGACTCACATACTTAAACGCACTGCACAGAATAGCTGGCTAGCATGTCGTACACCGAAGGATCCGGAGTTTTACTAGGCGTTATACGCAGCAGGTCTTATGAATGGCAATACCTATCTTTGCCTTTTTATTTAACCTGCACCCATTTGAAATGTGAAATTCCAACGCTTAAATCGTACATGTAATCGAACTTCCTAGATGAATTGTCTATTTAGAAGCAGCAGGCTTCGCGGGCGCATCGGGAACCTTGACATCGTCGAAGTTGTCTTGGCCGACGGCGTTGAGTGTGTACCAATCTGAGCGACGTTAGTTGGCGACAACAATTGTATGAGGGTGCGCGCCATACATATACCACCGACAATTCCCAAGAGACCAAGACCGGTGACAGCGTTTTTGACAAGATAAGGTCGTCGTGCTCGTTGAAGCGCAGGGCCCTGTCGCAGGCGACGATCGTAGTATGTTGAGTGCGGGCTGTTTCGGAGTCATGATCAGTCCACTCTGTTGTGTAGAGATTCACAGTTGGACAAACAAACCTGGCAGGCATTTTGAACAGTAGAAGTCTCCTTGCGATAAAAGCAGATGTACTGGAATCGAAGGCCAATTGCTGGGGTACTGCGAGATATGATCCTGTCTCGATATCTAATTCAATTGTATATGTCGATGCGCTGCTCTGCGGATGGGAAGATTATTTGCGGCTAAATATCGGCTACACACCAGCATGATTGTGACGTCTGCTGTACCTTCCTGACCTTCCTGAGTTCCAGGTTCTTTGTGGAGCTCAAAGTTACAAGGGTCTGTTTCCATTCCACGTCCCGTATTCTTTGCTTTCCGCGTCGCCAAACCTTTAAATCTAGCTTCTGCAAATCAACCCTTGCAACGACGACGACAAACGCGCGAGCAACTTTGCACGCGCACTACACGAGAAGAAACCCGCGACTTTTGACAATTCGACAAAGTTGAGCTTTTGATGCGAAGCATGCCCAGACGTATACAAGCAAGCTCAGCCTAGTCGCGCGACCACGGTTCAAGAGCTACATCGTTTATCTTTATTCGCGACAACACCGATTATCGCCTGCTTCCAACCATCCCATGAGCTTGTGTTCCGCCGTTATACAAAATTGCGACCGAGAACATATAATAATTGATCATGTCGGCAACCCTCTCAGTGTCGGACCAGATCCGACAGCTCGATGATGCACGAAAGCTGGTTTTAGGAGATGTGAAATATTATCCTAGTGTCGTCAAAGGAATACTGCCCATCATCGGACCTAGTGCACCTCTTGAGCTGCGAAGATGGGGCGCCGAATTCCTGGCTGAAGCTTTTGCGACGCCGGCTCTACCAAACGGAGAAAAGGAGACGATGCAGCCTTATGTTTTACCCACCTTGGAGTCAATGCTGGAGAATGAACGAGAAGATCCTCAAGTACTGCGAAGTGTGATTCAATGTATTGCCAGTATTTATCCTTTGGCGATGAGATGGATGTATGATGATATGCCAATCCTCGAAATATGCGTTTGAGACTAACATTGTCATGCAGCATTAACAACGGTTACGATACGATCACTTGGGAAAGAATGGTGGCTGTCAAACAAAAAGTCCTTAGAATATGGGATAATGCCAGCCCTACCGTGAGAATCTGCTGTATCAAGTTTGCGCAACGTGTGGTTCTGGCGCAGACAGCTGCCACAGGTTCTGAGCTAAGAGTATGAATTGGTAAATTACTTGCGCAGGATATTGCTAATTTACGAAATCAGTATGGCGGTACTCTCGATGTATCTTTGGACAAGGTCCCTCCGAATCACCAGTCCCTCGATCCTAGGAATTTAGAGGCTGAAGCATCAGGACTTCTGGACCGAATGTTGTCAGCCCTGCAGGAGAGCTGGTAAGACAATTGCTTTTGACTGTATAATGCGGATTAGACTAACCCTTCGTGAATTTGTAGTGATGCTTTGATCGTAGATTCGACACTAAATTGCATGTCTATCCTCATAAGGACGCGACCAACAACCTCAAACCGAGTCATCAACGCTCTTCTCAACTTCAACCCCCTCAAGCTTGCCAACTCCCCTCTGACGCCAAAGACCCGCGTCATGATTAGATCGATGGAGAAGACAACACGAATGCTACTAATCCATCTTGTAAAACGAGACCCTAACAACCCTATGGCACCCAGAATACAGCAGCATGTCGAGCGCATGATGCGTACTATGGCCGATATCTTTGAAAATTCTGGACGAAAACGCCCCCATGAACCAGTACCACAGGAGGATTACGATACCAAACGGCAACGATTGACTCCGGCACAAATTCAGATACCACCGCTAGGCCCAGGCCCACACAGCCTGGCAGATGTTTTTACTCTCATTGATAACACTGCCTTGAGAAATTTCGATATTTCGCAAGTCCCAGCGCCTCTGGTCGCGAGGATCGCCGTTATCACACTGGCTAGACTCGACCCTCAGGTGCTTGCCAAAACAGTAGATGGTGTTCGTGGCCGCCTAGATGCCTTGGCCAGTGCTCCAGCTCCTGAATTGAACCCCAATACCGCTCCTTTGGGCGTGGAGGAGGAGGACGATGATTATGAGCCCGACTTCTACCAAGCTGAGGATACGGAGCAGATTCTCAACAAGCTAGATAGTTCACCGGTGCATGAAGCGCCAGCATTGGACGATGGTCTTGCATTGAGGTCATTCCACCTTCATCAGCCTAGTGCTCTGACGCCAGAGGCGGCATTGACAGCGGGCAACGGAACAATAACTCGTGTAATTGAGATGATGAAGTCTCTAGAAGATCCAGTCAAGAAGAGCAAGGCTGGTTTCAGCAGATTAGCAGCCAGCTCCGGCAACAAGGACTCTTGGATGACGATTTTGGCTCGGCTAGCAACCCGCTCCGTGGCTGGTTTGGAGGAAACATCCATCAAGGATGAAGATGGCTCATCTGCGCCCCAATCCCTCAGCAACAACATTCGCGATATTATGTATTCCTACGTAATGGAGGACTTCCGAAAGCACATTGACGTGGCGGTGTCTTGGCTTTGCGAAGAGTGGTTCAACGACAAACTGCAACAAAAGAAGGGTGGTGATCGATCTTTGCACTACGAGAAGTGCTGTCTACGGTTGATCGATGGCTTTCTACCGTATTTGCACCCCCAGGATAAGGTGTTGACAAGATTCTTGAGCGAAATCCCCGAGCTAAACAAGAATGTCTTGTCCCGCGTGAAGCACATGTGTCGCGACCCTAGCGTTGTTCAGCTGGCTCTGACAAGCCTTCTGTACTTGGTCATGATGCGACCCCCTGTCAAAGAAATCGCTCTAGATACAGTGCAAGACATCTGGACTGAATGTAAGTTGCAATGAAACGCCTTATCATAAGCTTACTGACCCGTTCTAGTTGAGGAAGCAAGACCGATGGCAGGAAAATACCTGGCTAAATACCGACCTGCTTTCATAGAAGCCAACAGAGAGGCTTCAGGCGATAACTCGGGCCAGCCTGCATCAACTGCTATTGCCACCTGAGGAGCGCGATCCGATGAGTGAGGGACAGAAGGCCATGTGAAGGCTCAGCGACATGCCATTCTGGCTACTATCATGTAATAAGAAACGCAGCGGCCATATATGATATGATGGATCGGCCAATAACTGGCTGGTGATGGGCTGAGGTGTGGTTTACGGATGCATCATCTAGAGGGGGGAGACCTGGAAAGATGAGTACGAAAGAGAACAAGGCTTGTCATGGGATGGCAGAAAACAAGACTATGAGACGAAGCATTTAAAGGCGTTTAAGGGTAGGCACAGGACTGAGTGTACCGACCAACAGGGAGAGGACAGTAAATAGTACATGCCGTTGTTGGCTTATTATTGCTGTATGATTTTGTAAAACAATTCTGTGGCATCGTGTATACACATACGTTAGGCCAATATAGACATTTGAGTATCGGTCTAGATATGAGTGTTACTCCGTATATTGACTGACTTTAGTTGTACAGTACTATGTTGTGCGTATGAACCGTTTATACTCGTAGTAAGTTCTATGCACCACAAAAACACACTTAATTACCATCCCGAGTTGGATGACAAGAGTATTGTACTCGCACATATACAATTATGCCAGAAATAAACATTTGCACAAGTAATGTATCTCCCCTGTTTCCGCCGTAATCACCGTTCTTAAAGCAACAGGGGCAGCAATATACATCCCAGTATGCCGGGCCTGTGGGTCTTTGGAAAAGCGGCCATAGGGCGTCATTGCCGAGTTAGAAAGTTAGAAATGCCATGCTTGTAAATATTGGATTGCGTGGATGGACCTGGATCACATTGCAGCGTTGTGTTGCCCTGCCATCAGAGGAACAGGGTCATGCCATAATACGTGCGTGTTATAGTAGACATGATCTTTAATTATAGGTGCGGTGACGTTGACTTTTATTGGGTTATTTCCTATGATTTTATATCGTCAACTTGCCTTATTTATCTCATGACGTCGATCATCTGGAGATATTGAAAGGCTTTAGCTTAACGCAAGTCATTGTTTTGTTACGTCTCATCTCCGTATACTCCGTATCATCGGTCCATTTCAACGGTGCTGTAACGGCCTAAACGGGGGCCAAGCGGGAGCCAGCCGGGAGCCAGCACTTAATAAAGTACAGTACGTACTGTGCCGTGAGCACCTGGAATAAAAACAAACAAAGATAGGTACCTAGTGGAGGACAAGAAACAAAGGCCTTTGATATGTCTTCATTGGGTGAACACTAATTTTCGTCTGTGTTTACCTCAATTATCTGGTTGTCTATTCTTTGTTCTTTATTCTTTGTTCTTAACGCAGTAACTAAGGGTTTTCCTCGTTTTTTGTTTTGTTTTGCTTTGCCCTGCGTTACTCTGCATTGAGGTGCTCTTGGTTCTTTTGGTACATAACCCTCCCTTTATCTGCAGCATTACATTGCCCAAGCAACCTAAAAAGCCAACCAACTTCTGATACTTGCACAAAGTAACATTAGCTATACCAGTCTTTTGCAATGCGAGATCGTCTTCAGAAAAAGGACTTTTCAATTCACAAAGACGCAGTCAGAGGTCAGTTTAAAGCTTTGCCAGCTGAGATTAGTTTATGTCAGACGTCGTTTATGCACTTTGAACCAAATATCCCCCATTATCCACTTGAAACAGCTCCCCACACCTTCAACTGGGGCGCAACTGCTTTCCCTTCCCGTTCCATCTCATCCCATCTCCTGCTCGTCTCGCCAGTTGGTCTTGGCTGAACTCGTCACGTCAGCCTTGTTCTTTGATTTACATTTTACCCACGAATAACTTTTAACTCTTCTTTTCTTCCTCTTCCTCCCTCTGCCGCAATTCAACGAATCTCTCCTTTCACTAACGTCCATCTATCCTCGTTCAGCCGCCGCCGCACTCGCAGACAAACCCGTTGAACCGCATACTCCTTCTTCTGAAAAAGAAAAGGCCTTGACGCCTGCCTCTACTGGCTCCGTCAACAGCATGAAAGGCCGGAGTCCTACCTCTTACAAAACGGCTATCGCCAGGTCGAGCACAATCCGAAGCGTCCGCAGTTCTGAGGGCTCCGAGTCCAGCCCTGAAAGCAAAAGCAGCACTTTCTCCAGCAGCGTGAACAGTACTACGAGCGCTTTGTCCAACTCTAACTCCGACAACCACCACCGTCACCACACACAAACACCCGTCAAATCCACGCCCCAATATCCGACGACACCCTCGCGCTGGAGTACTGGTGCTGCACGTGTGGTAGAGCCTACACCCGAACCAGACACCACCATGTCAGAAGGGGTTGAAGCCGTAGATGGCCAGTGGGACTCGACAATAGGCAAGGCTGGCCTGGGAAAAACTGGCCGCGTGATAAACAAACTCGTTAGCGACAACGAGGCTCTGAAACGTGATATCAAGATCGAGCGCATAAAAGCAGAAGATGCCAAGCGAGACGCCCGGCTGGTCGAAGACAAGCTCGAGCGTATGGTCAGTGATTACGAAAGCCGACTACTCGAAGCCAACGTGACAAAAACACTGCTGGCTCGAAAAGAACGCCAGGTTGAGACATTACAAGCAACCGTCGAACTAGAAAAGAAGAAGGCTACAGACGCTCTGCTTCGCGAGAAGAGCTGGAGGGATGAAATGGATAAGACCAGCAAAGATGCCGTCGTCCAGGTCGAGGAAGCAACTAGGTATGCGCAGTTGATGGAAGGCCGCTACAATGCCATCTCTTCTCACTGGAACGACCAAGGAGAGGAGGTAAAACGGGCGGTTTCCAAGATGAAGTCCGAAATAGACAGTCTCAACGAAGAGCGACGAGCAGACGACGATAAAATCCAAACACTAAGAGACCTTTGCGATCAGCAAGACGGCAACATCAAGCAGCTACGGCACGAGAAGGAGGAGATTGCCCGCATGTTTGAAGAATACAAGAAGACTCAGGAACAAGATCTCAAGGATATCAAGACCAACGCCAGAAAGAGAGAGGACGAGCAAGAAGCCTTAATTCTAGCCTCCAGGGAAACTCTCCACAAACTCAAGTGGGCGCTAAAGGTCAAGGAGAACGTCAAAGGCGCGCAATAAGTTTAGCTAGCCTACCGTTTCCCTTCCTACCACTGAACAAAATGGGGTCCAAAACTCAATTCTACGACATCTCCCTGCTCCAAGATGAATAGCTCGATCGACTCATCTTTATCTTCACAACCTGGTCCCCCGACTGGCTGGACCCCAGTCCCTTCTTTCTGAAGCTCCTGGCAGCTTCTCGACTTTACGTCTATGAACACTTGATGACTGCTGTTACCTCGATACCACTCCTTGTATACTCTGTTGCTCCTCTCTTTAGATACATAGCCTGGAGATTTACGCTGGATTTGAATTTTTCTGGGTTGGCCCGTCCCAGTCACTGATCTGATACTGGAGAATTGGCGGATTATGGTGTTAATGGTGTTGGGTGTGTGCGCCCCTTTTGTGCTGCATCAAGCTTGAAATTTCTGCGGTCGAAAGGCAAAGATATACTAAATATAGATAGGCTACTCTATTATTAAGGAATGGATTTTGGGACAACAGAACAGAGAACAAAAAAGAGTGCAAGACAAGATAGATCTTTGATAGAGTGCCTGGTTAATACGATAGTTATTAAGGCCAGCCCAATGATCCGTATTTCTAAAGTGAAAGATATATATGTTACAGCGATAAAAGCACTCCTGATTCTTAGCCGCCATATTTCTCTATCTCTATCCTGAGCGGGTATGAGCGGTAGGTACCAAGAGTATTGTTCCTATTGCTAACTTGTGGTACCTAGCTGATGTCTCCTCCCGCTGCGATTGCTTTACTTTATGCCCAAGTATATGGAAGCCTTGTGATCGTGACCTGAGCGTAGCCCGTTTCACTGGAGGAGCCCAAGTGATTCAAGCTTGGATGGACTCAGCGACTCCAGTCAGGCTGTTACTAAGCCCCTAGATATCCATCGGAGAGACAGCCGCGTTCGACCCAAGATACACAGGTGGGTAGTGATTCACTGCCTACCTTACCTATGGCGCTGTTTTACGCCACGAGAGGCAGAGAAGATAAAAGGCGAAGTGGCACTGCCAACCACGTTTGCCTCGTGGATAAGGCTGCTGTTTGCCGTCTGCCAGCAGATGCCGACGGGAAAGTGCACAAGAAAGCCCACCTGCCTTTTTCTCTTTTGTATCAACCAGCAGCTCCCACCTTCTCCCTTTTCCCTTATCCCTTTCCACCCCTTCTTACCTAGGTTGTCGTCTTTCACCTCAACTTGTCTACCCCATCAATATTTACATCGACTTTCTCTTCTGCGTTCACAGTTAAGAGTGCCACGCCTGGATCGACAAGCAAATATTCCACCGAAGCTTGTTCTGTCACTCTTTCTAGTTACCATTTAGAGGATAGCATCTCTTTGTATTGCTCGGCCGGCTTGGCAGCGATGCGAAGGCTTTGCTTGAAACGACCAAACAGACTTCCTCAAATCCTCAAGTCGTAGCTGTGTTCTATATGTATTAAAATCCTTTGCCATGCCGTTCTAATGTTTAGCTAACTTTCATAGCCCCCTCACCTTGCAGCTATGGAAGGCTACGCTGAATTCTACATATCTTGTAACCCTCCGCTACTCCCTAATGGTGTTTCTTTGATCATCACAGATCTCATGAAAGAGCTTGAACCGGTAAGTGTGACAGAGCCACTCTCAAGCACTGGAGTCACTTACTTATTTACTCCCATTACAGATGGTTATCGAAGTTCTTTACGAACCGGAGGTCCCATGGTTCAAGTTCATCACTTCTGTTGAGCATCGACTTGAGGTCTCCCGCTGGATGCACGCACGACTGGACAACTTGCTAACAGCTGAGGCTGGTGAAGTTGATGAGAACCAAGACGAGAGCGGCTTAGAATTCAGGGGCAGAAGTGATATTGAAATACTAACAGAAACACCACACATTATTTCCTATCCAGAACTTCAGGACATTCTCAAAGACATTCTCCAGGAATACGAACCCTTTCGTTACCCAGAACATCTCAAGCCTCTTCCTTACAAGACAGTATGGCAATGCCCTGGAGAGTTCGAAGGAGTGACTACTACAAAGCTTCTTTCCAAATACAAGTTATTGTGGCCAAGCTCATCAGGGGAACCAAGCATTGAGGATCTTGGGGAGCTTACAAAATGCCAAATATCACACAACTTTCAAGGTTCACTATTATATATTGGTAGCAACGACAGTGCTGAAGCACTTCATACCACAACGCGGAAACTCGATGTCCTGGCGAGCTTAATGGTACTGATTATGGCAAACTTCTATCACAACGTTCTAACAGACTCAGGGTGCCCCTTTTGCCGCTACTTCGCATATGCTCTTTACCGAAACCTCCAACCCAACCAGACTATGCTACCAATGGCTCACACATACCGGCCTATCAAAGCTGACCTATGTTGAGCCTACTGGCTCCGAACAGAATCAGGAATACGATCGTATCGCCGGTGCAGTGGCTTTGAGAATCGAAACCGTCAACACTTCTGGACACTCAGTTCCTGACAGCACTGTGTACCCCATTGGGCCCAACATTTCGACAAATTGGCAAACAGAATTTGTCCCTTTCTCAGGATATACGTATGGAAACAAGCGATCTGGCACAACAGCGATTAGTCAACACAAAAGGCCTCACCAGTGTTCTCAGCCACATCTATTGGATGAAAATGACCACCAAGCTGACAAGCTTACCAAATACACAGCATGTCATCTCGCTACAAGCAATGTACAAACAAGCGCAAAGAGCTCGATTCAAGCTGCCAATGGTGGCCTCAGAACTGATGTCCCAACATCATATGGTGTAAAGCATGAAGCCTCTGTCGCCCCGAGTGCAATCGAGAAAACTCACAATCTCCAGGCATTGCAGTCCCGTTTTCGGGTTGCAGGCAAGCCAAATCTTTCCGCTGATGAAATACGCACTTGGATAGATAAAACAGAGACCATGGAGCCATTCCCTTCTTTGTCCGGCGAGGAAAGTGATCAGGAGGGCAGTGCAAGCGAAGCACCTCGGGCACTTCCTCAGGCAACCAATCTCACCCTCAAACCTCAACTCCAATCGGATAAGCTTGGTGGTATTTCCTCTCTTGTGGGAGAGTATAGAGCGCAGACCCCAGCTCCTAGCTCCCGAAGATTAGCAAGCCATGATCTACTAGGACTACAAGACGATGAAGCTGGCAATCCTGTTCCCATTGCTTTGGAGACAAGAGATAGACAACCTTCGAACTTGATGGATGTTGTAGATGACCCCATCGATACGCCAATTCTGGGTGAAATGCTCTATCCCATACGCCATCGAGAGCATGAAGCTACATCAATGGCTCAGAACTCATCGGCCGAGATTACATTCCGCAGACAAGACGATAGGCCAAGAGATCTGTTCGAAACGATGCGACAACAGGCTCCCGCACCCGTGTCCTCTTGGGCTAATGTTGTCTCGAGTAAAAAGCCTGACAAGAAAGAAGAGCGCCAAACTTTCGGACGGAATGTCTCAGTCAAGGTTGTTACTGATAGCCGGTCTAAAGCTTGTGGTCCAGAGAAAAAGGAGCCTGTTCGTCTGAACAGGGTATCGTCCCAGGTAGCCCCCAGTGTCAGTAATACACCAACGACACGGACACAACAGCCAATCCAGAACGATGAGACGAAGTCTCGCGTACCTAGACCAAATCTTGCACCTCGAAGCTTAGGTGCGGTACCGGGAATGGATATGCCTATTCTGGACCAGGTTGATAGTTCCAAGATTGTTGTACAAGCCGAGGCTAAGTTAAGAGAACTGATGGAGATTGTGCAAATAGTTCCGGGAAAGATTATTGTTAAAGCCGACTTTGGTAGACTTTGCCTCAAGGGCGAACCCCCATCACTAGTCAACAATGGTCAAGAACCATTCTGGTCGGCCAGCAAAGTTCACAGAACTCTCAACAGCAAGATCCTGGATGTTGGATTTTATCCTATCCTCACCACAAGTGGAGAAGAGGCCAACCTGATTCCTGAACTGTTTGGCGGCAGGGCATCCTGGCTACTGACAAACAAGCAATGCTTTTACGAGTTTCTCTGCATGGCTGAGACCGAGACTGCTCCACTCGTCATTAGGGTGGATGCCGATACTTTCAGACATGAATGTCTTGCATTGGCACAAGAACTCTCCCAGTCTTACGTTCATTGCACTCAGCGTGCTTGGGATGTAAAGTTTTCTGTCTCACGAATCGATATGGGACGAATCACAAAAGACTTTGAAGACTTTGCTGCATCGCTGGTGCGGTCCATGGGTATTAAGTAAGTCCGAAAGCTTTTCGCCTGGTACAACCAACTGACAACTTAGAACAAACGAAATAGGAGAAATCGTGATCGAGACTGAGCCAACCAGTTCTTCTAGATGGTACATCGATCGAGTTAGGATACACCACGAGGCGAATTATCGGAACGGCGGCAGAGGACCTAGCTGCCTTACAGTTACAATGACGCGACTAGTCGAAAGGTTTCCCGGAGTCACAAGAGACAAGTTTCGTGGTCAATCAGTACCGGTAGCTCCTTCGCGGGATGGCCAGCTTGCCCAGTGGTTCGAGGCAAGTGTCTCGTCTATCCGAGTTGACGAAGTTTTGCAAGAGAATGCCAGGCTTGAGTTCGGCGAGAAAACCCGCTGGACTCCTGAGATCTTAGACCGACAAGACGCCTTAAAAGCCATCTGTGAACCTGTGCTCAAGATGGTGAGTCAGATGGATCAAGTCGGCAGATCGAACGAGAACGGACACGGTCCCCGGACTGACCAACAAGGCTACGATGCTGTGGAGGATATGAAAGAGCGAAACAAGAAAAACTTCTTTTGGTGAAAGCGATGTAAGACGAGGCTGGAATGGAGATTGCAGAGCATGGCAGAGTATCGTGTCAAGTATGGCTCGACACCACCGTGTATCATTCAGAATGGTCACCTGCATCAACGTGTCAAGTGTCTTATTCTTGCGGACTGTGAACGGGATACGTCAGGGACTCAAAGGAGACCAAGTAATGACACTCCGATGCTGGAGATACCATGTTTTTGTTAGAGTTCTTGAAAAGGGCAAAACAAAGTAGAGCAGATAAATGTAAGGATCACAATGATGTTGTATATTGCCAGGCCCATTTGATCTTGTCGGTCTGTTTGCCAGTGTGCTGCAGTAGCCACAGGGTGTTGGAGTACTCGGTCAGACATCCGAGCGAGAGTTGAAGTCTACCAAGAGCTTTATCGAGCCATTTGATGAACGACGACGGCAGACCAGCATGGTATGTTTGCTCTCAGGGCAGTTATACTTCAATTACGTCATTCATCCTAATAGACTTTGGGGAACCTAGTCGACCGACCTGGGGTTTCCGCCATGATCCGCGTTTAACGCGCGTTAAGGCGGCAGTAATGCGTCAACACAGCGCACATGGCATACCTAGGGCAAAGAGGTGTCTTCGAGTATATTGGTCATCAATGCATATACTAATGCGTGAGAAATAAAAACAGAGTCAATAGAAGCTTGATAAAATGACGTGAAAGGTTGATCTTATTCTGGCTTTTCTATACACACGGGATAACTGGACACAGGCTATGGTCCTCAATCCACTCTCCTCCTGCCATGATATTGTTCTACAGCTCCAAGCTAAAACATGAGTTTACAGTCTTTCCCTGAGACACGGGGCATGTTCTTCGACACTCGAACTGTAGCGAGACTGGCTTTGAAGGCCGACAAAAGTAAGCTTGTACAACGCCAAAGCCGATGTGGCCCCGCTCGGCTCGTGCCGTGCCGTGATCCCTCCCGCTCTGGTGGAGGAAAGCTTATTGTGCCTGGATTCGATGTGGATGGCTTCACTTACGTATATTTACGTTGAAAAACACACAAAGGCAAATTTTCATTCTTAGGCGTGATATTAAGTCTGGGCGTGGGCGAAACATGAATATGCAGGGTAAGGCTAGGGACATATGACATGTGCTTGAAATTAATCAATAGCTGTACTGCAGTAAGAATTTAGCGCCTCTATAAAATGCAACATTTTCCTCCCTAATCTGTATGATCCAGATGACCTTATGCCACGCTATCATGACATCGATTGACACCGTCATGTTTGTGAAACTAGCCGCAGATCCGGCCGGGAATACCGAACCTTTTTCGGAGATGCCGCAATCAAAAGCGACGTACGTCATAATTGAGTCAACCTTGTTCATACAACGCTGGCATTCTCACAATCTTATTATCCCCATTCCTGTTACCAAACGTCATTCGACTACTGCTCTGTTTCTCTGGGGAAGGGAAAATCTCAATAAAAAAGGAAGCAAAACCCTTTCAGTACGAGGCTCGGAAGAAACAAGGTCTGCGCACGAGCAAGCAAAGACGTGTTTGTATTAGGTCAAGACATCCGATCGAAATCGCAGAGTTTCGAGGTTGGGGTTAGAGGTAGCCAATAGAAATGTCTCAATACAAAAAGATGATAAGGTGAGCCCGGCGACATGTGTTGGACCTAGGAAAATCAAAATCAAATGTAGCACGAGTGTGTCACTGGGGCATTAAAAACTAAACTTCGTTCAAGAGCTCTGAACGTGGTCAACACGCTGTCTGACGAGCATCTCTATATCCTCTAACTCGACGATACATAGTAATCCAGATCATGGGGCAAGCCGACCAGTCCTAGACACGAGGAAATAATCAATACTCCGTCTCGTTTCCGAATGGAGAGGTTCTAGCCCGTTTATATTAGTCCTGCAAAAGAGCCTGCCTCGCCCTTCTCTTTGTCACCATCTAATCGTCCAATCTATAGACCAAGCGAATGATATTCCAGCACCAGTTCGCCGTCGAGTCAATTTTCTTCATGTCGCGTAGCCAATCAAGGTATACTGTAACAGTTTGTGAGGCTTCCACGTCAAAGCCTTGTCCACAAAGCGATGACCGAATTCGAAGCAGCATTTGGTGCTGTTGCGATAAATGTAGTAGAATGAGAACACCGAACACATTTTGAGACCAGAAGAATGCAATTGGCACAAGCCGTTTGTTGGTGCAGGGGGGTGATAAGGCAATGGGCCACTTCAGCGACGCCTTGAGGCATTCGGCCGCGCCTTCAGCATCTTCTCGTGTCAGGCTCTCGGGATGATGAAGGGCCTTGAATATACAAGGACGGTATATAAGGTATTTGTTGTAACTGTATCGGGTTCGAAGGAGGGCAATATGTATGTCGGCTACGAAAGGGTACGTCGCTGGCTGCGTATCAAGATCTGGTGTAAATATGCGATTGCTTTGCAGAGCCTGCCCAGTATACACGTCGCCAAAAGCATCGTGTGAAGGATCTGAGTAGGATACATCTTGGATATCCTGCCATCGGAGATGGCTCGGTAACATACCCCGCCACTGGTCGAGTTGTGCATCGAGCTGTTTCATGACGGCCGCATTGCCAGGACTGGTCGAACCATTGAAGCGACCAAATCCAGGAAACGAGAGGGATCTGTCTACGCCAAAGACTTTTGAGTATTAGCACACAGTAGCTACTCGAGCCCAACCGACGTACGACCTGTTCAACATACCCTTATTAAGAACGGAATGGAAATTGACAGAGAGTCTCCGAAGTACAATCTGGGATGCAAAATGCTCATGGAAATGCGATGACTGATTGCAAATATAGTCTTCGTCGGTAATCGGTCCACTAAAGTCTGGGAGACCCATGGTTTCCTCGAACTTCTCCAGCCCGGTCAAGGGGAGTCCGAACTCCATGTCAAAACAGCTACCGTCATTGTCAGTATATGAACAATGGAGTCTTCGCAGTACTTACGTCTCCATAATTGAACAGTGCCAGAAGATGCGTTTGACCAAGTCTGTTCGAGGGCCATGTAGTTCGCTGGGTTTGCTATCGACTAGAGTTTAGACCAACTAGCCCGACACTTGGTATTGGACTTCCTCACCTTGTTATAAGAGCCTGACAGGCTAAAGATGCATAGACAGCCATTCTCCAACATTCCTATGAACCTGTTAGATAAAAAGGCTAACGTGTGCAGAAACTGTACTGGGTACCGACCAGAGCTTGTCCACAACTTGAATAATACAAAGAAGCAAGTGAAAACATCTGCACATTTTCTAGGCTTATCTCACTGAGAGCAAATCCCATTCTTTTCCGTGCCTCGTTGAAGTAAGCGAGACCGGGTGGTCGGTCAATGGTTCCTCCCTTGATTCCAGACGGTCGCTGTTTGTATGCCGAAATGGGCACCTCAGACGTTGTAAGTGCCACTTCTCCGAGAGCGAAGACAAGCAGTACAAGGGACGATATTGCCCCTTCTTGGAACCCGTTACTAAGAATCGAGCTTAGCGTATTGGAGTTAAACCATTGTCGATCCATGATAGGATGAAGAATATTGATAACATCAAAATAACCCTTGCTAAGTCTTTGCATCGTTTCCCAATCTATACTCGAAGGGCTCAGGTCCATGGCCGAGGATGAAGAACCAGAGAGGTGTAAGGGTACTTGCATGGTGCTGTTGCTTGGTATCCCTACTGGCTGGACACCATCAGAGGGCAGTGTGATAGTAGAGTCACGAAGCCCTCCTGGAAGTGCAGGTATTTCGCCCAAAGGCGATGGAGGTTTCTGGCCTAAGCTTTCAAACATTTGGCGCATGACAGGCCATTCTGACATCTTGGAAACGGACGAGTCGTAGCGATAGCCACCTGTGTCAATGTTTGGTGTCGGGCTCGTCGGAGAAAGAGATGTCCCTGCAAGGGAATCCTGGGTCTCGGGGTCTACCAACAGGGACGTGTTTGTGGAATACACATTAGACGGTCGGGAAGTTGTCAGGAGCGGAGAAGTCACATTCTCGCGGAGACCTAAGTTGTCGATTTTACTTTCGACATTCTTGAGTCGATCCAAAATCTCAACCAAGGTTTTGTCTTTCCTATGGATAAAGTTTAGCGAGCTGCAGTTGTATTATGTGTCGGTCCAGGGAGTAAAGACAGCATCACCATGCCGCGGCCGGGCTATTCCTGAAACGTACTTTGTAGGCTGAGGTTCTCGGTATCGACATTCGAGCTTGAATCTCTGGCATGTACCGCACTTTGGTCTTTGTTCATCGCATCTTTGCTTTCGGTTGCGGCACGTCTCACAAGCCTGGGTATTTGTCAGTCACTTCGTTCAACAAGGGTAGCTATGCCTATGCGGGGGGGTTAGATAGACAACCGAGATCGAAGAAAGTTATCCAAATTGGAGGAGACGTATGATTGATGAATAAAAAATTCGAGTATGGTTTCCAAGGTATAATTTCCTAGCAAGACATACCTGAGCTGCAATAGCACCGCGTTCTTTTCGATTAACCTGCGGTCCAGACCCGGGCGAGACGTTGCTGGACGAAGATAGCCCAGGGTCCATAATTGAAGACTGACTCCAGCCGTACGCTCACGCATGTATATGCGTATGATGACAGGATCAATGAAGCAGCAGCTCTAAAAAGCTACTTAGTAGAATAAATTGAGTTTCCAGGCTTATTTGGTAGGCTCCATTGAGTACAATGCCTCCAGAGGCGAGTAATGGCTGACCGTTGAAGGTCTCGGCGGCTTTTAATCGAATGGGAACGCACAACGTCGTGAAGGTTTCGCGAGCTACTAAGCGTGGGTGGGAATAAAAGAATGAGGGGCAGAATAATAAGAATGCACGCACAAGGAACCTGAGGCGAGTGACCGGCAAGAGAATACTGGGGATTGAATGGGGAATAGGATAAAAGTTTCTAGGACAGAGACGTTGAGGTCAAGATGGGTATTAGCCAAATGTGCAAGGGAACATGAAGGTTAATAACAACGGGGAGGCTAGAGAGGCCGCCTTGTCGTTGGAATTCGAAAAAGCATCTTATGGAAGAGAGTTTTTTGAGAGTGCACAAGAGGAGCAAGGGCGCGGAAAAGATTCGCAAAATGGGCCTGGCAGGATGTGAACTGAACTCGACCGGAGCCAAGCCCGGCTCCGACGAGAGACGAGGCGAAGAAATACAAGACTTTACTTAGTCGAAAGTTCGTCAGGTACCGTTGCTAGAAACGGCTGCAAATCCGCCAGTGCAGCCATAAAATAAAGGGCCCGTTATAGCAGCCATCGGGTGGGTGTGAGGCAAGGAAATGGAGGGTATCAAGATGATTCAACGTCCTGTCCCGTCTCGCCAAGTTCATCAGACGAGTTTAGCACCCACGCTGCACTTCATCTGAAGGCTGTACCGTACCGCTAATCGCACCACACCGTGTCGTGAGCTCAGCTGTTCATCGTGAAGCATGGCGAGCCATCGTTTCTAGCTAAGGACCGCAGCTTTGGTTTGCATGCATCCGCATTCATGCCGCTGGACGTCATTGCCGGATCTCAGAACGGGCCGGGGGATCGAGCTCCCCTCTCTGGCGTGGTTCCCTCATGACAGCTTTCTAGATCTAGAGCCACACACACCCGATCGATATGCACGCACACACCCCCAATACCTAAATCAACCAAAATATGCGGCGAACAATGCTGAAAGCTCTTGTTTCCTAGAGGCACACTTTCTTTGGCTTGGCCTGGCGTCGCGCTGTCGTGGTTGCTGCTGAGTATCGGCACGTAGTATGTGATCGTCCGTCATCTGCGCCGAGCCTCTGGAGCTGGGGAAAGCGTGACCACTCTACTGGGAGACATCCCGTGAGAAATCATTCCTAATTATTGACCTTACCCCTTCAACAGTTGCGCTTCCCATCATGACTGGCTGTGCTGGTTTGCGATCGACCTTAACGGTTCCCACATGGTCTAGCGTGTGAGACATAGCAAAAAGGAAGTAGGTACCGTGCGAATCCCTCGATTTCCTGCAGCCATTCGAGCCTGTGCCTGGCCCTGGTCAAGACGCCCTAAATAAGGGGTCTGTTGCAGCGTCATTTTGTGTCGCGTTGAACCGATGAATGCACACCTTAATTTCCCTGCCTATCAGGATGCCCCGCACCGATTTGGTGCTCAACACCCTCATAATGCAGATGGTTCGTATGGCTAATGCCACCAGTATCGTGGCAGAACCTTACTTCCATGGCAATGTGGCACAATCCCAGTAACCGGAACCCTAAAGTGATGGCATTTCAAAGAACCATTGCAAATTGGCATTTGCCGTCAACGGTGTTTCCAAAGTTCCATGCTGCGTCGAGGCCAGCCCGGCTGGTGAACAAATAGTCTGTGTGGCTTTCTTTATAGCAAATGCTCAGTCAATTGACAACTGGTCATGATCTTCCTCACTACTCCAAGTCGTCTGAGTAGCCTTACAACTGTATTTGTTGCAATGAGCCCTGGACGGAGCATGTCCTTCTCTGAGCGTCCTCCCCGTCGTATTAAGGCTGAGTTCCTGCAGCAACCCGAGTTGGTTGTGATCGGCAAACTCTTGTCTGCTGAAATGGCAGAAGAAAAGACTCGTGGGTTCTGGTTAAACAAGGTCAGAGCCGCAATATGCAGGGGATCGAAGTCCAAAGCCGCTGCGGGCCAACCACGAGGCTATAACGAGGGTTTGACATCGGGATCAAGCTCTTTTCAGCCGAACTAGGTATTGAAGGGCATCATTAGCTTGTAGGGCCGCTGCCCCAATAGAAGCCATCAACGGAGTAGTAGGATGTGTCTCGGCATAATTCCATTGCTTGCAACAGCGAGCCCCTTTACGGTTGTTGTTTGTTGGACAGAGTATGCTGCTTGTGGCTTTGTGATAGATAGCTAAAGGGACCAGTGCAGGCCTTGCTCTTAGAGCGAAATATTGATCGAGAAAACTACTGTCGTGTTGTTGTAGTGCGGGCTAAGGCATCCGAAGTTTCTCGAGTTGCTCTCTTGATTGCGTTCTTGAAATCTTCAAAACAGTAACTGTTCTTCAGAGTGAAGCAATCGCGACCGAACCTGGCAAGTATACTCCGTAGTCTTGCTGATGATAGGTCATATCAAGGGAACGAAGCTGTGTGGGGCCACGAGAGCTTGCCAGCTTTGTGTCTTATTTCAACCGTCTAGTAATTTGGGAAGCCTGCTTTCTTATGAGCCGAGGTTGAATAAGTACGGAGGCAGCGAGACGATCGACAAACATGCATAACTGCATGTTTATGTTTGTGATGGAACTGCAGACGAGTAGAATACCACGAAGCCGGTTTGGTGTCGGAGAGGTCGAGACATGGCTGAAGAAGTCTCCGAATAAGCGATAGATCTCAAAATCCAGCAAGGGATGATCTGGGTCGCCTATGGGCTGCCCCGAGACAAGGGGCATGCTACCCCTGCTATACCCATGGATGCCATGCCATGGATGCGTGTAAATGGCCCGCAACGGGCGACCTAGTCTAGGAGGGAAAGACTGGGGCCGCAAACGTCAGACATGGAGAGCGATAAAGATAGAATAAAACAAGAGGGTGTTAGCAGCGATCGTTGTTCATTCGTCATTGTCCTGAAGCGACCTTTGCACGAGTTTCGTATATCGATGAGGTTTGTACGTTTGATGGTTCGGAGTTGAAGGGAGAAACTCGAACATTCTCAAGGTAGGTAGGTATGAAGGAGTGTATACCTACTCATAGAGTCTCCCTCCGAAGCGACAGATGGAAGGTCAATTCGGAGAGAACCAGCGGCCTACATACCTAGTTAGGCAAGTACGCAAGGGACACGGTACTGCCTGCCCTACGAGTTCTACCTGTTCCCTTCAGATCCAATTCATTGGGGACAGGAGTAATTGGGTAATTACCTAAGGTAGGAAGGTACCTTAATTAACTCTATGATTGGGTGGAACGTAAAATCAAAAGCTCAGCTCGGTCTTGAAATGACTTGACATCGGTTAAAATATCATATGCCACTTGACCCATGCTTACAAGAATCATTGGATCAGGGCCATCTGTCCAGATATAGCCGCAACACAAGGTTCCATAGGTACTTATTAGGTGATATTGACGTGCTACAAAAATGAAGATCAGCCTGATCGTCCACTTTGCTCACACATTCACAGTACTTTGTTACTGTGTTCGGCGATGACCCAATTAACAGACACTACTGTCTGTCTAGAAGCCGGATAACAAATAAGAAGCCACTGGAAAGAATACCGTGACGATAATTAGAAAATGCCAAGAAAGTTGTTTCTGATCGGCAACTGTGGATGTTACTGTACACTGGAGAGATGCTACCTACCCCAGTAATTTAATCACGGCAATTGGAGAAACATGCGGAACCCTCGGACCATCTCCACCCGCATAATTACACCAAACCATCCACATTCTACCTCTGATTGCTCAAGCTGATTATCTCCAAAAGTTGATGACCTGACACAGACAACACCAGTCTGGAGGAAGCCGACCCTAACCCTATCCAACTTCCTCCGAGGGAAAAGGACCTCTCACTAGGTGCTAATCATCTCCTCTTGTTGTACTGTACTCCGCACCGAGTCGCGATTGTTCGTGACCTTCGCCAAGGGGGTTGCATATCCTCGCCCCACCTCAGCTCGCTACCCAGATCGGTCTTCGATCTCGTTCCAAGATGCCCTTGGGGATTCTCGAGGCAAAGGACATCGAGCATGTTCCTGGTACGTAACTTGCGTCATAGCTGCGATAGGTACAGGGCACGTCTCGATGGCAGAACGATGCACACAGGTCTGGGCATGACGAGCTGACAACCCATCAAACCACAGGCACGACACGGTATTTCGACGATCCTTCCCAACCCCAGGTAGCCGATGAGCATCATGGAAGCCTCAAGCGCGTTCAAGTTGGGAAGGAATCCATCATTCTTGTATGCTTTGTCTGCTATGTGAATCATTATGTTGACGCTGACATGAATCTCAGATCCCTCAACCCTCGGACGACCCAAACGATCCATTGAACTGGTCACTTTTGCGACGCGACTTGATCACCTTCCTCCTCTGCTTCGCCGGTATACTCGCCACTGCGCTTGGTCCTATTCTCGCCGCCAACACTCTCACCATCTCCCAGCTCTTCACCAAAGACTTCACCAAGGTCGCCCTGTTGACAGGATACTTTCTGCTTGGCTGTGGTGCTGGTGCCATCTTTTTCGTCCCCTCCGGTCGCATTTGGGGAAAGCGTCATTCATTCCTCATCGGCATACTCATTCTTATTGCCTCGAGCGCATGGGCTGGATCGGTCGGAACAAATTATGGAAGTTTTATTGGAGCCAGGATTGTTCAAGGCGTCGGATGTGCGCCTTACGAGAGTTTGTTGAATGCCGCTGTTGGAGACCTCTATTTTGTTCATCAACGAGGAGTACGCATGGCGTTTACAAACCTGGCGGTGTTTGGTGGCGCCTTTTTTACTCCCATCTTGGTCGGTAGAATCACTGCATCACTGGGATGGAAATGGACCTTTTACTTTGTCGCTATCTTTCTTGCCGCTGTTCTGCCAGCAGTTTTCTTCTTGTGCCCCGAGACAGCCTATCGCCGGGAAGCGAACCTGAACACTGATACTACGGGCGACCTAGGAATAGAAATGACGACAAAAGACAAACATCAGACTCCACCGCAGCAGCAGCAACAGTCCGGATTCTCGGCCTCTCAACCACCTGACAAGCCTGCTGCAGGCTTTACATTCTTTCCCAGCTCGAATGCCCTCCAACCCATAGGCAACGCCAATACACCAAAGAAAGACTTCCTTCAATCGATCTCGCTTTTTGATGGACGAAAAACAGATGAACGATACTGGGTTCTCCTCTTGCGGCCATTTCCCCTCCTGGCACATCCAGCATTCATCTGGGGCTGCCTCATCCAAGGCGCCATGATCGGCTGGACAGTGTTCATTGGAGTTATCGTAGCGGCCATGTTCATTGGATCACCTTACTACTGGGATGAGGTAAATGCTGGATACACCTACGTTGGACCTTTTATTGGTGCTGTTTTAGGTTTCGTCTTGGCTGGCCTGTTGGCCGACTCCAGCGTCAAATACATGACCAAGCTCAACAAGGGTATCTATGAACCAGAGTTTCGCATCCTTCTGGTAATCCCCATGATGGTCATCGGAGGAATTGGATTATACGGGTTTGCCTTGACAGCTCCCGGCGTTATAGAGAAGAAGTACTCATATCCTGTGCCGTTGGTGTTTTTCGGCTTTGAGGTTGCAGGCATGGTTATTGGAGCTGTTTCGAGCTCCTTGTATATTGTCGATGCGTACCGTATGTTACTCGGCCGATCACACTCTATAGTGCTAACATGTCTGTAGGGGATTTGACGATTGAGGGATTCACAATCATGATCGTTTTCAAGAACTTCTTTAGTTTCGTCCTGACGTTCTATGCCTTCGACTGGATCAATGAGGGTGGTATTGAACGAACAATGATTTCGATTGCTTCTATACAAGTCGGAGTATGCCTTCTTAGCATACCAATGTGTTAGTTGTTCCCCATCAGGATACGTGCTTTTAGCTAACAAGTTTCAGATGTTTACGGCAAACGCGTGCGCGCTTTTTACTATCGTCACGACCTCCTTGATATGACTGGCCTTCGGTAATGGCAACAGCTTTAAAAGCTTGATACTTGACATCTTCCTTCAGAATGCAGATATGATTTGGGTAAACTTTAATGTTTAGATATAAAGTAGATCTTGTAAGAAAGCAGAGCTGGTTCGTCTTTTTGGCATGAATCTCATATCTAGTATGATCCTCGCCAAGTTCATGATGATGTAAGATACAGATTTTAATCGTTGTTATTGTGGTATTCTTATAAGTCATATCACATAAGCCCCTGACGTTTGTTCGCCTAATGTTCCATTACTCCCTCATTCTTCTCGTCGTTCATGCCTTAATCGCTTCAGTCTTGGAGCCTCCAGCTGCTGCAAGAGTTGACTTCTTGACGAGACGTAGGCCGCCAAACAGGATGACGGCCGCTTGGATACCCAGGATGACCACCAGGGTAACAAGGGCTCCAATAACGCCAGCAACAGGCTTGGAAACACCATTACTAGAGCCTCCAGGGCTGGATTGGGAAGAGGCAGAATCATCATCATCATCGGAGCTGCTGGCGCAGATACCATCAGTGTTTCCACAGAGCTTGCACCAGTGCTTGTTGTCCTCGATAGCGAACTCGGACATGCCGCTCTTGAAGTCCTTCCAAGAGATGGTGGTCTTGTCCTCGCCAAACAGAGGGAACATCTTGGGAGTGTTCTCGGAAGCAGTACCGTTGGCAAAGTAGAAGCGGACGCTGACATCGTCGGCGGTAGGGTTAGTCGCGTTGGTGACGAGCTCAAAGGCCATGGAGGAGGCGTAGTCGACGACTCCTGTGAAATCGGAGCTGGCCTTGTCAAGACCGGCCAGACCGAAGTAGGACATGAAGGCGGCGTAGGCACCGAACTGGATGTTCACCTTGGGTGCCTTTTCGCCATTGGCAATGGGCTCGAGAGCCTCCATGATTTGGCCAGCGAGAACGGAGCCAGCAATGGCACGGACTGGCTCACTGCTGTTGTATGCGAGATTCCACTCATGGATAGAAGCGAGATTGTAGAGCTTGTCCAGCGTAGATTCAGTCAGAAGATCGTCAGAAGGGATACTGGAGTTGTGAATGCGCGCAACGTTGATAAGATCAAAGACTGGCTGTATTAGCGAAGTGAATAAACTCCATGAGTCAATGGAACTTTAACTTACTGGTGTAGGCGTTCTGGAAGTTGGCAGCGTCCTTGCCATAGGTCTTCTTGATAACAGGAAGAAGGCTCTGGTAAAAGTCCTCAGTGTCCTTGTAAGTTTGAGCATACTCAGGAGACGAGAAATAATCATTTGAGCTGGCCTCGGCATTGGTGCAGCCGCTGTTGCCCTGCAGCCAAGCGCTATTCTCCGAGTTCTTGTCGCTGGCCGCAGTCGCGGATGAGGCAATCGGGATGTATTGGTATCCGCTCAGAGGAGCCTCAATCTTAGATCCATTGGCGAGAGTCTCAACCTGTTTAGTGGGCGGGTAGAGTCCTTGAAGAAAGACGAGAGCTGAGTTTTGAAGGACAGCGTCGACGGGAGAAGTGACGTCGAGCTGAGATAGAACGGCAGACTCGGCACTAAGGCCGGAAATCTTGCGAGGAGCATCTTCGCTCACGTAAGTGTCACGGTACCAAGAGCCGGAGGAGTGGACCTCGTCAGCTCCGAGGGCAGTGAAGTTGACGGGCTTCCAAGCCTTGGCTGTGCGGTCGCCGTGACGGTGGAAGATATAGAGGCCGAGAACATCTTCAGCAATAGCCAGTGATGGGATGGAGGAGAGAAACAAGAGGGAGAGGGGCTTGGCGTGCATTTTGGCTGAATTGAGCTTTGGATGAAGCTATACCCACTTACTCGTACTATGCAGATCACAGAAAACGACGAGATGAAAAGAAGAAGAAGGAACGCAAAAGCCGCACAGGACGATTTAATACATTCTATCGCGGTCTCTTATCACGGCCTAGTCCTCATAAGACTCACAATATGGGCAGCTTTCCCCCGCCCTGTCGGCTTTAGACGTGCCGTGGAGCTACAAGGTTATGCATAGTCCCACACACAATAGCTCTCTTGGTGCAGAGGTTGGTTCGTTGATCGGGCTAATCATGTTTTCTGGACCCTCTTCTTTGGAGATAGTTATACCCGGATAGGAAACTCGCTTCACACCATGAACGTGATGAGCATGCAGACGGAGTTTTGTTTATAAAGCTTGACACATGCTTATGTTTTGAGCTTCAACGGTAAGAGATTGTGCAAGGTGCAAGGTACAGACTCTTACCACGGAGGAATTGACGGTTACAGGTAGATATATCTTCATTCCAACTCATCATACAAGCCCAATTGCACGACAATGTCACGTATTCTCCCTGTGACAAAAGCTCATGATGGAGAGCTCCCGGCTATCTGCCAAGGCCTAGCCACCCCTCCCTCAGCGGCGTTACCCTGACGGCCACTAATGCAAGCCCGCACTCTGACTGCCAGATTTAAGCCGCTCAGAGACCAATTGGCTTTTGGAGTTTTTGGGAACTTTTTCTCCACAGAGTGGAATGGAGGGTAAAAAAGAGCTCATCTCCGGCCATCGGGGGCGGGTATGATTGGATATCGGCCGGGTCGCGGCTCTGGTGACGGGGGTCAGCTATGTATGCCGTGTTATCTCCGGTCGTTGATTTGATCGCATCGTACAATAGCCTATGGGCCGATCGAATATTGAAGCTTGTGTTTGTCACTTTGTCTTCGGGCTTTTTATCGGCAGAGGGGAGATATGGGGCCTTTGTGGAGATTTTTTCAAGTGGTCGAAGTGTCAAAGAAGGCCTATTGACCAGAGATAATAGATAGATGGAGAAATATATATATATATATATGCAGCACATGTACAATCTCTCTTGTCAATATCATCATTGTTCTCCAAAATAATACTTTACCGCCATTCTAAACTGCAATGTATATCTCAATTGTTTAATGTCTCCAAAATTGTTGTTTGGTTCAAACATCACACTCAAACAGGTCATCTACTTCCGGAGATGTCAATGCCAAGGCGGGGCCTCAATTGGATGTTATCTATCGAACCAGAACAAACATCTCCGCAACCTCCGATTCAATCATCATTGCAGCTTTCGTCTTCCCGATAAGGTAACCTTATTCCAACTGATCTACATAAATTCAAGAATTGAAGTCCATCACTCAACTTAATATATCGCCTTTCGGCCCTGAACATCACGGGTCCTGTCGTTGCAGAACCCTCGACTGTATTATATATCGTAATTCACGACTGCGCCTACAGCTTAGGCTTGGTCTCCTTTCGTGGATCTCGCAGGTTCTTCGAAAACTCTCCCTTGAGGAGATAATCCGGATATTCCATGCCAGCCTCGGTTCCCACGCCCATGGCTCCCTGACGCCTCCACGCTGCGCCATCGACAGCCAGAACCTGTCCGTTAACGTAGCTCCCAGCATCACTAAAAAGGAAGACAGTCGCATCTGCAATATCCTTTACGGTTCCCGCGCGACCTGACGGGATACTCTTGGCGTATCTCTTCTTCTCACTCTCAGCGTCACTTCCCAGTCTTGCCAGACCTTCCGTGCCTTCAATGCCTCCCGGGGCGATGACATTGCTGGTCACGCCCCGAGGTCCATACTCAAGAGCCACGGAAGCCATGAGCGAGTCAACAGACGCCTTGGCTGCGGAGACGTGCGCCTGAAGCGGCATGCCGGTGTAGTGGAATGTTGCAGAGACGTAGATGATGCGAGGGTTAGCGCTGCGTAGAAGATGAGGCATTGTTGCTTTGATCGTGTTGAAAGTTCCCAGGACGTCAATATCCATTACTGACTTGAAGGCATTGGAGCTGAGGCCTTCTATCGGGGCAACAAAGTTGCCGGCTGCACCAGCACTATCAAGGTGGGTTAGTTATCCTGTGTGAACAAAACTTTAAAGAACTCCTACATCACAAAGTCGATCCCGCCAAGTTCTTTTACGCATCGCTCAGCAGCAGCCTGGAGACTCTCGACCTGGGATCAATTAGCATAAGCACGATTGTTGTCGTCGGAATGTACGCGTCATACCTTTCGAACATCACAGCCTCCAATTCCTATCACCTTGGCTCCCTCTCTCACAAGAGCGATGTCTTTTGCGACCATCTCTGTCTTTTCGACACTTCTACCGATGATGCATGCATTTGCTCCAAGACGGACCAAGGCACGCGTCTGCATGCTGCAGATACTTCCCGCACCGCCCGTCACAAAGACCACGCGTCCGCCTAGATATTGTGAGATATTCCTATGCAGTGCTAAATGGGAATGGTATAAGACTGACTGAAGATGCCATCTTTCCAGACAGGGCTGAGATACTCAGATTCAGGAATGGCCATTGCGAGTCAGTTTAATTTGATGCGATTTGGGAGAATGCTTTCACAGAGACGAGTGCGAGTTCAATGAGATAACGTTGAAATAAGCGCGATATGTATAACAATCTGGGGAAATGCCAGTTATGACATGGAGGTGAGTTGAAAGGAGAGAAGCAAGCTAACAAGAGAAGGTTGATTAACCGACCAACGGGGTCCGGCCCAACCGTTCATGCCTCGGCTCATGGTGGGTCCACACGAGATGCACGAGGAATCCGGGGTTAGTCTCCACTTTCTCGGCCGAGTTTAAAGGTCTTCGGACAACCATATGGCACTGTATATACTACCTACTCCGTATGCACAGTAGTATTGCGCAGTTATGCTAACATTGTCGCCACCTTCATTGTTACCGGACTACTGTCAGGCGGCAGTTACGGACCTTGCTCGTTGCACATTATCAGGTAGATCCGAGTGGCTTACACACACGAATAGATGAGAGCACGTCACTCCAATTATGTGTATAGCATGAAATACAACATCATCATTCCAAGACGATCATTAAACATTAAACAACAGTCAAAGGTGTCAGGTTGTTCCGGTCTGGATTTTGTTAGCAATAGACTTGTATCAGGCTCATACATTATCTGCTATCGCCCTTGTCAGAACGTATAAGAGAGGAATGACCCTGGCACGATTGCAACAGACGAATTGACCAATACAACAACATACTTTAGCTAGGTACTCACCATTGTTTCATATCTAATCTCCACAAACCGTATATCTACATGTTCGATTGTGTCAGTTTGCTCCGCCCATCGTCCCCACATCACGTTCCGTAATCACTCCTATTTTTACAGGAGCTGACAGACCGGAAGAGTAAACGGTCTGACCCAAACAATTCGGGTAGCACTATAACTCTTCAGTGACTGCGCCGTCATATGACCGGCTACTGTATACTGGTATATCCCAGCAAAGAGTTGATCTCCAGGGCTCTTCCTATGCAGGTCAACATCAATGTGGCATGGTCGCGGCTCTTGGACATTCTAAACACAAAGAAGCAAAACTAAAATATTACAGGATACCAGCAAACCATGCGCGTAGGGCTACACATGCAGCTACTGGCAGTATATTGCTTTGCCCAGCCTTGGCACTAAGCATACTTACAGCAACGGTTCCGCCTCGTTGCTTAAGCGCGGGGAATGGGTGGTACTCTTCCACGCACCACGCAACAGGGATAAACAGCCCGGAGATGTGGCAGATCTCGCTTATCCCCAGCTGTAACCATCCATACGAGCCCTGTTGCCTCTCTTCTCCTCACATGCGCCTTGACCATTGGTTCAAAGTACCGTCGTCCGCCTCGCCAAAAGGGTACGTCCCGCGCCGTTCTCGGCGGGCGCGCTTATTCTCCCAGTCTTCCCCGCAACCTCAACCGTATCCCCGGTTAAAAGCCCTGAAGCCCCATATTACCATCTGATCTTCACCTTTTTCACTTACATACCGTCTCTTGTCTCAGACGCGAATCTTTAGCCAAGCCAATGGGAGTGGTCAGTCAAGAAGGGACTGGTTGCCATAAGCGAGCTGTCAAAGCCTCCTGTAGATGGTGGGTTGGGATGCTACGTCTCACTAATGCGGCGCATCCCTTCCGGGCCACTGGTGCATCCTCACTGTCAACCTAGGATGTAACCACCACTCAGCACGTCTACTAGGAACATCCCTGTTTGGTTTGCGACTATAAAAACACTTCTTCGCCGAAATCTGCGCGGAATGCCATTGTTGGTTAGGTATAACAGCCAAGATGTCTGGTAACTGTTCCTAGTGGCAGCCCGTACAACCCGCTGACGGCGAGTTGCCACATAACACCTGATCCTGGGGACCCTTTCGATTTTGAAGCAGTAATCATTGAAAGCAGACAAGCTCGAAGATGGTTTATCATATGTTGCAGAACTGCAGTTAATTTCAATGCAGTACGGCTGATCCGGGACGGCTCGTTCCACGGTAGCTTCTGAACTAAGACAGCCCCTGTCATATATACCAGCTTACACAGATCCTCTATAGCCTTTTCCGATGTTGATAACATCAAATTAGTTCGTATTGACGGCACACTGGTGTGGGAAAGTCTTGGTAATCCCGCATCAATTTCAACTTTCATAAGTGGGTGCTCCAAGATGCTTTGTATCGACCCTGTTCTCGGTTTCCTCGCTGATCGTTTGCCTATGAAATCGTTCATCCCTTCTCCTTATTTCGTCCATAATATGGTTGCCGCTTATTTCCCTCGTGTAAACACTCACGATGGTCCGAGATCCAGCTCTTGTACTCTCGGACTCGAACGCTTCGCCCCATATTGTGAATGTAGGAATAGTATCCTGTAGCCTTGGCGTCATGGAGCCTCACCACCCGGTCTGAGTTCCATACTGCTATCATACATGATTCGTGTTGACTATGTCAACATTTGGAGGACGTTGTCGGGAGGTGTTCTTTCTGATCTTGTTGACTCTTTCAAAAGGTGTCCCTTTTTGCATCATCCACAACACAGAGGACAACTTTCAGGCAATACGATATATCGTTCGTGAGGCCCTTTCGAGCAAGCTTTCTCGCGGGTCCCATCTATAGAGGTTTTGCAGAAATGGGTTCCCGGGTCTGTGCAGGATGTGTAGATGTAATAGTTTTTGGTGAAGTCGCACATGATGGCTCGTCTAACACGAGTGTATTAGCTTGGTTCTGCGAGGATGATCCTAGGAAGCTTTGAGAAAAATGAAGTCCTTACTAAGTAGTTTGTGTATATGTTGATGATCTTGAATCTCAGTAGAGATAAGCGAGCTGGGTCGATCCAACTAGAGAGGGAAGCAGTATACTGGTAGTATATAGCAACACTAGACGCGGTGGGAGTGTGGGGATATGTGCGAGGCGTCGTAATAAGTGAAGATTATTGAAATGAATTATCAGGTTGGATCCACAGATAAACCAGACGGACTGTCGACGTTTATAATAGACTTTTGAAGTTTTCCTTGCAGGTGGAGAGTTGGGTATAGTAGTGGAAGTTTAGGCTTTTGACGAGGCGGCAGATCAGTCCACTGGGTCTGGGGAAATGTCGAGTAAAGAGGCAAAGCAGAGTATGTAGATCAAAAAAGAAAGGACTGCATCCTGTGTGTAACTTTGAACGAGGGCGAGGTTGTGGTGGTTATAGACGGAAGATGGGACGAGGATCAAGGGTTGTGTAATGCCTTTGAAGACGAGAGCATGACATTCCCCCGGTTCTGTCTCGGAAGTGCTTGCTTCAGCAGGACGGGGACCCGAAAGCAAACAAGCTAGAGACATTTTGCCTGGTCCAGGGTCTGATCTGTCGTCTCGAATTCAAGCCAGGTCCAGGTCTGTGACGGCGGGTGGAGTTGGGTTTTGCAACTTAGTTTAGTACTAAGGTTACTTGGCAGTGTTGTACTAGGGGGAGTTGCTAGTCTAGGTGTTGGGTGCCAAGCGCTAGGCTCTAGGGTCTGGGTAAGGTACCTGGAGGGGTAGGTACGGAATGGCATCCATCCAATGGATTAGGTTGGCTGGGCTCGCGTGCATGTCCAACGGTGCCCCAAGGGTCAAAAGAAAAGAAAAAACCTCTAACAACCCGACGGGATGAAAACGCCCTTCTAACGTAACCTCAACTGTTGAAACATGCCAACTTACAGGGTCGGTACGCGGAGCCGACATACCCCTGAGTGTCATCAATGGAGAATATGTAGGCTTTTCAGTAGATGGGATGAACGTGCCGGCACCACCAAAACAAGGAGAAGCTTAGGGAGCCTAAATCGGCTATACTCGACGGGAGTCTGACTTTTCCCATCCTTCTAGATTGGGAGAGTGGGAGTGGCAAAATCCTTAACAATGCAGCTTTCAACAAAAGGCGATTCATTTAGCAGACGGTAGACTGCAGCTTGCTTGGGGGCACGCACCATCATTCAAGTCTCGCAAGCTTTTTGATGCGATTGGGCCACCGCCAACGCAAAGGACACTAACTAGCCGAAGGGCTGTCCATCTTCTTTGATCTCGCTACCGATTCTTAAGGGGTTCGGGATACTTTTAGTGCATTTCATGATGAATCCTCTCCTCAGCCTCACTGCCGCAGAATGAAGCAATACGTAGGTGAGCGACGATCGATCATCGATGGTTGATTCAACCCAACACAGAACAAAGTGTCAAGGGGGTGGAGGGGGGGTACATGGTCGATAGGTAGAGTACTACCTAGAGTACCTCTCTAACTCACAACTGAATTGGGATAAACTTTTGCAGGGTGCATGCAAATTCCTTCTTCCCGCATCCCAACGGGTTCGCGATGTTACCTTCTACCTATTTTCCATTCAGCGGCGGGTGCTGGGGTCAATTGTCAGTGCGTGCCACGGGGCAACCCTGTAAACCTTTTTGGTGCGTTCATGATGCCTTTGGAGAGGTAACGGCAGACGTTGAAACGTCAGTCAACCGTTGACGTCGTAGCGATGGTTTATAAATGACTTAGATCATCGGGAGTTAAGCTCCTTATGCAGCATCTTCATTCGAACACATTACATCCAGATAGCAATCTTTCATTGCAGCTTCAAAGGAGTTGAAGGTGAGTTCGGCGGTGGGATATCTCTTCTCGGATGACTTCCCGAGTCTGCGTGTCATTTATCATTCGATTCATCCTCTACTCGTGCCTGTCTTCAAGTAAGCAGTGCACGGTAAAGACGGGACGAGCCTCAGTCGCCTGGGACAGGAGGAGCTAGCTCAGTTGGACCTTTGCGGCTTCCCGTACTTGACCTACTGACCTGCTTTCTTCTTTGCGACTTCCTCTAAGTTGTGCCGTCAGCCATGATGGACCATGGATACTCCTTGTTTTTGGAATGTTCTAAGGAAGGAGATAATATGTCCAATGCACGATGGTGGTCTTTCCTTTACTTCCGGCCCCATCCATCTCCATCAAGTGCCCATCTCCACCGTGCAATCTCACATCGTCAAAACATACAATCATCCATGTCGCCATGATATTCATCCACGTACTTCAATAGCCGATCTTGACACTATAATAGGCGAACATTTTCCTTTTGAGTCTTATGTAACACATCGGAAAGTCCGCCTTGCTGATCCCACCTGCAGCCCACAACTTCCCGCCTCGCGATCTATCGTCGACATCCGTTGGCGTTGGTATCAGGTTACGATCCGAGCACGCCGATCAGCAACCCGTCCATACATATCCGGACATTGAGCGTCTGCGCCGCCAGATAGAATTGTTGCCATTGGCCCAAACGGTTCGACGGCTTGGTTGCGAATCACCGACAGTATACGGGGCAGCCAGACATTACACGTATCAAGAAGCAATCTTTTGAGTATTTGCCAAGCTTGCCAGTTCAAGTCAACTCGAATCCGGGGTGAAGAGGATGCTCTCCACCAAGCTGCGACAGCTAGCAGGGCCAGCCGTCGGGTACCTACAGGAGAGCTCTCATTTCGTGCAGCCCTGGTCAGCCCTAGCAAGGATCTTGGTCTCCAGACCCCACGCGATGCCAAGGCTTCTCACATGGAAACACTGAGCCGACACGGCTGAGTCGTCAACAGATATGCAAGAGCTTTTCTAAACCCCTGTGGCTGTTCTAATCACTTATCAACTTCAGATTTCGTCACCTCTGTTAAACATGCAATGTTGTCTCAGACTGAATAACTACTGGCTATGTTAGACGATCGGAAACAATGCGGTGAGATAACTGTTTCGTCGTGTTGCTGGAAACATGTTGACTCTCCGCTAGATGCCGCCAGATGACTCTGAGGAGAGAATCCAAATATTTTCTACACGCCCAACTGCCAGAAATGGCTTCATGCAGGTTCTGGCCTTTCATCGGGTGGATCAGGTTACCGGACATGTCCCTCATGGATCAGGCCATGAAGGGGCGACAACAACGCTTGTCATTCCTTGGTTACGGCGTCTTTTCTTCTTTCTTCTGAGCATATCAAGGTTGTGTGATGGCTAAGTGATGTACTTGCATTGGCCACGACCGTTCCATATGTCCGTACATCCACTAATTCTACCCAAATATCTGCGCTGACCTGGCTAGGATGCGGCGCTCTTGCTCCGATGGCTTGATGACATCCCGATGTCATTGAGGACCACTGAGGAGTTCCAGAGCCAATCCATTGTCAAGCCTTGGGAAGAACAACTTCCTTGGAAGTTATGATTTGCAATAATTATTGTGATAACCTTCAACTCATGAGGCATAGGCACACATGAAATTGTGATCGAAACTGTAAGATTGCACGTTTCTGTTGTACTTTACCTAGGACTTGTGTGACCCGGGGGTTTGGACACAACGAGCCTATTAGCTGAACCACCCATTTCCGCAAGCCCTGTCATCCAGCGGGTGGCGACTATACGGAAGGTTCCGCCGACTTCAACATCATGATATCAGTTTTAAGGCAAGGATTGGTTGATTACGCAAACCTCTAGTTTATTCTTGCTAACTTGTTCCGCGCTATTGGCTTTCGGCAGGGCAGACACAACAGATCCATTCAACGGTGTCAAGTAACTAATTTAGCGTCGCTAGTAACAACGGCGATGCTCCGTGGCCGCGATGTAGGCGGAAGGCTATCAAGCCTTGTCACCACATGTCAGAACTGGATACAGTCCGGCTTTTACTAACCTCTACCCTGTTGTTCATTGGTCAACTCACCTTGATGTACAAGACGGAACCCCCGCTATCCGTAGCTTCTGTTCACTAACACCCCAGCTTGGCGTTCATTAACAACAATATGCTCAACAGTCTCTGGTAACATTCCAGAACGGTCAACCTTGCGATAGGAACTGAGCATCGACATGAGCATCATGCAAGTCGAAGCACACCGCGGTCACAGACCATTCAGACCTTGCTGAGTGTATAATACAACGGCCTTGGCTGTTAACTGTGTATCATGTATCATTCTCTATCGGTCATTTTCGTTAGCCACATGAGGCCAGAGTCCTCCGGGTCAAAGCGTTGTCCCAAGTTTCACTACGGATATTAGTGGCCTTAAGTTCCGGTTGCATAACTACCATGAGCGTCTCTAACCGAACCACCCAAGACGACCTTTTTTTCTCTTGCTAATCGAAGCTGCTTCGGCCGACTGAGTCGACTCCAACGAGCATGAGTCTACACCATTTTACTACTGTCTTGACGGGGAATATTACGTTTGTGGCTTGGTAGCAGAAGCTAGTTGTTGAAGTCATTGTTCGGCGTGGGCATTACTCCATAGTTGCATTTTCAGGGTGTCGGATCCGCGTACACCCATGAGTCGCATAAAAGACAATCAATATTGTTAAAAATCTCACCCTTTCGGCATCACATTGCAATCAGACTAATAGAGTGAGTGACATGAAGCTTGGACTGCTTGCTATTCATTGCACCAATCCCTACCCCACAAGGACCATCTATTAAATGACCGACTACCAGCCGCCGCCTGGCCTGACCGGACAGCCTATTTACGCGTCGAAATCAGCTACCTCCTTGATGGCAGTTGTGATGTACAGGGTATTTGTCCGCACATGAGATTTGAATGGCTGCATCAGAGTTGTCCGGACGAGTAAAGCTTCCAAATGTCCTGGGCGAGCAGCATGTATGAAGCAGTCGTTTAGGCATGTTTTTTCTCTTCGCATCTTTGCATGTATTTGTGATCAATCATACAGAACGGAATGGAAATAAAGGCTACCTAAATTTTGGCAAGCTGACTTGCACGTCTGACAGAGTCACTGCTGGTACTCACTCAACCACACTGACAGTGCGTAGCATTTGATCATAGGACATGGACAAAGAATGGAAATCGAGATGATAATTTCGATAAGAGATATTAGTTACATTACATAATCATGACTGAAATCGTCAGGATGCTTTCAGTTTGTTATATCCCCAAGTGATAATATCCAGAACAAGGGAAAGAACGGAAACTCCTGCCAAGGCATTCTGCAGAATCTTATTAGGGAGTTTGATTTATTGTTTACTTCTAGCTCAGGGTGGTGATAGCCATGATTCGCTTGCCCAACGGTTCCATGATATGCATGGACAGCTCCATATTTTAGCCACAGTGTAGCCACACATTGGCCACATCTTGATGCGCCACGTAAGATTTGATGCGCGATGATTGGTTGTAAATTTGCACGCGCTTCCTAATTGCCACTCCTCCAAGCGATCCATCTCGATCTGTCTGCATCAAGAGCTCCTAAGCTCAACCCCCTCTCCCCATGGGCATCTTTGATTCATTGTAACTCCTCGGACACAACTCGAGCAGCACCACAAATTGACAAAAGCTGGTTGCAACTGACCGATACAACGACTTTCCCTTCGATTGAGAGAATCACCCCGACAGGGCGCTGAGGGGCCTTTAGATCTCCAACACGCCTGGGCCCAGCCCAGTCACAGCCTTCAGGATGACTGAGCCATCACCTCGAGCAGTGCGGTTCTCGGGTGCAGACGAAGACGGACGCCCTGATAAGGCCGGGAGTTACAGACACGAAATTCCGATCGAAACCAATGGTGATCCTCATGCGATAGAACGTCAGGACGAGCTTGGTAGCATGGCCCGGTACGAGACATCAGGCCACACAGGATCAATGAGTTCGTTTCTGCCCGGTACGGTTATCAATGGTGGCC
Organism: Fusarium sp. PT; assembly: GCA_021020635.1. NCBI lineage: Eukaryota > Fungi > Ascomycota > Sordariomycetes > Hypocreales > Nectriaceae > Fusarium > Fusarium sp. PT. Next base: position 597,890 of record JAHMRZ010000008.1, on the reverse strand, counting down.
CCAAACCGCAAAGAACCGCCACTGGTGACGACGGCACTGCTTATACGCCCAACGGCTCCCGGCCACAACGACCACTAGGGCCTGCGCGGACACCGTCGAATACCTACAATCCTGCCACGTCGAGGAAGCCGGCTCATCCGCCAGCAACACCATCTTTCACCGAGTCTATCCGATCGTCGTCTAAAACTCGCCCACGGCAGACCGAGAGCAGGTTCCGTGCACAGGAACGGGCATATGTGCAGAAACTGCGACAGGACCATAACGGAGGATATTTCACATCATACTCAAGCTTGAATGGAAATGATTCAGATTCAGAAGGAGAGACCCCCTCATCGGAGGGACCGTACGACGATCGTTTCGACCAGGAGACGATTATGTTCTACGGCAACGACAACCTTCAACCTACAGAGGAGGATTTGAAAGACCCAGATAATCGCGAAAGGCTTGAATGGCACGGTATGCTCGAGGCTGTCCTTACTGGAGACGTCGTGCGGCAAGAGAAGAAACGTTTGATCGGATCCGCGGACCAGCAGGCTGGTAAGAGCGCTCACAAGACCGAACTGTGGCTAGGTATCCGCTCCAAGGTTTGTGGAAGACACATTCCTGTTCAAAGGCGTATGTTGGAGGAATCACGATCCACACTCGACCGCACAATCGACGAAATTATCAACTTCCAAGTAAAGGGCGAGAGCGAGGTCGGAAAACCCCCGTACGAACAAGTCAAGGATATGGTGGCAAAGATCCAGATGTGTGAGAATCTGTACCCTTCTTGGGCTTCACTTGCAGCAGAACACAAGGCGGCAGATTCTGCCACTTTCAAGGAAGCGCATGATGCCATTATCTCGTGGTACAACACCAACGAAATGATCAACACCGAGCTGAACATCTTGAAGAAATGGGTTGGAAACGATGAGCTCGACTTTACACGGACCAAACAGAGATCACCCGCTGTGAACGGCATCAGCAACGATGAGACATCCTTCCTTGATCGGCTGATGAAGGAAGACGGGCTACAATCTCTTTACAACGACGATGATGGAAATCTAGAAAAGGGAATGCTTGCACCCATATCCACCGTGATTAGCAAGGCGAAGGACACTCTTATTAGGAATTCTGAGCCGTTCCGCAAACGCCATCTACCTCCATACCTGGAAGAGCTTCTCACTCTTATCAGCTTCCCATCGCGCCTCATTGAAGAGATCACCCGGATACGTCTTGCTTATGCTAGGAGAGTTAAGGAATCTGCTCAGCAAAACCCGCTCATGCAAGACCAGATGATCTCCCAGTTCCAGTTACTGCTCAAGTTTGCCATCCGGATCAAAATTGAGTGCACTTCTATTGCAAACCCCGAACCAGGTTGGGATCTGCCACCTTGCATCGATGAATCTTTTGATCAAGTTGTACTAGAAGCGTTGAAGTATTACTTCAAGATGCTTAACTGGAAGCTGAGCGGAAACAAGAACACTTTCAAAGAAGCTGAACTTTTGTTCCAGGAGTGGGACTTTGCCAACGAAATTGGCAGCCACTTGCAGCATGGCCACATCGAGGTTGCGGAGCAATTTAGTTCCTTGACGTTCAAGGCGCTGAACAGAGTCAGTCAGACTTTTGAGAAGGAGTTGCAAGCAAAGCCCAAAGAAACCGCATCAGAGATGAGCAAGCGATACAAGGCTTGTCTTGACTCTGTACGAGTTCGTCAGCGAATGCTTCAACGATTCACTCGAATGTTGAACGACAACTACGAGCATGCTTCCGACTACAGTATTTCCTTCCCGCCTGAGACGATGCAGAAGTTCTACGACCAACTCGTTGCCTCCGGCCACTTCCAGGTCGACACCCATCTCCTCGAGCAGGAAAACACTTATGTTATCGCATCACCCGAGTTACGTGAGAGACTCGAAGATATCCCAGTCATGATGGCCATCACGTCCAAGGACCAGTTTCCCGATGAGCTTGGAGAGCAGTACCTCCTCATTCTTCGACCAGAGGATCCTATCAACTGGTTTGGCGAGGTGATTGAAGTGCCACTACGCGACTTGAGCATCGACCTGAAGCGAGGCCACATCCGACTCTGCGCTGCCAGCCCCCAAACGCTACACAACGCACGAAGGGCATTCCTTGACGCTGTCGATATGCATGTGGATCTCGTGCAGGAATCGAGATCTAACATTCATAAGGTTAACTCGAGATTGACAGAAACCAGGCGGGTGGCATACAAGCTCTCCAACACCTTCATGGACAGTGTGGGAATTATCAGAAAACAGGCTCGAGGCAAGGACTGCCAGGAGCTCATACAAACATGTTTCGTGTTTGCCACGGAATTCGGTCAACGTTCACTGCTTTACATGGACAGCAACAGACGGCAGATGAACAACCTCAAGCTGACAAAGCTTGCTCTCGACTGGGTCAGCTTCATTTGTGATGATTGTGTTGCTTCCGACCGAAAGACATTCCGTTGGGCTGTGCTCGCGCTCGAGCTGGCAATGGGAATGACGCGGGGACGCCATATTCTTGCGCTTGGCGAGGAAGAGTATGCCAAGCTTCGTTCCAAGGTCGCCGGATGTATGTCTCTTCTTATCTCACACTTTGATATCATGGGTGCCAGGTCGAACTTGGCGGCTCAGGCCGAGAAGGAACGAATTGAAGCATTGGTCGGACAGTTCCGAAAACTCGACAAAAACCGAATGCTGAACGATGAGGAAGCCTCTCGTTTCATTACGGAGCAGCGCATGGAGGAGCTCGAAAGAGTGGACGAATATCGACGTGAGAAGGTTGCAGAGCGGCAGGGAGTTGGAAGAGTTTTGGAGGGCAACAACGAGGTTGATCGATCGCTGGCATACCTTTCATCGTCAGCTACCAACGTCACCATGCGTTGGCAGCAAGGCCAATTCGTGGGAGGCGGCACGTTTGGCAACGTTTACGCAGCAATGAACCTTGACACAGGTCATCTCATGGCTGTTAAGGAAATTCGACTTCAGGATCCCAAGCTCATCCCACAAATCGCCGAGCAGATCAGAGAAGAGATGGGAGTGCTGGAGGTCTTGGATCACCCTAACGTCGTATCATATTATGGCATCGAAGTACATCGAGATCGTGTGTACATATTCATGGAGTTCTGTTCTGGAGGATCGTTGGCGAATCTCCTGGAGCACGGTCGAATTGAGGACGAGCAGGTCATCATGGTGTACGCGCTCCAGCTGCTCGAGGGTCTTGTCTACTTGCATGAGAGCGGCATTGCCCACAGAGACATCAAGCCTGAAAGTAAGTGTTTTATCTCAAGCTTCTGACAGTATCGAAACTAACAACGGCATAGACATTCTACTTGATCACAACGGAATCATCAAGTACGTTGATTTTGGCGCCGCTAAGGTGATTGCTCGACAGGGCCGAACACTTGCTGGTGATATACAGGCAACAATGCCAAACCGATCCATGACAGGAACACCCATGTACATGTCACCTGAGGTGATCAAGGGTGAGAACCCCGGTAAGCCTGGGGCTGGCGACATTTGGTCACTGGGCTGCGTTATTATGGAAATGGCTACCGGTAGAAGACCGTGGGCGCAACTCGACAACGAATGGGCGATTATGTACAACATCGCCCAAGGAAACCCACCGCAGTTGCCGCCTTCTGATCAGCTCAGCCCCCAGGGACTCGACTTTTTGAAGAAGTGTTTCACAAGAGATCCTCGAAACCGATCAACAGCTGTTGAGTTGTTGCAGCACGAATGGATCAACTCGATCCGAAGCCAGGTTGTGGAACCAGCAACACCAAGCGAGTCAAGCAGCTCTGCACAGTCGACGCCCACAGTTGGATCAACATCGAGCAGGCTTGGAGGGTCTGATGGATTTTACTAGACGCTATAATTCAGACGATTTTTCAAGACATCAAGCTGCAGTTAGTTGCAGGCTAGAGGAAGGAGTGGGAGTGGGATTTGACAAGAGGAGGCACAGTGAGGGAAATGATTTCGTCGGGTTCGTTCAAGCACCAGTCTATAACAGCTCGCTGGGTAGTATGCATGAGCGATGAGTTTGGAGTTTTGTTGCGTTGCTCTGTTGCATGGACCTATTTGTAATGAGAATGGATGGCTACTATAGTACGGGAGGAAAAGTGCATAATGGTCATGATAGCAACACTGGACCGTGGACAGGACTGGACAGGACAGAACATGAGTAGATGCGTGACAACATCTAATAATACATACTTGAAACTTGGCAACTAGTCTCTGTGAGGAATATAGATAAGGCGAGGTGATGAATGTACCTATCTTAGGAAGCAGCCGAAGATCCGTCATATCGGCGCGCAGCCCCGCAGTACGGAAGCGGCCGATGCGGAGACGTCCACGATAAAGGGCCCGCCCGCGTAACGGCGACATGGCAAATGATATAAGCATCACTCCTCTTCTCCTCTTCTACTTCTTCTCTTTTTCCTTCCCCTTTCCCCTCATTATAATTATATCAAAACGCCTCAAATGGAGACCCCAGAGACCATCTCAAAAGGCGACACCGCCAGGACAGCCGAGGTGTGTGAAGCACACGGCATCACGCAGAAAGAGTTCTCGGAGCTCCGCCAGCGCGCAACAGCAGCGAAGGCGACGGCGTACTGCCCCTACAGCCAGTTCCGGGTCGGAGCGACGGTCCTCTCAAGTGAGGGTGAGCTGACGAGCGGCGCAAACGTCGAGAACGCTTCGTACCCCGTGGGAACGTGTGCGGAGCGTGTGGCCCTCGGCACGGCTGTGACAAGCGGTCATCGCGGGTTCCGGGCCATCGCCGTCGCGACGGATATTGCACCGCCGGCGAGTCCCTGTGGAATGTGTAGACAGTTGTGAGTTTTGACTACTGGTGATAGTTCTTCTTTCTCGGGGGTTGAGAGAAAGTAAGTGAAGAAGATGGATTTGACTAACGAGGTGAGTTGTGTGTTTTCGGTGATGTAGTATTCGCGAGTTTTGCACATTGGATACACCTATTATTATGTTTGACAAGAACGAGGATTTTGTGGTTGCAAAGCTACGACAGGTGAGTTGCGTTTCTTTGTGTTTCTGGAAGCTTGATTAACTGTTTGTAGCTTCTGCCTATGTCTTTCGGGCCAGATCAACTTCCGCCTCCTGGAGCAACGGGTACTCATTAGAAGGAAGATCATTGGGACTTGAGGATTTTCTTGGACAGTTTGGAATACGATGATGAGCATTGTCGGGTGTGCTTCTTGAACTATGTATCTCTGGTTGATGTGTTGGATGTGGTGGCGTTGAAGATGGCACATGATGCTAAGCTGTTGATCAATAAGACTTTTATGTTTGTTGAGCCAATCGTTGACTACTATCCATGATATACCACTTGGACAATGCACGTTCAATAATGTATTAAATATGAGCCGCAGATGAAAAGATACACATATGACCAATCTAACACCTGACCTCTATTGTCACTTACAACCAGATTGCACCCGGCTATAAGCGGAAATTCTGAAGCTCCTACCCTAGGTCATTTCGAGAGAATGGTCTTTACGCGGTAGAGTAATAACAGTTTGAAATAACATATAAGCCTAGTGCACAGTAGTTGCGATACTATCAGAGGCCTCCGCCTAACCGTTCGTTACTTATACGAGCAGTTATCGTTTCAGCTTTGTGATAACAGTAGCAAATGGGCACTCACAAATCTCTTGATCTGGCTTGGTTGGAAAAGGGCGTCGGAGCATTCTGTTTCGCGGGAGCTAAATATGGAACTGCCCTGCAGTAGCGCAAGGCAAGTCCCAGAGCTGAGAATGGACTGTCACTGGGCCCATATTGTGAGAAATGTAATCTGGGGTTGAAGAGCGATGAGGGTGAAACGGTGTTTTCTTGCAGAGACAGAGTCAAATGACGAGTTTGGGTGCACATCTGATGCTATCTCCTGACAACAACCGGACAACTCGAGAGAATTACTTCCAACTCTTCAGACCCGACGTCATGGTCAAACAGGACAGGCATTCCTTGATACAATAGCGCACAAGCTGATATTGCACCCAATGAGCTGGGTTCATGCTCTTTGTCTGGTCTCTCTCTCAGCCCTGAGCCGAACCATCCCATCGCATCCCTGCGCAAGGGTCTCACCAGGATCAAGGGCATGAGACTTGAGTAGGTGATGATTACTTACCAAGTACTCCGTAAAGGGCGCACTCACTCGACCAGTCAGAGCGTAGGCGTCAAGCGTTTGGGGAGCGGCTTGAGCTGGTTGGCCACTGGTCATTGGACCTTGAACTGACTCGAGGCTTGAGAGAGTTGGAGACGTCAAATTGGGTGGCTATTGGCTTCAAGACCAATGGCTGTGAGTAGCGAGTCGAGCAGCGCTAAGCGCAGGGAAACGCTCTACAGTGGCATGGACAGGAAGGGGATTGGTCAACTCTATCTAAGCCTCTCAGGCACAGGACAGGCACAGACAGTGCAGTAAAGCACAACAAGCACTATCAATGCATGCATGGCATGCTCCACGTCCAATTCATGCACTTGCGTAGGCTGGTAGGCTCGTCTGTGAGCCATTTGAGGGCTTTTGTTATCGATTTATTCCCTCTCCACTCGTTATTTATCGTCGGGTGCTCAAAAAGGCCTTCCGGCTTGTTCACCCGCGAAACCCACCGGGGGACCCGGGCCTTCGGTCTCCCCCGTTAAAGGGCCCACGGAGCTTGAGGCCCCTGAAACCCAGGCACATCTGGCTCCTCCAGAACAGTTCCAGTTCCAGTTCCAGCTGCTAGGTACCTGTTTAATCACAGAAGAGGCGTCTATCTTGAGAGGCATAAGAAGCCGAATATCGACGGATTTTTGTGAGTGGCTGACGGCTGTTGAAGGAGCGGTTGAACGGTTGGAACGGCTACCGGATTAGGGAAACTCAGCATTGAAAACGGTAAAGCAACCTGGAACGTTAGTGGCCATGTTCTGGAAGGGCGGTGTCGGTTGGAGGACCGCTAGTTTGGGCCGATCGTAGGGATCGTCTCGTTGTGATGCTCCGTCTGGACTGGGAGCTTTTGTTCGTCTACGAAAAGGACCCAGGACCCTTGAGGTAATTTGTTTGGCGCAACAGGTTCGGGATGGAATTCCAAGGTTCCGAATGGATTAGAGAAGTGTTGCTCCTACGGTGAGCTTTTTTGTTTGTTGTTGTTGATGTGGAAACGGAATGTGATGTGACTGAAGGGGAATGATTAGAGAGAGTTGACGATGGAATAATGCGGATGCCCCGCGTCGTATTGCATGGCATTGCATGACAAGACATAACCTAGGAGATATGCTATGGCTGCTGACTGAGCCTCTGTTGTTGTTTTTAATTCTGGCTGGCTGGGCGCTGCTGGGTCATGAACATGACAGTGTCAGGTATGCCAATCGAGAGCGGTGGCGTTGGCGGGTGTTGTTTTGTTTTAGATTCAGATACCCTGTTACTGTGCGTGCGAGTTGAGATGCGATTAATTACCTACCGATTAACTATTTAATTATGTTTCGAATACATGAGTACTCGCATATGTTCCTCTGTCACTATCTTGACTGCAGTCATGACGATATATCTCTTTTGTTATAAACCACAACTGATACTGCTCTTGTCACAGTCTTCACCTTTGTCTGACCGTCAAATAAAGGTACAGTGCTGTCCATACCCTGAAATGGCTAGGACTGGCTCAAGTACCAGTGGAGTGCCCGCTAAAAAGGTCCCTGGTGGATTTGTCGCACGTTCCATCCCCAGGTAACCCTCTTCAACCTGGAACCCTCCACTAGAGGCGGAGGTACCTCACCGCGCCATCACCACAGGGGGTCTTGACCGTCAAACATTCGGCACCACGCGCCCAGTGTCACTTGGACTGAACTCAGCTTGTCACTCTGACTCTCTGACTCTCCCTTGGGGCTGGTCTCGCCTCTCGAATCACTATCAAATCACCTTCGTTTCTCTTACAAACCCTTCTCCTTGTTCCTTTCATCTTTTAACCTTTTCTTTCTTCCACCTCCCCCTCGGTTCTTCGTCTTCTTTCTACGACGCCTCCTTCGGTTCATCACCTACACCGATTTCTCCAAGAGTTACGGATACAGGTCCCCTTCGCCCTTGTCCTACCCAAACCCAAATTCTAGCTACAGCAATAACACCTCGAGCTACAAGCTACCTACACAGCTACACTCTCCACCTCGATAGGAAAGGCGTTCATCACCTCCAGATCCCAAATCTTGATCCACCCCCGCCTTTTCTGCCGCGAACTTCAAATCAATCACGCACTCGCGCCGGCTTGTGATTGCTTCTCTCGTGCTGCTGCGCCGCGTGCCAAAACAGATCCGAATCGCCGTAGCCGCCGGCAGAGCTTCTTGGGTCCGCCGCTGACGATCATTGCTATCTCGACGAATAAACTCCCCAAAATCCCACGCTATAGTTCGTCGGCCAAGACTCGCCCTCCGCTCTATCAAGCTTCGGTCGACATATGCCACCGTTTATGCTCTGACGACACCGCCCGTGCCGTGCGTCTTCTATCGTATTCCGCTCCCACTACCCCCCGATTACCAATCTCGAAATGGAGCCAGTTCCTGAAACAGAGCGCATGGAGGAGTTCCGACCTGCCCCTACGCCAGCTCCTCTTTCCATCTCTGCATCACCCTCTGCTTCTCCAGTGGTTCCATCGCTACGACTGCAGAACCCCAATTACATCTCTAACCTCAGCATCGACCTACCACGAAAGCCACCTAACCTGAGACGAAGCACCGACCCCAGTCCGACTTCGCCAGCTTCACCATCTTGGTCGGCCTCGCCTTTCATACCGTATCGACCACGCACCACGTCTCCACTATCGGGCACTCACACTAGATCTCGCTCAACAACAAGTCTCGCGCCCCCAATGTCACGCACTCAATCCATGCCAGGCGTCAATGGCTCAGGTCATATTTTATTCTTGCCCCAGCATCGTCCTGGAAGCCCCTCTGGATCGCCCAGCAGAGTCCGAATCCCACGAAAGCCTGCTGATGAAGCTTTCCCGCCTATTTCCCCTATTCGAACTTCGGTCCTCGAACCTGAGCAAAGACATGGCGAAAAACGAAGCACTTCTCCCATTATGGGTACTTCTACAAGCACCCCGGCCCGACTTCGACGACCATCCTCTCCTCTGCGGAGCTTCACATCTTCAAGCGCCGGCTCCCTAGGGTTATTCCCCTCGACTCCATCATCCTCAATCTCGTCCTCATCCTCTTACCGAAGCTACGACGCACTTTCAGGAAGCTATGGAACGAGCTATTCTTCAGTACCATCCACGCCAACATCGACTAGATCCCGAAGCCCCAGCATCTCCAGCTTGGAAACAATTCCCGACACGCCTGATGCCGAGGAAGAGGCGCTGGAAGCTGAAAGAATTGCCCAGCTCAAAGCCGATGCAGATGCTGCCGAGGGGAATGACTCGTCTGACCTGAAAGGGAAAGATGGGCAGGTGCGAGGACGTACGATGGGCTTTGGCTCCAGAGACAAGCGAAAGCGCTGGAGTGTATGTGGTGCTGAGCGAAGAGGGGATCTCGATCTCGAGACAATCTGGGAGGATTGATTGGTGAATCGTGAGACAGAACCAGGGACGGTTCCGAATGAACCATCTCGAGATCAACCTCGACGTAGCCCGAGCTAGTCTGATAAGACTCTCGATGCTACATGATTGCATCACAGGCGGCAGGCTACCGATGATTTTTGCGGCATAAGCATATGGTTTTTTATTGTTGGTTTCTTGTTAACTTACTTTTTACAAAGGGCACGGCAGCGATTGCGTGGCCCTCTTGATACCCATCCATTCCTGCACATGATGAATTATTCCATAGGAAGAATTACACGCAGAGACACATTCACACTCTATACCCTCAGACTGGGCCGACTCATCTGGCCTGGCTGTCAAGGGCAGACTTGTACTTAGCGATGAGGGTGAATTGCGTACACTCTTTGTTATCATGCTCGTACTCACTTTCCCAACTTTAGGATGGGGTTATCGGTGCAACCAGGTTGTGCCACTTATGAACGAGCCAAGCGGGCGAGTTTGTAGTCGACTCGCCCTTTACTGAATCAAAGACATATGAGCAATAGACCTTTTACTCACCTTGAAACCCAACTCGTGCGTTGTGTTTGTCTCATGTTGACTCGCTGGACAATTCGGCTTGTGACTGTTAACTGCTAGGGTCTTGATGGGCAATGGAATATCCATAATTGTCTTCAATTCCCTAGTCTTGTCGCCAAATAAATTGCTTCTTCCGCCCTTTGTTCCTATTGTGCCATTGAAGATCTTGTCTTTTGGTTGGCGCGACTCCCTTGAATCGATAAAGGGCCCCCACTTCACCACCTACAAGCCCGCCCTTGTATATCTCCAGAGCATCCCTCTTCCAATATACGACCCTTTATTTGCACTCGACCATTTCAATATTCATTCTGTAACCCTCAATATTTCTCCCCTTTGACTTATCCTCGACTCCTTCAGCAGAACCCTTGACAAAGATGAAGTCGTACTTAAACACGATGGGATGCGTCCCAGAAACGAATATCTCACCACCAGACTCAGCATCTCTTCCACTCTCGCAAACAGCCTTACACTCTCTCGGCTGCCTTTACTCTTCTTTAATATTCTTACAGATTTTCAGTCTGCAAAATGCTTCTTCCTGTGATTGTTGGTGCCGTTGGCCTTCTCGGCACGACGGTTGAGGCAGCTCCTCGTGGTAGCTGGTTCAGCAGTGTATGAGCTCTCAACACTTACACATATAAGCATGTTCTAACAGTTTACAGTCTCAGAAACAACCTCGAGTTGCTCGATATGTCAACAAGGAAGCCTACGCTGCTCCCAACTACACTCCTAGCTACACTCCCGTGCACAGCTACATCCCTCCCAAGAACTCGACCACCTCGGCAACCCACTCGGCGACTCTTGAGCCAACTGTCCAATGTCCTACTGACTACGTCTTCACCTCTACCAAGACTGTCGACGTTACTATCACCGTCACTGCTTCGTCCAATGGCTCGTACTACACCACTGCCATCTGCTACGACTGCACCAAGACCTTGACTGTCAGCAACACCATTTGGGTGCCTCCCAGCAAGTATGCTTCTACTCTACCATACGGCGAGGAGAACACCGGCTCTCCCTACCACCCTGTCAACTCGACCTATGCGACGCCTTCCCAGACCAAGACTGGTGATGAGTATCCTTACATGAACTCCACCATCGGATATTCGCTTTCTACGCCTGTTGATCAGCACGCCTCGCCTACTGGTTACCAGACTCCAGGACAAAGTGCAGTTTATAGCACTGTTGATGGCCAAGTTTCTCCTCCTGTCTACACGAAGCCAGCTTACACCAAGCCTGTGTACTCGGACCCTACTCATGGCAACTCCACTGGCACACCCTCTGACTACGTTCCTCCTGTGTACACCAAGCCTGCTTACTCTCCTATTACTTCTGGTAACGGAACAGTCCCCGTGTACACTAAGCCTGCGCAGTCTCCTCCTGTGTACTCGGACCCTGCTGGCCACAACTCGAGCTACGTGGCACCGGTTTACACCAAACCTGTTGACACTCCCGTGTACTCGGTTCCTGCTTACACGAAGCCTATCCTCCCTGGCAACTACTCTACTGTTGAGACGCCCACTTACACGAAGCCTGTTGATAGTCCCGTTTACACACCCCCGGTTTACACAAAGCCTGTGATCCCTGGAAACTCTTCGGTTGTCGACCCTCCTGTGTACACTACGCCCATTGATACACCAGTCTACTCAGTTCCCGTCTACACCAAGCCGGTCTACTCTCAGCCTATAATTCCTGGCAACTCTTCTACTGTTGATCCTCCTGCCTACACGAAGCCTGTCGAGACTCCCATCTATACGCCTCCCGTCTACTCCAAGCCAGCTTACCCTGGCCCGGTGGTTCCTGGTAACTCTTCCACCGTTGAGGCTTCAGTTATTTCTTCGACTAGCAACGGTGCAGTTTACACCCCGCCAGTCTACACTCCACCAGCCTACACCAAGCCCGTGTACTCTGTCCCTGTTGTTCCTAGCAACTCTTCAACCGTCGACCCTATCATCGCGACCCCCACGGGCTCTGTCACTAGTGATGCTGTGACTTCCGCCTCGACCAGCTCCGATGATAGCCCCGTCTACACACCACCAGTCTATAATCCTCCCGTTGTTAGCAGCGAGTCTTCTGAGTACTCTACCGCTTACGTCCCAACCAACTCAACTATTCCTCCAGTGATCTCTACAACATATCAGGATCCTATCTCTGCGACCGCTACAGAGAGCCCCGTCATCATTTCGGAAACTGAGACGTCCTCTGTAGAGACCACAACATCAACTGAGACCACGACACCTGCAGAGACCACAACATCTGCTGTTACCAGTTCGGATGTTGCCCCAGTGATCCCCACCACCTCAACCCCTGAGGCTATCACCACTAATACTGTTGAGACTATGAGCACGGGAACTACCTCAGAGACTACAACCGAGACTCCTACCACCAGTGCCACAGTTACACCCTTCCAGCCTTATCCCACTCCAGAAAGTTCCAACTACGAGCAACCACGACACGGCGGACTGGCTGCAGCTATCAGGCTCGGCCTCGGACTTGGCGCTTGAGACACTAACGACATCGCTTTGACGACATAGCTCCTTTGTACAGACAGCATAATTTGGATTTGGAGTTTGAGGATTGTGTTTAATACCTAATTGGGGGCTTGGGAGAATGTGACATAGATGCATACATGGGATGACGGGATCTTGGATTATGGGTACCGCTGTTAATCTGTAGAGGACTATGATGATGGATTTTCCTATGTATTTCGCTTCTATTTGTTCAATCAAAAGCATAAGATGTTTCTGACAAGATTGGATATTTCTGTACCTGTGGCATATTGGTCAAGTTGATAAAGTGATACCATTACGACCTTCTCAGCATAACCAAAACAGTATGAATGCATGACTCCATTGGGGGCTGAATTAGCCACGTAGTTAAATTACATGTTGGTCCAATCTCCTCCCCTTTGTGCATAGCTGAGAGTAAACTTGCGAATGTTTGACAGCTTGCGGTCGAGCAAGCGCAATATGCTCCAAACGTGTCCGCGAAATGAACAAGCCCTTAATGATATGCATTTCCGCCTGGACCATATAGCCCCAAAATAGTTCCTGGTCGATGGGCGGTCATCAGTCGCGTTTTGCCTGATGTTGTCTTCAGCCAACTTGGCTTTCCCCAACTACCTGAACAGCCAACGAGACAGTGTTACTCACACACCACGATTGCCTTTGCTACAACCATCGCAGAGCTATAGCTTTGGCCGTCAGCCGTACCAAACTTGTAAAGGGCAGGCGAGATAAAGAACCTGACACGGCTCTTTGGAGACAGGTTGTTCTCGTAAGCCTCGCACTCCATGACATCCTTGTTGTACCGCTGGGTGAGACTCGGGTTTTGAGATTGATCTCGCCAGTGGACCTGAAAGATCGCTTTGGAGCACATCATCATCTTGTCGATTTCAATAGCAGAGTTCATAATGCCCCTCAATTGATCGATGATCTTTTCCTCACTCCTATCCGCTCTCGACTCGCCACTAGAAAAAAATGGTCGCAGACACTTGGCTTCAATATATACCAGGCGTTGGAGGACGGTATGGTCGTTGTCCCAAAATTTGCTCATCATAGTCGAGCCTTGGGCCAGCCATCGTGCAACATGAGAAACAGAGAGTTCATAGTCTGGAGCATTCTCAATTTCTGTAGTCCGGTCTATAGATATCAATGGCAGTCCCATGGTGAATTTTTCAGAGTTACTCACCAATGATGTTATGCCGAACATCTTTGAAGTGCTTGCATTCAGGCCCGCCCCAGACAGGACACCCGGAGTCGAGTACACTTTCTTGAATCAGAGCCCACAGGTAGGCCTCCATGAGAAGCTCGCGGTATTCTTCGTCTTTACAAAGTTTTCGATAGCTTCTAGAGATATATCGTAGCCGGCCCGAGACGCAATCATCAAGATGCTGTTCAGTTGGATCTGACCCAAGTAGATGAGCTAGGCAGCGAACGTTATATTGGAGCTCCTTCTATTTGCCCCGAATAGCGTCATCTGTCGTTTTGTCTGAGTTTGCCAGATTGCCACCTCCTTGTAGCTTACGCAGCTGGTCTCGCTCCAGTAGAGCCTCATTAAGCTTTACGTTTGCGCTCTCGAGGTCCTTGGTCTGCTTTTTGGAAGTGTGAATCAGTCTATTAAAGTGACCGGAAAGATATTTGTTGTGTGTCTTTTCTGCTCTCAACTGTGCTTTGAGAGCGGCAACCTCGGAAGAATCTGCGGGTTGAAGAGGCTGCGTGACAAAGCCCTTGATGTAGTTTAAGATTTGATCCATGCCGCCTCGGACTTCATTTATCCCAGTCCGCACTTCACTCTTCACTAACTGAGCGAGGTTGGACTGTTCCTGGGAAGATGCGGTGCGATACTCTTTCATGAAATCAGCATGGTTCCTCTCCTGCATTCCAAGGATCTCCCCCACAGTCCAATCTAGAGTTGGGTTATAGGGCTCCGCGCTGGCTGTATGATTGATGTCACCTGCTTCTTCTTCAGGATTAGAACCGTCAGTCGAGAAGAATGAATCGCCACTCAGGATGGTATCGTCTTGTTCTTCTTGTTTGGCGAGAGGAGTGGTTTGGTCGAGTCTGGGATATAGTCGCTCTTCGACTTTGGGAAGATCGGACATTTTCGTTTGAGGCCCAGGAGCAGTCTCTGGTTTTGGCTTTAGGCCTTGAGAATCCATGTTTAGTGAACAGTTCTAGTGAGAAGAGTGATGTCTTGAAAAGAAAACGATAATGAGTGGTATAGAAACCGAGCACGAAGAAGAAGAAAAACTAACCGACTGAAGAGTCAACGATGATGTGTTTGTTGAAAGCCACAAGAGGTGATTAGGTTGATCGAGGGAAACACAATAAGATATAGAATTGCCCAATATATCTAAGGCGAAAGCACTACGAGCAGAAGATCAGTGGGTGGACACTTATGCTCCAGCCCTCAGTGTGGAGAGAAATGTGAAAGAAAAGGGCGGAAGATTGAGGTAAATAAAAGAGAGAAAAGCAAGGAGATTCCTAACATCGGACGAAAACATGCAAACAAGATGAAGCTGAGCTAGCGCCTCTCGTCAACTGCTGCCTGCCATCACTACTGGCAGTAATGAATAGGTAAGGAGAGGCAGTGAATCATTCTGGCCGTCACTGCTATGCCACTGCAAATGTAAATTCGAATATCTAAATAGACCCCGATTTCTTCTTTTCTCCCTACTTGCACCTTTCTCCCCATGTAGTTTATTCTTTTTTCATCACCGAGCCAAGCCGCCAACTTGACTCACTCATCACCTGGCCACACGGCAACTCCGACACAACAGTCTCTCGAGTCAACATCTACACTCTTTCTGATCGAAACTCCACAGAGTTAGAGAATAACTGAGACAGAGCCAAGATGACGGCTAATAAGCCAGTCGATGATTTGATCATCATCGGTATCGACTTTGGAACGACGTGAGTTCTCTGCCAGTCATACGTCTAACTACTAACTCAAATCTCTTCTAGCTACTCGGGGATTGCTTGGGCGTATTCTCGAGAACCCGAGGAAATCGAACTTGTCACAAGCTGGGACTCAGAGCTTAACCATTGCTCAGACGTTGAGAAGGCACCAACCCAATTGTTCTACGACAATGACAAAGATACCACATGGGGCTATTCTGTTCCTGCCGATAAAGATGCTCTCAAATGGTTTAAGCTCTTGCTGCTTGACACCGCTGATATCCCCGCCGACATGCTATCATCTGTCCAACTTCGCAAGGCCAGAGATCTGCTGGATGGCATCAAGAAAGATCCCGTCAACGTCATCGCATGCTTTCTACGAAAGATTTGGAATCATGCGATCGACTCTATCCGCCGCAGTGTGGGGGCTGAGTTGCTACAAAAATCTCGATTCCATGTTGTGGTCACTTTGCCCGCAATCTGGCCTCCATACGCACAGCAGCGCATGAAACAGGCTGCCAGGGTCTCAGGTATTCTTGATGCTCGATCTTGTGGCGAGACGACTCTCCGATTTATTTCAGAGCCTGAAGCAGCAGCACTGGCTACGATCAAGGATCTTTCCAAGAGATCAACCATCAAGGTATGGCGACTGAGCACAATCTTCTTTTCACAACCTAAGACTAACAATTGTTAGGTAGGAGATACCATGGTCATCTGTGATGCCGGAGGCGGGACAGTAGTAAGATCTGTTTTGGGTTGATGCTCGTGGTCAAGCTTCTAATGGTGACATAGGATCTCATCAGCTATGTGGTCGAGTCCACAGCTCCCTTCGTTGTCAAAGAATGCGTCAAAGGCGACGGTGAGTATTCCATGAGAAGCATGTCATGCACAGCGACTGAAAGTCTTAGGGGGCCTATGCGGAGGCGTTTTCCTCGATGAAAGGTTCCTGAAGCTCATCAAAGGAAAGCTTGCCCCAGGATCATGGTCAAGTGTCAGCAGAGCAGAGGAAAAGAAGTTCCTCAATGATAGCTGGGAACATGGCATCAAACCCCAATTCTCAAACCAGAACAGGACTTGGCTAGTTGACCTGCCTGACAGTTGCGGCGGTGAGACGTCCAACCGAAAGCTGAAGCGTCGCAAGACGCTCGAACTCAGCTCGCAAGTAATATCAGAATGATCACTGGAGAATATAACTGACTGTTGTTCTAGGTATGATATTCTGTCAGTTTACAATCCTATTGTTGATGAAATCGAGGCACTCGTACAACGCCAAGCCCAGGCCATTCAGTTGAAGTACAAGCGACCAGCAAAGGTAATCATTGCACCCCCTTACAAAATCCCTATATCAGATTTGTGTGTATTAACCTGTGTAGTACGTCATCCTTGTGGGTGGGTTCGGGCGTAGCTCGTACTTGTACAACAAGCTACATTCTACGTTTGGCAGCACGGTTCTGCAATCTCGCGGGACCAAACCGTGAGTTATACATGTAATGTCTGGTGTGAATGGAGTCTAATTACTAGTAAAGATGGACTGCTATCTGTCGCGGTGCTGTTGTTCACGGTATTACGAGTCACAGCCTCTCAACGACTCTAGGGGTTAGAGTTGGCTCCAGGATTGCTCGAAGGAGCTATGGAGTATGTTTCGACAGTTGCTTCGATTCTGAGGAACATGATATCTCTGATAGATACTGGTCCGATGAACAGCAAGAGTGGCGCGCCAAGAACCAAATGGAATGGTTTCTGCAAGAGGTGAGTAACATGATGTGGCTCTGGAAACAAGATGCTGAATTCCTCTGTAGGGTGACAATATGATGACCAAGAAGCCAGTCAGGCACGAATACTACACTCTCTACTCTGAGCATATCGGCCAGGTCACAGAGAACATCTACAGCTCTTCACAATTCCCACCACCCAAGACATTGGCCCCAGCCGTGCAGGAGCTATGCGAGATTCGCTGGACTCAGGATGTGGACATCGAGTCACTTCCAACATACACCAACCCTCTGGGCAAAGTCTATCACCAACTTAACTTCAAAGTTGAGATGACGTGCGACGATGGGATTGTGGACTTTACTGTCTACTTCAAGGGGAAACGTGTTGGCGCCCACAATGTTGATGTCCAGTTTCGGTAGGAGGTCCGCTCCGACATTGCGACGAGCTTACAGACGGGTGGTGGCAACATTTTATGGAAAATCGGGGGATAGTATGTGCTATACTAATGGATCATTGCTTCTGATTTGCTACGAGAACGGAATCTGATTGCTATATACGGGAGGCTTTCATGGAAGATAACATAGGATCCAAACTCCCATCACTGAATGTTTTTAGCACTAGCTTTCTATCTCAATAATTTCAAAGCTTACCAGTCTCACTAATATTCATGACTTAACATGAAATTTTGGCACATGCTACTTTCCATCACCCTGGGCTCACGGGCTTTTGGAAAGAATTCTTTGATCTGGCTTAATTGGCAAGCCACAAATTTACACGCCATCTGAGCTTCTGATGGAATTACCGACAGTATTGTAACTTAGTCTCTTGTGTCTAGCCATACAGTGATACCCGGCTTCACAAGCACCCTTTGGTTCTATTTGTTTACACAATATACACCGTAGTCCATGCAAGTACATTATAGACAGCGGCTAACTTACGCCACTGTGACTATGCCGTCCCGTAGACTTTTCAACCCTAAACCCTTATGACGCCTTCGCTATCTCTATGGTATCAATCTATGCCTCTTCCATAACCACATCTTCTTGTACTACTGATACTTCAGCTGGCGGTTCCTCATCCGCCTTGCCAGCATCGCCGTTGACTTTCGGAGTATCCCTGATATGTCGATACACCTTAACTGTGTTATCCTGTCCTCCAGTCACCATCGTCTCCCCATGAACGTCCACCCAAAAGCACACGCCCTTGTGGCCCTCAACCCGCTGTAACACTGTCTTTGATACAACGTCCCACATGACGATGCTGCCATCCTCACTGGCGGAGGCAATAAACGGGGCTCCGTCCAACACTCCAAAGCAGCCTCCGACCGCAAACTTCTCGTTGATGTGTCCTTGATATGTCTTTTTGACTGTGCCAGAAACATAATCCCACAAACGGATGCAGTTGTCAAGGTTGAAAGCCAAGACAAACCGCCCATTGGGGGTGAAGCAAACATTGGCGACAGCTGGGTTATCTTCGTGAACGAGGGTGCGTAAGCATTGGCCTGTTGATGTATCCCAGATACGACTATACAATTGTTAGCAGAGACCTTGGCAAGAGCACTTAGGGAGCATACATCAAACCGTCTGTCGAGCAACTCACGACCAGCGTACCGTCTCGACAAAAGTCAATCCCACTAACAGGGTCACTATGCGCAGGTAAACTACGCATAAGCCTACCAGCACGTACATCCCACAAAAAGACAGCCTCATCGTAAGAGCCGCTTGCAAGGATATTGCCCTTTGGAGAGAATGCCAGGCAGTGAATGTAGTTGTGATGTCCCTTCAGAGGTGCCATTTCCTGACCAGCTACCGTCTTCCGGGTCGTCGTCTTTGGCCGACCTGTAACGCGATCCCAGAGTCGAATCGCTTTGTCGTCTGAACCACTTGCGATAGTGTTGCTGTCGGGCGTCCAAGCAAGACAGCTTACACCAGCCATGTGTCCAACGAGCGTGTCCATGTGCTCACCAGTTGCAGCATTCCAGATCTTGACAGTAGCATCTGCCGAAGCGGATGCGATGAATTGCCCATTAGGCGATATCCGAACTTGTGAGATTGGCTTAGAGTGGCCATGAAGGACCAGGCGGGCGCGATAGTTGGGCTTCAAGGGTTCTTGAGAAGGAGTTGACTGGACTCCGTTTGGTGTAGGGGATTCTGTTCGAGATCGATGGAATGATGATTGTGATCGAGAGCGTGAGCGTGAAGAGCGGGGTGATCGTGATGATATTCGAGACCGCGAGCGCGAGCGCAAACGAGAATCTGAACGTGTAGTTGATATAGACCGCGACCTCAACCGTGATCGTGAGCGTGACGTGCGGCGGCTTTCGTAGTACTTATTTCCAGCACCATCTTCAGCAGGACTTGGACTAACAGTCCTGCTATTGCGACGGTTCTCTCGTATCGATAGCTCTCGAGTCGCAGACCCTCTAGGCGAGTGATTGACACCATCGTTTTCGCCGTCGCGTTGGTTGTCGTAGGAGGGGGAAGAATCACCACTTGTTTTACGACGCTTATTCCGGGGTGAGGCACCAGGGCGCTCATCGTCGGAGGCCATCGTGGTAGGATCGGGCGCCGGATTGCTTGATGATGCTTGGCCAAGGGTGGGAGGTCGTCTGGACGAGGCTGACAGGTTTGGCGCAGTTGGGAGATGGAAAGCGTAGAGGTGGGGCACGAGGCTGAGAGACGTCACCTAAATCTGACCAATGAATTGCACAACTCCAATTGTGACAAAGAGGCCAGCGGGACATAAGATTAATACAGCTAAAAATAGGCCGCAATCTTACTGTAATCGACACATCCCATACATTCATACAACAGGAAGGCGCATAATTAAATTGGATGTTTCCATTGGGTTGCATTGCATATAAAATTACGATTCCCAAAATTATACACACAATTCGGTGAGTACCGTGAGTTAGAGTTCTTGCCAATCAAGTGACAAGTCATCATTGGCCGGGTTAAAAAGCCACTCCTGAAGATCCGGAAGCTACCAGAGTTTGGGGAAATGGGGTAGCAAAGCCATTGGCCCTGGCCTGGCTCTTGAAGGGGTCACTGTCCAAGCTGGGTAATGCAGAAGACTTCATCTCCGGAGAATGCTAGAAAAGTTAATACTTTCGGCAGTTAAGCATCCAAAGCTGCTGACGAATTCAGCAATTAAGGTTCTGGATGCCGAATTGATATTGAGGCCTTTGGGATGACCCCTTGGTGGCACCATATTAGTGGAAGATGATTATATCCAAGACTCCAAGTTCATAGTCCTGAAGGTCAACAACCTTGGGAGAGACAAGCTTTCAGCATGGGCATTTCTGAGACTTGGGCGAAAAAGGCGCTCAGTAGTTCAGCCACGACGTTGACTCTGCGACATTCCAGTGTATTGTCCGTTATAGCCGTCTTCAATTGAGAGCCAAACTCCCTAACTAACTTGGTAGTCAAATCTGGAATATTGCAATCCGACAATTGTGATCAGAGGCGGTCAAGAGTTTCGGATGTTAACCTATAACCAAATTGATTTTAAACTCTAGGATAGGGGAACATTACAAGCTGCAGCCGCTATTCAGGCTATTGATCGCGTGCTGCGCTGGTTGCTTCAAAACCCAGCTTGTGGCGTCCCCTTTCTACTCCCACGATTCAGGTAAAGACTCCAGAGCAGAGTGGACTACATACTCTGCCTACGGCATGAGATGCATTCAGCACAATTAGCTATTGTCGCGGCTGAAACTAGTCATTAAAACCTATCGTGGGTATTTTGCTTATTCCCAGCGCCTGTCTTAGTTGGATTCCTCTCCCTTGTGTGTCAGCTTCGTAACCTTGGTCTCTGACCCATGCCAAGTGATCGAGACATTCCGCGACCGATGGTTGTCAGATTCAATACCCTGGTTAACATTCCGACGGCGTAGCTGAGCCATTCCTTCGATCCAGGCTTTCACTTCTGCTCTCTATAATTGACTCTTGAAAATAACCCCAAGCTCAAGAAAATGCGAAAATGGGCATCAGCCCAGAGGCGCTCTCGGCATCGCGATCTTAGCAGTTTTAGATCTTGGCTACCAGGTAATAACCCGATTCTGGAAACGTGCCAGTGGAAAGCTTCTACGCTACTGGATTAACCTGAGAAGGATAGCGCAGTACTCCGTACGGCGTAGTCTAGC
The DNA here is from genome assembly GCA_021020635.1 of Fusarium sp. PT. Taxonomy (NCBI): domain Eukaryota; kingdom Fungi; phylum Ascomycota; class Sordariomycetes; order Hypocreales; family Nectriaceae; genus Fusarium; species Fusarium sp. PT. Next base: position 576,559 of record JAHMRZ010000008.1, on the reverse strand, counting down.
TACGGAAGAATAAGTTTACATCCCGACCTACATTAACCAGTATAGGCAGTTGCTGTTAAGCATATTGACTGACCGCTAATGTTGTCTTCAGCGCTACATAGGTAATTACCTTCAGCTGTGGCGGTTTGTAAAACGACGCCGGTCTACGAGCCGTTTTACTGGCGACGGCTAAGGCGTCTGCGTTTAATTCATAAAAGGTTGCTGGATTTAATTGCATGCTGATCTGGTTCTGTATGTAGATATTGATAGGCGAGTGAATGGTGAACTTGAGAGTATGAAATACCGTCTTTTACTCGCTGATTCACTACTCTCGTTCACATATTGTGATCCAATTAGGGAACTACAAGAAAAGCTTTCAATGTCACACCCAGCACACACCTCTCGGAGCACGTCATTCCTGTGCCGTGAAATAGGACTCACCGTTCAACTATTGAGGCAAACTATTGCAGATTAAATACGGCGTAGCTATCGAAACAATTGGTGGACGGAGCCAGCGCCCAGCGGCAACACTTCAAGGCTTCAAGCCGAAAAAGTAACTTAATAGGCGAGCGATAGGAGAGTGTTGGTTGTTGTCGGCGCATTATCAAAGCGGAGTGGGCGAGGGTCCTTGCTCAAGGGGGGTAGCAGATGAGGTGACCCATCACTTATCAGGCTTTCTTTCATGTTCACAAGGGCAAGAAACGCATTGGCCATGAGGGTATTATTGATTTGGTGCATATCGCCACTGTTGGCTCTGCATGTTATGACTCGACTCTAGAACTAATTACCACCGAAGCCATTTCACATAGACAGCTTCACCGGGTTGGCAAATCATCATCCTGTGTTTATAGGGGTTATACGCCCGTCGAGATATATCACATCATGCATAGTGTCGTTCGCAGTGTACTCCTCTTGGCAGAGTTTAATTACACCATCATCCTCTTCAATGCCGCTAGATCGGATAGTCTAGATGGTGCCATAGCACCCTTCGATCGCTTCCAGTGCCTCAATTTCCTATGATTTTAGCATCACAAATGATCGTCAAGCTGCACATACCACGTAGGATTGTGTATTTACCATCTGGTCCTAATCGGAGCCGTTCAACCGTTGTGTGCCGAGCTCGCCTATTTGATTCGCCCATGCCAGCAGGTCAGCGAAGAAATAGGTAGCCCTACGAGAGCCACAGCGGCAGCACAAGCAAGCAGGGCCTATGAAGGGGCATTCCCATGATATCATAGCAAGATAGAGATTAATTGCTTCAATTAGATGTGGAATATTAAGTAAGGGGGCCCAGAGGAGATGATTCGCTGGTCACAGCTCATAGTGGAAAGTGACATCGAGATGTCAGCCACCATCAAGCATCAATCATCAATCCAATGCCAGAAAAGCGACTTACACGGATCTTTAACTCATCCGCGAGGTCCTTTCGGTGACTCCCCCATTTGGCAAATAGTCCATTGCCGATGGGCAACGGAGACAAAGCCTTGTTTTTCATACAATGCGTTTTATGGGGGAGCAAGGGACTTGGTTGTCAAAATATCTGAGAGTTTGGCTCGAGCGTTTCATCCTCAACTCTATGCTGGGGGGAAGCTGTTCTATGGGACCGGGAACCATATGTCAAGGTATAGATAGAACCGAGGTTTCGGATAGAGTCTTGTTATGTCACATTTGAATTGTTTGGTTTCTCTTTCCAGCGTTGCAAGACAGTTTGGTCATCTTTTCTGCCGGTGTCAGCGAGATAGAATGTCGCACCAAAAAAAGGAAAAAAGGTAGCTGCCAAGAAATGGAATGCAAGACAGCACGCAAATCAAGAAGGACAATAACAATAGCTGGATGCACCACAACAAAGGTCTCGACTGTAAGTCTGCAACCAACAATAGAATAGACAATAACGCCATATCCCGATTTCATCTCGGGGCACGGCGATCAGGCCCGGAGACCGGCCTCTTCCCCTGAGATGACAGATCCCTGGAATTGATATCTCAGGTGTAATCTTGTCAAGTGCTCGAAAAAAGGTCTCGATGAGACTTAACATGGGTCATGAGTCGGCAAAGGATCAGTCACAGGCGAGAGAGAAAGGAGTTGGACGAGCAGACAAGCTCCCACAGGCTACCGCTAATTCAGGGCCAAGCAGGGGTCCTCCGAAAGGCCGACATGTCCATCCCCGCGCGCAGCCAATCGACGTGGCCTCCCCACTCAAGTTTAATTACATCCATCTTCTTGCAGACGAAGCTGACAAGACATTTCTGCCTGCATGTGCGGAAGCTGCAGGCACGGATCCCAAGTTTTTCGACCTCATGGTCCGATCTTGTTCAACCGAGTCTAGGGCCCGCATATCCATGACAGCGCAGACTGAGACGGGAAGACGGCAGGATGGAAGAGACAGCAGGCGAGACAATACCAGAGACATGTCAACAGAGGTCAGAGACTGAGGCAGACTTGCAATCCGTCACCAGGGGCAAATAGCATCCATGAGACGACTGAATGGCGTAGCAGCATGGCCTTTCTCATTGGAGAACGCCCCTAGGCGATGTGCCTCAGCGGATGAACTGCTAACCGGGATCAGTTTGGCCAGGATTGACCAACAGATTGGACGAAGACTACGGAGTACGATGAAGCTCGCTTGCAAAGGGAAATCTGGGTGCGATCTCTGTGACTGGTGCGCACTAAACGGCTTTTCCAAGGTTGCTCAGGGGTGCATTGAAGACCGCTGCGAGACTAATTAGCACTGGCAGAAATTCAATGCCTGCTGGCCTTCACTCTGTCGTACCGACTTGATGAGGTGCCTGCCCCCTGGGCTAGCAGCGTTAGCCGTTGGGCACGCGCCTTCATCGACCAACCGCCTACTGTGGGGAGGGTATACCCAATATTGATTGTGCTGCTGCAAGCGCCGACCGACGCAGGAACAGGACCTACCGCTACTGTAAGGCACGGCTGTGCTTGCTGTACTCTCGCAGCGTGTGGGTGTGGGCACCCTGGCACCTCAGGCACCTCAGGCACTTTAGTGGAGGGGTCTGGAGGGCCAGCATGGTACCTGCCTTAGCGTTCCCCTTGGCGCTCGCCGCGCTCCACGGTCCCGCAGGGGCAGACCCAGCCTGGAAACTGTTTTGGAAGGTACGTACTCGCGTGCCCCACCCCCCTTCTGAGGTGTGCTTCACTCCTGCTAGCCCGCTAGCTCCCCTCTCACTCCCAGTCCCCCTCTGGCATTTTATCACAAAACCCCAGCTTCATCCTCTGCTTCTTCTCGATTTTTCTCTCCCTCCTCACCACCACCATCTTCATACCAGTCACTCTTTTCGGCTTTGCGCCTACCACACTCTTTTTTCATACTTAATATTTTAGTTTGCTTTACAGCTTTCTAATAACCAACCCCCGTCTCTCTTTCTCCGATACAATTACTATATACCGTAATTCCTAAATCCAACCTTCAAAATGCAGTTCACCATCTCCGCCGCTGCCCTCATGGCTTTCGCCGCCAAGGCCCTCGCCCAGGTCGCTGACTTCGACCCCGTCCTCACCCCCACCAACTGGGAGGAGGTTGCCGCTGGCAAGACCCTCGAGATCACCTGGCAGGCTAAGCCCAAGTACTCCGGCGAGAAGATCTCCATCTCTTTGATCGGTGGTGCTACCCAGAACACCCAGGTCCCCATCAAGACCATCGCCAGTTAGTAGCCTCGAAAACGCGATTATCATCTGATCCGATTAACTAACGAACTCCACAGCTGGTGTTGACAACGACGCTGCCTCTTACAGCTGGACCATCGACTCTTCCGTCGGTACCGAGAACGTCTACGGTCTCGTCCTCAAGCTCGAGAGCAACCCCGAGGTTTTCCAGTACTCTTTCCCCTTCAAGATTGAGGGTGGCAAGGAGGAGCAGAAGACCGCTGAGAAGCCTTCCGCCACCAAGGGCGACTACGAGCTTCCCAGCGCTCCCGCTACCAAGGAGCCCGTCCACACCAAGGCCCCCGTTCCCCACTACCCCGGCCCTGAGACCACCGTTGTTGCTGTCCACGAGACCGTCACCGTCCCTTGCAACACCACCACTGCTGGTTCTCCCACCACCTTCGTCCCTGTCATCAAGACTCACTACCCTGCTCCTCCTGCTCCCCCTGCCCACAACAACGGCACTGCTCCCTCTGTCCCCGCTGGCCAGCCCCCTGTCTACACCGCTCCTGCTCAGCCTCCCGTTGTTCCTACCCAGCCCGCTGGTCAGCCTCCCGTCTACGGCCAGCCCACCCCTACCCCCGTCCCCGTCTCTGGTGCTGCCCGCTTCGGCGCTCCCATTGCCGTTGTCGCTGGTCTCGTCATGGCCGCTTTCGCTCTGTAAGCGGAGTCACCTTAACTTTATCTTTTAGTTACAGCGTGGCGTCATGACTTCATGACTGCATTTTAGAGGGTTTCTCGTTTCTTCAGGGTATGGAGCAGTCTGGGTATATCAGGCCTTTGTTGCGCACATACGTTGCTTCTTTTGTTGGTATCTACGAGCTGGAAGGTTTTTTTGGATTGTTAATGTATTGAGGAAAAACTATAAAACCCATTTGGGTTATTTGTCTTGATCAAGTTCCCCCCATGTAGCTGCCTCGTGTACCTCTGCCGCTACGTCGAATAGACATATAACCCAGCTTCGTTTCCCCATGCATTATCATCGACTAGTGTTAATGCTACAATACCCATTTTGTTTGATCTTTAAAAAATTGGAATGCCATCGTCGTATGATGAGTGATTTAATTGTAGTGGTTGGCTGGCCATATGAGGATTTGCAGTATATGAAACAGCTAGGATAGAACCTTGCAAGCACATTTGGGGCGGTTCTGAGGTAAGCCGTCCACTCGCCCATTGGACGTTTGATGTTGTGGGAAATGAGTTCGCAACCCTTCTCCGCCCTTTGAAGCTCTCTGCTGGCATATCCCTCTCAAACTGAATGTATCTCGAGTCAAGTTCATGCAATACAGACACTGATAATACTACCAGGCACACCCCCCATACAGACACACCCAAAACTCAAGCTTTGCGGTTAAATGGAATGTTTAAGCATTGCAAACCCGTCATTGTCAGTTTCAACCGTTCCCGGGAGTGGCGCCCTTGGCATGAGCCGCAATCCGCCATGGACTGGAATGCGATCGTCGTGGCAGACCAACGACTAAAGATAGCTACAAGAGGTATTTACTCTTTTTTCTCCCTGTAGATCAAATGCTTCAGAGCGAGGCCCTTGCTGCGAGTCGGGCGCAAGGGGATATCTCGGTGCCCTGACGCTGAAGGTCCTGTGTTGGTTGGTTGGGTTGGGTCGAAATGGAGATGTTCATGCTATCCATAAACGTGTTTCGAAACTGGGAGGACGTGCGTGTGTGATATAACCCTGGCTTTACGTCTGATCATGATAGAAGCAGCGCATCCATATAAAACCCGCAACAAACAAGTCTGAGTGCCATGTTGGTCCAGTAACAGCAGCAGTGACATCTCAAAGACCGGGCGTGTCGTTGATTGCGTACGCAAGTCTCATATTCGTGTTCCCGTTCCACAACCTCTTTATACAGAAACAGAAACAGAAACATCAAAGAGAAAGAAGAAGAAAAAGGCCCGTTCCCTCGTCGTGTGTTACCATAGCGCGCCTCTTTGTCTGTCTGTCAAACGAGCGCGGCTTTTGTGGCGTCTTTGATCGGCAGGGACAAGTTCAAATTGCATGTCTCATTATTTACGTCATTTGGTCTTGGTATATAAGTGGAACGTGCAATTGGATCTGCAGCTGTCAAAATGTTGATCGTTGGTGATACGACAGGTCTCAAGATGCGACGAGTGGAAGAGGTTTGGAACCTTAAACACACTGCGCAAATGGAAGGAATATTGTTTCAAACATTGAATCGTATTAAAGAAAATAAGTTGCTGCGTCGTTTAATGCAACGGGATATCCTAACTATTCCATTCCATATTCCCTCTCCGTGTGTTGTATTCCAGTAGAGTTTAACCATTCCAACACCGTAACCAATTCCATTGGACGCCCGCTCGATATTCAAACCAGTCAATAATTTCGTAAAATACCCATATATCCCATTCAGCCCTTTTATCTCCTTCTGTTCCGTACACTCACTGCGCACTTAGTGACCACCGATCTGGCCCTTTGGCAGAGGAGGAATCCAGCACACCGCCAGGTTCAGGGCAATGGTAATGATGCCAATCACCCATAGACCCATGGCATAATCGTTGCCACCATGCATAAAGCGGAAGACAACGGCAAAGAGAATGCCTCCAATGTTACCACCACCGCCAGTGAGGCCTGAGAGGATACCGTTGGCGGAGGGGTGGACGTGAGGCACAAGCGCAAAGTTGGCGCCATTACCGGCCTCGATGAAGATGGACATAACCACGATAAGACCGACAAGTGTACCAATGCTACCGCCGTTGGCTTCGGATGGGTTGACCTTGCCGATAACGATGAGAAGAGCGCCGGATAGAACACCGCAGGTGACGATCCAGGCCTTCTTGAGCCAGAGGCTGCGACCACACTTGTTGTACAGAATGTCTGCGATGACACCACCTAGAGGACGGTTAAGGAAGTTGAGGAAGCCGAAGATGGCGGCGTAGTTGCTGGCCTTGGTCTGGTCGAGGTGAGGGAAGTTCTTCTTGAAGTAGGAGCTCAGAATGGCGTTGATGGCAAGTTCACCACCGAATGAGCACGCATAGGTGGCGACGTGGAAGAAAGTCTGGGGAGAGTACGTGATAGGGAGAGCTTCGCGGAGGGTAGGCTTGACGATGACCTCGCCTCGAGCAATCTCCATGGCCTCGTTGCGCGAGATGGAGTGCTCATGGTCACCAACCTTGACGTCCTTCTCCTCACCAGGGTTCTTCTCCTCGTCCGAGCCTAAGCGATCAGGTGTACCGATAGGGGTGACATCTCCAGAGCTGGAGATACCGTGCGCTTCCATGTTCTTTTGGACGATAATAGCCTGCTCGTCCCAAGATCCCATGGGGCTATCGGGGCAGAGGAATAGCATGCCGAAACCACAGACGATCAAGCAGATCAAGGGGACAATGAAGGTGACCCTCCAAGCCTTGGAAGGGGACATGCCCTGGTGAGCGACCAGCGAGTCAAAGACGGCAGGCATGATGAAGTAAGTACTATTAAAAAGTTAGTACTGTTTTTTGAAAGACATCCTGTTGTGTATGTCCTGGGAGGTTTGAGTTGAACTTACATGCCACCACCAGCATTACCCCATCCACCAGCGAGAGCATTGGCAGTACCAACAACATTCTTGTCGAAGAATCCAGTGCACCAAACTTGGCAAGGAACAAAAGTAGCACCAAGAATACCAATAAAGAATCGAGAGACGTATAAGCCGGTGGCACTGTTGACAAGTGGTGCAAGACCGATGGGTAGGCAACCGAGAAGAATCAAGTAGGCGAAGACACGTCGAGGTCCGTACAGATCACATAGAGGGCCGGTCAAGAAACGAAGGAAGAAAGTGGCAGACAGAGAAACGATGTTGGAGTTTGCGATTTGAGCGGGTGTGAGATGGAGATCTTCTTTGATAGTGACAGTCAATAGCGGTGGAAAGGTGTACCTAGCATTCTTAGTCAATTTACCATCCCACAATACCAGAATTGAATTTGGGAACTCACCATGCCCAGAAGGCAAGCATGAAACCGAGCCAGGAGAAAGTGAATACTCTGCCATAGACGTTGACTGGGTTGAGCATCGGTACACTTCGTGCTTTTCGGCTGATGGGGTTGACCTCAGGGGTCTTCCACAGGTGGGCGATTTGAAAACCCATCTTGAACAGAGTGCTGAAAAGGCTTGCTAAATCTCAAGACAAACAATTCGACTCTTGTAAAAATGACTGAGATAATTTATAAGAGCTGAAGAAGTTCTTCTTGTCTCTGAGTTGCTTGTGGATGTTGAGCTTGAATAACCACTTTGACCAGGACAAAGCTCAGAACATATATAGAATAATTATATCGTGTACTTTACGACTCAAGATTGACAAGACTATCAAGATGTGTTTCTCCGGATTCTCCTAGAACTTGTCTGTGGGGTTTTAGAATCGATAAGACTATACGGCCATGTTGTCTCATCCGGAGGTGCAATGGTTGAGTAGGGCAGCGATAATCCGGAGCCCCGGAGATGCTTAATACAGATTCCTGTAAACGAGAGTTTGTTAATCCGATAAGAACTGGGCTGATGACGGAGGCTAAGAGCGGGCCGTTTTGCTGCAATGTCACAGAGCCTCAGTGGTTGATAAGTTGATAACGTCGAGGCCTCCAAACGTGGTAACGATCATTCACTGCGGATACTTTCTTTGGATATATGTCCAGCAGTTATGAGAGAGTGTTCGTGAGTCCCTCTGAAGCTTTATGAGACCAGCCTATGAGCCCCTGGCAGCTCCTGGACGGCTTTTAACAGTCAATGCTCAATCAGCCAAGCGAGAATGGACAGCCAATTGTTCGAACTTGATTTACCCAGCAGAGATAAGACCGGGCGGGTGGTATTTGACATGTGCTTTTTTTTATTAGGATCCCGCGCATGTCTCAAAGAAGTGCAAATCAGCAGAGCGAGACGCATCCTTGCGTAGACATGGCAAGTCTGCAAGATAAGGCCTGCAGCATCCCCAGGTGTTTAGACGACCATGTACCGAAGCTACTAACCTGGCCAGCACCTAGCTGCAAGCCAAGCAGCTCACCTCTGATAAGCTGTACGTCCGTGGTCAAATATCCAACATGCCATTGGCTGGGGTTGCAACGGCTGCAGGACGGGCGATCAGCAAGAGCCGCGATAAGGGGCGACAAGGCTTTGCGATCCCCTAGTCGCTGTAGAGTGGCTTGTCCAGGGGCAGGCCAGTTGGGAGAGATAAGGCTTGTGGTGGTTGTTTTGGGCGTTGAAATGTGAATCTCCGCGGAGCAAAGAGCGGCGGGGTAAGGCAATATATATAATGCAGCGTCCGCGATAAAGGGAGACAAGCCCCTGGGGAGAACGGAGATAAGCAGCGATTTGAAAGAGCGTTTCCTAGCCCAAAAGCCAGGATTGAGCCATATACGGCAAGGCGCTAGGGAATTGTCCTATCTCGTCGCGGGCGTTAGGATGTGGTGGTGTCGTGTCAAGGATTGGGGTGCTCCAGGTGGTCGGGACTGTATCGCATCTGGGTCGGCATTTAAAAGGTTTGTGAATGGCGCGGAAGATTCGTTTTGTTCTAAAATAGACGGATTGTGTCTTCTGCCGCAAAGATTCTACCTTTAAGAGCGTTGTTGCTGTCATGGAGAAAGAATCGTTGATTCGCAACTGTGCTTCTCAGTGAACAAGTCGCCAATACGGAGTACATCATGGAAGTTGAGCACTTCCTTCTGCACCCATTAGTTGGTTCTCCAAGATTCGATGGAATGCTCGTCGCAGCATAAAAAGGTTTCATCACGCTTGTAATGGTAAGGTTGTTGCTAATGCCTTCAATAACTCGACGACTAGCGAAAGCCAAACAGCCACAGGGCGTTCTGCGGGACGACTCATAATTACCATAAGCTGACGTTGCAAATTATCCAAGCCGTCCGCTTGGACGTGTCCTTCTGCATTGTCGAACTTTTTTCTTCTAGAAGCATTATTATACTGAGTTCCGAAGCCAAAGTTAGTACCTACTTCAGGTTACTTACCTTTTCTGCTGCCAATAGCCATGATGTCGTAAGTGGAACTGGTCAACTAAGCCAGGCGCCGAAATCGGCAGAAGGAATGCAGCTAGAAGAGCCCTACAGATGTTTGCGAATTAACGTTGACAGATTGATGTTTGTCGCTACGCATAAAAAATGCAGTTCATGGCAATTGTCGTTGCAACCTTGAAACAAGTCACCATCATCGTTTCAACATCAATTTTCGGAACTTGGCTCCCAATAATTAAAGTCTTGAACCTGAGAAGCTTTACTTGGAGAGATTCATGCATTCTGACAACATCACGGCGCTAAGCCCTATGCAGTAAGAGGGGCACGCTGTACACTGAATTCTGAACTCTAACTGGAGGACAGAAGGGTCTGATTTTTTTTTTTGCGCAAAACATTTTTCTTCAAGATGCCCCTCCATGGTCACTAGGAGATTTGTTTTCTCTGGTGGGGGAGCGTTTTACTTGTGATTGTTGCTCTTCTTTCTCCTTCAATTTCTCAAAGCTTCTGCTCAGAGTCGAATCCAACCTGTTTTCCACAAGGTATGTGACCTTTTCTGGCATGTCTTAGTCGTCTCATCACGTGCCCCAAGTCCCGAGTCCCTCTGACGGCATCATGTTTCCTTCCCCTCATAAGGGCTGTAGGTAGTACGGCTCATGGCCAGTCTAGTGTGGGGTTGCTCTCGGTGTGCCTTCACCTTGAGGCTAGACTTTGTATCATATGAGACGACACAAGAGATATCAATCATACTGCAAAAAAAGAAATACATGTAGCTGACTATGAGATCTCAGATAACCACCTGCTTTCGCAGTCTGAGACTGAGAACTTTTGCAATGGCTTCCTCAACCATCCCCAAGACCTGCAAGGTCATCACTGCTGAGACCATCGCCAAGGGCTTCCTCGGTGAGGTCAAGGACACACTGGCCAAGATCCAAGGCTCCAACCCCTGCAAGCCTACACTGGCTGCTTTCCTCGCCAATGACGATCCCGCTGCTGTCAAGTACGCTGAGTGGTCCAAGAAGACATGTGAAGAGAAGTGAGATATTCCTCTATCAGCTCGGCTTGTTATATCGCCCTGTCTATCGGGTGATGCTTGCCCCTTGGCCTGGCGCTAATCTGTAGCATAGCGGCTTCAACTTTGACCTCCGAACCGTGGACAAGGAGATCCTCGAGGAGGAGATCATGAAGGCCAACGAGGACGAGGATGTTGATGGCATGATCGTGTACTACCCCATCTTCCCTAACAATCCCTCCCACGACAAGTACATCCAGGAGTCGGTTGATCTCGGCAAGGACGTCGAGGGTCTTAAGCATCAACACATCCACAACATGTACCACAACATTCGCTTCATTGACCCTCCCGAGAACCTCAAAAAGTCCATCCTTCCTTGTACCCCTCTCGCTGTGGTCAAGATCCTCGAGTATCTGCAGATCTACAACCCCATTCTGGCATCCGGCAACCGACTCTTCGGCAAGACCATCACTGTCATCAACCGATCCGAGGTCAACGGCCGACCTCTCGCTGCCCTCCTCGCTAACGATGGTGCCACCGTCTACTCCGTAGATGTCACCGGTGTCCAGATCTTCACCCGAGGAGAGGGTATCAAGAAGGCCCGCCACCAGGTTGCAGACAAGGAGGGCTGGAAGCTCGAGGACTGCCTGCCTCTCAGCGACGTTGTCATTGGAGGTGTCCCCGTCGAGTCTTTCAAGGTCCCCACCGAACTCATCCGTGACGGTGCTGTCTGCATCAACTTCTCCTCGTACAGGAACTTTGACGGCCCCGCCATCAAGGAGAAGGCTTCTATCTACGTGCCATCCGTCGGCAAGGTGACCATTGCCATCCTGTTGAGGAACTTGGTCGTAAGTTACCTCCCAGCCATATACCATAGGTTGTGATACTGACTTATCTAGCGCCTCATTGCCAACCGACCTTCCAAGGATCAGTCGCAGAAGAGTGTCGACGCCCGGGCTGAGGCTTTCGCCGACGACTAAAAGGCTTGTTCCACACACTGAGAATGGGGAAAAAGGAAAGCCGGGAGACGGATGTCGCGATTGATTTGGAATAGACATGGAAAACGAAACGTTATGGGGATCAATGCTTTGACATGAAAACAAGGAAAATGCATATTTATTAGGAGTTGCTATAGATGGGATATATCAAAAAAACTGGAACAAAGGGTATGATTGAAGGGCAAACATCTTGGTTACCGCATTTTTCGTGACATAGACGTGTGCCCCCTGGGCTGTGGAATATTGGAAGAGCGCAGCTGATGGCTTGGCAGCTGAGTTTTGTGTCTAATTTTGGGGACAGCTGGTTAATGCGAAGCCTACTTTTCGTGATAGACTTGTTGAGGCGTCTTTTATTGATTGCGGTCTGGCTGTGGTAGACGCCATGATGAAATGGCTGACAAATGGCTATTTTCGAGATCGTGTGATGCGTTACCACATTTATACAGCAGACTTTCAGCTCTTGTTTGTTTTGATGATTGCATTGCAGAGAATATTGAGTTATCGTATCTCATTTCGTGGATCTAGGTTATGATGAAACAAGGTGGCCTAATACCTGGGGTAGAGAAGTTTAATTAAGCTGAGATAGCCATCCAGATAAACATTCTAGAAATTTTCCTAAAGAGGCATATCCCGGCATAGCAGTGGGTTGAGTTGGCGCCCCTTTCTCCATTGAGTCCTTGCGTTCCTTGGTCGGTAATCCTGGTCTATAACAATAACGAATGGAAATTGCTTGGTGCAACATGTCGATCAGCTCAATCTATCCATATCCATAGTACCGGAGTACGCAACCTAATTGGTGGGCATTTGCGCTTTGGTTAATGTGCTAATTATTGCAGGTATGCATTCTCGTATCCCTTTCTTTCAGGAGGGGAGAGAGTAGCATGTCGTGCAGCGTGCTTATGTGTTGTGTATGGTAGGTTCTCCCTGTGAATCTCTGTACGATTATTAAGTCTCTATGTCGTTCGTCGCCAGCGTTGTTTATTACGCGCGGCGTCATGTGTGCACCGTTGTTTCATTCTTTGGTCAACTAGCAGCTTGATCAGCGCCAATCAAAAGCTTAGAACGATATCAAAGAAAAGCCAAGTGCCGCCAAACGGGCCCCCCATGTTTCCCGTTTTGCGTAACGGCCCAGCCAATTCTTCAGTGGTTTCTTGCCTCTAAATCTGGCGCCGACGCCACAGACCAAGGCATTGATTGGATTGTTGATCGTTATTGGGAATGGAAACTCAAACGTGTGCAATTGAGTTCCTTAGAGTAAGCTATTTGCGTACCTAGGTAGGTAGGTATGGATCTAATGGGTTCTTCCCTTAATTGTACGCAGATTCGTAAACATTGTCCTAGCCATTATATATATCCACTCTACGGATATGTTTATGGGGGTTTTCGGACTGTCTAACTGTTCATAGTCAGTGGAGAGTAGCTTGCATAGAGGGTCTAACTTAGAGGGTCCATGAAGTTGTCTGCAGGTCCAGGACCAGGTCCAGGCCGCCAATTAAACCGGTACGTACACAAGTTTTAGCTCGTCCCGTCCCCAAAGGTCATCTATCGCCGTCACTTCCAATTGCTGCGTTTGCTTTTCCTTGATGCTTTTGACTCTTTGCACTCTCCCCTCAGTTCACGGTGGTTTTCAGGACATGCCTAATTAGGGTTCTGGCTGACTGCGCCTTTTGCGAACAGAACCTTCCCTTTGTTCTCAACTTCCTGGTTACCTGCTGAAACTACCTACCTACCTAATTTCTACTCTAATCGACGCCTCGTCCATCCATTCGCTCCTTACTCGACTACTTTCCTTTCTTTGTTCCGATCGGCATCCCGATTTCCATCACCCGCTTCTTGTTTTTTTGCGCTACGTTACCGCTTTCCCACCGACAGAGTCTCACCTTTGAGACATCATCTCTAATATCATCGAATCACGGATCTTGTGCGCCCTTGAATAAACAAGAAACACAACAAGCCTCCTACAACCCGACGCCGACTCGCGTGCGCAACCGAGTTGAGACCGATACCGTGTTCTAAAAACCTGCCCAGCAGCTTCTTAGGCGCGCTACGAAACAAGACATTACTCTTCCGACTCAGTACTCGACAATCCTAATTCTCGATTCGCTTTCTGTCTCCGGCAGTGCCAGGCATAGAAATAATGGCGGCACATGCAATCCCCAACTACAGCCGCGATGTCCGTCATGGCAAGTCTGGCTCCGGCTCTTCACTCGGCTACGGGCCAGTCCCTGGGTCGCCAACTCTCACGAACCCCGACATGATCTTGCCCGATTACGATTGCGATGTCTCCCTCGATGGTCGCTCACAGTCGCCTCTCAGGATATGGAATAACGCCCCGACTACCGATATGCGCTTCCATCTCCCTTCCTCGCAAAACCAATTCATCGCTGGACCCATCACTCCTTCTACGCCAATCATATATGGAAACGGTACTATGCTCTCGGATATCGGAGAGGTGACAGAAGTCGAGAGTGTGGTGGGAAAAGGGCGGCGCGGCTCGCATTTGTCTGTTTACAGCAATGAGGATCACGTCCTAGGCTCTTCGCCCACCATGGGCGTATCGCGCATCAAATCAAGATCGCAGATCTTGCAGCACGAGAGAAAATCTTCAATCGATTCTAACAGCACGATTACGTCGCGAGGTCGTGCGGCGCCATTCGGTGACTTTGACGACTCCGCCAGTGTCGATGATGTTCACTTCCAGGGCGATGACGAGGAGAGTATGGCTTCATCGTACGTTGAGGGAACAGCTACACAAGAACCTATGCATGTACTCGTACATCGTGCCCAGGAGACTGTAGAACAACGCTATTCGACCAGTTCTCTTGGTGAAAGGGCGGAGCAGATTCTGGCAAACGCCAAGCAAAGATTAACGGTATGGTTCATTCGTTGAAACAAACGTTCAACACTGACAATGTTACAGAAAATGGAGGGGAATCTATCAAGAGCAAGAAGTTCTTTATATACACCAATGTCGGACGGCTCGACTCCGTCTCCCCCAATTGTGCGACCCGCAACATCCTTACGAGAGTCTACTACGTATGACTCGACTCAAGGGCATTCTAGGAAGACCAGCGAAAATAACTTACAAAACGCCTTTCCCAGCCCAGGGTTCCCGCAACGATCAGCTAGTGCTCTCGGGGCAGCCGGAGGCTATCGCCAGCCATTAACCTCATCCCGAAGTGTCGATACTCTAGGAATAAACTACGGTGCCTCATCTTACAGGAGTCCCACAGGCGTTCTTGATGCCACGCTAGAAACTTTGAGCGAAGATGAGGATGGCGCGAACGGGGACAGTCGACGCAGCTCTTATCTCTATAACCAGCTTAGTCCATCATTTGGATCCATGACAGACACGGATATGCCCAGATCTGCATCAGTTGCTCAAGTACGCGATTTGAAGCATCAAATGAAGGATTTGAAGGGAAAGATTTCCAACCTCAAGGAGCAGGCGCGGGCCGACAGCTTGAAACGCCGTAGTCTGCAAAGTCTGAGGACGCCCAGCCCGTTCACCCACGCACGATGGGATCAAGGATATTCAGAGTCTCGAAAATCTCAAGATACTACACCGGAAACCAGTCCCTTCCAACCACCCTGGAAGCAGGAAGAGTCACAAGATAAGGCGAATGGCCAGATTTCGCCTAAGCATGATACAAAGGATACTTCTGAATTGGAACAAACGAAGGTGGCAGATGACGAGCACGTGAATGCTGAGTACGCAGATGCCCCCAGCGGCCCTGAAATGTCGGGTGATGCTATAGTCCACGAACATGTGGCATCTTCTCGACTAGACGCAGAACACGACCTGGGAGACAAACTTGACGCGCAAGAAGACGACGACATGATTGATGACGGCGAAACATGGGAAGGAGACTTGGAGCAAGATGGGGAAGAGGTGAATCAAGTGGAGCAGCAATACAACCTACAAAACGGCGGGCACGCAAACGATATGGATGATGACGATGACGATGAGTTTGTGGACTTCGAGAGCGAAAGCGGCGAGTCATCATATCACGATGCATTCCAAATCCCTGTGTCTCATGAGGATCGCGAGGATGCCTTTGACTACGAGCACTTCTTCTTGCACTCGGCTATGGGATCTATGAGCCAGCGTCGACGGGAGAGTTGGAGTAGTGTGAGCTCAGGTGATTCTGTTGAGACAACCCGTGGTCCAGTTCCTGCTACAGCTACCGATTTCGACTCTGACCACGAACGAAGGCCAAGCGTCGATACTATGTCATCCTTCAACTCGTTTGCTACAGCCACCGAAGGTCGTTCAAGTCGAAGCTCAAATCTCGATGACACTATTGAGACTGTTGTTGACATACCAGACGAATCTGACACGCCTCGAAGTTCAAAGCGCACGACGTTTGGAGGCTTCAAATTCCCTTTGTCGAAGCCCAATGCCAGGAATGGCTCTGTTGATTTACATCAAAACCAACCCCGGCGTGCTACAGTGGTTCATCGACCTGCTAGCAGCGCAGCTACCTACGCACGCCATAGGCCTTCGGTGTCATCGTTCGGATCGACGGGAACAAACCGAAGCTTCCCGCTTGTTGATAAAACAAAGGGGGTTAACGGGATCTTGACGCCTACTAGCAGCACTCCTGGGGCATCGCCCGACTCGGAGCTCAGGCAGATCTCCCAAAGTCTGCTAAATGAAGCAGCGAGCCTGGGTGGCATTGAGAACGGCCACAATAACGCCAATGGTTCCGCTGTGCCGGGACTTGACAAGGAAAGTCAGATCCTGGTGGAGAGACTTGTGGCAAGTCTTGGGAAGTGCGTGCTTGGATTGACCGAATCCTCAAGGGCCGGTTCGGAGGCACGCATGTATCGCCGAAGGATCGATACTGCCCGGCGCATTCTCGAAGGCCTTGAGGATTGAGAAGAGCGTTTAGGACGCTTATAAGTACACGGGGTTCAAGAGTGGTGGTATTTTTCTTGCATGGCGCTCTTCATGAAGGGGATAGGGGATATTATCACATGTGATGATGCTCGTTTGGAGCAAATGGAGTTGAGACCCGTCTTGGATGAGACCAGGTTTGTGTTCGATACCCTTCGAGTCTAGCGATTGCTTCCTTGTCTTTTAAAACCTTATGACCTTTAGAGGACTTTTTTTTTCTCTTTGTATATATTTACGTTAACGACTCGTTATTTGATACACTTACAACCGAAGTACATCCATGTTGGCCATGCTCGCGTGCCATTTTTCAGCTGATGGTCCGTGCTGTGGTCTTTCGCCCTGGTGCCATTTCGCATGTGACAGAGTTGCAGTATTTGGTGTAAATATGAGCTTGAAGATATTCCCAAGTTATCTTTGTGGTCTTTGGGAAAGCTTGAGATCGCGTATATACACATCTTAGGCTGTCATGTATTCTAGTGCTAAACTCTTGGGTGGTATTCGCTGCCGGATGTGAACTGTTGGCCATGCATAATGTTACCTCCTAACAATTAGATAATTTATCAAGCAGACTCTTCACCGCAAGATTTTCCAAACATGATCTGTTCAGCAAATGCCACACAGAAAACGTACTATCTAACGGACTGCTCTACATATATCACGGTTGTGAACACGGGAAACTGCTTACCTGATTAAAGTGCTTGTCTTAGACCGCAACTTCACCCTCAAAACTACCCTGGACGTTCACGCAGGAAAAGCCACGAAATCCAAACATTCTTCCCCCCCCCCCACCAACATCGGCATCAATCTCAAACCCTACATCGACGAAACATCAACAATCGACCATCGCCGAAATGCCCTCAATGGAACCTCCGTCACTGGCAACGCATCTGATCTCAGCGCTGCTACCTCCGCAGATCGCCGAGTCCATCCAAAAACACATCCTACATCCACGCTCACCCGTCCAAATCGTCGCGCACAACGTCCTCACCCAGGCGCAGAACCTCCTCGACACAGCCGCGCCTCTTCTCGAGCCTTTGTTCGACCGCGTCATGATCCTCCTTGCAGAAAACCAGGGCCTTGTCGGTGTCGTCGCGTCGCTGGCCGTCCTCGCCACTGTTGTCATTATCCTCAACTGGATCCGTCGTCTGCTTATGTGGTGGACGCGCATGGCGATGCGCATCGTGTTCTGGGCTTTCCTCGCTGCACTCGGCGCTTGGATCTGGGAGCGCGGTGTATTTGAGAGTGCAAGGGATATGGCTGTCATAAGCGGCAAGATCCTGGGCTATGGTGCTGCTATCAAGGATGTCTGGCTGCAGGAGTATGACCGCTACGAGGCGCAACAGGCCATGGGTGGAACAAGAGATACAGCTTCCGGACGACGATCAAGGTGATGACTTGTCTTTCAGAGTCAATCCTCGCGGACTCTAGTTGTGCAGCAACCCTGGCCAAGCATAGGCATTGGGGTTGTTGTCTTTTGAATTCCTGTTGCTGGTTCATCCCCACCCCCCGACGAGGCCAGTCATACCATCAGCTTCCCTCAGACAACACATACTTATGGATTCCAAACAACACGCTCGAACATGTTTTCTATCACTTAATCGACACTCAAAACACACGGAGTTGGACACTTGATGCAGTCAACAGTCCGCTTTTAAAGCGGTTAATACTCCATCAATTGCATATATCATTGAGCTGCTCTCTCTCGCCTATCCCTAACCCCCCCTCCCAGAGGACATACGGCTTTTCTCATGTACCCCTATTAACACATAACAATACCAAGATGGCGACGACAATCTCATATATGATTGATGTCGTATCGAAGCCCCTCGACTGCCAGATGGGACAAACCGACATGGCTCTGGATCAGATAAATACTGGAATACGCTTCTCCATATCCTAAAGCAACAAAGTCATATTTCACCCGGGTTTTACGAAGACAACAGCACTTGGGAATCTGAATACAGATGGCAGAATGGGCCTTACATGAATCCATTAAGACAGTACCGAATACCTGGGCCTATTGCACAAGATGAAGGACCTGCTTCAGAACCACGAAGCTGAGAAGAAGATGACAAGGGCTGGCTACTGATCTACACCTATTGCTGATAAGGAAGTGCTCGGCGACATTGCGGGGAAAGGATTTGCTATCAAGCAGTTGGCTATGATTGGACGACACCTGGGCTTGGATGAGACTTTGTCGGGTGATTTACTGGAGCTTTGGGAATTGCTGGGTACCGGCAAATGCTATGACTTGGGACTTCAAGGGTCCAGAGCAGGATCTGGAAAAGCTCATCTGGCATGAACCTCTGTCCTTGCCTCGTCTGGCTGATCATTCTCGAAACTGTAAACCCACAAGAGGAACCGGAATAAGTTAGGCTCAGGGTCGACGGGTAATTGTCATATATCCAATAGTTAGGATCATTATCACGAAAGAGGTGGAAGACGGACAGTCTAGGGAGGTGAGCTGAGAGAACGGCAAACAGTGTCCAAGCTCAGTTCAGTCTCAGAACGTGAGAAGCAAACAGTAACGCCAGCGCTATGCAATACAAGTATCGAGATACCACAAATTCCCTTTTCCTGACATTTCCCCATTACTATCATTTCCACACTAATCGTCATGCTCTTCGTATTCCTCGTCATGTGGCTCTTTAGGATCTTGGGCCTCGTGGAACTGTATGCAGTCGTCAATGTAGCTCAGGATAGCACCGACGCTGTCCTCGTTGGTTACGTCCAGCTTGAGATAATTGATCATGCTAAAGCTCTCGATCAAACCAGCCACAGCACGGTTAAGTCGTCGGAAACTAGCACCCTTCATTACCTGTTCCTTTTCATCGGGAGCCTTCGATTCGTCGTCGTCGGCCTCGGGACCCTCTGTAATGCGACGCGCGCGCTCGATAGGGTCATCGTCAAGCAGACCTACATCGGGGGTAAGGAAGCGCTTGAGGTCCTTCTTCTTGACCTGGCCCTTGACAAGATCCATCTTGGAGAGAATGTTGATGTGCGGCACCTCAAGCATGAGCATAGCACTCATAGCACTGAGAGTACCCGAGAAGAACTTGGCGCGATCAACGACGAACGTGGCTTCGAGGAGATAGACAGCGGCCATGCGGATATCGAGAGAACCTGGCTGGGAGAGGAACTTGACCAGGGCTGGTAGAATGGGGACGTGCGTGTACAGCTCTATCTGGCCAGGCATGTCGAAAATGATGAGATAGTCCTCGGTTAAACCATCCAGAGCTTCTGTCAACCAGTCGAGGTTTTCCATAAGAAACTCAAAGCAATAAATAAGGCCACCATTGGGGCCGAGGCCAACCTCTTCCATGGCATCTTTGAGAGAGATAAGTTCCTTGATATCGAGGTCGGGCTGGTGCTCAAAGGTTTCAGCGGCAGGGTCGAGGTTGATGTAAAAGGCGGATCGGCGGTTGAGGTTGAGATGTGTGATAAGGGCGGCGCAAAAGGTAGACTAGACGCGACGCGAAGTTGAGTTAGTTGAGGCGCATTGATTAATGACAGGGTCAATATTGAAGCACGCAATTCGAGGCAGCATGATGGGAGCGAGGATGTGCAAATGGGCGGTAACTCAACAAAATAAGCGAAATGCAAATGTAGGCTTGTATGAGTCAAGAGGAAATGACAAGCTCACGTACCTTGCCCGCGCCCGCAGGGCCCATTATCATAGCACCGAACTTGCTCATTTTGAAGATATAGATATGGCGATGATGTAGTTGGTGTTTTGTTTCGTCAGGTTGACAAGGGACAAAAGATTTCCGATTAGGTAGCTCACAGGGTTCGAAGTGCGAAGCTAAGTTCCTGTAGAGTTTCTAAGCAGCCCCACTTTAGAGGGGCTGATCTAGCAAAAGAAAAAAGAACAATAGGGAATGATGTGCTTGTGCACTATCAAAGGAGCCAATATTCAACACCAACCACGACTATAGCTGGACTGATTTCTCGATGAGGGATGGTTGACGTCTCGCTCAAAGGAGCGAAAGGTCAATATGTTCTGGAATGGTGGGGTAAAAGTTCGGATGCTTCTTTTTTTTTTCTTCCACCGCTTTTGCCCCTCCTTCTCTCGTGCCGAAAAAAAAAGTATGAAAAAAGAAGGGTTGCTTCTCAGCCTTTTCTTTGAGCCTCTACTCCATGGAATGTGTCTATTTGCCCCGCCATGTTGTGCTAGTTTATCATGCCTACAACAGACTCGTGTCATCATGATGGCTTTAGTAACCTTCACCCACTCAATTGTCTTCTCCGGACATCGGTGCACGTGTCTGGCAATCACAGGGAATTGGTCAAGGATTATTGCAGGAAGGATCTAGGCTGATAGGTTCGGCAACTAATGGTCCATTGTTCCTTCGACCGGATATCCTAACTTAGAGGAGGGGAAAGCGGGGGGAGACGAGTACGAGTAAAGACCGGCAACAAGATTGGCAAGTCTGTAGCCTGAACTGCAACTGCCCTGACCCAACCTGGCTGCATAGTAAGATGTATCATGTCGAGGTGTTCTTGACGGCGGGTGCGATGGCGCAATACTGCCGCAAACTTCGGCTTCCGAACAACGTACCTTTTCTCACCTTCCAAGTGTCATTTTACCCCTCCATCGCCATGGACAGCGGCTGCCGAAAGCCTACCATTTCCCAGGCCACGATAGGGTGTGTACCTGACATTGACGCTAGTCTCTCATACTAAGCTCAGGTACTCCCTTATGATTAGGGGCCCTGTAGATCCAAGACTGCTACGCCCGACGGCCGTTCAACAAAAAAAAAGGATTGGCAGTTTTCTTTTTTGTCGCTCCCCACCTTTTTCGAGTTCGGGGCCAAAGAGGTCATTCAATTGTATTGTAGCGCTGAGGATTGAATCAAAAGGTACATTGAGGCAACTGTCACGCAGGTGGTAAACCGAGTCATTACCCAAGTCTTGAGTAAGGCTTTATTTATCCTAGCGATATAAAAGGACAGCAAGATAAATAGAAAGAGAAGGAAAAAAAAAAAACTTGCCGAGCTAGCTATCTCTCCGACCTCCCGTCAGTAAAATTCCCACCCCCACTTCGCTCATAATAAGCCTGCAACAACGTATTCGCACATCCCCCTCCTTCCCGCCTTTTTCTTTAAGGTACTACTTCCCGCTCGATTCTTCTTCTACTTTTTCCCTCTCTTCATCCTCTTTTATTTCCTCTCTCCTTCGGTGTCTACTATTCTGTGGTATGCTTTCGCCCTGGTTCTGAATTGCTCTCATTGTCAATTTGTCTAACATTAAGCTTCTTCAGTGACTCCATCTCCCTCGTCACCACCAAACAGACTTCCCCGTGTCTGCCCATCATTAACCGTCACCTCTCCTCTCACATCCTCTTCTCACCTCAACCCTCGCAATGTCTGCTGCCAACGGTACCAACGGCGTCCACGCCGATCCTTCCTCATGGAAGCACTACAATGAGGGTTCTTTCCTCTTCACTGTACGTTATATCTTGGTTCCTTCGCTCATGAGCCAACTCGCCGCATCCTTCTCGGATTCGTCAAGATGGTTTTGCCGCAAGGTTCCCATAATCCCTCAAATCAGCCGCTGACAATCAATTAGTCCGAGTCCGTCGGTGAGGGTCACCCCGACAAGATCGCTGATCAGGTTTCCGACGCTATCCTCGATGCCTGCCTCCGGGAGGATCCCCTTTCCAAGGTTGCTTGTGAGACTGCCACCAAGACCGGTATGATCATGGTCTTCGGTGAGATCACCACCCAGGCCAGGCTCGACTACCAGAAGGTTGTCCGTGACGCCATCAAGGACATCGGTTACGATGACTCCGCCAAGGGCTTTGACTACAAGACCTGCAACTTGCTCGTCGCCATTGAGCAGCAGTCCCCTGATATCGCCCAGGGTCTTCACTACGAGAAGGCTCTTGAGCAGCTTGGTGCCGGTGACCAGGGTATCATGTTCGGTTATGCCACTGACGAGACCCCTGAGCTCTTCCCCCTCACTCTCCTCTTCGCCCATCAGCTCAACGCTGCCATGTCCGCTGCCCGCCGCGACGGTTCTCTCCCCTGGCTCCGACCCGATACCAAGACCCAGGTCACCATCGAGTACAAGCACGACAACGGTGCCGTTGTCCCTCAGCGTGTCCACACTGTCGTTGTCTCTGCTCAGCACTCTCCTGATATCTCCACCGAGGAGCTCCGAAAGGAGATCAAGGAGAAGATCATCAAGAAGGTCATCCCCGACAAGTACCTCAGCGACGACACCATCTACCACGTAAGTTCAAAGTCTTTCCATGCTTTAAGCAACTCGATGTCTAACCTCATCATCAGATTCAACCCTCTGGTCTCTTCATCATTGGTGGTCCCCAGGGTGATGCTGGTCTGACTGGCCGAAAGATCATCGTCGATACCTACGGTGGCTGGGGTGCCCACGGTGGTGGTGCTTTCTCCGGAAAGGATTTCTCCAAGGTCGATCGTTCCGCTGCCTACGTCGGTCGATGGATCGCCAAGTCCCTGGTTGCTGCCGGCCTTTGCCGACGTGCCCTTGTCCAGCTCTCTTACGCCATTGGTGTCGCCGAGCCCCTCTCCATCTACGTCGACTCTTACGGCACCTCTGAGAAGAACTCCGAGGAGCTCGTCGAGATCATCCGCAACAACTTCGATCTTCGACCTGGTGTCATTGTTCGTGAGCTCAGCCTGGACCACCCCATCTACCTCCAGACTGCCAAGAACGGTCACTTCGGTACCAACCAGAGCTTCACCTGGGAGCAGCCCAAGCAGCTCAAGTTTTAAATCGACTCATGACGTTTTGTCAAGTCACCAAAAGAGTATTCAACAGCTCTCTGCATGCATCAAAACAGATGCTTAATTAGTCCATTGGATTTAGCAACTATAGGCGGCGTACGGTTCTCAACGAAACCTGTGTATCTCCCACCGGAAGGGAGGACGGTCGGTTTCCGGCTTTTTTTTGTTTATGATTTCTACCAAAAACCATTTTTGGTTCCACGAATGTGGAGATTCTTTCGCGATATACCAGGCACGGAGTGGGCGTCTTTCAACAAAGACATATTAGGGCAAACCTGCATTTGTGAGGCGAAGCAAAAAAAGTCAAAGAGACTTGCATTATAACGATACCACGACAAAGGGAATGACAAAAAGACGACGCATCCATGTGAACGCGGCGTTTTGACGAGGAAACAAAAGAATTTCAACATCTTTTTCTTTCCCGGATCTCTAGCCGAGCTGATGCAGTAAAGGTTGGATGGATCGCCGACTAAAGAGTCGATCTTGGAGATAGAAGGATCTGGAGGGATGATAATAGATATGCCCTATCGCTGCGATTGCAGACGGCAGCTAGAACCAAGAAAGAAACCATTTCAAGGGAATCATGACGAACCTCCTCTATTTGTGAAGTTGAGATATTTGGACCATTTGAACCTTTGGAACCAGATTCCGATGTCGGATGGTGTCATGATAGCCTTGGCCGCAAACGGAAAGCTGAAACTCTCATGCTCACGTCCACTAACTTGGTCATAGTGCTGGCGGCAATACCACAGCTGGCCCGTGTCTCATCCCTCTCATCATGACACCCATTTACCATGGACGGTTACCGTAGCAAACTGACCACTCCTCGAAGATTTTAGTATGTAGAACTCTCATAGGCCTGAACTGGACGTGATGATCATGAATTGTAGAAAGTCTTACTAAACTATGGAAATAAATGCTGTGAATGATGACTTTTGGTTCAAATTGAAAAGCGACTGCAATCGATGTCATTCTTATATCAGGAATAGTATCTCTGTTGATCCATGGACGGTCTAGACTAGATGTTTGATTTGTGTAACAAGCGGGCTTGCGTCAATGGTCATGGTTGGGTAAAGCGTAGTAAAGCAGGCTAGATCCCCAGATAGGATGGTGATGTGCCTATCATTCCCAGCCAAGATGGACGCATGTGGATGGCAATAGCAGAGGAGGAGCTGAACGATACGCAAGTGCGGATCTGGGTACTGGGATGGTCATATTCCGAGTAGTCATTGCTATTACGTCTGGTCGTCAAGATATTACCTGAATCTGCCAAATGTATGGAGCCTGTATATCTCAAGGGAGTCGGTGAGCTCCTTGCATTGAGGCAGAAAGATATGACTCTCGAACACAGGGCTCTTGAAGCAAAGTCATGCGGGCCGCACCCCAACGTGGCTTGTAGTGGCACCCAGGAAGTGACTCTTGGGTGAAAGTGAACTCATACAAGGTTACCACCATCCCCAACACACTGCAATTGTTCCACCCAGAGCAACAAATAAGCAGGGGTGGAAAGCTAATTATATTCTTCTTGATTATGTCCGGCTTGATGTGCCACAACATGGACTGATCAAAGATCAACGTCCCGTTCCGGGAGGCTGTGGCTAGGTCCAGAATTTCTCAAACTTGTCTTAAAAACGTTCGACTTTTCTCGAAACAACTAGGCGATATCTCCATTCCGATGGCCTTTTATTAGTGAGACTGAACGTTTGACTATAAACAATCAAGCAGCCGGGATTTGAAACAAGGAACGAGAAAGTTGTGTCTAAAAACCTTGGCTTCGGCAAAGCTTAAGGGACGTTAGGGGCCGTATGTGATCAGTTTCGACTCCTCCGTAAACGCGAACCGCGAATTCCGCATGGAGGGTGCGAAGTCAGGTCCTCATCTTGGAAAAGATGTCCAGTGAAGCCGGCATAGTTCTAGGCATCTGCATCTGCCGTGGACGTTTGAGTGCGAAGCCGTAGAAGCCAAAGCATGTACATAAGGATACCTGCCTCATCGTAGGTAACTGTCTCACGTGGCGTGGAGAATCCCAAATTCTCCCAGAACAGGTGGCAATAGGTACCACAATGGCCTGTTAATGAGGAGTACCCCTGATTTACCGGATATGGCATCATCTCTCAGGAGTCTTGGACCAAAATTGAGTGTGGCAGTTAGGCGTATCAAGAGAACTCGCGCATATGTTAGTGGCTTAACAAAAAACATGGAGATAATTCATGCTCTAAGCAGGAAAAAGCACGGACAAACGGGTATTGAGCGACGATGTAAGGGTTAAAAGAGTGCCTTTGACCAAGGTCTTGGTGTGAGACATGATGCCTTCCTCCTTGGATGGCGGGTTACTTGCGAGAAGGACGCGTTCGTTGGTGGATGGTATTGATCGAAGGCGAGATCTGTAGATGATACACTTGTGACCTTCTGCTATGGGGTTTTCACAACATAAAGGACCCTAATACACGCTCTGTGTACTATCCAAGCACACTTGAGATGGTGCAATGTGCTTGGCATCGGCCAGTTCGCTCCGCAAGTTTCGACAGTTCAGGTACACGAACGCAAAATCACGATGGGGAACGTGAATAGACATGAAGTGGAAACAAACCCTGCGGCCAGGGAGGCTGCATCCGAAACCCTGGTACTCTGTGCGGTGCATGCACACATGACATATGCATGGTATTGATGCTCGTCGGGTAACGGTCTCCCTTTTCATGTATATGAGTGGACAGTTTCGAAGAAGGACTCAACAGAGTAAGCAGCCTTAGTAGGTCAATGAGAGGGTACTCTGGCATCAATAGGACAGCTCCCGAGTCATGGGAATACATTGATGGGCTTTGCACATGTGATGCGACTTGGGCTGCTTGATATTCCATGCTGGCCGCCATAAACTCCTATGCCAGAGCGTGTGATCCACGAGCCACATTTGAGGCTAGGAAGAATACCACGCTTATGTGAAGAACAAGTCCGTCTCTATTGTGAGACATGTTCAGGAGCTTCATGATGTTGTTTGTTGAATGGCTCCAGATTGTCGTTTCACAAGCTCCGATATGCAGTTGAGCAAGTTGTTGAACGCCTCTCGCCGAGTTGCGAAAGCTTTTTCAAACAGCTTCTCAAGGGGGGGCGTGTGCTCTCCATCGTTCCGAAAGGTATGATGAAACACGGGAACATCCAACCGGCTGTAGGCATTGTTCTTTGGCCGATGCTATACCAACAGGAGCGGAAGTCATGGAAGACCGAGCTGCGAATTATCCTCAAGGTGCATGCAGATCTTTGTTTGCTTGATACAAGATAGAGGTAAATAGGGTTAGGTACTTAAGGGCGGATGATCAGCCAACGTTGTCGGCACTTGCTGACGAAAGGCTATGGTAAAATGTTCAAGCTGGCCTCAGACTGGGCGTATCAGGAGTGGGCTGAATACCCGGATGATACCCTCCTGAGCTTTCAGGTTCAAGAATGTGAATAGGTGAAACGGTCTCTTTTCCTCCGTTTGACCATTCCACATGTAGGCACTGTATGCACCGCACAATAGGGTTACCCACAACGACAATAGCTAACTGTGGGCATTAACGGAGGTGTAGGCAGGAGGCTTGAAGCTCTAGCATGTCCCAGTGATCTTGCGTGTCAAGTCCCAGCAGGCCGGATGAGAGGAGGATCGTCCCGGCACGCCATTATAGCGTAGTCAGTCTGCTGGAATCAATAGTATGGGCGCTGAAGGTTAACGAAGCACAGGAAAGCGGGAATGGGGGCGAGGGGGGCCCAAGCTTGAATAGATAGCAGCACCGAGCAGACGGTTTGGCAGTCAACACGGGCGGGAGGTGGTCTCGCTTCACCTAGCTTGGTTCTGCAGGAGGAGCGGACGCAGGATGTGACGCCGCGGACCTGGTGGGCGTTGGTGATGATAGCATGGGTATTGCCTTGGTGTTGGGAGATTCAACGGACAGGGCTGTTCGGCGAATTGTAGAAAGTGTGTGTGGACGACACAATTGTTTGTTGATATGGAGACGGATAGATGGTGTGGTCAAGTTGAGGCGGGTTTGAGATGAGGTGACTGCGAGTGTCCGAGAAGCATCCCTGCCGTGATGCATGATGGCGACCCGTGGCCGTTTATGGTCATGCATAGGTATCCGTTAGCCCAACAAGGGAAGCAAGGAGGGGAGGCTCATAAAGAATAGGTACAAGGTGATTCTCTATTGTCGATTGTGAGGTACAGTGTGTGTTGGCTGAGTTGATGTTGTCAGGGAGAGAAAAGCCCAGTGGTGAGTGGTGGGTCATGGCGGCGGCAGGAGTCCGGAGAAGTGGGGTTGTGTGACGGACGCTAAACCGGAAGTGAGCTTCAATAGAAGTAGCAATAGACGGCAGGTGCGGCAGGTGTCGCCGTGTCGGTGCCTCGATCCAAGCCCAGTCGGTCGGGACTACGGCATTAACAGGGGGGGGCCTAGGGGGGTCTAGAGGGGGCATTCGACAACAATACCAAGCGCGGCCTGGGGACAATAGGAAGCAACAACGCGCCAAGCCACGCCCCCAGCAGCCACTTCAGGCCGTCACGCCTTCCGCTTTTTTCCTTTTCCACCTCCTCCTTCCTCCTCCAGGGCAGCTGCCTAAGCCTTCCCTTCCTTCCGTGACCGCACTCCACCGTCGACGTCGCTGCCGGCTTGGGGCTCAATAAGTGCACTCTCTCTAATACTTAATAGGAAGTGCTTTGCTAAGGCTGGCGGCAATGGCTTTTTCCCTCGACGAAAAATAGCATTGTAAGCAATACTGTGCATTCGCTGGAGAAATGATCATCTTCATCTTTGATATGAAGGTTGTTTATTCGTTGCATTTCCCGCCGTACAGTCGTTGCTGTGGCTGTTGTTGATCTCCGAAACCTTACGACGGTTACAACAGTCACATCACATCACAAAAGAAGCACAGGCACACTGTTTCAAAAGTTCTTTCACATATCATCTATTACAAGGAGAAACTTGCATACATAAGCTACCTAGGCAAACGGGTTGAACAGCTGACAACGTAGAAGCGCCGAAGAATATGCAACCGTCCGCAAGATGAATAGGCAATGGGACCCGCAAACAATCAAACAAGCAAGACATCCATGATGATACTCCGTACACGCACTGAATTACATGCTGGTGCTGGTGCTGGTGCTGGTGGACGCCTACAAATAGCTACTCACTTTGCCCTATCCGGTACTAGATCCCCATCTCATTCCACCGAGATGGTAATGAGTGGTGGTCCTCGCGTTGGTTTCAGCCCTTTTGAGGGTGTATATGTAGGTATGTTTTTGATG
The DNA here is from genome assembly GCA_021020635.1 of Fusarium sp. PT. Taxonomy (NCBI): domain Eukaryota; kingdom Fungi; phylum Ascomycota; class Sordariomycetes; order Hypocreales; family Nectriaceae; genus Fusarium; species Fusarium sp. PT. Next base: position 548,004 of record JAHMRZ010000008.1, on the reverse strand, counting down.
TAACACGATGGGATATACATACGTGCACCAGAATAACCCCGAAATCCAATCCCTCACAAGAGCATATACCCATTCTATACATTATTAATATGCAGTGCAGAATGTATCGCACCCGCCCTGACGGATGTTAGTTTCGGCTGAGGCTGCAGGTGGTGTCTTGATGGCTTTTCTCTCCTCTTGGACACGCCCTACTACCGCACATGCTGAAGGCCGTCTATTGTGCTGCTTGTGATATATCGTGTTATGTTGGTGGCTGCTCCTTGATCCCTACAGTACGTGACTAAAACAACTTCGCAGGAACCGACAAGGCTGCAGGATCCATTCATCCTCCTGGAGCGCACCTATTATTCTGCCCTATTGTAGTCGAGTTGGGAAATGATGGCTTTTTACAAAGTCTCAGTCTCAGTCTCAGTGCCTGTGTCAGTCTCAGACCCAGCCGTGGACTCATGCATGTCATATCATGTCTCGTCTTGTTCTCATTCTCATTCTCACACCCACACCTACACTTACACACGCCCCCTTCTCCCGTGCGGGTAGATGGGGCTTCTTTTTTCTCTTGAATATTGTTTGCTGTTGATTGTGCTGCTGTGTTGTAGAATGTCCATTGCGGCTCCACGTCGAGACAATCAATAAGCTGTTGAATAGAATCTATCCTATTCTCTGCGGGTAGTGCTGTTTGTGTTGTCCAACGCTCCAAACATCAGACCACGCAAATAAACCCCTTTCTTTTCTTGGCCTCCCTCCAGACCAACTATATCTAGATACTCTCCCCATCGTCTACGGAGTACTTGTCCAGCCTTATCTGAATCTGTTAAACCTATCTAGAATATCACTTCATACTCGCGTCACTGCAGCCCTAGCGAGCCAGAGACAACCCTATTCAACGTGGCGCATAGCTCTCGACCACCACATTGCTTTTGGCCTTACCTATCCTAGCGAGGACAATTTCTTGTCTTTCCGTTGGTATTAACGGTTCATCGTTGAGAAACCTTTATATACCACCGTCTTGTCTTGTCTAGGATCATACTCTCCCGTGTCATCAACAAGCTCTTCGTCTTCCTTCAGTCACAACATCTGGTCTATTCTCTTCTTCTTGAGAGAATACACAGACTTAACTGAAGGCACAAACCTCCGTCTTCTTCACCCACTCTTATCATCCAATACACTTTAGCAGAGCCATGGACGCTCCCAGCAGCACTTCTCAATCACAGGACCCTCAAGTCGCCATTCCTAAAGATAACACTCCCCCGCCTGCCTACACTCCACGAAGAGTCCCTGACTTTCCTTCTCTGGCTGCCCGCATGTTCCAAGTACGACAAAGCACACTCGCCAACATGTCTGGTAACATTCAGCAGCCTCAGCACCCACAAGCGGTCCTCGCTTCAATGCTTTCCGGTGATGTCTCTGATGACCAAGACGAGACATCTGAAGGCAGCTCACCCATCTGCTTACGGATCGATACATCCATCAATGTGTCCCAGAGTAACAATATTGTGTGCCTGATAGCTACACCTGCTGAGCAGGCCAATGCTATTGCCAAAGCTGTCGTGCAAGCTCTACACGAGGGAAGCTCAGGGCAGTGCGGGATTCCAATGATTGACGAATCCGGTTGCCCTCGACCCTTGAAGATCGAGGTCGATGCTGGCCTCGTCGTCGAAGGCACAGGAAACGTTATTGGAAGCCGAGATATCATCGGTGAGCTCGCCTCAAGACGTGTTGAATCTTTACTTCGACGATCTCGTGATGAGGATGAAGATGAAGAGGACTTTGCACCAGCAAAGAGACGACGATCAAGTCGATAAACGGATAATGGAATGTACTCCTTAGCTAGCCGCTTCAGTTTACACTGGAGAAGCTGAAGGATGCTTCTACTTGAAAGAGATAAAAGGGAGAAAAACTCGTTGCCATTCCAATGGGCGCGGTGATAGTGTATGCAAGCGTTTCTTGTTACTACTTTATACTTGGACTTCTGCATCGAGAAGTTTGGAATGAGAATATCAGTTTTGGACGGAGAAGATTTTACGGCCTATTAATGATTAAAAGAGGCATGAGGTTTGGAGTTTGTGCTTTCTCAGGCAAATGCGACCCGAGGTGGTGTCATTTATGGAGGGCAGGAAGGCATTAGAACCCTTTTAATGGGAGTTTAGAAATCAAGTATCTCGTCTCAGTTACAGCCGAGCTGATAATGGAAATTCATAACCTTGTTCAATACCTAAGATGCCTCCTGTGCCACCGAATTACTCTTCTCGCCTATCTATTTAACCCGTCACTTCATTCTCTTCACATTCAATCGATTACAATCTCAAAAGCTTATTCGGTTCAGCCACGATAGAGCATCTCCCACAAACCTACACCCAATAGGCAATTCCTTCTCCGGGAACAACGCTCGAAGTTCTTATTCTCTCATTAGTGCACATCTTGATATCTTGCTCAGTGGCGTAATGGCATCTTCCCAACGCCATTCCCGCCGTCATTACGCCTCCAACGAGCGCTATGGCGTCTACGTTTCATTATTGCGCAGATAAGTCGACAATACCCCCTTTTCCGATGGAATGGTAGCTCAATCAATGAGGTGGTTTCCTAAAAAAGGAAAGCGACAGGCGACTATCCTGTTATTTGGTCCCCTTCTCGGCTTCCACCACTGCTATCCCAGTTCTAGGGGTCGGGTCAGCCAAGTCGAGCCGGTTCTATTAGTCTGGGATGGCTGTGTAATGACACCCATTCACTTCCAAGAGGCTGTCAGCTTTCGGGGAATTGCTTCGGACCCAGGGGTAGCTATTGTGTCCTCAATACGCAGCCTTGTTTGCCATCATCAGTTCCCCGATGGAAGTTACCCGCCGGCCAAGTTGGCATGCCAAGAACGAAACCGTTTGGTGGTTGCGCTTACACGAATCCTCATCTTGGCTTCAAGCTTAGAGGAACTTCGAGAAGGTAGCGGGTGCCAACTGAAACAAGCAAAGAAGAAGAAAAGGCTTCCTTTTCTTTTGTGGTACGTTCCAGCGCCTTACGCCTTGGCATTAATGGAGGAAATAGAATGCAAGCAGTAACAACTTGAGTTGTCCTTGATACAGGGAATCAAGCTGTGTCCATACCTCCAGCTACCTAGCTTCCTAGCTTCATATCCACTCTTACCGTCTTTTAATCTGTCCAGCAGCTGGCTCCACTCTAAGAAGTCCAGGGTTCAATTGGTTAACGTAATCAATTCCTTACCCAGTTCAGACAGCTCCAGCTCATTGAGCTTCACTCTCACCGGCTCTTGTCTTCAATTCTCGAATAAAAAATTATACGCGCAAAGAGTTGCCATATACACACTCTTTCTGATACTACCCCGGATTCACCTTGAGTTTAGGTGCTCCTATTTCGTCCTGATGAAAACTCTTCAAAGCTAGGCTCCTTCTGGTTCTCACGGGTGCTCACCCTGTCATCGTGTTTACTTTCACTCCAACCTTCAACATTCGCAAGCCATGGCTCACCTGACTATTCGAAATGTCACCATCAAACCAATTGAGCTCACTGGGATCGAGCGGTTCGAAGTCGACCGTGTCAGAACAAGCAATGTTCTCTCCCACATGTCCAGGAACATAACTGGCTTCATCAGAGTTACGGAGTACGGTAGCCACCAAACCCATGCCAAGGGTGATGCAATTCACCAGGAGACGGTGTCTGTCCAGATCGAACCTTTCAAGACAAAGGACTCCGGACTTCGAGCTGCCGATAAGAATAAGGAGGTTGTTCGCCTTACCTTCAAGTATGAAGGCCACAAATACGAAGTTGATATCCCGAGCCCCTCAAGCAAGTCCTCGGTAATGAAGAACATTGACGGCGGCAAACATGACCTCACTGTTGTGTATACCCCTAACGGTGCTTTTCTCGCCATCTTCTCATCTGCTCGACTCAATCGCTGGATGGAGGAACTTCACAACGACTGGCCACTCACTTTGCTTTCCATACCGGGCACGCACAACTCGCCAACCTGCTTTGCCGCTCTTCCTTCTGTACGATGTCAAGCGGTGGGTATCTTGGAGCAACTTCGCAACGGCGTCCGCTTCTTAGACATTCGGGTCTCCGTGAGCCACAACGATGATAAACTTGCTCTTGTACACAGTGTGTTTCCGATTTCTATGACTGGCACCAAATACTTCAAGGACATGCTCGACGACATCTACAAATTTCTCGATGAAAATACGAGCGAGACCGTCATCATGAGTATCAAGCGCGAGGGAACCGGCAGGGGCAACGACGAGCAGCTTGGGAAGTACCTTAAGCACAGCTATGTTGACAAAAGACGTAGCCGCTGGTGGACCGAGCCCAAGATACCTACTTTGGGTGGTGCTCGTGGTCGCATTATCGTTGTCCGTCGTTTCAACATAAGCGACGAGATGAAGAAATCCTGCTGGGATGGTCGGGGTTGGGGTATTGACGCAGGTGCTTGGCCTGACAACTGCGAAGATGGCGAAGTGCCCGGAGGCTTGATCCGCGTCCAAGACTTCTACACAGTCACCGAGAGCAACAACATCGAGAAGAAGATCGATTACTGTCGCCGCCAGCTCGAACGCGCTGCTGAGCAGACCTTCGCCCTCGCCGGCATGGCGGGCCACAAGGAGGGCGCTTATCTGCCACCCTTTTTTGTCAACTTCTTGACGGCAAGCAACTTCTTCAATGCCACCTGCTGGCCGGAGCGTATTGCTGCCAAGGTCAACCCTTCTGTCATTGAGTACCTCTGCACGTCCCATGGCGAGGATGGCAAGGGCCCTAATAAACTCAAGATCGGTTCAGCAAGTACCGGCGTTGTTGTTACTGACTGGGTGGGACATAAAGATGACTGGGACCTGATCCGGTGCATTGTCGGAATGAATGCTCGATTGCAACACAAGATACAGGCGTAGTACACAGCGGAGGGCTGGTTGAAAATAAATGACGATGGGTTCACGATCTGGGTCTACAGCATGTACAATGAGCTGGTGTCATTTTATACAAGTTGACGATATTCAGGCACGGAAGCTTTCACATGAAAAGCGCAGACATTATAGATAGCGTTGAATTTTTTGGAATTGATATAGATATAATGCAATGCAGATTCTACAGTCATGAATCGTTAAATCTGACGAGCTGGTTAGCTGTGGTTTCTTCCAATCAGTGCAAGAAAAAATAATAAATGGAACCAAATCAGTTCTCCAAGGTGAATTGGGTTGTTCGTCACGATGAACTCGGATAGTGCTAACAATAGCGTTGTCATCATCTGGTAGGGGGGCATGTGTACAAGAAAGAAAAAATGTCTTACCATTTAGGATGAGATGGCACAGCACTTGGCGCATCCAATTAGTTACCTACAGACGGAGTTAGCATCTGGCGTCATTAAGATCAATGACAAAAGTGCAAGATCAAATCTATACGAGTTAGTCATATGGTCTCATCCAAGTAGAGCGGCAGCAGCATACCAATCAATCAGAAGTTGATGTTGTGTTCATGTCCCAAGATCCGAAGATCAAGAGTCAAACAGTGTGAATACAATAGTTTGAAATCTCATCACGAAAGAGATGCATATTGGAAGGGAAATTTCTTTCTTTAGTACCTAGATCCTCAACAGTCAGCCACCGGTTCCTTAACCAGACAATCGACAAGAATCCATTTCCACAAGGGCCACGATCAGGTGACGAAGTATCAACAAGAGGTCCCACTACACACCCACCACAAGGATTTGTACGTCCTTGCTTTTCTAGGGCGGGAGGCAGCAGTACTCGTTTATGTCCGCCCGTTCGTTCAAGACTTCATCATAAAGTGGCTGGGAGGGCTCGAAAGCGTAGGGCAAAGAGCATTACCTATTGACAAACGCGAGTTAGCAACTGTGGCTATAATAGATGGGCAACAAAGCAATGACGTGTTTGATCTCCTGTCAGACAAGGCTGAAACTATAACAACAGTATCCACATAGTGTATTAAGAATGAGGAATCCCTAAGGTGTCGTTTTGATCATCATACGGAGAGGGGTGAAGAAAAATGAAGAAAAAAGTGTACCAACCTTTTTAATTTGTAGCAAAAGGTTGACGCGCTCAGCCAGGAGACGCGCCCATTGTATAGCAGGAAAAACAAAACAAACTAATGACCGGTCAGTACAAGGCTCGCGACAAGGTTGTCCTGCAAGTGCTGAGGTCCAAAGCTTTCTCAGTCGAGATAGTTGAATCACCATGTGCTGGTCTGATTTGGATTGTTCATGTATGGTTGTTCATCATGTGAAGAAAACAATTCGCAGGGAGGAGAGAGTCTTACCTAGAAGGAAGCAAAGGCCATGGTCGTGCAGAATTGACGAAGCATCCGCATCGTGTGCGCGAACCAGACCTTGAAGTGTGAAGAGAGAGAGGTTTGAGCGAAGGAAGAACGAAGTTAAGAAAATTTATGGTTGGTGGTGGATATGATTGCTGACTGTACACATGCGCTAACCTAAATCTGTGCTAGATGGACCCCGCAATCCGCCACCCGACCCCTTCCGTGTGGCGCATTGTGTGGCGAATTATCACCGCCATAAAGGACCCGATACCACCTCAGTTGGATGCGTTGTACTTCAGCTTCCACATCTCACTTTCCAACTCGGAAAACAATACAACTTCACGATGGCGTCCTTACAGGCGCTGTGGGGTCCGGTAGCCCGGCGGCTCTTTCGAGTCGCCGTGGACAAAACCGCAGATGCGGTTCGGACCAAATTCGTCGTCATGACGCGGCCCTTGCAATCCCAACTTACACTCAAAACCGCCAGAGTTGCACGTCAACCAATTCACCCCGTCGCTGCTCTCCGACAGCAGAAGCGCAACCCTAGGTGGTTCTCGAGCTCCGCTGCTCAGAACGTCAACCGAGTTATTAGGAGATTCGCTAGCTCCGAGCCCAAGGCTGCCCGGTTCGATCGATCCAAGTTCTCGGCCTCCAACACTTCACGACATGTTGCGCAGTTTTCTGGCCGAGCTCCTTTCGCCAATGCTCTCCGTCCCAACTTGACCGGTGGTGCATTTCCTCGAAGTGCTGGCGGATACAGCCTCGGAGGTAGTGCTCGGTACTTCTCGCATGGTCCCGCAGCTCCGGCTCAAGTCGTGCAGAACGTCTCCCAAGCCATGAGAGCTTTCTTCCTTTCTGGTCAAAAGCTTCGTTATGATGGTGTTGGACCTCGAGGCGACCGACAGTACCGTGCGGTGTCACCAGTTGAAGATAAGGCGATGCACAAGTTTTCCGCTTTCTCCAACTCTGCTCCCGGCTCTTACGTCGATTTCCACCTCAGCCCTACTGTCACGGCTCTTAGCCCCCTTGCTGCAGCTATCCCCTTTGCCTCCGAGACCTCCGGTTTCAAGGCCGAGGCTGCTGCTGCCGGCGCTTCCCTCAACACCGAGGGTTTCCTTGATGTCCTGTCCTCCGACTTTAGCCGAGCATTACAGGATCTCCAAGTAGTTAACGCCGATCTCCGCAGACTCGCAGTCTTAGGCGACCTTCCGGTTTTTCTAGAGAAGCACAACACCCTTCGAGTACGGTTCCCAGGTGTCGACGCTGAAACCATCGAGCGACTTTGCGATGATATTGGGATTCAGCGCGGTGTGGTGGGCCAAGATCCCGAGTTTGACGACGCAGTTGGTGGATCAGTTGCCCTTAGATTTCCATTTGCTCCAGACAGTGGAAATATGGCTCTCTCACCAAGTGAATCACGACGATCACTAGAGGGTTATGAGACTGAGGAGATTTCGACACTGGGTGAAGACTATTTCGTTCAAGAAGCCTTCTTAGATGAGATGGATGACAACTCGTGGCTGGCTGAGACTGACGGGTATGAGACGATGTCACCCCAAACTAGCTCTGTGGCTGGACGGTCGGAAGACTATGAAGGTCTCGAAGGAATCTACCGATTTCTAGAAGAGTGTGACCAGGCCAAGGGAAGAGTCGGCCGTGTGAATTGATTTTGAGCGAAACGATACCAGAATGCCATATGACAATGATTTGGCATTGAATTTAACGACTGACACTCTCTACACCAAAATGATAGTAGCTAGATTAGTATGAGCCAGTAACTAGCCTTTTGTCAATTGATTTCCTTGAGTATGTATAATAACTGTTGTCTATGGCATCGAATGCATGATTTCGTGATGTATGGAATGCTTGTTCTGGGCCGGTATAATGGTAAGGTGGCATTCATCAGATGCCAATCGAAGAAAGTCTTTTGCATGATAGTTAAATTGTTCTGTCTGGCAGTTGGCTTCTCTGTTGTAACGAGGCATCCTGACGTGGCTCATTTGATGGCGAGACATTTCGGGGCTGCTGAGATTTCGAAGAGGGGTTCTTCTGATCAAGTAGGTTGGTGCGAGTAGATATATCCTGCAGAAACATTGCCATTGAGAACATCTGGGCGCAGCGATGCTGGCATTCGATAGAAGAGGAAGACATTGTGAGTTGATGGTATGTGGGAAATGTTGATGCAAGCGGTAAGTGAGTTGATGAGTTGATGAGTTAATGAAAAGTGGATGGTTACTGATGAGCCTACCCTGTGGCGACTATTTCAGTCACAAATATCACGGGTCGGTCGAGGCAACACCCAGCCCCGAAAAGAATCATGGGATACCATGAAGAAAGGTCAAGTAGCTTATACTGTACTTCGCACTTGGTACAAGTTTATGGACATAACAAGTGTGATATTTCGTCTTTGACAAACAGCAGTGTTGGTAGTTGTTATTGTCGGTGATTTGAGCCCGCAAAATTATTCATCATAATATGTCAAAAATATGATTACACAGAAGCATTCAACACGAGTATGTATGATTTCAGATCAGAGAATCATGAGAAATAATATGGAAAAGGTTCCTATGCTTTTCTGTTCATAACTATTGAATTTGGGTGTCGTTTGAGGCTATAGCTGCTATCGTAGCGATCAAATTCTGGTGCCTTGGAGGGTCTCCTCTCACCGTGCCTGAACCAGAAACCTCATGAAATGAATACCAGAGCAACATCTCTCTGAATTTCACAAATACCATCACTCCATCGCAAAACATGACTGCTACCCATCACGTTGGGCAGCGCGTCTCATACGATGGCGCACTCTGCACAGTGAGGTTCGTCGGCGAAGTCGCAGGCACCTCAGGAACATGGTTGGGCGTAGAATGGGACGACTCAGCCCGAGGCAAACACGACGGATGCCACAAGGGCGTTCGCTACTTCACCTGTAAGACCAAACAATATCCCCTATATTACTTATATGTATATCGCTTGGGCTTGTCAGCTAACTCCCTCAAAGGCAAATCCAAATCCCCCACCGCTGCTTCATTTGTGCGCCCTTCACGTCCAGCTGACCCGCCGCGTCACTTCCTAGCAGCCGTCAACCACAAATATGCATCCGAGTACACGCTGCCAGATGGAAGAAGGGCGGCCGAGGAGATTGTCTTCTTCGGCAAGCGCGCTGAGGAGGTTGGCTTTGAGAAGATCCGCCGCAGGCAGGCCAATATTGGCGAGCTCACTGTGGTGATTCTTGAGGATCTTCAGGTCGACAGCGCAAGGGCAGATGGTGAGGCCGAGGATATCATCGCAAAGACGTGTCCCAAAATCATGCAGCTGGACCTCAGTCGTAACCTGTTTGACCGGCTTGACCCTGTGTTTGACATTTGTCGTGAATTACCACACCTCAAGCATCTCACCCTCAAGTGCGTCCATCCCCCAAAACAGACAAACATTTTGCTAACATGATCACAGTGGCAATCGATTCCAAAATGTCTTGGATAATAAATCAAACGATAGCGTCAAAAAGGTAAAAGAATTGTCGCTGGAGGAAACGATCATGTCATGGGAAGAAGTCTGCCACATCGCAACAAAGTGTCCCTCTCTGGCTGCGCTTGATGCTGGATCAAACCAGTTTTCATCGCTGCCTACCATCGACTACAGCAACCTCTCATCAACTTTGACATCAATCAACCTCGAAATCAACGAATTCACAACATTTGTTGATTTCAGCACTCTCACCGCCCTCACTTCGCTGCGCAACATTCACCTGAAGGGAAACAACATCTCGGCAATGGCCCCAGAAGGCGTGGAAGGGCCAATATTCTCGGAAAACGTGCAATATCTCGATGTTTCGTACAACAACATTCAGTCGTGGACATTTGTTGACCAGCTTCCCAAACATTTCCCTGGTTTGGTTGCGCTGCGCATTGGTCACAATCCCTTTTATGATGCCGCTGATGCTGACGCAAAGGCATCCTCTTCAGAAGAGTCTCACATGTTTGTCGTTGCTCGCCTTGCTTCGCTCAAGTCGCTCAACTTTAGCCAGGTCACACCAGCTGACAGGACCAATGCTGAAATGTTCTACCTCTCTCGGATCGGAAAACAGCTTGCGACTGTATCAGAAGACGCAGAAGATGATGTTCTGGTCCACCATCCTCGCTACGCTGAGCTCTGTGAGATTTACGGCACACCAAACGTTGTTCGCAAAACAGAAGCCAATCCTGCGTACCTAGAAGCTCGACTAGTCACAGTTGGATTCCATCTTCAGGACGGCGAGGAGAAAACAACAAAGATTCCCAACTCTTTCGACATTTACGCGGTCAAAGGGGTTGCTGGCAGACTCTTTGGCTTGTCTCCGCTCAAGCTTGGACTTATCTGGGAAACAGGAGAATGGGATCCTGTAGCTGGCTTTGACGATCAGGAGGGTGATAGCAGTGATGAGGAAGACGCTGAAGAAGAGAGGGAACGCCAAGGGCTTGATACGCAGGCGCCGGAAGAAGATGCTGCAGGCAAACCAGGACGATGGGTAAAGAGGGAAGTAGAACTCAGGGATGGACCTAGACAACTGAGCTACTGCGTGGATGGTCTGGATGTTAAAATCCGTGTGGAGGCTCGATAGGTATTACAAACTAAGGCAACTGGTATGCATATGTATTTTTATGTCGTTTGTGTTGTGACAAACGGAGGCTCAAAAGACAATATAACTGGCAAACACCACATGGCTGGACATATAAAGTGGACATAGTAGACCATGTTCTTACCTTGTCTTTTCGTCCTTCATCTGAAGACTTGTTCCAGCATGTGGTTACCTCTCTTCTGCCAATCAGCATAACAACGCTTCTGCCATTATGACCCTGAGACCTCAATTCTTCCTGGTCAGGCCAGGCGCCGAGCAAATCACATCCACAGGCCAAATCCGTGTTCAGCCTGCAACCGCAGTGCCTCTTATTCCCCTTGACCTTTTGCCTGAATGGGTAGAGATTGTTGGTGTCTCGCGGAGCCTATCACCAGAAGATACCAAGGACATGGGCAACTTGGGGGTCATTCACTCGGAACTGGATACTTTCAGGCTTCGATTCGCTGCGATCACTGAAGATGAGACCTGCGACAGTGATAACTCGGAAGAGTCAAATGTGATGCAGTCCGGTATTATATCTTCAGGTGACGCCCTGGTCAGGCCTAATCCAACTACATCTTCGCCTGGATTATCTCCCAGTCCAGCCCCAAAGCCCAAGCTTGAATCAGCACAGGGACTCTCATCCAGTCGTCACAATCCGGACAACCAGCAACAGTCAGGTGAGGCCGAGAAAGAGCCTGCTCTTCACAAAGAGACAGCAAAACTTCCGACAAACACTACGTCGCCAACACCATCCCCAGCATCCCCGCCATGTCGGCATTGGTGCCACTACGGAGCCTGTAGATGGGGTTTAGACTGCCACTATATGCATACCATGCCCACCACGCCAACAGGCCTCGAAGATGTTGGTCTATCAGGGTTTCCTAATTGGTGGCTTCAGGCACGAGGCCTCATGCCAATGTCTCCAGAGCAGCTTCGCGCATCGGATGTATCGAGCGGCCGGAGATCAACGGCAGCGAAGAAGACGATGGTGAAACTGAGGAAGAAGCAGAAGGCCAAGATCTGTGTCAAGCGTGGAGATGTGCAGCTGAGAAATTACGATGAGGGTTCTGAAGCGGAGGATGAGTATGAAGAAGAAGAGAAGGTCCAAAATGAGGCAAAGGCAAAGGAGGAAAGGGAGGGCGTTTTGATAGAGTTCGATTAATTACAAGACATGAATTCTAATGATTTGTCGCGTCAGAGAGTCTGCATGTCATTGTGAGTAGAGGCGTTCACCTCCATTCGATCAATAAGAAAAACAACTTCCACGCCAACAATCTTGCAAGGTATCCGATGATTTAACATTTTACCCGTGAAATGAGATTGCCTGGTGATCGATACGCACGCGTGAGACATAACCATGGTAGGCATAAAAAAGAGAAAAAAAAAATTGGTAGCTTCTCTTTGATTGAGCGTGTCATCCTTAGTGCAGGGGCCATGCTAATCTTCTCTCTGGTTGGGGTTAGTAGTTGCTCGAATGAACAAGTTCCAGGGAAGGTAACTCACGTATCGTTTCAACTAGGAATTGGTTAGTACAGGATTCGAACCCAAGACCTCGTGGACGAGGGTGGAGTTTTTACTCACTAGACCATGTGTCGCCCGAAGGCGACGTAAGAACTAACAATTTTATAGCTTATAAAGCATGTACACAAAATCAAGATTAGTAAACAGAAGGCTAGTGCAGAGTGATGTGGGCGCCTAAGGCTACCTACCTAGATAAGATGGATACTTACCTAAGTATCTTATGTGGATCTTAGCCAGACACACGCCTACCTTAGGTACTTATGGCGATCACGCTAGGCCCAACATTAATACCATTACGGTACACCTGCAAGCACGATTCCCTTGAGCGATTAGAAGGCAAGCCTACAAGATCGGCCACACAGTGAACCTTTTATTCTTTCTGCAACAAATCACCCTAACAATCATTCAATCACACTGAATTGATGTATCTTTGCAACGACTCACAATATGAAATCGTTGTGCGATGAAGCTGTTGCGAATTCACATTTGGCTAGCACCAACAACGGCTACATTCTCGAAGAAAAAGAAAGAACCCTGAAGCTACAGGAGTATAAGATCGACAAGTCCGGTGATAACATAGTACCACCAAAGCGGAAGCGTTCCGGAAAGGGCTCGGAATTACGGACTGTTTGCGAAGCCTGGGTCCAAGCCCACCAGGGCCGTCTCTGGCCAACAACGAAAGAGAAATTATGGATATTGCAGCAAGGAGATATCAAATGTCAGCAGATGACGAATTGGTTTACCTATCGCAGGAAAAAGGCAAAAAGTAATCTTGACCGCGCTTTTACGAACCCCCGCGGATTTGTGGCCACCCACGGGCATGGTGTGACCGATACTCTCAGTAACTTTTTCGTCGCTGTTGCTGAAGGGAAACCCCTTCCTGAAGATGGAAGACAACTCGTTGGAAATATAACAGGTCTCGGTGCCGACAGGGTTGCCGAATTCGCCAAACAACACCAAGACCAGTGTCGAAGCCAGTCTGACGGACTTCTCAAAAACCAGGACTCCTATAGCATACCACATACTTCGAAGTCACCATTACCACAAGTTATCAGCTGTAAAGAAGTCGTCGATGGCTTAGCTTATCCGCAAGACAGTCAAGGCTTGCGTCTGAGCTTTCCTCAGCACATGGTAGCACAAGGTAACGCTCTTCAGACTCAGAGCACACAACTCGTACCTTACGACTTCACCGATGAGCAGCCACAGAATGCGCCACAGCCTGCCGCCCGTCAGTTGCCAGTGCAGCTTGCAAATCGTACTGCTCAACTCTTCGACGTTCAGATGACACCGCAACTTTCAGCAAGTGTTCCTATTATATCAGGATCAACATCAGCAACGTCACAGACGCTACAGTCCGACCCATCACCACCTCTACAAGGCCCGAAGTCAATCATTCGAGAAAATCCTATTGTGTGCGACGTGAGACAGCAAGAGGACACGCAACTTTGGAAGAGACAGGGGCAAGCTGGATCAGCCGACAAGCAAACTTCGTTCATGAACGGTAACTTCAAACTTGAGCTCAAGTCTACGAAACATCTTGGTCGCCGGGTAAATCTCGAAAAGCAGGTCACACCGCTTTTGCAGAACCATAACGACGTGCAATCTGCCATCTCTCTTGCATAGGATGAAAGAATAGTTGGGTTCGTCACGCCTGAGACCGTGTGTTCAAGCAAGGTACAACAACAATTGCAATACGAAGCGGAGCTTTATTTGGTCCCCGACCTAGTATTTGCAGTCAAGACACTTCCGCAGACAGCCGGGCCCACAGCCAGTCTCGAGACCTTCCTCTGGGCAAACACACAAAGTCGTCCGGAGAATGGCGAGAAATTTGACTGCCCGTTTTGCGGAAGATCAAGCCTGAAAGAATCTACTGCCAAAAAGCATCTACTGAGTCATACAGGTCCATTTTACATCTGCTCAGTACCCAATTGTCGAGCAAACATAGGGGAATTCCGTATGACTCGGCCACAGCTCTCGGCACATGAGGCAGTTCACAAGCGGAATGGCCACCTGGATCATTTTCCGAACGACGTACGATATCGAAAAGCAGATCCTACGTTTACCTGGGTGAGGATGCCTAGAGAAATATTTGAATACATCGTAACATTGTCAGCCGAGCATGAGGAGCACGAGTTCACCCGCCATGATGACAAAAAGCTATCGGCTATTAACTCGGGTATTTGTTTGTCTCAAAGCAACAAAAACCCATGGTATGGCACGTTGTTGCAACAAGCAGCTTCTTTTGATGGCCTTGGTACTGGGAGAGCAACAAATATTTCAAGAGAGAGACAAGCTGAAGTCCTCTCTTACAACTTGGACAAAGTCCGAAATGGTAGGTCTCAGCACAAACATGGGATTGAAAAAGCTAATTGAGGTATAGAGATTTTGTCGGGATTCCAAGTCGAGTTTCGCAATTGGGGAGACATGTGCCTGGGCCCTCGACCAACCCTGAAGCTGGGTTCGATTACGAAACGCTGTTCTAGAAATTGCCGCCTTGATTGGAATACGGCGAAAATAAAAAGAAACGACCAACAGATGACTCTCAGATTTGACATACGGTGCTTTGAATGTGCCCAGGAATATGCATTGTATGAGATGTACCAAGCTTTTGGCACATTAGCAGAGGAGAACGATAGCGAGGCAACATGCAGCGAAAAAGGTTGTCCCCATGATCGGATGTTCCAGGCACTCTACTGTCCACTTCACATTGTATCATATACCGTTGGAGCTCACCCACGACCTTGGACAGCGGAAAATCGCAGTCTAATTTCCCAACAGCTCAAGGCTGATACACTTTGGGACGTTGACAAGTCGTCAAATTTTGACCTCTTTCTGGAAAGACACAATCTTCCGAATGCACCACGATTCTTTGCCATCGACTTGGAAGGATATCTCGTTAGCAAGCCACCAGTGGTTGAGCAGGCTGCTGCAGTCATTGTCGACCAGACCCTTTCAGTCATCTTCAACATAAACATCGACAACCCTCAGCACTTTGATGATAAATCAGAGTCTCTGGATGCTGGAAATTTTCATGACAATCTTCTGTCATTCGGCAAACGCGACTATTGGCATTACAACAAAAGCAGGCTATCAGGGCATTTACTGAACCCAACGCAAGCAGCCATTGCCATAAAAAACAGTGGGATAACAGATAATGATTATCTGTTGGTTTGGCACAAAACCTTTGCGGATGCCACTGCCTTGAAGCATGTCCTGTCGCAAGCCGGTTTCGATGGGATTTTACCTCCCGATAGCCATGTCATCCGACTGCCGAGTCTCTTCCGATACAATATCGATCTACCTGATGGGGTTCTATGTTCTCTCGAGTTCTTGTTTTCTGCCTTTTTTCCTAACCATCCTCTTCGTCTTAGTCACCACGACGCCTTGATTGACAGCAAGAAGGCTGTGCTTATGGCCCTAATGGCGGAGAGGTTATGTAAGGGGCAAGACACGGCAGATTTACAAGAATTGAATCTTAGTAGTTCATGTTCAACAACATGCCAGCCTGTCTAGGTCGGTAGCTACGTAGTCAGCCAAAGGTGTTCATGTAGTATTCTAGAGCTATGAATCTGATGTATGCGATTGGCGGAAATAATGCCATGTCAGGCCATGGAGGGTGAATAATCATTGAGAATACTGTGTTTAAGCTGTGTTCAAGCTTTGTTATTCCTACTGGATAATTCTGATTCTAAGTTTGAAGGGTGCAAACTGCATAGCAATCAGAAGGGTCAGTAAGGACCTGAAATAGACATGTAACGTGAAACTTGAACATGAATACCACCTTGTCTTCCATACTCATCACGTCTAATAGTCTCTCATGAGTTCATCGATGCTAGTCTTATTATGTACATAAACCGGCATGGAAATGCCCAATATACAGGAAAAGCGGGCTGTCGATCTTGCCCTTGTATCGGGGCTACAGTAAACCTCAACCTCACTCAAATCGAATATGTATACTAGTGTAATGACTCGAAGTTTCCCCTGGCAACTACAACTATCCGAATCGAAGAGAATGCCCAATACTTTCCGCTTTCAGCCAATAGAAAATCTGGCCAATCACTTGAAGAGCTCTTGCCAGGTGATCTACCCTGAAGGTGCGCCAACGGAGGCTTAGATGCCTAATAGAACCTTAATGTTGTTAGAATGCAATCATAAAGAATGATAACAAATGAATAAGAAGTATCGTCAAAATTCAGCTGTAAATTGTCCACGTGTTGCCAAAACAAAAAAGGCATTCGGAATTGCAGAATTCATAAAAATGAATGCCATCATGAAAAGTTTGAATGTGTGTTTCAAAAAGAAATTGCGACTTACCACATCATGTTTATCGTCTTTTAGAGCATCTAGTCGCAATGACAAGTGCAGGGAAGACGAGGCCCTCTTAGCCGAACGAAAATGTTGGCCGTGTGTAGCTGTTCACTCTATAGTTGAGGTTGTTTAAGTTTGGAGTTCATTGAGCCTGAGCTTGGTCGAGAAAAGCTGAGGATATTATCGATGTGGAGTCCCACGTGACATCATATTCAACCAAGTCCGCAGCATCAATGCAAAAGGCTGCGAAAGAGAGGCCGGAGGATATCGTGCCTGCGTGGCTCATGAGTGAAAATAATCTTTGTATCAGACTACCATTTGTTTCAACACCAATAAATATCAACAATCTTGGGTATACCAGTAAATGTATTTGTCAAAAACTTCACAACACAAGAACATACGCTCAATATGCTGCCAATACTCCATCCAACAGAGGCCCGTCCCTAAACTATCACAGCACCATTTGAGCCAACTGCCTCCAGTCGATTTACAAGCTTCTTCACGTTCGCCCAATCTTCATTCTTAAGACCCTCCTTACCACCAAGGCCACCGGCGACCTCAAAGATCGTCAGGGAGCCGTCAATGCCACCGGTAGCAAGACGCTTTCCATCATTGGGTTCCCATGCGAGCTTGTTCAGACTCTTCGAAAGCATGGTTCTACCTTCCTTTCGAGAGCTGGGCGAGATCGTAGCCACAGGCTCTTCGGTCTCGACTGCAATGTCCCAAAGCTCTAACCTACCAGCACCATCGACCAAGGCGAAGACGTTGGGCTTGACAGGTGACCACTTGGCGTCATATACGACGTCCTCACGAACAAAGTCGATCAGAGGTGTAATAGTACCATCGCCAGAACCAATCGTAGATGTAGCCGCAGGTGCCCGGACCTTCCAAAGCTTGACACTCCAATCCAAGGACGATGAAATAACAAGGTCGCCCAGATCGACCGGGCCTCTAGCAGGATGGAAGTCCACAGACATGACGGGAGCAGTGTGTCCTTTGTAGCTGATCTTCTTATCAACACCGGCCTTGGCACCAGCACGGTCGTATCGATGGCAAGGGAAAATAGTGCCCTCTTCGCTGCCTACAAGGAAGAACGTAGGGTCTGTAGCTGGGAAAGAAAGACACGTGGGGCTGACGTCTTCAACAGCCACCTTGGCCTGACTAGGGTTCTTCAATTCGAGAAGTTCCTGGGGCTGAGCGAAGACATCCATTGTCCACCCACAAACCACACCATCGGTAGAGCAAGAAATGATATTGTTGGCGTTTTGGGTACCGACAATATCAACAGAGTAGATGGGGTGAGCATGACCATAACCTGTCAGAGGGGTCTTTTGGACCGGGGCTGCCTTTGCTCTTGTATCCCAAAGCAACACTTGGCCACTGTATGAACCTCCAATGATCAGATTGTTGTGATACGGGGAGAATTTGGCCGTCAGGATATCGGATTGCGCTGTGAAAACATATTCAGGGCGATCTTGCATGTGAAGATTCCAGACTTGGACCAGACCATCTGGTTCATGAGGAGCTGTCGGGTTCTTGGTGTAAGAAGCGAGAACAAGTTCATTGAACTTGGGCGAGAAGTCGATTCCGCTGATCATGCGCTTCTTAGACCATCTCTCGTCGAAGAACTGAGCCACTTCCTTTACCCCGTGTCGTCCTTTACCACCTGTATTACCGCTGTCATCGTCTTCATCGTCTATGTCCTGACCCTGCAGAGCGTAGTCTGTAAGGATATCGTATGTCTCTTGGTCAAGGGCTCTCTCGATCACCTTGGTAGACTTTTCGAGAAAGTCGACAAATTCGTCCGATTGTGCAACAGCATCAAGTTCCTCAGTAGTCAGGTTCCTTGAGGGATAATTTAATGCCGAGCCAGCAGGAAGCACACCGTCACTCAAAAACTCCTTTGTCACCCTCAACTCCTCTTCCACCTCGTCCCGAATCTTCTGTCGGAGTTCCTCCTCTCTGTCCCGCTCCCTCCTGCTCAGCCTCTTGCTGGGCGTTGAAGTTATGGCAGGTACATCTTCAGCTTCTGAAATTAGAGATTGAGCCCTGGTTCGGGTTGGTGTTGTCCATTCCTCAGTTGTCTGAACACCTTTGCTGTACGAGAAAATCTCCTTTACTGGAGATGGTGGGCATTCGAAGACCGTCTGGAGGGGGCCAGTACTAAGACTCGGGGGCGGCTGGGCAGGAATATGAATGTTACTAGGGGTGGTAACTTCGGAATGGTCGATGCTGACTTCGCCGGCGCTGAGGACACTGTTCGGACGGCTGCCGCGAGGAGCAGGAGAGCCAGGTCCTCCCGTAACGGTTGAGCCGGGCCTACTGTCACCGACAAGACTGTTTATGAGGGATTCGATCTCGCGTCGATTGTCTGCTCTTCCAGGGGTTGGCGATATCAACTGTGGCCGAGAAACGTCAACGATGGGCTTAAAGGCGGTAGAGTATTAGGGGACCAACGTCACTGGAACTTCCAGCGCCGGGACGACTTGCTGTCGCTTGGCTTGCTCGAAGCTCTCTCTGGCGCTTAAGCTCAGCGAGCTTTGCCTTCTTTGCTAAGATTTCATCTCGACGTTGTTGCATTGCGAATGTTCCACAGTCGCATCGCGGGACTGGTCGATGTTTTGGAAGCTATGATATGAATGTTGGAAGTAGGGATCGGCGACAAATTGTTTGGTGATGAACTTCCTACTGAACACGACAAGTACTGGAACGGAATAGACAAGAAATAAGAAGTGCCTCTCGTGACAGGGCGATGCGATTGTACGTGGCTGTGTCGTTGTTTGTAGTGATAGAAGTTATGAAATGTCCTGCTCTACGGTATGAGCTTGCGATAGGGTCCAATTGGATCCTACCATGCGCGACGAGACGGGACTCGGAGGCACTCACTCAGGCACTTGTACCCCCCCAGAAACCCCTGCACAAGCCTAAATGAAGAATGCTAGTGGGCGTAAGTTGGAGGAACCTGAGGAGGTACGTATCTAATTACTCTCACATTACTCCGTACTCCACGGGCACTCATCGACCAGTGCATCTAGACTAGGAGATGAGCGAGAGCACGTGATCACAATGGCCGGCTCACTGGCTCCAGCTTGTCCGAGCTCCCCCAGCCGCCAGCGGTTGGCTAGGCTGGGCTGGCTCTTTGGCAGCGAATGGAAAAACTGCGACTTTTCCCGACGACTTTTGAATTCTTCACCTCAAGTCGACGCATCTAATCCCTTCGAGCCACTCCGACTGGGTCCATTGACAAGCCATTGTCGACCCCCGACATCGTCACTACCGATCCTTTCGCTTTTCGCCCGTCCGCCCTTTTTTTGCGACTCTATTCCCAATGGCTTCAACCGGAGTGAACGTGCGTGTTATCCTCCCCGATTCGGCCGCTCGACCGTATCTCAACCCCAAGCGCTCGACGATACCGGAAAATGCGATCTTTCGAGTGGCAGAATCAGATGAATATGGGCCAGGAGACTAATTGAGCCATTTATAGGTTTTGCGGTGGTCCGCCCTCGGCCTGGGTATCTTTTATGGCTTCACCCACCAGCGAGCGATTACTGCTTCCCAAAAAGCCGAGCATGCGCAGCACAAGTACGAGAAGAAGGAGAAGCTTATCCAGCAGGCCAAGGCCGAGTTCGCTAAGAAGAAGAACCCTACATCTGGCGATTCTGGTACGTCAAACCCAATGTTGCCTCAAGGCATTCCTGGCAATTGGCTGCGACATATCGCTCATACAGACGCACAATCCGGCGACAAATCAACTAACTGTGCTTGCAGTCATCACCGATCCCTCAGACCCCAAGTTTGATCTCGAGAAGCTGCTGTTGAAGGTCCAGAAGGAGAGCCCTTAAATGTGTAATGAAGGTGCGGGGGACGCAAATATGAGAAGGGAGGGAATTCAACGATAGGAGGTTTCGGCGAAAAAGGTTGGCCAACCGTGGGGAAACAGGTCCCGCCGAGGCAATAATCCGAGCCTCGAGCCAGACTCGGTGTATGATTGAGGATATACGTGGCGGTCCTGCATAGATGTTTCCTTAGGTCCCTGTTTAACTCCGTGTACAGGTGTACAATATATCTACTTTAGACGGCAAATGCGTCAATGGTCTTGAATATCCTGGGAATTGTGTCATTCGGACCATTGAAGATGCTTAAGCGAAAGCTACGGTAATCACTTTGGGCTCTAGTAATGAGATGTGTTACCATGACAGCTATTAAAGTTGAGGTGGCTACCTCATGTTACGGCCAAAGCAAGTTGACGATATGAGGTCCCGATGCTCAGGAAAGCTCTAGATCCCCACGGAAGCTGTTGGATAAATGTTAAAACATGAATTGGCAAGACAGGAATCATAACATATCCTGCCCCCAGCCCAACCATTGGATTGACGTAGAATGACCTGATCATCGTCCTTGAACTTGATACAGAGCTTCCTCGGGAAAACAACGGATCCGGAGTAGATTACGGCCTTAAAGAGCACTAAGTTTTGGGACGCTGCACGGCCGCGTAAGGATACGTACCTCCTCCTCCAGTTTTAGGTGAGTGGGTCCCACATTTACCTCCTGTAGCTTTCAAGCAGTAAAGCTCCAAGCTGTCCTTCTGGTGGAGTTGAATATCATCCTGGGTTTCGACTTCGACAAGTTGCACAAACGCCAGAGTCAAGCATTGTCGTCAATCGCAACCCATCATGACGGACACGACAAACAGAGTCCCCGCCGGAGTGGCTGGAGGCAACACTAGAACTCTTCTGAAAGTCATCATTCTTCTCTTCATCGCTGGCGCAGCCATCTCCAGTCGTCTCTTTTCCGTGATTCGTAAGTTGCTTGCCCCCCATGATGGCCAAATGCTGCATGTTCCAGCTCTCGCTCTATCCTTTGAACAATATCAAAGGCATCTCTTTATCCGAAAACCATCTTTACTAACTTGCCTGGCGCAGGATTCGAAAGTATCATTCACGAATGTCAGTTCTTTCCTCCAAGTACTAACCAGTTGGCCATGATCGCGAGCTAACCCCATGATAGTCGATCCGTGGTTTAACTTTCGTGCGACGAAATACCTCGTCGCCAATGGTGTCTACAAGTTTTGGGATTGGTTTGATGATCGAACATGGCATCCTCTTGGCCGTGTTACCGGAGGCACGCTCTACCCTGGTCTGATGGTGACGAGCGGCGTCATCTACCATGCTCTCCGCGCCCTCACAGTTCCCGTCGATATTCGAAACATCTGTGTTCTTCTCGCCCCTGCCTGTTCAGGCCTGACAGCTTACGCAACATACCTCCTTACCAATGAGATGACCACCTCGTCGTCCGCCGGTCTCCTTGCAGCCATCTTTATGGGCATTGCTCCTGGCTACATCTCTCGATCCGTCGCTGGTAGCTACGATAACGAAGCCATCGCCATCTTCCTTCTTGTTATCACCTTTTACTTCTGGATCAAGGCGCTGAAGCTGGGCTCAATGCTTTGGGGCGCTCTTTGCGCGCTTTCATACGGCTACATGGTTGCGTCGTGGGGTGGGTATGCTTTCATAACTTGCCTGCTACCCGTCCATGCTTTGGTTCTTCTCTGCATGGGCAGATATAGCGATCGCCTTTACGTCAGTTACACGACCTGGTATGCCCTCGGCACAATGGCTAGCATGCAAATTCCCTTTGTCGGCTTTCTCTGTGTCAAGACCAACGAGCATATGCCGGCGCTAGGTATGTATACACCAATATCATCACGGCCTTCTGGTGCTAATGTGCTCTTCAGGTGTCTTTGGCCTCCTCCAAGTGACAGCTTTCATTGTCTATGTCAAGTCTGTAATCACCGGCCGACAAATTACCGTCATGGTTATTTCTACTGGTATTGCGACTGTCGTCCTAGGCCTTGGTGGCCTTGTTTTGCTCACCTCTCTGGGATACATTGCTCCTTGGGGTGGTCGATTCTATTCGTTGTTTGATACTGGTTATGCCAAACTCCATATCCCTATCATTGCATCTGTCTCAGAACATCAGCCCACCGCATGGCCTTCGTTCTTCTTCGATCTCAACTTTCTCATCTGGCTCTTCCCAGCTGGTGTTTACATGTGCTTCCAAACCCTCGCCGATGAGCACGTCTTCATTGTAGTCTATGCTCTATTTGCAAGCTACTTTGCTGGTGTTATGGTTCGCCTCATGCTTACGCTCACTCCCGTTGTTTGTGTTGCCGCTGCTATGGCTGTCTCTCAAATTCTCGATACCTATCTGCAGGTCCAGCAGCCTGACCCCGCCAATGCGATTCAGGTCGAGGGCGCTGAGAGCTCCAAAAAGAACAAGGGTGCTCTTCGAGCCACCACGAAGCCCAATGTTGGCATCTACAACATGTTGTCCAAGTTCGTGGTCGTCGCCGCTATGGTTGTTTACCTGCTCATGTTTGTCTCGCACTGCACTTGGGTCACCTCCAATGCCTACTCATCCCCCTCCGTTGTGATGGCAAGTCGAATGCCCGACGGTAGCCAGCATATCATTGATGACTACCGAGAGGCGTACCAGTGGCTCCGTCAAAATACCGAACAGGATGCCAAGATCATGTCCTGGTGGGACTACGGCTACCAGATCGGTGGTATGGCTGATCGACCCACGCTTGTTGACAACAACACATGGAACAACACGCATATCGCCACTGTCGGCAAAGCCATGAGCTCTCGCGAGGAAGTCAGCTACCCCATCATGCGCCAGCATGAGGTTGATTACGTTCTTGTTGTCTTCGGCGGCCTGTTGGGCTACTCTGGAGATGACATCAACAAGTTCCTCTGGATGGTGCGCATTGCCGAAGGCATTTGGCCCGATGAGGTCAAGGAGCGCAGTTTCTTCACCGACAATGGACAGTACAGGGTCGATGGCGGCGCTACCGAGACCATGAAAAACAGCTTGATGTAAGTAAACGCTTGCTTGTGGAGAATTATTTAAACTAACAACCCCTCCAGGTACAAGATGTCTTACAACAACTTCGGAACCCTTTTCCCTGATGGACAAGGCCATGATAGAGTCCGAGGTGTCAAGATTCCTGCCCAAACCTACGCCATCGACACTATGGACGAGGCTTTCACCAGTGAGAACTGGATCATTCGCATCTATAAGGTTAAGGATCTTGACAACCTTGACCGTGACCATGTAGCTGCCGGTGCCTTTAACCGGGGGCTTAAGAAGAAGAAGGTCCAAAAGAAGCGAGGCGCTCGCGTACTCCGCGTGGATTAGACGCGTCGTTGGTTGTTGGAACCCAAAAAGAAAGGATAGAGTGGTCCAACATTGCTCGTATGTAGACAAAAGCAATTCAAGAGATATATCTTTGAAAGATTTCGACCGGGAAGAAGAGACCGGGTTTCTTTGTTAATGTGAAGTTAAGCCTCAGTCAAAATCCCTCTATTAAATAACATGTTTGCTTTTATATCTTATGCTGATGTTCTGTCAAAAGCAACAAAGACTGATATGCAGATTTCGCATGTTTGGTGTTGGGGGAAGAAAGATATTGCCGTTTGCCAGCATGAAAACGCCAGATAGAATGGCTAGGCTGATGTAAACGCACAGCATCAAGAAGTGAGTGTTTGATGAACACGTTTTAACAAGATCAGGTTGCATTTAGAAGAACGCCTTAAATTCCTCACCATCTCTTCCTCTTCTTCTTCATCAACTCCCCTTACCAAAATAATCGTTCTTGCTAAACCAGTATTGTGCCGATCTTTTCCAACACAACACCAAAGCCTCACAGCTCGCGCCTTAAGCAGAACTCGAGTCGAAGCCAAAACCTTTCAGAGCAGAAGTGGCGCAAGCAGCGAGGATTCAGAAGTGAGTTTGTTATCTCGACTCCAGCTCTAGGGGGTTTAACGCTGACCTTGCCTACCTCTCAAGACGTGATACAGCAACTCGCACCCAAGAGCTCCTGAGTTTCTTCAATAGTGATGTCTTTGATGCCTACAGACTTGAACACCCTTATCAATATTCGTTAGGCTCTGCAGCCTCAGAAGTATTGGCGGGCTGGTATCTTAACTGCCAGTTGCAAGACCGAGTGACAGTTCTCGCCAGCTGCCAACAGCTGCCAAGCTGCACGACGACCATCTCTGACTCTACTGCGCACACACGCAAATTCAAGAAACTAGAAAGAAAAGCAGAAGAAAAGGGAGGCTGTTGTGATTATTGCCCTCGTTGCGCAAAAGACCACGCATAAAGTGCTCTTCCACTCTTTCTTCTTACCTCTTTCCCACTCTCATCTCCCTCCCACCCATTGTTCCCTCCACCACAATCACACACTCTCTTATTCATCCGCCTACACTCCCCGCAAGAAGTCCCCTAGACCGATTATCAAAGTCTACTGTGTCAGTCTTTTCCATGCCCTCCGGCCGCGGCACAATGGGCCTTTTTAGCAAGGCTCTCCGCCGCCGCCGTCATCGAGCCAGTCCAGAAGTTGACCTCTTAAGCGCTGCATTCGGCCTCCCTTTCCGTCGTGGGGTCATGCCTGCAGACCAAAAGAGTTCAAGACGTTCTCAGGTTGTATACGAGACGGACTCTGAAGATAGCTGCGAATCGGACTCCGAGGAAGCATCTTGTTCGTCTTCTGAGGACGATTCAGCACATCAAGAGCGCGGCCGTCGTGTTTCTGATCGACCACCCACGCCTCATTCTGCGCCTCGTGCGTCCCTTGCTTCCTCGAGGAAGAACTCGCCTCGAAAACGGCATCATCGCCGGCGTCGCTCGAAGCCATCGCCTCACTCCAGCCCTCGAGTACTACCTCGTCACCAGGTCTCCCGCTCGCTCTCCCGCCGATCAAACGTCGAGACCATGGCTAACCAACAGCCCATTTCTTATGTACGACCTTCTGCAACATTTCCTCCTCAATTTCCTATTCATTTGTCGAAACCGCCTTGTAATATTGTACAGTCATCATCTTTTCCTATCTCTCCTCTGAACCAGTCTTTTGGGGCTCCAGTTTACCAGCCCCTGCCTCAGCAACAAATGTACTATCAGAATCAAATTAGCTATATCCCTCACCAGCCATCGCCCCTGGCGCGGGTCCATCCACCTCAGTTTATGGCTCCAGCGGCTCCGGCGGCCCAGCCCGTCGCACCGCGGCCTCTTCCTGAATCGATGGAGGTACCGATGTCCTCTGGGGCAACGAATAATACCCAACGCCCGCCAGGAGGAGGGAATGGCCATCGCCCGGTGATCGCTGCTTCAAAACGCTCTGAGTCATCCGCTGTCTTCGGCAAGGAAGTGCAGCGTCTCCAGAAACTCATCGAAGCGAAGATGGCCGACCTCGCCGAGGAACCCAACAGCAGAGTTCTACGCCGCGACCTTCGTCGTCTTCAAGACAGACTCAATTCAATCTTGAACAAAGCCATCACGGCCAGCAAGAAGCAACATCAAAGGCAGTCATCACTCTCTAGCTTCAGCAACTTCTCTCAATCAGTCTATGATCAAGAGATTGCAAACAGCAATGTAGCTGCGTCTGTTCAAGGTAACTTCGAACAAGCCAGCGCTTGTCAGAGCAATCCGCAGATAATACTACGCGATCAACGAGACGAGAGCCCTCAGCGTATTCTACGACATCACTTTTGCTCTGAATGTGGAAATATTCGCTCAAGGGACTATCATAAACGATACCCCGTTCACAAACTCAAACAATGGAAGATAAATCTTTGTGAGAGCTGCCGAGACGACAGTTACAAGCGCGGGGTTATCAAACAGTATCATTTCTGCTTCAACTGCGGAAGCGCAAGGTCCAAGAACTTCCACAGACAACACCCAGTGTTGCCAGGCGAACCTATTATCACCAACTACTGCGAAGTATGCATCTTGGAGCTCAAAAGAAATGGAACCCTAGTAGAAGCATCCGTGGTTGGTCCAGTGAGTACACACGCGCCTGCTGATCGATTCTTGCTAACGCATAGTAGAAGTACCAGAATCTTGAAGCGCACCAAGCGGTACCTGCTGCTTGTAGTTCGGAGGAAGACCTGGACTCATTAACTGTCAACCGTCATCGAAATCATAAGAACAAGCATGGTGAAGCACGAAGTGACCAGGGGCGGGAAGTAAGTCCCTCGAAGCAGGTTTCAGATGATGAGAAACCCCGTGGTCGACGACCCGAACCACGAGCCTCCCGAGAATCTGTCGTTCCATCTGGCACTGGTCTCGTGTCTCGAGACTCTTCCTACTGCCCTTCAAGAAATACTGGGTCGTCTGAACGCCGAGCAGAGAGAAAGTCTTCTGGGCACTTCAGCACTGAGCGCAGCCCCCACAAGAAGGAGTCCAAGATGCCACGGAACTACCAGGCACCATACGTCGAAGACTCCATTTCAACTCCTCGTGTGGAAGTGGAATCACCTAGCCCCGTCACCAGCCGCAAGGAAAAAGATAAGAAGCTGGGAAACAAAGTCTGTGAGCCTTGGAAGAACCTCCCTCCCGACTTCGTCCTCAAATCTGCCCTGGCTAGTGAGCGGTCGTCTTCAGACGGCTCTAGAAAATCCCGACATGAGGCTTCCAAAGAGTCACCCAGACCCCGTGAGAAGTCTCTCGAGTCTGATCGCTCTGACCCAAGCTCTTCCAAATCCTCTGGTAGCAAGACTGTGAGATTCAAGCAGTCTGTGGACATTCGTACGGCATTACCTTTCGACGGCGATGCTGAGGCCGAGGGCTCAGACTCGGATTCGGAGACTCCTGCATGCCTACGCTCTCCAGGCTCTCCGCTCATCTCACGCAAGAAGTACACTTTCCGCAGCGGCTCCTATGATGGAGGGGGTCCAGACAAGTATCTACATCCTCATTACGGCCAATATTCGAAGCGAGGAGCTGGCGCTCACGGCGAGCACTTGCATATGCCAGACAGCTTTCAAGCTGGGACTCCTGCCAAGGGTTACTCCCAAGGTGCCTTCAGCAAAGAATTCGACCATGGTGAAGACTGGGATGCCTTCCGAAGCCCTCAGTATTCGCATGCTGAGTATCTCTCGGATGATAATTCCTTCCGTGGCTACTATGAAGCCAAGGAGGAATATCAGGCGTCGACTCCTAGAGCGTACAATTATGGGCATCACGGCCAGTACATGGAGTCTACTGCTTCCCTTCCATCTCGTCTTTCTTCCGGAAGTATCTTCTCCTCTTTCTTCAAGAAGTCCAAAGATAAGACTTCTTCTGCTCCTCCGATCAACCGAGCGAGCTCATACACTCCTGATCACGACTTCCACGAGACTGCCAGAGGCAATTAGGAACGCTATGGCCCTCGCAGTTTCACTGACAACCAGACGACTCCTTGTCCTCAGCAAGGAGGATGCCACTCGGACGTCTACACTTCTTTCACTGACCCTGGGTCATATAGCTGTACAGATGACGGATCAGCTTTTAGAAAGACCTCTGGTCAAGGTGAAAGCAACCCTTATTACACACCTCGCAAGCAGAATTTCCCAGAATTTTCAAAGTCTAGTTCTCCTGATCGATCTGATGGGTCAGTCAAACCAGAACATGAGCCGCCCTCTCCTACAAAGTCCGATAAATTTGCATGGAAGAACGCTTTTGATCCCGTCCCAACAGTCGAGGAGCCAAAATTTGTTAGCGACTCCTCTCCTAAGGTCGCAACCGATCTGCTTGGTAAGTTCAATTTACTGTTATCAGGTGGCCACGAATGTAAAGTCCAGCTGCTAACGTTTGATCCTCACAGAGTACAACATAGTCGATATGGCTTCTTCAGTTGATGACGAAAACGGCGAGGGACCCTCCAGTTCATCTGGCGAGGGAAGCGAGAACGACAAAGCGCCTAGCACACTGTTTGTTCGACATGTAGCCGGTAGCGACGCTGCTTAATACACAACAACGACATGCTTACTGCAGCAGCGCCAGACTTTCTGTCAACTAGAGACGCTTGATTAAGCTTTCTCGCGAACAGAAAGACTTGCGCCTGCGAACAACTTGGAAATGTACGAACATTGAACACGGAGGCTCGGGATAACGAATGGGGAGTCGACACGAACTTGACTGTAAGAGACATGATAATGATTGAATGATGGAGGATTATTGTATGACTACGATTTTTTTATTTTTTTTTGGAACAATTCGCTACTGTATTACTAGTATCAACGACTAAATGAATGATGTGTTGTGAAAATTGACAGTCGCCTTTTAAAAAGGTGACCATCTTGATATTGTTGAGCTTTGTGAGCTTTGTGAGCAATCATGGGAACATCACGTTAGGTTAGATCGTCACTTGTCGATGCAGTCAATAATTGGCATGCGAGATATGTCAGTTTTCTATATAATTGTTATGTCTTTCATTTTCCCACATGTACTCCTCCAAGATATCGTGATAGTAGGGCCCATCCCGTCCAGATACACCCTTTTTCGCCCTGAAGGAAACCAGGAATCCCGCTGAAAATAGCATCTCATCGTGACCAGAGTTTCCTGTAGCACCGTCCATTCCTTGTACTAAGCCCCTATACCCGCCAAAATGCCAAGGAAAACGGAAAGGAACAAAAACAATTACTCCGCGGTCCCAACGAACTTCCTAGTGTCGATTCAAAGACTGAAAGTTCAAAAATGCAAATGCTCCTCTCTAGTGACCTGTATATATGCTGCGTCTCATTACTGAACCGAGAAAGTATTTTCCTTGTCTGGGCTCAAACGGGCCATATGTCCTCCCAAATAGTGGCTTGTTGGGGTTACGCTTGCGGGCGAAGCCATGCGCGATAGTGTGGTGTGTTTCGAGCCAAGGTAGGCGATAGCTTCTTGTCTCTTCATCTCAAAAGCACGGCTTCGTTCAAGTTCCCTATCGATGTTCTCTGCACGTTCCTTCAGTTCAGCATCGATGGCCTCCTCTCTCTTCTTCTTTTCGGTAGCCTCCTTCATCCGCCTCTCCGTCTTTTGGCAAGCAGCGTCCAGCTTCTGGGCCAGTGACGGAGATGCAAGCTGCAATGCTTTGTTCTCTCCACGAGCCTGAGAAGAGGCACCCCAGAAGCATTGGAAGGTAAGTTTCGTTGGACTGCCCTTTCTGTCGCCAAATCCCCAGATGATTACTGTGTCGCCAGTGTAGATACGGGTCCAGTGATGAGAAGGTCCGCTGTGGTTCTTAGCATCGGAAGAAGGAAGCTGGTATCCGTTTATACTGATGCCGACCGATGCTTTTGTTGAGATAAAGAAACCGTACTCGTTTGGATCCCCCACAGTTCGAAGCCAGGGGGGAGGTACTTTCGAAGGATCTTTGGAAGGGTCGAAAGCGTCATCGTCTTTCCAGAGTAATAGCTTGAAAGCATACTTGGGCACTCGAGATTCATACAAGTCGCCAAATACCTGGGTATTTGAAGGACCGCGGCCAAACGAGACTAAGGTGTCGGCAACGGGAATGTTGATACCAGGGATGCATGAATCTGAATGGGATTCAAACACACCAAAGGATCGCTTATTGGTTTCGTCCTCGTGAACAGGGACAATAATCTGGGTATGCGTGGGGAGTGTGTCGGGTATTTGTGAATCATCAAGCGGAGCCGCAGTAGGGGGAAATTCTATGGCTTCATCAACTAGGGTTTGGGGCGTTCGTGAGCCTCGTCGAGTTTCAGTGATTCGGGCCCCAGCTTTAGAAACCGGAGGGAAGTATTTCATTGCCACATCCCACAGTGCAGTCTTCCCAGGTTCAAATTTCTCGTCTCTTGCTTCTGCGCCCCTCACGAAGGCTTTGTGTTGATTGCGGGTTAGTTCTGGATAGTCGAGGTGCCAGGTCTTCTTGTCTTGCTCCCAGAAACATTGCTTGTTGTAGGGACGGTCGATCTGACGCCCTGATGCCTGCTTCCCAACTGCAGGGACCTGAGCCAGCAGCTTGTATTCCTCGACCACATCATTCGTCAACTCTTCAATGTTACCCTCCGACTTAAGTCTCTTCATAGTAGGCTTTCCCGTGGGCGTGTTTTCTTCATACTCGTCGCTAGTATCGTACGAAGGGGGCTTTCGTTTACTAGAATTGAAGTCTGCCGACTGCAAAGAATAGTTGGACATCTCAAACCTCTGTATACTATGTTCATTGCCACCCAGGCTTTGTGATGCCACGTTTTCGACAAGACTCTGCAGCTGATCTTCAGACTGGTTTTGGGCCATGGATATGTTCGCTTGACGGTATGTTCGACGGTTTCTGTTTCTGGGAGTCGAGTCGTCCTCCGATTGGTAAGCCTCGTCTTCATCCTTGTTGAGTACTTCGGTCCCGTTTGCGCTAGGATGGCTGGCTTCAAGATTGAGGAAGTCTTCCGGGATCACTCCCGAGCTACCAATCGCGGAGGCGCCAACTTCTCCAAAGAGTCTAGGTTGATTTGTTTCTGGTGACGCTGGTACTTTCTCCTCGTCCGAATCTTCGTCCGCAGAGTCACTGACTTTGTCTTCTTCGTAGTGGCGGGCCTGAAGTTGGGAGAAGTTGTCAAACATATCGTCATCAGAGATTTCGTCAAAGGATTGCGAGGCGCTGATTATCGATTCGACACCGGTAGCCCACGGGTGACTTTCAAGTTCTGTTACTGTTGCTCGGTTCTCTGGGCGTCTTTGAAGCATTCTGCAAAGGAAGTCGATGGCTTGCTCCGACACCTCATTCCGTTGCAGAGGCGAAATGTTCAACCTGGTAGTCATGATTTTGTGTAACAGCTCGGAGTAGCTGATGCCGCTTTTAACGGGGTAAGGAGGTGACGCAGTCAGAGCATAAAACAAGACACCGCCCAGAGACCAAATATCGACAGCATGGCTGTACCTCTGACCTGGTGGCCGCCTCATCTTCTTGCCTCGACTACGCACGCCCTCATCATCGTACTCGGAGTATTCTGTGTATACCTCAGGCGCACAGTAGAGCAAGGTGCCACAGAATGTTCGCAAGAAGGTCTGTTCACTATCCACCATTTTTGACAGACCAAAGTCGGTAAGCTTGAGGTCAATCGGGTTGAGAGAGTTGATAAGGATATTGTCTGGCTTGACATCGCGATGGGTGATGTTGTTGGCGTGCAAATACCCCAATGCGCTCAGAAGCTGTCCTGACATGGTTCGGACAACATCCTCCCTCAAAGCCTTCTGGTCCGAGATGAGTTTGCCCAAATCCCCGCCAGGGACGAACTCCATAATGATGATAAGCAATCGGTCATCCCATTCAAAGTGCTCCATATAGCGAACGATGTGGCGCTGTGAAAGAGAGGTTAGCAATGATAACGTGGGCTATACAAAGGGCGCAGATCTCACATGTTGAACGCGCTTCATGATCTTCATTTCGTTTTCAACCTTTTGGTCCAGTACGCCATTCTTGATAAATCGACGTTTCTCGATCTCTTTCGCGGCATATGGCAAACCGTCGTACTTAGAAGTAACCCTGTGAACAACCGCAAAGGCACCCTTGCCGATCGATCCGATTCTGTTGTACTTTCCAGAGCCTGTCCATTCCCGATTGGCTTCTCTCCTCTTCTGCGATGTCCGCGAGTTAGGCTGGGTGATCTCGCGGGTTTCCTCTCTCTGAAAAGGGGTCTGAGGAGGATCCTTGAAAAGATTAACGTGGCCATTGGGCCCAGGGGTTATGGTCTCATTTAAGCGTCTGAGTTTGTGGCGAGTGAAGAAGTCTTCAACTTTGTCGGTATATGCTTGATCGTACTCGTTGTCGCGCCTTGGTATACGGACACGGAACGTCAAGTCTCTGGCCTCATGATGTAGGTAGACCTTGATAATCGAGCCAGAACTAAGAACATATCTCATGATAGGCGGGTCGCTTCTTCCTTTGGCTAGCGGATTGAATGTCAAAACGTTGTCGTCTACTATAGTACCGTTGGTTGACTGATCCTCGATCATCACTGTGCCGTATTCGTTGACGTAGATTCGGAAGTGAATGTTGCTGACTCTCTTGAAGGGGTCATTGACAAATACAACATCGCATCTCATGGGGTTGCGACCAAAGACGAAACCCGCAGACGGGTTCTTGAGTTGCGACGACAGACGAAGAATAATGGCATGACTTCCGTTGCTGGATGGGTTGGCAAGAAAACGGCCGGCTTGGTCTTCCAAGGCATAATCGGGTTCGACGCCGTCGGCTTCATCCTTCCCAATGATATGAGGGGAGTGTTCGGACTCCAGACGTTCCAGTTCGATGCGGGCGGAATCGGAGTGTGGGTAGAGAACGCATATTATGTCGGAGATGTCTTCGTCTGAAAAGCCCGAGTTCTGCTTTCCTACGCGGCGAGGATCGAGGACATTCTGCGTCGCTTCCAGAAGGAGGTCAGCTTGGCGAGATGTTGGGATAGAGGGGACAAGACATACCTTGCGTGGGCTCGTCGCCGTCCATTGGGGGCGACCCGAGCAGCCTACGCTGCGAAGCAATGCAAGACTGCCGTTACCGAACTGAATGAAGGCCAAGTCGAGGCAGGTCGTAAGAGTTTTCGAGGCGATCACGAGCGCAATGTCTAAAGTTGAAAGGTCGCAGGCGCAGGCAAGGTTGGGGTAACTTTTTGGGAGTGGTAGGACAACCCTTCGGGGGTTTGAGTGTCTCGGTACGGTCGAGTCGGCGATAGATGTTGTGCAAGGCTTTGGTGAGTAAATAACGTATGCTGAAGTGCAAAAAATAAACAACAAGAGTAGGTTGAAGAATAATCAAGAATCCAAGAGAGGGGGTCGTGGTGGGAAAAGAAACGACAAGCCCAGGACCTTGGAGGTTCAAGTATTGGACGAGGGACGTCACGACAGACAGTTCCCTCCCGTTGAGGGTCACTGCTGACGCTGGTTGGCTGATATCAATCGGAATCTGGATTACCACTGTCAAGCTGGCCTATCACGTTGCCAATTAGCCTGGGAATTAGGCACCCTCTAGTGACCGCTCCCAGGCTGATAAATCCCGTTCAAGCCAAAGAGTCCAGCGGGGAGAAGCCGTTTGACTGCCGCCATCACCAACGACAGCCCCTTGCTTCACAGATAGAGTGGAAACGGGCCCCGGATGCCTCAGCAACCAAAGTTTACATAGAAAGAACCAAAAAAAAAAAAGATGGGCTCATCTGATTCAACAAAACAAGGTCACATCACGTTCTTTACGTGTAACGCGGGCGCGTGCAAAAATGACACTCGATGCGCGTTCAAGTCACGCGCCAAGTCACTTTTCTAGCAATAGGTAACAGCCAACAAGTTACGAATACAAGAATCGACGTCAGTTTGTCAGGCGCCTATCAACAGTATTTGCCCTCGAGGTTCGCCTTCACAGACGAGCGGGTCAAGTAAAGTCACTGGACAGCAACGCCTGCTCAAAGGTCTCAGTGTAGTACACGCTTCACCACGAGCCAATAACTGCCTACTTTTTCTTTTCATCTTCCTTTCATTGTCCTTTGTCCCTTCTCTTTATTCTCTGGTTGAAGATTTGGTGAGTATTGCACCGTTGAATAATATTGTAATTGACGTTAGTATACTTCGTTAAAAGATATTGTGGACGGATAGAGCACGCCTTATCACTAATATGCATACAGTTCTTTTCAGCTACAAAAGTCACATCACTCAAAAAAAGAATAATCGTTCGAAGCAATGAAAATATTGTATGCTAGACTCAAAATGCGTCTATATCCAACTATGCAAACCCGCGCAAAGAAAATGCAGCTATCTCGTTGTATGCCAAGAGTGTATGCAAGGTGTCTCAACCTGTTGCCGCCAAATCATTACATCTCCCCATATCCTAAACGCCATGTGGTGTATGCATCCCCCTCGTGCTTGCTCCATATCGCTATAATCATCCAAATTCTTATCAACAAAATCATGTAGTGGCTAATAAACCCTCTTTACCAATCTGACTAAAAGGCTTGTCCCTGATACTGAGGATGAACGCCCCTAGGATTCTGCTGGGTTCCAGTTGCCGGACTGTATTGACCTTGAGGAGGCACAAAACGAGGATCAACCTGCTGTGCAGCTCGCATAGGACGCGAGAAGCTGCTAGCCTGCCCATGTCCGCCCATTTGTTGAGGTACTGCACCGTACAGCGATCCACCAGGAGTGTACTGCCCAGCTGGTTGACCCATGGGGCTGTATGCGGGCATATTGCCAGCGCCCATATGGGGTTGCTGGTAGCCCTGCTGGAAGTTCTGTTGCTGCTGAGCTTGCTGCTGATACGCCATTTGTTGCTGTTGTGCCAGTTGCTGTTGCATCATCTGCTGTTGAGCCATTTGTTGCTGAGCCATCTGCTGTTGGTAGGCCATAGCTGCCTGTTGATGTTGGCGTTGGTTGATTGCCTGCTGAACTGCTTGACTGTTCATCCCCTGCTTCATGTGCTGCTTCTCCCTCTCCCGAGCTTCGATAGCACCAACCAAGCCGGATCCTGACGAGACTTGTCTCTGATGGCTAGGCGTGTAGGGACCCTGGGACCCCTGTCTCTGGTGAGCTGGCATGTTGATCAAAGGTTGGCCTGTTATACGTGCAACATGTTCCTGTTCCCGTGCGCTAAGGTGACTCGAGGTCTCGCCGGAGCTTGCAAAGTTCAGACTGGAATTGGCACCCCGCGATCCAGGCCGTGAGAGTAAATCAGCGGAACTGCTCCGAGAATGCCGACCATTCTGAACAGCTTGAAGCATCTCAGAGGAATTGGTTCGGTTCATTCCTGGGCTGGGTGTGCCGGATCTACCGCCCAATGTGTTGCTAGACGCGCTTCGGGCATGAGCTGCCCTTTGCTGCACAAACTCTTCGGCACTGAGCCCGTGAGAGCCGGGTGAGGGTGCTGATGTGCCTGGCTGCCACGCCATAGTGCGCTTGGGGTCTGGGGACTCATTTCGACCTAGTGACCCCTGAGATCCAGAAGACTTGTGCGGAGGGGGCGTTGGTCCATTGCCACCAGGGGTAGATGACTTGTTGCGATCTTGGGTGGCTGCGTAATTGATAGTTGGACCAAAGTTGATGTTTGGAATACCATAACCAGGATCTCCAGGTCTCAATTCTTCGGCGCCCCCAACAGTCTTCAGAACACCGGCTCGCGGTTTTGGTTCGCTGTACTGATAAGTGTCCACGAAGTTCTTGAGGCTGCTGGTAGGAGAATTGTCGTCGTAGTGGCTGCTTTGATTACTCATATGGCTTTCCTGCCTGTCAGGAGGCGGTGGTCGCCTGTCGGAGTTTGGTGTTCCTCCTCGAGGTGTTTGGCGGCCTTGATCATAAGCGTAGTGATCTATGATCTCATTTGTGGTGATTGCGCTGCTGCCGGACATGGTGTTTCCCTTATTGTTGTCGAAAGGGGCAGGTGGTCCTGGGACGGGCGGTCCTGGGACGGGCTTCCGATGAGCCATCTGTCCTGGCGGGCCATTCGGACGGGAACCTGGCGGTCCATGCGGACCCGGAGGGCCAGGGGGGCCGGGTGGACGTCCTTGTCCAGGTCGGTAGTTACCATAGGGACCACCAGGAGGCGGGGGTCCATATCCCGGAGGCGGGCCATTGCCACGGCCTCGGGGATCGGAAGGTCTGCGTCCATCAAAACCAGGACCTCGGGGGTCCGAAGGCCGTCGTCCATCAGGACCAGGGCGTCTGGGGTCTGAAGGACGACGTCCATCGGGACCCATATCAGGTCGACGGTTGGTGTTCTGGGGGTGAGGAGGTCGCTGTTGAGGGGGCATACCAGGAGGCATCGGGGACCGTCGACCTTCAGAGGTTCCAGGACGCGAATTAGGCCCGCGGCCGTAAGGACTAGGCGGCCCAAGAGGGGATTGAGCTAGTGGTGATCGGGATCGCTGCTGGGATAAGTTGGCCGGAGGAGGTAGACTGTTGGAAGAGGGATCCTGATTCGGTAGGTTTAAACCTTCACGCGAACGGTTGTCGTTAGCAGATATCCCTACGGAGTTGGCGTGTGGTGGTAGTACCGATGGTCCAGATCTTGCGTCCACCTCATCTTCCCTTGGAGAAGGTTGCGAACCGTTCTGTTCACCCAAGCCTCCAGCTGTAGCAAGCTGAGCAAGGGTGGTGACTGAAAGCCTACTGTTGGCCCGTCTGAGCTCAGGAGAGTGGTAAGCCCTGCTAACGGGGCGAGCCTCGGACCCATGGTTAAAAGCAGGCGGTCGCGAAACAGGCTCGGGAGTGTGCATCTGTCGCATGCCATCCAAATCCTTCAGAGGAGGCGTACCAGACGGCATTTCGTTTTGGTAAGCGGGACTCAGATCACGGGAAACCTGGTTCTGGTAGGGAGCGCCGACAGGAGTCTGGCCACGCTGCGGCGAGCCCGAGTAAGGACTATTACCGTTGGCATCCGGACGGAAAGGAGGGCCACCCAAATAGTTGGGATCAGAAGAATTACGTCCATGTCCTCCGAGGGCGACCCGTGCGGGATCTGCAGGAGCCGAGTCTGTTCGTGTGCGTTCACTGAGAGAGAAGGACCGTGAGGACCGAGTGGGAACTTGTTGATCGGAAAGTCCGGTCTTGGGTTTCGGAGGTCCGTCACCAAAGCTCAGCCTGACACTCTTTCGGCTGTTGCTGCGAGAGCGTGTTGTAGGACTGTCGTCAACAGCGTTCATACGAGTTCCGGTGCACTCCTTCAGCTTTTTCCGCCAGTCTCGCTCGCCCCATCCTGAGCTACCATCCTCAAGGATCAAGTTTGAAACATCAAGATTCTCAAGGTAACCATAACGCCGGCTCTTAGGCATGGCGAACATGAGCGATCGAGAGTCAAGTGTGCTAGCAACAAGTCTTCCAGGTCGGCCATAAAGACCAAAGGTATCCCAGGTGGGAAAGACGAAACGCAGCAACATCTCGAATCCACTAACAGCAGGACGAGTCTCAGGCATGATGAATACAAACCCCTCGGTGGAGGAGGGTGGGTCGGTATGGATATCGATGTTACCCTCGACCTTGAGTAGAGTTGACGCATCAATCAGATTTTTGCTCTGAGGGTAGATTGCGTAGGCCGAGTAGGCGTCGGTAATTGTCGCAATGGGCTGCATCTTCTTCTGCTTCTTGCCATCCTTCCTCTGGTCGTAAAACTTGATGTCTCCCTTAAGGGTAGGGACAGGAGATCGATCATAAGGAGACCTCTTCTTGAGCTCCTTCTGGAGCTTTGCATACTGTTTCTCGTCAGGGGGGGTGATGACACACCAGCATCGTCTCCAGGGTACGCCAGCACCGAATCGGACTCTAACCCATTCTTCGGTGGGGAATCGTGCCCTCTCCATGATGACACCAATGTTGTTGAGTGTCTTGCCCTTTCCAGCAATAAGAGCACCAGTATAGGCCTCTTGAAGTGACGAATGTTCAAAGATAGCGAGGCGAATACCAGCAGTCCACTGGAGCAACGAGTGTCGGGAGTTGAAGTGAAGCAGATATCGGTTTCTTCCGGCTGTAGAGATACTCAGGATATTCTGTAGTGGCTGTTCATCAGCAGACCTTGTAGGTAGCGACTCGATCTGTGAGATTTTGTGTCAGTTGAGTCCACGCTAGATTTATGCTTCGCACACGAGAGGACTAGTTACCATCTTGATTGAAGCATCCGTCAAGTTGATAAATTTGGGCAGAACTTCGCCATCCTCGCCGGCGGCATCGAGCTCCCCGGCGTCCCATAGTGACAGGACAGTTCCCACGAGCTGGGCAAAGCACTCGGTCCAGGTTCTATCAGGGTTGGGTTTACCCTCTGTTGATGCACGGTTAGCTGGATGTTCTTGCACATGTGAATATTTGGGCGGTAGAATGTGGAGCCGTCTGGGTGACAGGGGGGCAATTGGTGCTAGGGAATGGACAAAGCGGTTGCGGGAGCTAGGTTAAGCATACGTGTATTCTGGTCATCGAGTTTGAGGAAATAACCCTCCTGGTAAAGTTTGTTGGAGTGGCTGTTGAGAAAGGAAAAAATAGGCTGAAGCTCAGGGATCGTGTCCTCGGTGATATCCATGACGGGTGGTTGATGAGCCAGGACCATTGACGGGGGTCGTGAAGAAGCAGCAGATGAACTTCGTCGTCGACGAGCAGATGGTTCAATTGGAGATCCGCCGTTTAGAGGTGTGCCATAATCTGGCCGCGAAGGCGGTGTGTTTGGCCGAGAGATGTCGGTACTGACTCGGTGATCGGGGAAAGGCTCTGTGCCAGAATTGGTCTTGCGATGTCCTGGTCTGTGAGGCGAATTTGATGGAGGAGAGGTTGAAGGCGGAGGTGTCTTTGTGCCCGCAGAGAACTGGGACATAAACGAAAGAACTAAATATTTGCACCAACGAGTTAGTCCAAAGCAAGGGACGGGATGAGGTGAGATATAGCGAATGGCATGCAGCCCCCTGGAACTTGGAAGATGACGACCCAGCTCGTACCGTCCAGACTTTGAGTCCCGTCCCTCGAACCAAGAAGACTCGGACCCCTAGATGAACGAACTAGCCAAGGGCATTTTGGGCTTTGGGGCCACCACACGTCAACGCACAGTGGAACTCGTGGTCCCCGCCGTTATGAGGAGGTACCCATAAACGACCCCCTGCGGCCGATGTTGCAGCGTAGGCACTGTCCGTAAAAGTCGGGTTGGGTGGACA
Source organism: Fusarium sp. PT (assembly GCA_021020635.1). NCBI lineage: Eukaryota > Fungi > Ascomycota > Sordariomycetes > Hypocreales > Nectriaceae > Fusarium > Fusarium sp. PT. The sequence continues at coordinate 508,887 of JAHMRZ010000008.1, read as the reverse complement.
TGCCCACCAAGACCAAACACCAGGGCAAGGGCCATTGAGCCACTAGCGCCATCCTCTGTCTTTTCGGTGTGCATGTCGGGGCGCAACGCAAGCACCGCATTACAGCGTATACGAGCAAGACCCAGGAACTGGAATGGGATTCAAGAATGCACAATGTGGAAAGGTACGCACCTCGATTTCGGCCCATCTTGTTGACAATGGTCGTCCTGACCAGAGGTAATTTCTGAGACAAAAATTAAAATAATAAAAAACAACCAAGCAAGCCAATTCGCGCCTGGTCAAAGGAACAAAAGGGAGAAGAAATGGGTTAGTAGATCGATGATCCGATTCGACTGCGCAAGGGATGTCCCGAGAGATGAAGAGCTGCGCCAGCCACGACACTGACGACGTCTTGGTACCGTAATTTCCAGATGGATTTGGCTGTTCTGCTGAGCTACCAAGACCAGGGCGAATCCGAAGTTCAAAGAGCGAGGAAGAAAAAAGAAAAAAGACAGGCCCTTGCGTTGCAGCACGATTCAGATGTAGGTGAGGTGGGCGCTTCTTGTACGTGCGACTCCAGACTCTAGACTCCCTTTAGAACTCGGCGCCGGGACGTATCCATTCAAAGGTGGTGCTGCGGCGGGTGCGGATGCGGATGCAGATACGGATGCTTCGGGCGACTGACATATCAGTCAGTACCTACTACTTTCAACCAGCCAAGGATGGCCAGCCAGGTGTGAATGAGAATTACCGTAAAAGTGACTGCGGTGCCTGGATAAGCGACAGCGATAGGTAGGCGATGCAAGTCTTGGCTCTGGGGCTGTCGGTAATTTGGTGTAAACCGTGGCCGTGATACCTCGAATACGCGGAGTCCGGCGTCGGCGGTGATGGGAAGATCGTCACTCGGCAGGCGGCGGTAAATATGTAGATGGCGTTTCTGTTTCTTTTGGTAGTGACTGCTCGCCCCGGGTTGTCTGAGTTGGGCTGTTAGTGAAGATAGCTGGAGACGTGTCGTTCGATGCGTACGCCTTTTCCAGGTTTCCAAACTGGCGGGCTTCGTTATTTAAATCTGTTCGAGAGGCGGGTAGGGCCCCAGAAATCAAAAACGTCAAGAGCAGGTTTCCTTGCAAAAAAAAAAAAAGAGGACCACCAACAAGCCTCAAGCCAGGTTCAGTTGCTGCGATCTCCGGCCAGCGCGGGGGTCCCTTTTTACTGATAAGTGCCCCTCCGCGTGAGCAACTTTGAGCTCCAGCTAGAGTGTCTCCGGCGCAAGAGACTGGAGTCCCGGTCTAAGTGAATCTTGTTTGCTTGTTTGCTTGCTGCTCGCCTGCATACAATATTGTCTTTTCTTGCAGCCGCGTACCCGTACAAGATGGTCCGGTTTGTCGACAATAAACCGATTTGCGATGGACGATTTGAATACTGATGGGCCCGATCAATGGCATACGTCACTAGCCCAAGCGGCAGTGGTCTGGGCGAGAAGTCTAAGTCCAGAACTGACACCCTCAATTCACTAAGAGGACCCTCTTAGCACTTCCTCTACTGCACACCGAGTAATGAAAGCCAAGTCGCGGTGAGCCAAGAGACTCCAAGTGAAAGCAAAAGCACAAATAATACAATCAAGGAATAGACGGAAGTCGTGGATGCCGTGAGAAGCAGGGAGGGTCACAACATGCATACCATAATGGCAGGGGATCGTGGGTTTCTATACACTTGCCATGATGGCCAGTTTCGAATTGACTGCCTCATGCCCTCATCCTCACCAGACAAAAATAGAGCTTAAAGAAGCACAGAGAATCAATCGTAAGCTTCTACGGCAGGGCTTTGTTTCGCAACATGCCTCCATGAACTATGAGCTGCTGGATGGGCGGTTCGAGGTATGGGCAGCAATGTGAGTGAAGGATGACATCCAATCATACTGACGCCGGTCCAGCTGTCTATGACCGAGCCAAGATCCGGAGACATCCATGGATGCGTAGTGCAACATGAGAGGAGCCTGCGCGCATCAGGGCTTGGGTAAGGTTGCTTGGCGCCAGCTATTACTGGCATTGCCATACCTTTGTTTGGGTCGACTTCCTCTCTGTCTTATTTTGGTATCCGAGCACGCAACCTGGTTTGACATTCGCCAGCCTTGGAACTCGCGGCGTAGCAGAGATAAGGGAGTATCGCGACAAATCGTGTCGACTTGGAAATTTACAAAATAGGCAACTTGGTAGCTTGGCTGCTTGGCTGCTTGGGTACCTGCAGTATTTACCGCCGATCACTCTTCATCCACAGCGTGAGCCAGTATCAAACGAATATTCTGCAGTAGACTAGACAGACAGTGGCTGGGATGTTCCCGCTTCAGAGCCCGTCTGGCCCGCCCTGCCCGTAGAACGGCGTCAACGATGAGCGGGTTGCGAAGTGGATAATCAATGGGATAATCCAGGCTTCCCAGCCAAAGACTCGTCACTAACGCCATCTTTTCAGATCAGGGCTTTCGTTAACGCCGTCTCCACGGCCGTTCGTCCTCCATCGGATCCATCAGATGCGTGTCAGTTGCCTGAAGCCAGCCACTCCAGTTGCGATCAATGGTTTCGCCCTGTTGCAGATATAGCCCTGAGCCCAGAGCCCAGAGCCCAGTCCTATCAGCTTCGCTGAAGTGCCGTCCCATACCGATGAAATTACACCATACCATGCCATGAAACTAGGTAAGCTAGTAAGCTCACGCTTGTGTTGCTTCAATGGTATCTAGCCAAGCCTCACCATCAATATGATATTCTCTTGGTGATTAAACTCCACCATGGTGCTCGACAACATACGTAAGCGTCAAGCCGCTTGTTCCATTGAGGGACTTGTGCTACGTATAAGCGGGTTCTGAGCAGTTTATCTGGGGTCTCGAAAAAGCTTGGCAAACTGAGGCCCTGGGGTTGCAGGCTGATGCCCATCTGAAGCATCCATACCGAGTAGAGTGCTCTGGCTGTTAACAGTGTGGTCTGGTTTACACAGGTTGTATCATGAAAACCACCGTAATGTCGGGTCATTCACAATGTACGCCTCTGCGGCATGTCCCTGGGCTCTGCAGACTCCCGCTTTTAGACCTCCAAGGAGGCACCCAGCTCGGTTCAGCCGGACAGGGGTCACGATAAGTTGGGGTCCTCAAAACCTGGAGAAGACAACCTGGGCTTTGGAACTCACGGACGAGAAAGGCCAAAGTCCAGTACTTTGGTACCTGTACAGCACATCGCGACCGACTCTTGGATTCCATACATATGATGAGCATGATGCCAAGCTCTTGGTGTTTATATATACGGCGCGTTCTTATTGGTCCCAACGTATAGCTTAGCATTCGAGACGCCGTATTAATAAAAGTCATGGCGAAAATCTGATAAATTGCCCAACCGGCAACATCGGCTTCCTCTTGGCCATGCATTATCCATGTTCTGATGCTCACTCAGCCGCCAGCGAAATACGATACAGTTGAATGTTACAACCAGAACGGGGTGTTGTTTTACGTAGGCGGCTAAACTTGATTGTTTGGTGCGTATGCGCCGAGCGACTCGGGAGCTTGCGCGTCAAACAATGGGGAATGAAGTGCAAATTGTGTCAGTGGTGGTTGTGATTAGGTACTGTCCACATGTCTCACGTCAAAGTTCCTAGTTGCAACTGCAACGGATGATGGATGATGGATGAGATTCGATACTGTACCACGCAGGCTCTGCAAGACCCCCCGTATGATCGGCCAGATCCACTTCGTTTGATCGTCAGGCATTTGAGAAGCCGACAGCTCATGGCAGTCTGCAGATGGATATATCATGGCTCATCTCCCAAGAGCCGCAGATCGTCATGCCAGCTAGTAGCGCTACTGCGCAATCTGGTAGTCGGCAGGATCACGTCCGCAAAGAAGATCGCGAAAGCCCCCCAATGAGGAAATGAGCCTCTGCGGGCTCAGTCGAGGATGGGTTAATTCCAACCCCCTACGTCATGAGTTCTGATGCTGCTGCAAGAGATTGGATCCATACCGTTAATTAGAGACACTATCGCCAACTTAGCTCATCTCTATGCGGAGACGTCAAAAACACATCATGAATAACTAAAGTAAATGTCTCAATAAAATGCGTCATGCAAGTGTCCTCATCTTATCACGAATGCCTCCTAAACGATGATTGACAGCAGTGGAGGGCAATGGCGCATGGCTCCTTGGCAGAGACTTACAGGTCTCTTGGCACTTGTGATTGGGTTGATCATCCAGATCGGTTGAATCAAGGTGCGGCAACCTTTCAGATTGGGCACACCTTATTTTGTCAGGTTGTGTTTCGTTTCATGACGTGTAAATGCCTGTCTCTCCGTGGCACCAACACGTGGTACCTCCAGAACAAAGCCATTCATTCATATTTACCTTTAGTGTTGGTGTGACTGTGACCTATGACCTACCTAAGGTAGTCATAAGATTCAAGAATGTTGTTTCAGTTCCAGTGATGTCAATTGGAATATAGTCTCCTATTGACAAAGTATCCATCATTTCATATTTGCTTTTCTCAGTTGCATCAATGTCATTAACCAACTATAGCAAGCCACGCTTGTCTTGTAGGCTTGCCAAAGCTTCATCTATCCCTCCCTGGTTCAGTTTTTCCCTAGACAATTGTGCAATAGGGTAGGTGCTGGACTGTTTATGTTTGCTCTTGGCTATAAGTGTTCACCAATACATATTTATTCGATGCATTGCTACTATTGGGCGCCAGTCTCTCTTGCGGAAGATCACCGAGGTGCATCCCCTTTCCACGATAGGTTTTCACAAGAACCGCATGCCAACCGCACGAGTTGAATTGCTTCGAGGGCGCAAATAGGGGGAATTTGCTTATTATCTTTTCATTACTAGTCCAACTTAGCGGTGTCGCTTGCGGTTGGGGTCAACAAGCAGCTCGGGTTCCTGCGGGAGAAGAATAGTGTTTGTAAATCATTGGTTGCTTTGACTTAAAAACTGCCCGTTCTGGTCGACCTTGTCTCTGGCGCGATATCGGCTTTATCACGTGTCTGAGATGTAGTTGCAAATCCCCAACGGTCCGATCTTGCCTCTGTACTTGTTGATTACTCTTCTTGGAGATCCAATCTTTGGTCATCTCTCACCCGAGAGCTTAGAAGCAATCTCACAACAGGTTGCGGCCAGGCCCCTCGAAACTGGGCAGATCCAGGCTTGTACAGCTGGAATGCCCATTCAACCATCCTCGATTCTGGCGGCCGTCCCGACATCTCTCCTACCATCGCTCCCGGTGCGACGCCTGGCACGCACAACATGGCGCCCGTGTTGCAAGAGATGGTTTGCATCAGCGACAACTCACCTTTCAGATGATGTCCCTATCTTGCCTTTCCGGTTCGAAACTGGCATAGGTCTCTTTGCGAAACGACCGCCTCGTCCATTTCCGCCGCCTTTTCTTTCCCCTCCATCTACATCATTTACGGATCCTCTAAGTACGCATCACCAGAGTCGTGACCGCCGTGCTTTTGTCAACGGGCAACTTATCAGAGGCAAAACAAATGGCGACGATGCTGTTTATGCGAGCGATTATTTTATTTGTGCCAACGATGGAGTGGGAGCGTGGGCCACGAGGCCGAGAGGGCATGCTGGGTAAAGCGCCGGACAACTTCCGAGCCTTCTCATAATAATCGCTGACCTTGGACTTAGGCTTTGGTCGAGACTGATTTTGCATTTCTGGTCTTCTGCAATCGAAGAAGAACTTGCTGTGTTAGAAGAATCCCGAGAACCCAACCCCATTGCAAGCCTACAAAGTGCATACGACAAAACTCTCGAGGCGACAACATCACAAGACTGGTTAGGGACAACAACCGCTTGTGGGGCACAACTACACTATAAGGCTTGTGCCGAAAATGAAGAGCGCACATCGCCAGTCTTGTATGTAACGAATTTGGGCGATTGCCAGGTCATGGTTATACGACCTAGTATTGAAAAGGTTATATACAAAACGGTGGAGCAATGGCATTGGTTTGATTGCCCGCGACAGCTTGGAACGAACAGCCCCGATACGCCAAACAGTAATGCGTTAATGGACAAGATTGATTTGGAGGTTGGGGATATTGTACTTGCGATGAGCGACGGAGTTATCGATAATCTTTGGGAGCATGAGATTGTTGCGACGATACTCAAAAGCGTCAAAGAGTGGGAATCTGGAAAACACCCCGAAGCTCACAAGGGTGATCGCACCGGTGGCCGCAACGGTGGAATGAGGATTGCAGCTCATGATCTCATGGAGGCAGCAAGGGAAATCGCTGTAGACCCTTTCGCTGAAAGTCCATTCATGGAGCGTGCGATCGAAGAAGGCTTAGCAAGCGAAGGTGGTGAGTTACAACTAAGCCAAAGGAACCTAATAGAGGGATACCAAGCTAACACCAACAGGTAAACTCGACGACATCAGTGTTGTCGCAGCCCTATGTGTGAACAACGAGGGATGATAGTGGTCTCTTTGCAGGACAACTGAGACGTCTGAACAACTTATAGTAGAAGCGAAGCATATGGTGCATAATTACATGACTTAATGATGGACGGAATTCATATGGCTCTAAGATATAGAGCCGTCATGCATTGCATAGAACGAGTTATTTAATTGAAACGAAAGGCAGATATAAAATCACTTTGAACCAGAATATTAATAGTTAGCATTAAGCCCGAGGTGAACCGCGGGATGGCGGGGCACAAGATCCATGGCAGCGGGTCGCGTCCAGCTTATCGCACGTGCTGCGATAAGGAAATTTATTTTCTGTCGACCTCGCCCTGGTCGTCGCATTTAGCCTTAGCAAGTTTGCGAAACAACTGCATTGTGAAATTACTAAGATTAATCATTCAATATGAGAGGAAAGAGGTCAAAACAATACCGGAAGCTCATGGAGCAATTCTCCCAGACTTTCGGCTTCCGTGAACCCTACCAGGTTCTAGGTAAGTTGTCGCAAGATGCGCAGGTCGGAACGAAGCTGACAACAACTAGTCGATGCCGAGATGGTCAGGGATTCTTCTAGGTGCAAGATGGATCTTGAGCCTGCTCTTTCAAGGACTGTTCATGGCAAAGTCAAGCCCAGTATGTCTCGACAACAAGCTATGTTGTGATCGGTTGCTAACATGGCCAGTGATTACTCAATGCGAAATTCGCAAGCTCTACGCAGCACGTAACGAGCCTGGCGCACACGAGGCTATCGATCTGGCCAAGACGTTGGAACGACGACGATGTGGCCATCATCCCAACGAATACCCCGAGCCCCTGAGCACCCAAGAGTGCCTTCGATCAGTCGTCGACCCGAAGGATACGCTCCAAAACAAGCATCGCTACGTAGTTGCCAGCCAGGATCAGGAGGTGCGAAAGATGCTACGAGGCATCAGAGGAGTTCCCCTCATCTACATCAAGAGGAGTGTCATGATTCTCGAACCTATGGCCGATGAGAGCGTTCAGGTGCGAGCGAAGGAAGAGCGAAGCAAGTTCCGAGCAGAGATTAAGAACACTATTGGCAAGCGAAAGCGAGAAGATGCAGGCGACGACGGCGAAAAGGCGGAAAAGAAGATTGACGAGACTACTGAAGACCAGAAGAAGAAAAAGAAGAAGGGACATGGCCCCAAGGGACCCAATCCTTTAGCGGTCCAAAAAGCGAAGAAGCCAAAGACTGAAGGAAAGCAATCACAGAAAGAGGAAGTGTCCGAGGCCCAAGACACCCCACAAGAAGGTACCGGCAAGCGAAAGAGACGGAGACGGAACAAGACTGCTACGGCGACGGAAGACCAAGACGGAGCGGACACTGCTGTTACCGAAGTGGTCGCAGCGGAGGACTGAAGAGTCTAGCGAAGAAGTGCGCAGTATTGCAATCCTGCGGACAGGAATGCTAACAGTACCACGTGCTAATCCCCAGGAAATGTGCGAATGCAGGTAGTGGATATCGAAGGGAGTCTGCGCCGTTAGCGATACCCAAGAGCATGTATGAGTTGTGAAGAAGTCAAGGGGCGCCAAAAAAGGATATAGTGTTTAAGCGTCCACAACGGTATCAGTTTAATTGGCAAAGTGATTTATGCGCCATCGGCTTGACTTATGTACTACCCTGAGAGCCAATTGAACATGAGGCGGAAGTCAATTCACGTGAACGTAGAACTTGGCCTGATGTGTAAAGAAATATTAACGGTCGCGTGAGGCATGTAGGAGAATTGGCTTGGGGATATCTGAACGACAACAGTATATCCCTGCATCATCGACATGGGTGCCTTGCACCAAAGCCACAGTCCACTAAAGACGTCTGAATTTAGTGAGTGTCCCGCCATGCACTGGCTGCTAGGGCCACAAGGGGGGTCACCAACCGCTTTCGACTCCCGTCAGGTCAGCCATCTTTTCATGTGGGATGGGTCGACCCCCACTCAGAGCAAATGTCAAGTCGGATTCTAAGTTATCCACTTCAATATAGGAGTTCGTTGCTGGAATAGAGGGACGAAGGGAACAACAAGCCCGTCCTTTTACAACTTCTCGACTTTTAGATCTTCGACACGGGTGTGGCATCTCTTAGCAGACCGCTTACATCATCTCGTCTCACTCGTGGCCGGCTTCAACCTAAAACCAGGGACCAGGAGGATCAGTCCGTTACCAGCACTTTTGGGTCGAATGTCGTTGAGAGACCTTCGGCCCTTTCGATTCATTCCGTCGACGCGCATTTCGCCCACCCGGGGTATCTCTCACTCAACTTCTGTTCCTCGTTGTGGAAGAGATTCTTTCCATCAATCCCGTTGAACGAAGACTGAACAAGACCATAGCCCGTCAATATTGAGACATCATGACTACACAAGCCAGTGTTGACGATTTTGGCCTGCCCATCAGGCGGTATCCAACTCCAAAGAACGATGAGACTACCGAAACATCCACAGAAGAGAAGACTGCCTCGACTCCAGTAACAGATGCCACCGGCGGTGAGCAACAGATGGCCCCTGAAGCCAAGACCGACAAGACCGACCATCAGGCGACACCCTCTGCTGTCGAGACTGTCAAAGATGACGATAAGAGCGACACTTTCGAAGATGCCCGATCTGAACCATCCACTCCAAGCAAGGACAATACATCGAAAACAAACAGTGTTACCCAAGAATCACCCGCACCGACTGATACCAAGCCTGCGGAACAAAAGGCTCCCACCGAACCCGAAAACACGACTCCCCATGATAACAAGGAGAAAGAGCCTGTAGGCACAACACCAGAGACAGGACCTGAGGCAAAATTAGAGGCAGACCATACTCATAAGCCGGCGGATATCAACGCAGCTGCGGACAAGCAGGAGTCTTCTAGGCCTACTGAAATCACACCAGCTCCTGCCTCACCGACGCAAGCCAAACGAGGACAAGTTTCCGAATTCTCTCACCAAAAGGTTTCTACAAAAGCAGAAGAAAAACAGGAAGGTAAAGAAGAAGATGAATGGCAGGAGATGCCCTCTTACGCCCGGTATGATATGTACAACGACGACGACAAGCTAGTTGCCAGGGAATATGACCCAGAAGAGGATGAATCATACCAGTACGGAGGGCTTGGTGGTGCCGGAAAGGGTTATACCCGCGTCTTTCTCGATGACGACGCCGAGTCCGCGACGAGTATGGACGAAAACACGAATTATCTTTTCAAGAGGACAAACGGAACCAGCATGGTGGACGATGATGAGGGGCGCGATGCTGTCGAACAGATGCAGGCTACCAAAGATCTCTTGACAGAAGGTCAAAAGGTTGCATATGTTGGATTGGTCCGTCTGGAAATTGTCAAGCTAGTAAGAGAGGAGGAGAAAATGAAATCGTTCAAAAAGACGAAAAAAGAGGTCGGCATTGCTGTTGAATCCATGATGATGTGGGGACAAAAGATGATGCTTCGGCTATACGCTCACATGGAAATCAACGAAGCAGAGCAGATCATGATCGAACAGTTGGCCGAGCATGGTGTGATGTCGCAAGACTTGTCGCCAGCTCTCAACACCAATTCCCGAGTAGCAAATCCCATGGCGGATGGCGAATCGTCTATGCCAGGCACCCCATCACTGGACGAGAAACCTGCAGAGGTACCACCGCCATATGAGGCACTCGACGGCAAAGAGCTGACCGATGTCAAAACTCCATCGCAACTCCCTACTACTGCAAAGCTTGACATCGATTTACGGTGGACAGTACTTTGTGATCTATTCCTTCTCTTGATTGCCGATTCTATCTATGATGCACGCTCCAGAGTTCTCCTGGAACGAGTTGGCGAGAGCCTTGATATTACATGGATCGATATATGCCGTTTCGAGAAGAAGGTTACAGAAGCACTAGAGATGCAGCAGGCTGCCGAAAAGGAGAACTGGAACGAGGAAGAGCATACAGAAACTCGCAGGAAGAAGGCATTGACTCGACGTTATGTCATGATGGGTTTGGCTACAGTTGGCGGTGGACTGGTGATTGGTCTTTCAGCAGGTCTCCTCGCTCCTGTCATCGGTGCTGGTCTAGCGACCGGTTTGACAGCTGTTGGAGTGACAGGTACTAGCAGTTTCCTTGGTGGTGTTGGGGGTGCAGCCATCATCACATCGGGTGCAGCAGCATCAGGAAGTCTCATTGGAGGTAGGGCTGCGAACCGAAGAACTGGTGCGGTCAAGACGTTTGAATACCGGCCTCTTCACAACAATAAGCGGGTCAATCTTATTGTGACCATTTCCGGGTGGCTGACGGGTAAAGTGGATGACGTCCGATTGCCTTTCAGTACGGTAGATCCTGTCATGGGTGATCTTTATTCGGTGCTGTTCGAGCCTGAGATGCTTCGAAGTATGGGTGACACAATTAACATCCTGGCTACCGAGGTGAGTAGACTTTGTTCTGTTCCTGACAAGGCACGAAACTGACATTCATCAAGGCCCTTACATCAAGTATCCAACAAATTTTGGGTACAACCATCTTGGCTGCTCTCATGTCGGCGATCCAGCTACCGATCATTCTGACAAAGCTCTCCTATCTTATTGATAACCCGTGGGCTGTTTCTCTGGACCGAGCCACTTCTGCCGGCAAAATTCTTGCAGATTCTTTACTAGAACGTAACCTGGGAACCCGACCGATTACGCTGGTTGGATTCTCAATTGGAGCGCGAGTCGTCTTCTCATGCCTTCAGGAGCTCAGCAAGAAAGGGGCCGTTGGTGTTATTCAAAACGTCTACATGTTTGGTTCCCCCATTGTGGTGAAGAAAGAAGAGTATATCCGGGCCAAGACTGTGGTTTCTGGACGATTTTTAAATGCTTACAACCGAAACGACTGGATCCTTGGTTATCTTTTTCGACTCACGAGTGGAGGTATTCGCCGGGTAGCAGGTCTAGCTCCGATCGAGGAATGCCCTTTCGTTGAGAACATGGACGTGACGGATCTTGTGAATGGTCACATGGACTATCGTCAAAAGATGCCGTCGTTGTTGATGAGGTGTGGGTGGTACGTTGAAAGCGAGGAGTTTGCCGAAATTGAGGATCCAGATCCCGACAATCACAACGAGCGACAGCGAGAGCTAATCAATGAGATTGAGGAGGCACGCAGAAATCTCGAGAAGGAGGGTAAGGAGGGTAAGGCTAAGAAGTCTGGGCGGTTTAGCTTCTTTGGCCGACGAAAGAACGCAGGGAAGCAAGATTGGGAGATCTACGAAGACGCAAAGAACAAGGGAGAAGCCAAAGAGAAGCCCAAGGAAGGGGAACAGAGCGAGAGCAACACTGGCGTGCTTTTCGATATTGACGCCATCCGGGCTGAAATTGCCAAGGATGCTCGCGATCATTACGCCAGCCCTGAAGACCTTCAAGTAAAGGAGATCAAATCAACGCTGCCTCCGATGAAATTGGACGTATCATCACTTCCGGCTTCTCCTTCGGTGGCTGCCAATGGTTCTAGGGCAGGGTCTCGGACAGATCTGGCGACAGCACGCGACTCGCACGAGACGAGAGGATCCCAAGAACGGTCACACAGTTACACGCCTAGTTACACCAAACAAGCTTCACCACCGCCTGGGTACAGCTCGCCGTATGGCGGAGGGATTGGGTCGGGATACGGTAACGCATATGGCTCGGGCCGTCACGATGAGGACGATATTCAAATGACATTTGATACATCATTCGACGATCATTCACGGTCGACAACGGCACTCCCTGAAGAGGGGACGCCAACTCGGCCACAGATGAAAACGGCGCAAACGTTACCTACGATGACGTTGCATGAACCATGGGGCGATTCAGACGACGATGATTTTGGCAAGGAGAAGGAGATTTCGATGACATTCGCTTAAGTTGGCACTATGAGGAGTTACGTTTATGAGTCGCGGGCGTTTATGGTTTAACCGCTGGGGGCCATCGGCCTTCTGGCCTGGACTCTGACTCTAAGCCTGGCTTTGGGTTTAGATCCATGGCACAAGGCTTGATGTTTTGGATGTCGCTGCATTCCTGGAGGCGTAATTAAAATCGGACGGTGCATCGAATTACAGTATACATAGTACCTTTCTAGAATACCTGGTGTAGTAAGTATGAGAAATGACAAAGACGAGAGGAGGGTTAAGGTGGAGGAGAATAAGCATTAATTAATTCGAATAATCATGCATCTGCATTTGTTGTATCAAATAAGTCATTGGTCAGTGTGTCACGTTACATTATGGTGTTGGGTAGATCATCGTTTCTATAAACAGCACATTGGTGGACGCATGCCACTGTTGGGCGATCCTTGTGAACGCAGCGCCTGGTACTGTACGCGCTGGTTCACTCCGGTTACGCAACGAGTTGTACAGTACACATGTTTCACAGAATGGCTCATGGAGAAGTCGGGTTCGCTTCTTGGCTGTGCAACTGATGAAATGTCAAAGAGCACCATTCGTTGTCTTTAGGGTAAGACGGATGAGTGGTCAGGGCTGAGTGCTGAATATCAAGCCGAGGTCTTGCTAAAGAGCAGCTGAAAAACAAAGTTCACGTACTTGATCTAGATTTTACATTTGTTCTAGTCTAACTATTGGGTGTTCGTGAGGGTGAGTGTGATGGCGAAGGATTTGATGCCTCGCCAGGTGTGAGATACTTTGACTGTTGGTCAGAGCCGACATATCCAGATGTCTCATTGCTGGTGCGAATGTGTGAGAAAATAGGCGAGATCGTCGTTAGGTTGGTAGGCTGGTTAGACCAAAAGAGAAAAGGCTGAGGGGGCAAAGACATAACGAAAGAGAGGGAGGTGGTCTATCATATTGTTGTGCTTGGGCATGATCAGCAGAGATGATTGAGTCACTTCTTCACGGCGACAACAGCAAGAATAGCAGATGGGCAGAGAGAATGACATTATTTAAACACGTCTAATACCCTATACAATTCAAAATAATAATGCCTTCTCTCAAAATCAAATTTGCTGGATCGAAACGATGGATGGAAGTAATCTTGGGGCTGACGGGGCTTAGCGCCATCAAGTGTAAGACGACGGGACCCGAAACAAAAAGCCTAGCGCGGGCATGCATTAACAAAGTCGAGAGCTTGTACCTTTTCCTTTTGTCGTCTGGTTTCCAGTTCTCCATGCAGATCGCATCCTGTCAGCCGCAGTAGGCTTGTACGATTGGAGAATGGTCGCGAAAACAGCGGGTGCTTTAATGTTGGCGTTTCATAGGGCAGAAAACGCCTGGAGCAGCTGTTGGGCGGTACACGGGCTGCTCCGCCTCTCCACTATTGAACGTTGATCAGAAGGCGCTTGTATATTAAAAGTACAGAATGGAAGCTTCATTGTCTCCTTCATGTAAAATACTTGAATACCAAGCAGCCCATAACAATCTAATTCCAAAGCTTCAGATAAGCAAATGTGGATATCATGTCGACAGTAATCCACCCGTTAAAATATTTCTCTTTACTGAATGGTGGGCAGTCCCGGAGTCTCCAAATTCAACCCCATTAGTGCTTACAGGAATACTCCATCGGTACGGAGGCAGGGAGCCCAGCCCAGAAGCCCCCTAGGCCCCCCTTCGGCTTTCAGTAAAGGCGGGATTCAAGGGTCTTGAACAACGACAAGTGGTTTCAGGGGTCCGCGCACCACCACCCTAGCTCGGCCCAAGCCAGAAAGGGCATGGACCAGTCCGTTAATTCTCTCTCAGCTGAGAATTCGTGAGTTGGGCTGATTTTCTTCCAGTCAATAACTCGCAACACTGGGACAGATGGACAATGGCATTCACATACAGCAAACTGCTCGCAGTGCAATCGATTGACGCCCGAAAAAGAGACCCTAGAGATAATATGTACGAGATAGACGGCGACTAACATGTGCATTTACAAAACGTTTCAGACTTGAAGCCAGCGAATGGAGCAAAGCCGTTTGTTATCCAGCCTACTTACCTAGTAGCCAGCCCAGTAGTAACAACCTGGCTTAGTCGCTAGGGAAAAGCGGAGTGCCTTGGATCATCAAAGCAGGTACTTCCGATGTACTCTTCGTATGGGAGAGTCCTAGAGCCAGGCTGAGTACGCCCTGGGCTGCACTTGCAACCATCCAGGCCAAGTCGGGTCAAGCCAGGGCTGCACCACGCTTGCACTTGCACTTGCACTTGCACTTGCACTTGTACTTGCCGCAGCAAGAGCCCGTAGAAGAGCAAGGGAGTCGGTAGGCAGGTAGGGTTGGTCCAATGTGACCAGGGAAAGGGAAGGAAGGACACTCTCACGCTCACTCTCACTCCCGTTGGACCTGCTCAACTCCGTACTTTCTTGTTTCCTTCCCTTCAGTTTCTTTCCCCCCTCTTGCGATCTCACTATTGGAAACAACCCCTCTAATAAACTTCCTCACTCTTGTTTTCTGCCTGCTGTTGTTTGGCGTGTCGACTTTATTTCTCTATTCTAAGGGCTTATTGTTCAAAAGCTACCTATTCTTTGGTGCTGTGAGGTTGGCTCAGTTCTGACTGTATCATATTCGACATACAAGTATCACGAGAACGATCGATTCACGACAAAGGACCGACTTCGGACTTTCACCCCCTACTTAGACGTACCGGCTGTTGGATGAGTGGAGGAGCCGTGCGATAAAACCTGGATCGATCAGTATTCTGGACTACACAAACAAAATCTTTGGGCCTGTCCAATCTTTTCTTTCACTGCTTCAAGAATGGAGCGAATGGCCAACCAAGCTGGTCGAGATGATACGGGCGACATGGAAGACCTGCAAGACTCGCCAGCATCGCCTACTCGTGGGAATGGGGAGGATTCGGCTGGCGGCTCAGGCATCGGCGGACAAGGCGACGATGGAAAGTCCGTAGGCGGCGGCGGCGGAAGTGATGTTGTTATTTTCTCCAACAAGAATTTCGGCAGCGGCAAAGTCTTCCAGCTCGACTGGGGTTCGGGAAGGGAATTCGAGTTCAATCAAACCGACAATGAGGCCGTCCTCAACGATATAAAATGGCAGGTTAGGTCGGAGGAAGATAAGGAGATGACGTTGGGCTCGGCCAAGTTCGAAGACTCCACGCCTTATAAACAGTTCATCAACTGTGCGTTTTCTCGACATACCTTCTATTGATTTGCAATTACTAACACATCACTATCGCAGTTACAACAAGTTCTGTAATGCTCAACTTCACAGGCGAAACCACCGAGTTTTATGGAAAAGACATGTTTATACAGATCGACTGGGAAAAGAATGGGGCTACCGGTTACACCAAGACAGAACTCTTCACTGTCACCAACAGCAGCAACCCCAAAGAGATTGCCAAGCTTGGGGACGATCTTGAAAGTGATCAGAAAGAACAGGGGCCTCTGGCAACTACCATGTCACCAGGGACAGACCCAACTTCTAGTCTTTCTTTGCCTTCCTCGTCCTCAGAGGCCGACGAGAGTTCCGACGACAGTGGTGGCGGCGGAGGGCTCTCGACTGGTGCAACTGCTGGCATTGCTGTCGGTGCTGTTATCGGTGGGCTCCTCCTCATCGGTGCACTAGCATGGTTCTTCCTCCGCCGACGCCGTCGTAACCAGCGGGTCGGCGATGACTACGTTACACAACAGACCTATGCCGTGGATAAGGAAACCCATAACCGTGCTATGGATTCACCCAACTCGCCATACTCGGACGAGAACCACATACAACCTGTTTCCCTCGGTAACCTCGACCGTGACCGTGATGCCGCCCCAACTTCTCCACCGGCTGGCGTGCCTCGTTCATCATTCGGATCCCATGATCGTGGGGGCGATAGCGGTGCTCAAACGCCGCAGGGTATGTCACGCAACGTTGCTCACTTGGTTGAAGACGGTATGACGGCCGATGAGATTAGGAGGTTGGAGGAAGAGGAAAGGCAACTGGATGACGAGATTGAACGTGCGGCGAGAAGATAGTGGCACCTCGCGCAAGCAATGGTCCCTTGTCGGCCAGACAAGTTGAAGGATACTATCTTTTCATGCATCATGAGTTTTGGAGTTCTGTGTTATGTCATATCCTGTTCTCTCACGGTCGCTCTTTGGGCTGGCCACCCATGTAGCCTGCTTGGTTTGTTGGTTGTAGCAGTGCCATGTATCCTTCGCCTTGATGACGGAGTAACTGGTGCATGGTTAACTGGATCCATGCTCGAGGAAAATACCACGATTTACTTTGCGACGATTAAACTTTTCACAAGTTTCTGACCATGCTCATTTTCTGTAACAGCTGCAAGACATGACGTTACGCATTAATACATTCTACTTTCGAGGCGAGATGTTTGGTACCAGTGTTTCTCTCTCATATCGAAAGCGCTTGTCTGTGAACGGCTTCCTTGAGCCAAATATCGAATATATGGCACTCAATTCGATGAATAGGTGAATTCAAGTTGATATTCATACATCTTTGCCCACCGGCGCCTTGAAACAGCAAATCTTTCCCGCAAACCCGCACCTAATAATGAAGAAGCCCTGTTGTTTAATCTACAACTTTGGTAGCTGAGACAGCCTCAAAGCATTCCCTTGCAGAATGTCGAAAACGAACATGCGAAGGGTATTTCTCCTTTTTCTTTTCGTTATAGAACCCTGGAGTGCGAGCAAAAGCTTGCCCGGATTTTGTCCTTTTTAAAACGGACGGCCTATTAGCTGCGAGAGAACCAGTTGCTGACCATGTTGCTCGCGATGTTGCCGGCAAGGTTACCAGTGCCAAAAGCACTACCGGCGATGCTGGAGGCGTTGCTGAACTTGTCGCATCGGGAAAAGGCAAGTGTGTTCATGATGGTGAGAACAAGAGCGATGACTGGAAAGAGGTGTTAGAAAAGCTGGATATACAATGGATGAAGAGCATGTTCTTTGTCACTAGATCGCATGCTGGAGGGGAAAGGGCTGGAGACGTACCAACGAGGGGCAGCCACAGGAACTGCAGTCGCACAAGAGCGAGGATGGCCATGAGCACCCACAGCATAGGCTGGATATACAAAGCGAGCCAGAAGAAGCGGCTGTCGGTCGGGTTGATGGTCTTGGTGCCTGGCTCGCTGCTCTCAAACACCCACTGCGAGTCTCCTGTCTGAGCATCGACTTCGTTCCACCAGCGCAGACCAACAAGGCGACGTCCAGCGATGTTCTTGATGTAGTAGAAGTCGGCGGCGAGGAGGAGGATGGTGATGATGAAAATCATGATCCTGGGAAGCTATCAGTGTTCTGCGCTCTTCGGAGGGTCAAGGTCTGGGAGAATACGCACATGCTTTTTATGATCCACAGGCCAAGGAAGTAGATCAGGACACTTGCTGCGACGAGTTAGCAATTGCGCTCTTACAACAGTCTGAGAGAGCCATAAGAGACTTACATATCCGGAATCCGAGGAAGGTGAGGAGCGTAATGGGATGCGCGCTGAGGCGCCAGCTGAGGGATCCCGGCGCGGCGGGCTGTGGTTGCGTGGCATCCATGATATAGGTGAGATATTCAGTGACACGTCAAGATAGGTATCTAGCAATATATTCGTTTTAGAAAATTCCGCGTATTCGAATCGTGTGGCGTGGGGGAGAAAAGAATGTCGGCGTCGTAGGTAAGAAAGAGAGAGAGAGAAAATTGTTTGGCGTCGGGAACCTTGAAAGCTTGAAGCTACCTGTCACTGTGTAAGCTGGCCTCCCATCAAGCCGCGCAAGGGATGGAGCATGATCCGCGACAGCAAAAACCCCTGGGCGCTTGTTCTGGCAGGCGGTGGAATGCGGCAGATTAGCTCGCTCTCCGCCCCGGGCCCGCCTTGTCAACGGCCGGGACGTCATGAGCTTCCGTGGGCGGGTCCCGAGTCTCGGCGTATAAGTCGCAACAATCAACCTCGGTCTCTTCAGGACATAAGGAGTACACTGAAATGATTGCGTCTCTAATACGCAGCTGAAATACATGCGAATAATTTTATTGGGGTAACCAGTAATACCATCACCATGGCTGCACGATCATCATCTATCATCCGGCGCTCATTGCTCTACGGTAAATACTCCTCGTCAATTCATTGCACTAGCACTGATCCCTCTTTTCAGTCCCGGGCTCGTCACAAAAGATGCTCACAAAGTCTCTTGGCCTCAGCACAGACAATGTCACTTATGATCTGGAGGACTCTGTCACGCCCAATCTCAAAGATACTGCCCGTAATCAACTGCGGGAGCACATCTCCAATCTCAACGCCCGCCCTTCAGGGATACCTGAGCTGGCTGTTCGCATCAATGCTGTTTCAACTCCTTTCGCTCTTTCAGACTTGACAACGCTTGCCCCTCTGGAGCATGTCGATGCCGTTGTGGTTCCCAAGGTCAATTCCGCCGCTGATTTGACTTTCGTTACTGATGTTCTCCGACATGTTGCTCCAGAGCGACACGGAACTGGCACCAAGGACCCCATAAAGATTATTGCCCTTATTGAGTCGGCTCGAGCTGTCATGGACTTATCTGAGATCTGCAAAGCATCCCCCTATTTGAGTGGCCTTATCTTCGCTGCCGAGGATTTTGCCCTTGACTTATCTCTGACAAGGACTCCGTCTCTGACCGAATTTCTATATGCAAGGTCTGCCATTGTCACCGCTGCACGAGCTGCTGGGTTGCCGAGTGCGATTGATCTTGTTTGCACATCATACAAGGGAGAGCAAGGACTCAAGACTCTCGAGGAAGAATGCGCAGGAGGAAAGTCCATGGGCTTCAATGGAAAACAGTGCATCCACCCTAGTCAAGTCGAAGTCGTGCAGCGTATGTTTGCTCCAGACCAGAAGGAGGTTGAATGGGCCATAAGAATTTCCATCGCTGATGAGAAGGCCTCGACCTCAGGGCGAGGCGCCTGGACCCTCGATGGCAAAATGATTGATGCTCCTGTCGTTGGAAAGGCTAGTGCTGTCATTGCCAAGGCAGAACAGTGTGATATCGACGTTAGAAGTTTGAGGAACAAATGGAAGGACCAAGAACCAGAGTAATACATATTCACTCAGCCTATATACATAAGCCCTGAGGGCAAAACGTAGATACATAATCCTAAAAGCGATTAGGTCTCCAGAAAGCAAGCATTTCGGGCTCTGAATTATCAAATCCCCTATCAGTTCTGCATGCAAAGTGATGATCCTGTCCACCCTCCGAGTTTCTCCTATATCCAGGTTCATACTGAGGTCTCTCAATAGTCGTCTCGCAGTATAGATCCGGATATACGTTATGTAAGGCAGGTCGTGTTATCTCACCGTACCCCGGGTCTCCGTGTGGGAAGGTATCAGAGCTGTCTTGCGCTGTCTTGAACTCACTTTCGGCAAAATATTCTATGCCATCGATGGAGCTGCCGTCAACAGCTTGATGAGGTTCGTCCCATCTCGAACTTGACTCCCCTTCAATTCTCTCAATGAACTGCTGTATAGTTTCATCATTGTGGTTGTAATATGGCCGTACAAGCTGTGTATTGCCACCATGCGCTTCGTCTTGAATAGTGTACATACCTGAAACAGCTGTCGGAAGGATAGTTGGGGGGGAATCAGATGTTCCATTACGAATCCCGTAAAGTGACTGGCGTGGATGTTGATAACTCAATCCATGGAGTGGCGATGTCCTCCCAGCAGGAGACTTATACCTGTGGTGGAGAGGCTGCTCTAGGTGCCGAATCCCAGAATTTTGCGCAACATCTTGGTGGAATAAATATTGATCATCAGCGGGATGTGTCCCGATACTCTGAATCGGAGGTCTGGGTACATCCTTTCGATCAAGGCACTGTATATAATGGTGCCCCCCTTCCGATGTTCTAGACACAGAGTGCCACCGACTGTGGGCAACGGGGCCAGTTTTCTTCTCAGTTTCTACCACGACATGCTGTTTAACACCACTCTCACGTATATCATCTCTAATTGACACTTTTGTCAAAGCAGGGGACTCAACTTGGGTTGAACTGTGGACATACACTGGTACTTCATTTTCTTGATGTCCACGCTCTGCTGTATTAGTTGATAGTACCACATGGCGGCTGTCGTTTCGGTCAATGATCGGTGGAATTTGGGGACTTGATTTTAGAAGAGCGCCCATGTCAAGGTCTGCCAACACCCCTTTATCTTGGTATGGTGGAATGTTGCTGTTCCGTCCTGGGTCGAGGTTGCTGCCGTTGGTAGATTTTGGCTGAATGATCTGGTCTGCAGTCTTGTTCAGTATGTTCGTGCCATCAAAAACGCCAGTCTCAATGAGTCTTTTGAGTGTCACCTCCGGACTCTCAGAATCTGATGTTTGGGCGACCTCCCCCAATGATATAAGGTCGTCCTGAATGCCGTGAATATCCTCAAGAGAGAGATTCTGCGGCACAGTATCGAGGTTTTTGTTATTAATCTGTCGCCTGTTCTCTTTTCCGTTCTTGACCGAAGTTGTTGAGGGTTCTGCATGCTGCTGCAAAGGCCTTCCGTTATGTAGAGTCTTGTCTTCGTCATGATCGGATTGTGTAGGCGTGCTGGCCTGAAGCTCTTCCTTTTCGTTTCCCAACCTCCCTTGTAACTTCATGACTGGCATATCATTGAATGTGAGGTCGGTCACTACGATTTGGTTAGAGGAGGACCGACACCTGAACCGAGAGCCATGTACCTTGTCCAGCAGTAGACGAACGACCGTTCAGGAAAAGCCCAGTAGTAAGACTTGGTCTCATCTAGCATATAAGGTTCATTAGAATCTATTCGATGTGTATCGTTGTACCCCGTCTCTCCACTTACCGTCACCCTTGTATTTGGGATAGCACCAGACACAAAGTTGTTCATAACATCTCTGCTAGACCGAAGACGATGCCTTCCAGGGCGAGTCTTTCTTCTTCGTTTCTCGGTTTCGCCCTCGACGTGGGAATTTTCTTTGGTTGTCTGGTCTTTGGAAGTATACCGATCCGGGCGTGTTTTTCTTCTTGGACGTCGCTCGAAAAGAGGCCTATCGGGAATATTTTCAAGCGAGTCCTGGTACGAATGCGTGCGATATCTCTTCTGGTTTTCCTTGTTAGACCCGGTGTCATGGCAATACGCGTGTTGCGAGTTCAAGTATGCATCATCTTCTAGAGATTCGGGTGCCATTGCAAAGGGCTGATCTTCGACCGAAGACCAATTGTTTCGATGACCGAGCTGGTTCGGAACCAGAGATTTTGCCCAAGCAGGGACGTTACTAGAGCGCCCAGTTGGTGAACAAGATTCGTCTGCATTGTGTACATAATCGTCCGCCGAATTGCTGATCTTGTCAAGCCAAGACTGGATACTTTCGAAGCTATGAGGATTGTCATCTATGTAGGAATCACTTGCAATGCCTTCGTTTCTGTGGTGGTGTCCATTACGTCTGTTTGAAAGATGGCGGTTGTGTTCAGACCTCATTGAGGTTCAAGTTCGATGAGAGTTTGACCTGGGGGTTCTTTGTGGAGAACGAAGCACATTTGCAGAAGGTTGAGTGTACCTAAAGATTGATGACAATCGAAAATGTGCTTAAACATCTACCTAGGTAGATATAAGAAGCTCCTTCCATAAAGCACCCACACTTGAGAGTTGGATGTAAGTTGGCAGGTGGCGTATCCCAACAACGGCAAGCAAGAGATGAGAGGTCAAGCGCCTGCTCAGACGTGTAAGTTGAAGGAGGAAGGTGCACGTACTAACCCGCCTTCTTCGTCTGCCCTTCTAGAACCCTTGGTGGATTCATCTGTGATCTCGTTTGTCTCATACACCAACTAATCAGTCGCCTTCTCTCACTGAAGCGTATGTAATACCAACACCACTCTCTGCAACACGACTCCAATAGAGAATCTGTTTATGTTCAATGATTACAATCTGCATCGCGTCTCCGAGCATTGCATATACTGACATTATCTACAGGAAGATGCTGCCACTCCAAGTGCTGTTTCTCAACTAAATACATCATTCGAGCCGCTTACTGGGCTGAAAAGGGCAATGGTGGTCCCTGACAGTTGGTACGACGGGTACTTCTTGGCATGTAGTGCCTCAATGATCTAAGCCGCTGCCAAGGTAGCATCGCATCAATGCTTAATCTAGCGTTTCACCACGCTACTGCACATCCGTCAAGGAAGCCGCTGTCAAGGTTGGCTTCACGACATGATTCCCAGTCTTTTGTCATTGAAACATCAAACTGCTGACGTTGAACAATACGTACGAGTGATGGTGCGAGCACGTCCCGACACATGGCAGCGACGGGATAATATTTCGATACTCGCATGTTTCAGAACTATATCCGCCTGGCAGTAAAGATATGACTTCTGGTGCGCTGTACGTTTCGCTGCACAGTTCATTTGTTGGAGGAGACGATGAGCCAGAGTTCCTATTTCGTGTAAGTCCTCGAACCGTCAAGAGAATAACAGCAGCCTTGGGTCACAAGTGAGGCAACCCACTACAGACCTCAACGGATCACCACCTCTTCATCTTTTGAAGAAGATCGAAGAAACCAATTTGTTATGCATACTTCTTCCCTTTGCTACCTTTGTCCGGCCCCTGAATCTAGCCTCCACCATCTCAAGGAGAAAGAGGGGCAGCACGTGTATGGAAAACAAGGCCTCTGGTAAGGCGGGGCTCAAACAACAGCACCCTGTGAGGAACAGCAGCATTGCCAGGGATAAGGACACTATTACCTTAAAGTTAAAGGCCATGGCGGGCAACCGCTCCGTATCGTCTGGATCGTACATCTCTTCGGGCGGCAACCCTTTATTATTCTAAACTACCTACCTTTTGAGTATCGATTTTAATCAGTATCAGCACCAGCCTGATATAGAGCTACGAATACATGTGCCTACCCGAAGTGCAAGGGACAGAACGGGGCCATAGGCGCGAGTGGGTTGAAGGAGGCTATGCTCGCGGCGAATTGAAGAGTGGCAGTATGATGGGAAAGGGCAGGATCGTCGGGCAGTTATGCTCGTTCTAGGGGCAGAGAGCTATTTAAGCCTAGACGCAGTGCTTGGCTTCTGCTGGATGTGGGGAGGAGTTTGGTTAGAATGTGGAGGACCTTCGTCATCACAGGCCCGCATGAGCTTGTGTTCTGTCGTCTGAAGCTGACGGAGGCACCAACTCCCCAAGCCCACGCCCCACGGTGAGGGTGGTGGGTTAGTGCACCTTGGGTTCCCCTGCGTTTGGTGTTTGATTCTGCCGCCCAAAGCTTGTTTGGAGAGAGCTACCCCCTGCCAGACCCGACGCCGAAACGTCCTGGCCAGACACCCTGGTACTGTAGCCTCTGGTTGGCCTGTCGCGGTGATGGGACTGTAGGGTGCAGTTCATTCAGCACTGCCTCCACGGATGAGCCCACCAGGCCTGGGATCGACGCGAGGAGGGAGCTTGGCCCTGAATTTATGAAGATGTTCGATGCGATGCAAGTGCTGTCAAGATGACTGAATTCTGTCTGATTCTGGCCCATCTGAGGCAAGAGAGGAAGGTTGATTAGCGAAATCTATATAATCAACCATAAGACAGATGGTCACTCAACATGGGAAACAAGATCCTCAGATGCTAAACTACCCCTGGCAAGCATCGTCATTCTTCACGCCGCTACCGACTCAGACTGCCTGCAGAGAAACAACGTGCCTCCTGTTCACTGCATTGCATTGCTGCGTGCTGCAAACTGTCATTGTAGTGCAGACAGGGTGCATACATAACTTCGACTGTCACGCTCCGCCCGCATTTCATCTTATTCATGCTCAGGACGGACCCCTCTCGCATCCTTGGATTGCGCCGTCTAGTCAACATAAGCTAGTTAAAGCTACATTACCTTGGCCTTCTATCCGTACCTTTGCTTTAACTACAATACATCCGCTACCTCTTCCCGTATTGAAGCTCCACTCCCCATCCCATCCTTCTTCCTACACCTCAGCTTCTTCACTTCCATTGTCGACTTGTTATCTCGAAAATTAGCGCAACGCTCAGTTTCTACAAAACAAGTTCAAGTGCGCGTACGGCGGAACCATCAGCATTCACTTATATTTGAGGCAACAAAGGTGCGCTCTTTCTCCCTCACGATACCCCTCCTACTTTTCCCTCTCTTCAACATCCATGCTGTAAGCGTGCGTCTGTCTGCGAAACGACGCGCGGCATCTTAAGCGCAAGAAGTCTTGTGGTGTTGGTATTGAAGAAGTTATCAAACACACCAGTCGCTCTGGTTGGCTTGTTCCTCAAAGCCTGCTTGGCCTCTGCGGAGCTTCTGCGAGCTAAGAGATCAACGTCCAGTAACCCATTTGGTGTTCTCATACCAATGATAGCTAATGTTTGAACATTATTAGACCCCGCAGTTCATCATGTCGAAGCTTTTCATTGGGTTCGTCTCATGCCCTTTCCTACGACTATATCATTTGCTAATACAATTCAAGTGGCCTAGCATGGCATACTGAGGAGGCTACTCTGCGCCAGAAGTTTGAGGAGTTTGGCCCGGTTGAAGAAGCTGTAGGTGACTCCGTTCCTTTATTTCCTTCAAGCAATGCGCTTCTAGTCCTGTATATCTGTGGCTCTGATGCGGGTGTTTGTTGGATTGGATGATGAAGCCGCTTCTAACGATGGACATGGAAAAGGTGGTGGTTAAGGACCGCGATACTGGTCGCAGCCGCGGCTTTGGATTTGTACGATACACCCAGGAGGGCGATGCCCAGAACGCCATCGCCAGCATGAACAACGTCGAGTACGAGTCACTTCAGCTATTTGTCACATGGCAGCTTTGCTATTGCTTTTTGGTATAGGATCTAATCATTTACAGGTTTGACGGACGAACCATTCGAGTCGATAAGGCATCTGACAATGGTCCCCGTGGCGGAGGCGGTTTCGGCAGAGGAGGTGGAGGTGGCTATGGACGAGGAGGTTTCGGAGGACCGGCTCCCTACGGAATGGGCCACCCCGGACCTGGTTACCAAATGCCTGCTCCTAACATGTATGCGCCTATGCCGTACGGCCGAGGATACCCTCCTCAGCAAGGTTACGGTGGCCCTCCCCAAGGTATGATGAGAACTGGATTTGGACGTTGCTTTGCACCATGGCTAACACATACATAGGCTTCGCGCCGCCCCAGCAGCAGTACGGATACCCTGATCCTTCTCAACAGATGCCCCCTCAGCAACAGCAACACCACCAGGGTGGTAGAGGATATTAGGTGACTGGAAGACGGACATGAGCGCGTTATATCATGCTGCGCTCTGGAATGTTGTCACTGGGCCTCGAAGAATGAAATCAGGGAATTCAAGGGCCAATGATATCGACGACTTTCGGCACCTGGGCTTGCGGATCCTTTGTACGACTGGATGGTTAGGCATTGGTGAGCTTATTGGAACGCAAAATTATACCCGGGTACTTCGGTCAAAGCATAGTTTATAAAGGCATGGCATTTTGGGTTGGGTTGTGTTGCCATCTTGACACGGCCGTTTTACGAATGAACCTAGTGTGAAAAGAGGAGGGAGGACGCCTCGCTAGGCAGACTGGAAAATGCGAAATGGCGCTGCGTGCGACCACTTTCGTTCATTGAATGTTCAATTGTTGATATGTTGTGAAGACTTGCGCTAGTGACTATGTATAGCTTCTGGTTGTCATAGGTTGACAACTATCAAGATTGGTCTTGGAAAGGCGCATTCAATGCTCGCAAGGGATAGAAAAAGTAAATATGAGTCCAAGCTGGGTCAATTGACTTGATATCTAAGTACCTTGATGACCATAAGTATCGATAATAGCGGAAGCTATCTATATGGACTTCTCAAGATATATGCTTGGGTGATATTCTTAATGATTAGGTTCTTCGATCTCCTCTGCCTCTTCAGTACTGTGCTTTTGGAGATGGGCGGACGTCGTCGGGTTAAGGGTCTTCGTCTCGTCTTGGCGATCGCTCTCGAGTTCTCTGACACGACGGGCAAGATCATGAATGTGGTTATCGCCGCTATCAGGTGCAAGCTCACTGAGAGCCGTGTCAAGACTCAAAAGGTAGTCCTTGTTCAGGCCGCTGGGCCCCTGACTGCGGAAAATATGCTCGGCGAGCTTCTGGGGGTCTTGGGGACCAACGAACTGCTCATTGTCCGGAGTGCCGATGTAAACCAAGGTGCGGATGGAGGGAGAGCCATCGGCAGGATGGAATGGGGCGTAGTGAATAGTGTAGCCGTTGATCTCGCGGATATCGAGGTATTCCTTCACCTCGGCGACTTTGTCAGGGATGATACGGTAGGCAACGCCCCAGACCCGCTCTGGAGCAGAGTCGTGATGGTCGGTCAGCTGTTCCCAGTATGATCTCTCAATGAGAGTGACGACACGCCCTGGGGCTTCTGGGGTTCCTCGGTGATCCTCGCTGGACTATAGTTAGCTGCTGATCCGATTGACTCTGGCTGTTAAATGCTGACCTGGCCTGTGAGATACGTTAGTTGGGCGAGAAATTTGAGGTACTGGTACAAGAACTGACCTGCCAGAAACGACGGACATAACCATCTACCCATCCAGGGATTCTTCGATCTGATAAGTGAGGTTATATATCAGCAAGACTGCCATTGAATATGAAAGGCGGGTGTCCGTGTTACCAAAATGTGGCGGAGGCTTCCATATCAAGCTCCTATAGGTCACGGAGATGTGCGTTAATACGCAGTACTAGAAACTAGACGCTGATGTGAGGAAGAACTAGGCATACCCGTATCCGTATAACCAGAACTCAGAAGGTTGTGACGACTCTTGGGTCGTAGTCATGGTGAAGTTTACTATATGAGGGAAGAGTATTAATAATGTCATAGACCGGTAATGTATGGTCCAGTAATAGACTTACTCAGCGATTATGACTAAGTTTAGAGTATATAGGATATAAAATGTTGGGTTAAGATGAGGTGAGGTGTTTAATGTGTGAGTCCCAGTTTGAGTGGTAGTTGTGACTCTAGATGTCTATACTCATACAGTTGAACACCGGGATAGATGCGATGAGGTGATAGTTCAGAAGCAGCCACTAGGAAAGCAAAGTAGCAGTAGCAGGGGTTAGAGAAAACGGTAGAACAGAAATGGAACAATTTTCTCTCCCTTCCAAATGCGAACCCCGAACCCTCTAAAACTCCGCGCCTCCACTGAGATTAGATGCCCGACTTTAGTGGCTGAGGCTTTCTCGGGTCTGTAGTGGCTGTTTTTCGCACCGATCCCCTACGACGTCACCCGTCAGATTGAAGACCCACATTCCGGACGGGACCGCTGAGAACCTTGCTCCAAGGGTCCTTCCTTTCTCCTGTCTATCGTTACGTGCAAGAGCGAGAGCGAGTGAGGCCCTGCCACTTTCGATTCGTTGCAAGTACAGTAGGTGCAGATGGTGTCTAATTTTAGATGCTTCTATCTGTAAGGCGCTTCCAGATCAGACTTTCCTACTTTCGATACCTCATGGAACTTGACACGTACTGTAGGCTTGGACTACCTATTATCAGTAATGTACGGATATTAACAATAAATTTTAAATACGCGGAATAAGAGAATCCACAGAATCAAGGGTCCCGACGCCTTGGCACGGAAAATGGCAAAGAGCCAAGTCAGGCTTTCAATCCCGAGGCCTGGCGTGCCTGGTAAGAATTATAGCTTTGTCTTCCCTGTCTTATGGCAGATAAGGCCGCAGGGAGCCCAGTTTATACCCGACAATAGGGAGCTTGATACTGGGTCTTTCGTCACTACGCTTTGCTTCAATTTTACTATAGCATGAGACTTTTGCTCTCTACTCATCCATTTCACACTGAACCCAGTTGTCCAGGCGTATCTTCTTTCAATCGGTCTTGATTGAGTCATGGGAGAGAAAAAGTCCGAGCCTTGTCTTACACAATTCCCACTATCAAGACAACTCAGCCACGCTGCGCTTCCACTGGCGCTCCACCAACCAAACGACACTGCCCCGCGCTGAGAGATTCCCCTGAGCCTGGGGTCGTTCATCCCTACAGCCCGTTACTATTAAGTCATTACCTTAGTACCTAGTACTACTCCGTACAGTACCTAAAGTACAGTACTTAGGACATTTGACGCTGGCCTTCCAGCTTCTTCTTCTTCTTCTTCAGCCGCGCACCAACTCAGCCCAACCTTCAAAACCCCCGTCACGCGCAAACACTTTCCTATTCTCTTCCCTTTCAAAAGATCTCTATATCTTGAAGCAGGAAGAAAACATACCGATCCCACACCATGGCCTACAACCGTCCCTACGACGAGGATGCTCTCCCTAGGTATGTCATGTCTATGCGCTCAGCCAAAGTGCCCCTCCTCTCCCCGCGTATCTGTTATTGCGGCTCTGCGCTCCAGAAGCTACCTCCAGGAAGGGAAGGATACCACGATGCAACACAGCTGACCATGCAAATTATACAGATTCGCCGAGCCTGAGCCTGTACGTCCAATATACACACTGCTATCACCGCAACAAGAAGCTCAAACTGACACTCTCCCTTCAGAAACCAGGACAGTCTAGGACTCCCGCCCCGCAGCAACATCAGCCTCCTCCTAAACAGCACCAATATGCCCCTCAACAGCAGTATCAGCAGCAGCAGCATCACCAGCAGCAGCCTCACCAGCAGCAGCCTCGATACGACAAGCCTCTGCCCACCCAACGAGATGCGCGATCCCATTCACTAGGTCAAGCTGCGTATGGCCACATGTCGCCGCCTCCAAACCCCGGCGGTGCGAGACCTCAGGCTCATAACCGCCCTGCTGCCCAGTCGCGGCCTCCCCCTTCGCCTGCATTGGATGGCAACGGCTCCGATCCCTCGCTTCTGCCGTTGTTCCGTGCTGTAGACAAGGATGGTAAGCGCTTCTGCTTTGCACATTCTCGCATACACGCAAATTGCACACGTGCAACTTTCATTGCAGTTTACTGACCAATCCTTGATTAGGTACTGGCCACCTTTCTGAGAGGGAACTATCCGCTGCGCTTGTCAACGGTGACTGGACCGCCTTCGATCCCCATACCGTTCGCATGATGATTCGAATGTTCGATTCGGATCGAAGCGGCACTATTGGTTTTGAGGAGTTTTGTGGTCTATGGTCCTTCTTGGCTTCTTGGAGGACTCTTTTTGACCGATTCGACGCTGATCGCAGCGGCAATATCTCGCTGCCCGAATTCAACAATGCCCTCGTCGCTTTTCGATACAGACTAAGTCCCCAATTTGTCGAGCTGATCTTCAACACCTACGATAAGAGAAATGAGGGAGTCATGAGCTTCGATCTCTTCGTTCAGAGCTGCATCTCGCTGAAACGCATGACCGATGTGTTCAAGAAATACGATGACGACCGCGATGGCTACATCACCCTAAGTTTCGAGGACTTCTTGACAGAGATTCTCAAGCAGCTCAAGTAAACGACAAAAAGACAAGAAAACTGGAATTTTATGGATCGGAAGCGAGCACGCGGGACTAAACTGACCATCGGGGTTGGTCTCTAGCTGCCATGTTGATTTGTTCTTTTTTTGCATCCCAAGGGGAAATACCATGTATGCATGTTACGGCGGGATTTACGGCAGATATAGCACAAGCTGGACGATTTGAGGTGATTTGAGGTGATAGGATGGAATAGGAATAGCATGAACCAAAGATACCCAAGGTCGAATCTCTGTATCCTGGCTTAGAGACCGAAGCTTACCTTGACATCAGACATGAATTATGTTACGTCGACTTAGTCTGCACAGTTTCTCGTGAGCGTGATATGAGATAAAAAGGCTCCGAGTAGGGGCCTATCGATTTGTATTACGTAGAAATCAAGAAAGTTGTGCTATTTCCCACCTGATTAGTTCAATCCAAATCAAATCACTGTCCCTGCATCTGTCTTAGTCTGGAATTCCTTGGTCATGTTACAGGTAGTTCAGTTTGAGAAATCCACGTTGAGTGACTCGCTCACATATCTTCATCACCAGGACGGGTTGATTGTATATATATGTGTGAGAGAGAGAGATTTGGACGTCCATCAGGGCCTGAGAACAGTTGAATCGATGTACATATATATATGCATATCTTTATAAGAATAAGATATAAATTCATGGTAAGTGCTAACTGGTATAAGCACAACTGAACCCTCATTTCGTTGATATTTCACTCATGTCGAGGTCAGTTCTTTGTTAGTTTATCTAGTCAGACTCAACTTAGAAGAGTCCCAAGTCCTTGTCACTTGTCTCTGGCGTATTTTATGCTCGGACACAGGTCAGTAAAAGACAGTGGTTATCGAATGTTGCAAAGACAACAAATATCATTCCCATGATTTAGAAGATATTCGGAGCTGTACATGCTGTCGGTGATTATCGCCTGGTTCGTGTAACAGATGGTGACGTGACATGTCGTGATACAGATGTGTTATGTCACAAGCTGTATGCTCATGATGACGAGAAGAACGACGTATGGTGTGGTCGAAAAGTCGCCTCATAGTCAGTTCAACTAATTTCTTCTCGGTACAAAAAGTCGACAAGCCATGGCTCAAGACTGATCAATCCTACCCTTGAGTACCAATCTCCGTGTGTGTTTCGAGTGTCTGATAGAACGTGATAGTCCAAGGAAGTTGTCGAATCAGGAAAATCATTGAAAGATTGAGTCAAAGAAGACGAAAGATGTTGTCTCGATTAACAAAGCGTTCCTAGCATACTTCGAAGTGTCGCTGTAAATGTATGAATAAATACCCGGGAACCAGGAATAGGCTGTGGTCATCACGACAATCAAGCCGTGCAATGCAATGCAGCGCTTGAGCGGAGTGATTTAGTTTAACAAGAACTCGAGATTTTCAAACCGCTTGTTGACTGTCTTGCATGGATACATGGCTTTTTCCAAGGTTCTTGTTTTTTCCTGATAATCATGGGACCAGGTCCAACTTGACCCAAGCTTCACCCATGAGTGCAGTTTGACAAGGAGCATATTCGCTGTAGCTCTTGGCCATTGCAGCTCGAGTCTGGGGCCTGACACAAGTAGTAAGACATTTGGTGAGAGAGTTTCCAGTTCTTGTGAAGTTGCGGTGTGCTTTCATTTAACTGCTATTCACAGACACAAACACAGTCGAAAACCAATTTCTCCGGAGGTAAGAGTAGTTCGCTGATGATAAGGTGTTCTGCATGCATACTTGCTGTATTCACACCAAGAGGCCCCCACATCTTGTCCCATGCTCCAAGTTAGCCTGTTGGATATGGATATGTTCACCCCACCGCATACGGTACGAGCTGGAGCTTAGAACTTTCGTATCTACAAGTCGTTGTACAGCTAACAAGCTATTTCTCATTCTGAGAACTTCGCTGTGGCCTGGCTTGATGGCCCACTGGAAACAATGTCTGCCATCATGTTCAACTCCAGGAACCCTCGTGCAATAAGGCGATAATGGTAGTCATGATACTTGAGGTCCCGTCCTCGTTTGCCGCTGGGGTAGATTCCTTGGTGACCTAGCTATTATCATAGCGCGGGGTCACCGCCTTCACAGGGTCTGGAAAATAAAGCCGGACTTATCAACCTCGGTTCCACGACGCTGGTTGGCTGTATAAGCTGTCGTTCAGAGGTTGCGTCGCTTTGTTTGAACCTCTTTCAGGCATGCTCCCACGCCTCCAGTTTGTTTTCCATAAAAATGATTTTGCTGTCTTCCAGGAGAGACTAGAAAGACAAATACCATCTGAGCTTTTTGTCCGTTATGTCGCCACAATACTAGAAAGGCTTGGGCGTTTCGGCCTTGAACTCACCGCCTTCCTCATAGATGTGAACGGCATAGCGTTGCTCTGAGTCGAACAATGGAATCGAGGTGGAAGACCCTTTGGCGGACTGGCTCTGCGCACGCCCGTCAGTTCCGTGCTTCAAGGCGATAAGTGGTATCCTCCCCCTGGCTGGTGATGTCACTGTCTCAGAAGACCCGGGAGCGTGGTGGCAGGGCTTGTCATCGTTTACCCTTTTGTAACATTGAAGTCGACTGTTAAGAGTCAGCCTTCGCTTGTTCTGCTATTGTTGGATCTTTCTCAGCTCCTGTCTTCGCAGCACCCCTTTCCACTATCGACCACCCATAAAGGAGCAGCAGACTATTTTTTTTCTGGCACGGATGTACGCTGCTCCTTAAACCAAACAGAATTTGAAATTCCGTTCGGCGACAACCACCTCTGAGCTGACTCTGTTAGCATCCACACCTATACATCACCGATATCCAAACGCCACATCAACATTTGAGATTCCAGCTCCGGTTTAGCACAGCGGCCAACATTGAGGTCTTGGGCTCGAGCTCCAGCTTACAGTGACGAACGTTCTGTGTAGCTCTGCTATGGTCCCGTGAACGAATCCGTGGCGAGAGTCATGCAGAGGTACCTGCCATGTACATGTGATAACCACGTCCGGAGTTGGCTTAGGAACGGTATCCATGAGTGGCAGTTGACCTTGGGTTTCGGCCCCGCCGACCCTTGTCGCCAAACATGGCCAACCCTTGAGACGCCGGGCCTTTTCCTGCGACGTTCATCGGGACCTGTCGTAGCCGAATATCTCGATGATGTTGGCCAAGCGCAAGAGCTGTAAAGGCAGTGTATGCGACTCGTAATCTTTGTGCGTATCTGATTGACAGTGGTATCGATATCAAAAACCCAATGTTCTTACCTATGATCCGTCCATAATAGCCTAGGTAGCTAGGTAGTTATCAGTTGCATCAGCAGGAAGAAAAGATCTTCAACAAATCCGAGCAAGGGACCAGCTCCACTGTGGGAGCTTCCCCTGCTTCTTCTAGGGAGCTTCTTGGGCCTAAAGTGCCTCTTACAGGCGGCATTCTTGGAGTTAGAAAGCCCTGGCAGCCAAAGAAGATGCCCTTAACCTCCATCCGTCCAGCAGAAAGCTCCACTGACAGTCATGCCCCTCTTCACCCACTGCCATGATCCCTGTAGCCCCTCCCGAGTCATTGCAATGGTAGCCAGTTGATTTGTTCGCGCAGCGCTTGGGCCATGCTCTTCTTGAGCTGCTGATGCTTCTCTGCTTGGAAGCTATGCTTCGTTACTGGATGTTGCAGACGCCCTTGAAGGTCTTTTGGGACCATGCCAGGCTTGCCTGCTCAAGACTGAGAGGTTTGACAATGTGCCAGGGTTTCACTAGTCTCCTAACCATGTCGGAGCGAAACAGCGCGCATGGAAAGCTGGAATGACAGTTGGAGAGGGTTTTTCTGCTGCTTCTCTCATGGGCCTAGAAGGCTACTAGGAAGCTTCTTGTACCCACACCCCCGAAGCTGCACGTCAATGCTATTGGTCTCGGGCGTTGAGTCGTTCGAGGCAGCTGAGATGTCCAGCAGTGGAGGCGAAGCATGGCATAAGTTAGCAACAGCATTTGGAGGCATGGAGCCTGGAGCTCAGGCTGTGGTCCCTTGTCGAGTGAGCATTGAGCAATGGATGGACGTTAGAGCTTGTTTGTGCGGAAGCTTTCGCTACTGGCCTTGATCGCTTTGCCCACACGCCCTCGCGCAAGAGTTTTTTTTTTCTCTTTCTCTTTTCCAGTTGCTGGTAATATTTTGCTGGCCCTCTTTCTTTTTTTCTCATGTATTGCCCATCTGTGAAATACTTTGCAATATTGGAAATCCACTCCAATATCTGAAAGTTCCCGGTCTTGGTGTTGCTGATAGTTGTATAAGCAAAGAACTGAGTAACAAGTCAGAGGTCGGCAACAGCTCTTATCCAGCTTCTTAAGCTCAGCTCCTCGGCAGTACCGCACACCACACACTCGACGACTCACACCCTCCTCTTGCCTCTTCTCTGGGTGTTGCTTTCCTTTGCTATTGCGTTGTTGCTCTTACTACTCGCTCACTTGCACTTACTCACACACTTTACCCAAAAAGCATCTTTGCCTCCCACCTTCCGCCGACTCTTCCTTTTTACAACCTTCTAAGCTCCTGCCGACCTAACTTGACTTTACCTCTGCCTTCATCTTCTCCCACCCACTCGCCTTCCTCCTCTCCATACCTTCTTCCTTGTAGCCCACCTTTCTCCAAGGAAGCGACCTCGATCGATTATTCTTGTTCACCTCAATCAGCTTGAACTTTACAACACGACTTTTTGGATATCCTTCGCATAGGGATTGGATTTATTGCTCAGCTTTGAACCAATATCGTTCATATCCTCAATCGACGCCGCAATCGCATACGCAACCACCGTCGCATAACTGGCCCAATTCGAAACAGTTCTTGTAGCAAAGCTGGTACATGTTCAAAGACAGCTTATTATCTCGCTGTTGATCGCCGCGCTCTGAGATGTCACGGGTTTTGCATAGCTTCACTATCGTCAATTGATCTCATCCTCGTTCGAAGCTCAACTTGATCATTATCAAGTCTTATCTTGCTTCTTGTTCCCTTATCGCTACAACACCCCTCGCCAGCAAGCTATCGCGTATGGTGGGGTCAAGATGCCGCCTCGATCTTCTTTGACGTCTTCCTTCTCTATCACAGACTCCAACAATGAGGTAGTCTGCCCTCTTCGCAACCAAGATGGCTCTAGCTGTCGCAAGAGATGCATTGGTGTAAGTGCTTGGGAATTGCTTTTGCTAGTCGCTCTACCCTGTTCCGCCTGCATCTGGTCATGAACTAGAATTACCAATCTGCGTCCACCCGCCCTGTATAGCCATGTCTTACCACTTATCGCACTTATTCCCCAAGTCAGGAAGCACGTTCCCGTCACACCATGCAACGGTACCGATTTGATTCTAAATGCCTATTTGCAGGAAAAGAGGTATCGCTCCATGCAGGAGCATATCCGTCGCGCGCACCCCGAGCATTATATCTCGAAGCTACCAGCTACCGAGGAGAGTTTCCTACTAATGATCAATACCCCACCCTCGGAACGCCGTCCTCTTGACCAGACCTCAGCTCCAAGTGCTCAGGGTTTGTCCCACTCTCAGTCCAGCCTGCCCCCGCCCGTTGACCACCTTCAAGGTTTTCACGAGCGACATAATTACCACCGCGATGGGTCGAGTACTCCAGGAACTCCGCGCCTCATAGATGACTTTATTAATGGCGGGCCGGTTTCTTCTGGTCCGATGCTTGGCACGGCCAGTGCAGCCGCAGCCTTAGCTGAACTCCATGGCGTCAAGAGTGAGCGTGAAATGGATTTGGACGGTGTAAGTTGAACGCCTTCTAGACAAACAAAATCATCCCTGGATAGGGCTAATGGTGCGTAGGAATACTATTCAGACATGGATGTTCGACGTAGACCACGAACATCCATTGAATTACCGCCGCTTAATCTTTCAAATCACGACATTACCAGCGACCCTTACTCCTCAATCAAATCCAATAGGCAACGCGAATTTCTCCCTTCCATTCTTGCAAACTCGCCTCCGGGGAGGTCATCGACATTGCCGCCTCTTCAGCGCCCCATTGGACCCAACCGCCCTCGTAAACAGTCTGTAACAAAGCGAGGAAGGGAGGCCCACCACAAGAAGAAGAACTCGAAGGGTTCTGCTACTGATTGGCTACGACGAATTCAAAATGAAGAACGATATAGACCAGGTAACGATCGAAAGGCTCTTTCGGCTGAGCCATCCGCAGATTTCGGCAAGCGGTGGGAGGATCTTATTGATGCAGCTGACCAGGCTGCCTCTGCTGCTGGAGACATCGACGAAGACCGTACTCCTGTGAGTTCTCGTCGTGATTGTATCCGCCGTTGTTATAGTTGGATCGACTAATGCCCAAATAGGTTCCTCAATCTCCAGTCTCGATGCACAGATCATCACTGCCGCCACTCTCTCACCAGCCGCAATTTCAGCCAGCCAGTTATCAGGCCTCGCCTTTACAGCAGGCTCTCACGCCGCCATCGTATGGCCAAGATGCCATAGATCCCTTTCCATCAGTTGAAAGTGGTGAGAGCGGCGAAAACTTCCACATGGGGACCCGGGGGCTTTCAGACTCTTCGCCGTCATACTCGGCTCAAAATATTCAGATATACTGCGCTGCTTGTCAAGGGTTCTCTCTGCTCAAGGATTCGTATGCATGTACCGAATGCATATGTGGTCTTTGCCCAACCTGTGTAGAAGTTCTCATGACAGAGCACGGAGCAAGAAGGAAGTGTCCCCGCTGTGCTACAATTGGCGGGCGGTTCAAGCCTTTCCAGCTCGACATCAGATGAAGGGTTCTTTGAGACTCACATTATATTATACTATGAAGATTCCAAACATAGGAACCTACGACGGTCAACATCACATTGGTATGGCGTTATGGCATATGACAGAAGTCAAATAATCTTGCACACGAGCAAGATGGCGCATCATGATATCGGGTTGGTATCACTTATACCAAGCGACTCTTCATTCATTTCTACATGGGTTTCGCTCTACGCATTCGGGAAAATTGCTATACGGGTATTTGGTAAAGGAGTTTTTGATTTATTTTCTTTATTTTCTTTTCCTCTTCTTTCTTTATCCTTTTTGGTTACACATTACATCTCGATACCGAGAACCTATAGCTAAGGACTTCTTTCAGGGTTTATTTTGGGTTAGATCACTGGATCAGTATACCTTCATACGAATACATAGCTATCGATCGTTACTGACTAAGTAGTCAACGTGAGTATGAGTGCTCTCCAGTTTGTGCAATACGAAGCTCATAAAAATATCGAACCATATTTATACTTGTATTGTTCGTTACAACATGATGTGATTTGTGTGATCATCTAACCAATCCGAAAAAGCAACGCGGAGCAACCACCATTTAACGCCGTATTTACCAAAATCAATCGGCCCCAAAAACACATGCTACTTCTTTCCCTCCTTCTCTTTCTTCAACAGAAGATCTCTCATCTGAGCTCTAGCGTTACGGCTGCCACCAAGCTTGGGTCCTTTGAGAACCTCCTCAGTGCCCGGTCGTGCTGCTTGACTCGCAGCCTTCTTTTTCCGGAGCTGTCGCTCTGCTACGTCTTCGAAAAATTGCTGCCGGAACTCTTCAGCGAGTCGCTCGTCTGCTGCACCATCCTGATCAGCACCAGCAGTGCTGCTGGTTTGTTCTGGAGAGGGCTCATATAGGTCGACTAGGAGAGAGTAAGTTAGCTTGTGCGTCGAAACAAAAGGGAATTAGGAACATACGTCTCGCTTCGCGGAGGATCTCATCAACGATCTGGTCTCGCTTAACGGCATCGCTGTCACGACGATTCCGTGAACGCCATGGCTTGCCGTCTCTTCTGAGCCTAGGCTTCTTGGCTCTTCTTTCACCGTCTGCAACCCCGTCTCCCTGAGCGGCATGGCCGGAACGAAGGACATTGCCGTGGTCACCGAGATCAATCTCCACCAGCTGACCCTGCATCACTGCCCGCCCGCTCTCATGATTTGATGCCGTTGCAGATAGTTGTCGAGCGGGATCAGAGGGAGATGCAGATGTAGTAGTCTGTGAGCTATTTCCGCCCGCACGATTAGATAGTCGGGATTCTATGTAGTCCATCCTTGAATGATTAGTTGTTGCATGGTGAAGAGGATGGATCGCGAATGGAGGAGAGCTCCAACGTACATATGTCTGTCGTTGAGATCGGCAAGTCTACCGGTTTGATGTGTGAAACGGTCTGTTACGCCTTTTATCGCGGATTCGGCATTTGATGCATCGTCTGTGTCGTGGAGAACAAGAGCGCGCTCGCTATTCGTGTCGTCATCTGGGCGGCCGGTATTTCGGAATGCGACGCCTCCAAGACGTCCCCTTCGCGCATTGCGCAACCTGAGTGCGGCAGCAACAGATCCTTCTCCGTCGTCGTCGTCGTCGTCGTCGGGCGTATCTCTCTGGGCGGGTCTACCGCTAGATACTGATGCCGACACGGCAGGGGGCGATTGTATTGTCTCTGTGACAGTGTCCTCTTCTTCTTTGGCGCGCTGGCGATAAGCCTTTCTTTTCTTGCCGGCGCGGAATCGAATAGGCTCTGGGGCCGTCTCAGATGAGTTAGCGTCCATAAAAAGATCGATGTGCGAGCGTGCTGGTTATTCAGAATACTCTTCGCGTCGCAAGTTGAAGGGATTGAAAGTGTTGATTTGGTCAAGTTAGTGCCACTAGGTAGGTAGGTAGGTGACATCAGTTCCTGAGCTTATCTTATCAGTTACTAAAATAGATAAACTCTGGAACTGCCCTGTAAGCCGCCAGATGCCCGCCCACTCATTACCATCAAGTGTTTGACAAAAAGGTTGGATCATATTTGGCAATTAAAAACGTGCCTTTCTTTTCCAATAATATATGGCAAGGCTCGAGTCTTTGCTACTTTAAATCCTTGCATCCTTATAATTCAAAACTTGCAAGTCAACGCCCTACCTATCTTGCTTCTATCTCTACCAATTACCTATTCCACATCAACTTGCCAATATGACGAAACGAGTAAGACAAATGATATGCAGAAGCTTTATAATATACTAACGCATTATAAGGTATTCTTTGCTGTTGAAGGACGTGTCCAAGGTATGTTATCCTCTATCCCTTCAGAGCTTTTCCTGAACTGACGTCATGTAGGTGTTGGCTTCAGGTACGATATACTCACTTAACAAGTCCACAAAGTATGGAATCTGATTCCAAAGCAGATATTTCACACAGAAAAAGGCCCAAGAGTACGGAGTGACAGGATGGTGTCGAAACACAAAGGACGAAACGGTACATATTAGCACTCTCCACAACCCTGGCCTTGTACTGACAGCTGGGATAGGTTGAGGGTGAGGCCCAAGGTAATGAAGAGGTTCTAGCAAAGTTCTTCAAGGACGTTGACGATGGCCCAAGATCTGCTCGAGTGACAAAGGTGTCCCAAGAGGAGAGGCAGCTTGTGGATGGAGAAAATGACTTTCAAGTTACGCGTTGAGCAGAGAAGCTTTGAGGGGACAAAATATGCGTATCCTATCAACAAAATGATCTCGTGCTGACATTCATCTCTGTCCACGATGATCCAACCCTTCGCCTTTAACTATAATCATATGTAAACGCCAGCTGAATGCCATTGCTCAAAATCCTCTACCACGTCGCTTCAAAACAGGCTTCTTGACTGCACCTTGCGTCACAAACTTCTTTCCGTCTGCTCCAATTTTTTTGGGCTTCTTTTGACTTCGTTCCTCCTCCATTTGTTTCCTTTCCTCGTCCATCCGCTTATCATCAGCCATCTTGGTTTCAATCTCCATCTTTCGATTAAATTCTGTCTCTGTGATGCGCTTGTTACGGGCCGAGTAACCCTTCTCCTTGACTGAGTAGAAGACACCACCAAGATCGGCAAGCCAGTGGGGATCCACAGCCGTTACTGTTGAGACGTATACTTTGGAAGTGAGAATCAACTCGTGATAGACGATGTAGTCTGGTGGATGTCCAGCATACAGTGCACTGGTAGGATGCAGTTGCACACCCAAGTTGGTGCGCAGGTTGATGTACTCGCCTGAGCCCTTGTACTTGGCTGCTTGATGGTAGTAGCCTGAGCAAATGCACTTGCGCACAATATCCCAGTCCATTCCACAGCTCGTCAGCTCCATCTTTTGCATACGAACAATATCCAAAAGCTGCTCCCGAATTTCCTTGGCTCGTCTGAGAGATTTCGGGTGCAAGAAATGCTTGACACACCAGCCGTCTGAATGGCCATTGGCCTTCCAGTTGGTGTAAACTTGTAGATAAGTCAAGTGATCCGACTCATGCACCCAGAACTTCTCACGTGCAGCGTCGGCTTCTTCCTGTCTCTCTTTTGGTCGGTAGAACACATTAGGAACGGACAGCATAGAAACGATAGTGATCATCTCCTCGCTGCAGCCATACTCTTCTGCGGTGATGAGCAGCTTGGACAGAGATGGATCCATAGGGAAAGCGCTCATTTTCCTTCCTAGATCTGTGAGCTCGCCAAGATTGTCTAGGGCACCAAGTGCCCACAAGTCGAACATTGAGGTTGTGATAGTGTCTTGTGGAGGAGGATCCATAAAGTCAAAGTCCAAGAGGTCCTTGACGCCAAGAGATTTCAGCATGAGAACCGTGTTGGCAAGATTTGTGCGCTGGATTTCCGGAATGGTCTGCAAGTACAGGTCTTCCTTGAACTCTTTTTCTGAGTAAAGTCGAAAGGCCTTTCCAGGACCTGTTCGGCCAGCTCGACCTGAACGTTGAGAAGAGTTGGCTTGCGAGATAGGCGTGATCTGTAGAGTATCCATGCCAATTTTGGGGTTGTAAACCTTCATCTTGGAGTAACCCGCATCAACAACATATTTGATACCATCAACTGTCAAACTGGTTTCGGCAATGTTGGTTGCAACAATGCACTTCCTTACCCCTGGTGCGGCCTTGTCGAAGATTTTGGCTTGTAAATCTGCAGGCATCTGACTGTAAATAGGTAAGATGCTCAGTTTTGGCGGATCGTTCAGTGCGTCGAGTCGTTTTTGAACAAGTTCGCAGGTGATTTCAATATCTTCCTGGCCAGTCATAAACACTAGAATGTCACCCGGTCCCATTGAGACGTGGATAGACAAGACTTGATGAACTGCTTGGTCGACGTAGTCCTCAACGGGCGATCGATGAAACATAACGTCGACTGGGAAAGTTCGTCCAGGAATAATGAACTCCGGGGCACCACCAAAAAAATCCGAGAAACGCTTCGAATTCATTGTGGCCGATGTTACGATGAGTTTTAGATCGCGACGTCTCTGCAATATCTTCTTGAATAAACCCATTAGGATATCTGTGTTCAGGGCACGCTCGTGAGCCTCATCCATGATGATGCACGAATATCTATCCAGATCAGGCTCGTTCAGCGACTCTCTCAGAAGAACACCGTCGGTCATGTATTTGATGATTGTCTCTTTGCTGGTGCAGTCTTCGAATCGAATGGCGTAACCAACCGTGCTTCCCAACTTTACTTCCATCTCTTCAGAAACACGTTTGGCTACACTCATCGCCGCGACACGTCGCGGTTGGGTGCATCCAATCATGCCAGTCTTCCCGTATCCATCCTCTTGAAGGAACTGAGTCAACTGTGTCGTCTTTCCTGAACCCGTCTCGCCAACACAGATAACGACTTGGTTTTCCCTGATGACATGGAGAAGTTCTTCACGTACTGCGAACGCAGGGAGGTACTCCCGTTGTTCTCGCAAGGTCTTGCTTTGACTGAAGTTGCTCGCGCCGTCGGCCTTTTTCATATGCTCGCTGAATTTGTTGCCCTTACGTTCAGTTGGCTGCGCATCATCCTCAGCAGGTACTGGCAACGCCGAATCACCGTCTTCCTCTTTTGCGCCCATAATGTTTCCAAGCGTGGTTCCGGTCATGCTTGTAGCTTCTTTAGCCTGCCGTTGGCGTTCTCGCTGCTGACGTGCTTCCTTCACCACTTTACTGCCCTTGCGACTGAAAACCGCCATATGACTTTGGGGGTCTTTTACGGCGGGAACTGGCTCCATCTGTTTCGTAAAGATGGTTCGTCCGTCCAGAAAGGGTGGTCGGAGGTCATGGACCAGAAGATGGACTCGGGTCGAATCGTCATCGTCAATAAAGTCGGACGCCATATCTCGCCTTTGCGCAACACCTGATTGTAACATGCGATTCGTTTCCCATGCGTCGTTATCTCGGTTTCTTTGCTCACGCCGCGCATCGAATCGGATGGACATCTTTTCGTGCCGAGCTGATTCCTGCTGTTGGCCCTCCCATGTGTCGTACGAGGCGAAAGGGTTATGAGTATCATCTCCAAAGCTATGGCCGCCGAGTTCATCGCCACCATACCAATCGCGATCCAAGGCTTTGGAGTCTTCATCGGTCGGTTCTACCCCGTCAATCTGTCGAGGAGGCGTCGGCGCGTAACGCGACTGCGCTCGGGGGGTTGAGGCGCGCGAATCATTCTGAAATCTTTGGTGCGGGCGCACTGACTCAATGCGTCTTCTCTTTGGATTGGGATTGTACCCGTCATATTCTCGATCCTCCGCCATGTTGTCGGCCTGCTTTCGTATAGAAATTTACTGATCGAGGAACGAATGCTGATAGGAAACTTGAGCTTAGATAAGAGCCAACCGATAACGATCACGTGCGCCTTTCAACATTGTCATGTAAGTTGATGGGAGATCTCTACTTTCTGGATTCAATACCATTGCGTTTATTTGATACCTTGCGTCATATTATACTTCATTCCATACACAGGCATCCCTCCGTCCTTTTTTCCAGGGCCGTATATGTGCAATATGCCTAACTGCGAGAGAACAGGATCTTATAACCGTATCTTTGACAGATTCCCCTACATCAAATTGATATGAAGAAATTCCCCGCCAACATGCTTTAAATATCGTTCAGGATTTTCAATATTTTCTCTCACTTTCCACCGTAAGTAACTATATACCAATATAGGTAGAGTAAGGTTTTTGATCCTAATATCCCGACTGGATGGAACCTTGATCAAACTCGAACGTCATTAGAAGGTCCCTGGTGGGTTGGAGTCTTATCGATAAACCCCACTAGAAATTTTGGGAGAAATTTATCTAGACGCCCACCTTGGAAAAGAAACTGGGCTTGAACAACACCATTTAAAGATACCCAGACATTCACCATGTCGACCATGATCACAGCCGCGCAATGGGTCCCTAGGGGCTTCGCTGCACCCTTTCCTCAGAAATACACCCTAGACGAGGCCGAATTTGAGCGGATAGCAGAGCTTGCCAAGCTCCAACTCGACGACGCCCAGGAAGACCTTGAGGAAGCTGAGGCGGCCCAGAACGGCGCAAAGACAGAAAAGGCCGAGGACAAAGAGGACGACTCAGAGATGAAGATTGACGATGACAAGCCTGCTGATAAGAAAGAGTACGTGAACCCAAGACAACTCTGAGAACTTTTGGTTAGGAACTGACGAGAACACCAGGATTAACCTTAATGATGACGACCTAAAAGAATACGACTTGGAAAACTATGACAACGACGACAATGAGGATTTGCCCGGAAGCGGAGAAGGTATGGGCATGTTTGGAAACATCAAGTCGCTGGCCTATTACGAGTCGAATAAGGACGATCCCTACATCACAATCGATGCCGACAAAGAGCAGGAAGATGAGGACCGAGAAGAGCTCCAGGTTCTTGCGACTGACAACATGATTGTGTCTGCCAAGGTGGAGGACGAGATGGCGCATCTCGAGGTGTATGTCTACGAGGACGAAGCCGACAACCTCTACGTGCACCACGACATCATGCTGCCTGCTATTCCTCTCTGTGTCGAGTGGATCGACATGCCCGTCAACAAGGCCGGTGTAGAGAAAGATGCGACCGGCAACTTTGTCGCTGTGGGCACACTCGACCCTGATATTGAAGTTTGGGATCTGGACACCATTGACTGCATGTACCCCAACGCAATTCTTGGCCAGGGAGGCAACGAAGAGGAGAAGAAGTTGAAAAAGAAGAAGAAGAAGTCAAAGAAGTCTAACGACGAGTACCACGTTGATGCCGTCCTGTCATTGGCGGCCAACCGCAAGCACCGCAACTTGCTGGCCTCGGCCTCGGCCGACAAGACGGTCAAGCTGTGGGATCTTAACACGACAAAGTGCGCCAAGTCGTACACTTACCATACCGACAAGGTGTGCTCGCTGGCGTGGCACACGAACGAACCTACCGTACTACTGAGCGGTTCTTACGACCGAACTGTGGTGGCGGCCGATATGCGTGCGCCGGATGCGAAGGCTCCCCGATGGGGAGTTGAGAGTGACGTTGAGAACGTGCGGTGGGATCCTCACGACCCTAACTTCTTCTTCGTCTCGACAGAGAACGGCATCATCCACTACCACGACGTCCGCAATGCGCCGTCCGACCCTACGGGCACCAAGGCTGTCTGGACACTACAGGCCCACGACGAGTCTGTGTCTTCGTTCGACATCAACTCCGTGGTTCCTGGTTACATGGTGACCGGCTCGACCGACAAGACAGTCAAGCTGTGGAACATTCAGCCTACAGGACCCTCAGTAGTGGTTTCGCGCAACCTCGATGTTGGAAAGGTGTTTTCCACCACGTTCGCGCCCGACCCGGAGGTTGCCTTCCGTCTCGCCGTCGCCGGCAGCAAGGGCACCATGCACGTGTGGGACACCAGCACCAACGCGTCGGTGCGTAAGGCCTTTGCAC
This sequence comes from Fusarium sp. PT, assembly GCA_021020635.1. Lineage (NCBI taxonomy): Eukaryota > Fungi > Ascomycota > Sordariomycetes > Hypocreales > Nectriaceae > Fusarium > Fusarium sp. PT. The sequence continues at coordinate 464,582 of JAHMRZ010000008.1, read as the reverse complement.
AGCGGGTACCAGAGCAGCGCGGGAAGGGCGAGGATCGTCTCGTTGGCGTCAACAACAATGACAGCTCAAGCGACGAAGAGGAGGATGGAGACGACAAGGATGAGGATGATGATTCGATGGACGAGGACTAAACGAATCTTTTGTTGAAGGCAAAAGGCTTGAGTCAAGAATTGGAGGGGTTGACCGAGACCTCAGTGAGACCATGTCTCATCTCATCCCACAATGTCGTGGCGAGCCTGAGTGAGAACTGGCAATGGTCGATAATAGCGAGAACTATTGTCTCGCCCGCTCTGGTGGCTGGCTCTCAAAAAAACTGACTGCATGAACGAAGCAACACTGGGCGCACAGGAACTGTTTCACAGCGGGAAAATCGGGGAGGATTCATCTCGACTAGATAGACGAGAATTTCTAAAAGGAACGGAAAAGGATGGATTTGATCATCAGACCGGTATAGATCTTTTTTTGGTGAATGAAACGATAAGCACAGGAGTTTCCTCTATTGTGGTGATGATTGTATGTGTGAAAGAGAAAATTAAGGGTCCTCTTTGATGGTCCGAGATGCCTCACGAATCAAGCCCATCATCTTTTGGTCGTCAGAGAACAGACCTGGGCACGTCACAAGCCAGCCCAGCGTACTCCGTAGTGCGAACGCATTGCACACGCCGAAGTGAGGGCTGGTAATTTGCTATGTAAATGAGGCTTCTGTGCGCAGGCTGTTGGAGCGGATCTGGTGCCAACGCAATGACCAACTTGTGATCATGATGAACTTTCGTTTATCGAAAGCGGAGGATCGACCAGGCCCAAAACACACGGCATAATGAACAGGCCAAGACAGCGTCCCTTCTATCATCAGCCTGTAAGGTACTTGAATCATCACTTTTCAGTGATTAACAGTGAAGGGCTCATTGGGCCCGCTTGCGTAGACACACAAGGGCCTGAAACAGGAGAGAACGGTAATGGCGTGGAAGGTTGTCGACCCAATCAAGGCCTGCTGAGGCATTAGGATGATTGAAGTGAGGGGAGAGAAGAATGGCCAACCACAGTCTGTAGTGATTGGTCTTGATATTAGGGACGATTGGGCCGGTGATTCTGATGAGGCCGTGCTGCCATTCACACGCTGTTCTGTTACGTGTCAGGCTCGATAGTTAGGGACTGTCAATTGATCAACCTGTTGGTATCAATAGTTTATACAGCGATTATGCGCTGGTCATGCACGACAACTCACCATCACCACTACCTTCAACCCGTGTCTTCTGCATCCGGTGAGCCAAGCTGTCAAAGACCAAAGTTGGGTTTGCGTTTGCGTTTGCGTCCTGCAGTTGAGTGCTTGCATCCATCCCCTGGAAATCGGTGTTACCCGATTGATAGAAATTTTCTGCAAGGTCCGAGCATCCTCGTTGCAATTGGACCCCCGCGTGTGTACTTCGTAGCGCGCGGGTCGTTCACAACGAAGGTCCGTAATTAATGGTGGGATGTGTGTTGGGGACGAGATGGAGGGTGATGGCGAGAGGTGAGTGGTGAACGGGCGGGAGAAGAGCTCCATTGGGGGACAAAGACGCGAGGCGAACGCAACTTGGACTCGCAGCATGTGCTAGACTAGGAAACAAAGGCCTCACTTTTTGGGTCGAGTTAGAAGCGAGGCAAGGCGAGATAAGAAACAAAGCAAATGAATGCTGCTCTCAGGTCGTTACAAGCTGAAAAGGAGGCAAAAGAAACAACGACAGCAGGCGTGTATCATATTTCATCTGTAATAGATATTCCCCATGAGCCAGTGTATCATGTACATCATGCTTGCTTTGGCTGTGAATAAGAAAACAAGAGTGGATATGAATGTGATTCCTTCGAGACAATTACACGGCAATCGCGCAGTGGATCTTATGTACCATTCACAGCCTAAAAATTAGGCCATCATCAGCTGGTTTTTCCTTCCTCTGTAGTACTAAGTAGGCGCTGCTCGCGGGTTTTCACTCTCTTTTTCTCTTCTGTCGAGAGGGTGGAAAACCCATTTCAGTGGAGCTGATCAAAAAGGGCAGGCGAGAACACTCACGCGATTGGCTACCCGCCGTTGACGCGAGACCAGGATTCTGCCTCAAGTGCCATTTTAGCCAGGGGCGTCGGCCAACAGGGGCTAGGAGCTAGGATGCAGGGACAGGGGTAGACTGTTAGACTACACCACCAAGGGGAGGAATGACCGGGCCGTTGCAAAGCCAACGGAAGTCTAAGGTGATGGAAGTTTAGTTTGGTTTAGTTTGGTGTGCAAAAGACTGTAGACCTGTCTGTAGGCACCTACAGACAGTGACTGACCACTGTGACTTAGAGGGTCGGGCCCCATATCTTTTGTTTCATCCCCCCGTCCCCACGCGCGCCGCCCTCCAAGGATTCTCCCCGATCATTCATTCACTCGGGCACTCATTCATTCATTCCATCCCAGCATCCTTGATTGCTAACTTCCTCTCCTTCGCCTTGCTCTGCCCTGCTCTGCTCTGCTTTGACAACTTTCAAAACGTCAAAAAAACAGGCCTGTATCTTCACTTCTTCCCAACGAAGTCTCACGGTCGCCGCTCTCTCGGTCGTGTCTGCTTCTACTTCTCTGTGCGCATTGAATCTGCTGCCTCTGCTCTTGAAACTAAACCCACATCTTTCACTCATTTACCTTTCCAATTCCCTTTTTTGTGCTCGGTATATCCCCCGTCGCAGGATCGATCCAAAGAAAACCTCACGGATACCGACCGATACACCTATTTTCGACGTTGACCGTTCCTTCAATCGTTGTCTACTGCAAAGCTGGTCAGCGTAACTCACTGTCATTCTCCAAGAACCGATTCATCGGATCACGCCAGACGTTTTGAACTTCCCGCTCTAGAAGCTGGATCCCATAAACTCGAAAGGACTGGACTCCTTGTCTCACTACTCATTCAACTTGAACTGAAATTACCCTCGCACCGCCTTCTTACTCGCAAACCTCGCTCTTCTGGCACTATTTCAGAAAAACTCCCGTGCCTCAAAGTAAATTGGTGTTAAGTCAGTGGCACGACACTTTTGGCGATCCCACTATCACAGGACGTTATTCACTAGCAGCAACTCCTCATCACCATCTTCAGAAAGGCACATATAAAACCACCACAACCGACAAATCTTCAAACAGACGTATTCACCGAAAACAACTTTCAAATCTTCAATCATGTCACTTTCACGAGCTTTCACCACCAGGAGGGTCAAGACGGCCTCGGAGACGGGAGACCAGCCGGCTCAGGTACCACATCGAAGCAACTCGGCCCGCGATAGACATCACCCAGTCTTACGACACCAGATTTCCGGTCCTCTTCAGCTTGTTCACACAACCAACATGCTCTCCTACAACGCCCCCGACATCCCTCTGCCGCACGCTTCTCTCCGAAACAAGTCTTCGCTGCGATCTGTTGGCGAAGACTCCGAGGCTCCTTCAACTACCGAGTCCACTCCGCCTACGAGTCCGGATGTTTCGCCATTGGAAGAGGGCCCAATTCCTGCCCAGAACCATCTTTCAACCTACTTCATGGTCTCGGATAAGGCAGCTGTCCTGCCCAAGATTTCTGAAGCTCCTGCAATTCCCAAGCGATCGCCTTCGCACACCAAGCAAAACTCTATCGATGCTCTCGCCCGCCAACGATCAATCTCGCATATGTCCCGGGATTCAGAGCAATCGGTTTCCACCAAGGCTAGCTTTACCTTCTCACGGTCGTCATCAACTTCAACCAGGGCGTCATCAGCCTCATACGGCTCTGCCAACCAAGCTCACAAGGTGCCTCCTGTTCCTGTCCCAGCAGTTCCTGCGGTCGTCCCAGTCCCTCCGCCATCTTTCCAGCAACGAGCTCACAAGGACTCGCATCCCTTTGGTCAAGAATTAGCACAGGTCACCGAGCTCGCCGAAGAGTACAGCGCCAAGCCCGTGCTCAAGTCAGTATCGAAGCCAGTATCCAGAGAGGACGAGGAGGACTTGCGATATATCAGGTCCAAGGGTCTGAACAAGTTCGCCGCTGATGACTATCTGAGTGACGTTCAGAGTCTTATTCTCAGCTTCTTCCCTGAGGTGTCACACGCCAAGCCATCTACACCACAATGGATCTGAGGGCAAACCCGATACCGAACACCAGATTCTTTATTCGGCAGTACATATTTGATAGACATCTTACGACCATGAAAAGGGGGTCCTTTGAAGGACAATGGCGGACATGATTAACAGGCACATACATACATATTGGTTGCTTTATCAAGCGACATCTATTCACTCACTGAAAATTTTCTTTTTTATTACGTCTATCTCGGATTGGTTTGGATTGGCTTGGTTTCTCTGAGAGGAATGAGCTGCAGTAGTTGGTGTCGGGTATCCCAGGTATTCAGTGCGGTACTTGGGTATTTTGGCCGGACATTACAGCTACAATTGGGCGTTTGACAGGTCCGGGGTTGGAATAAGGACTGGATGAATGGATCATGAGACGGATACCTTTTCTCTTGCTGGATGAATCTGTTTCATGATGTTGTATCTAGATGGATACTTGGTTATACACACGCCACAAACGGCATATTTTCTTTTTCGCATTTCACGATTGTTCCTCGTATGCAAGTGAAAGTGATGGTGCATTACTGTGAATCACATTGAAACTGCTGATCTTGGATTACTATATATCCTAGTATGCTGTGTAACGAGACATTATGAAACTACAATATCAATCAGTAACAATCAAAATCATGCTATGCAATGCATTTGCTCTTGCATTCAAATCTTCAGCTGGTCTCCCTGTTGAACCCCTGGCAACTGAACAAGGGCCGCTGCAGGATCGGAAACACGCCTCACTATAACTCAAACGGCACTTGGTATAATTAGAGCAGGGGAAGTCCCAAGGTATCCAAGTTTTGGGATACGGTATGATCATTGAAATATTGACGTAGTTTTTGCGTTGACTTTTCCTTTTGCTTCTTCTTTCGCCCGTTGAGGATATTGAGTTTTTTTGACGGGTAGGCGTGGCGTTTGGGTTTTCCTGTGACGCGTCAGGCTGCAAACTTTGCTACTGTTGGGGGATGTGGAAATTAAGTGAATTGCCGTAGCTGTTTACCGCCTTTGAGTATTTTATTCGTATTTAACTTTTTGAGTTGTTTATGGCTGTTGGTGTGTATGCGTGTGGAAAACCTAAACCGTCACGATAGCGCGTCAAGTTAGACTTAGCTGTGTAGGTTCACAAGGAACTTTCCGAATATGAGACTTAAGTTGTTCTATAGAGGTGTTCTCGAACTTATCAAACTTCCAGCCTTACAATTCATTCCGGCAACTCGGGACATTATGATGCTGTTTTTATCTGGCTGGAATGCTTGGCTGACTGGGCTTAACCTAGACTAACGTTCCAGCCCATAACAATTTCCTAGACTTACCTATTCACTCACCACATCCGAAATATTGCGCCGAAATGCATCAATGTCTTATCCATGAAATACTCACGTCTCAGCCAGACCGCAATAGTAAACGCCTTTCGCGGCAAAACTCTACGGATTCCAAACCTCTTCAATCTCTTTCGCTTTTGGCCCAACCCTCAAGGCCGAGTCAATCGCCACCATGAACTCGTCAAATCAATAGTTGACCAAGCGGTCGATCGCATGACCATAGCATACCCGCTTATCGCCCGTCGAAAAAGGGATGACATAGCTCATCTGGCCTGCTCGTTATATCCTCAGGCCTGTAAACAGCAGATTGAGGCCTTGACGCTTTACACGACGTGGCTTGTGTGCTGGGACGACGCTGTTGATGCTAACGAGGGCGAGCTGGCGGGTGACTTTGCGTGTGCGGAGCGATGGAGGCGTCAGACGATGTTCATGGTACGCGAGGCATTGGCTATTGATGGAACGTATATTAGAAAGGCAGATGGAGATCCGATTAATGGTGTGTTTCGAGATTTTGGCTCGCGTCTATGCAAGACGGCGCAGAGAGATCAACGACGCCTCTTACACGACGAGATCCAGTTCTTCATAGAGAGCTGTGCGGCTGAGCAGAAGCTTCGCCTGGCTGGTCGTATACCGGACTTTGAATCGTACATGAAGATGAGGATCGGCACTGTCGGTGGCAGGATGCTTTGCAGTCTTGTCCCGTATGCAACCCAGGAGAGACTTCCAACAGCAGTATCGTCAGCTCCCGAGGTCGATCAGATGTGGACACAAGTGTGCGTTCTACTGAGTTTGCTAAACGATATGCTGTCGCTGAAGAAGGAGCTGCGGACAAATTGTGTTATCAATGCTGTCGCGGCCATCATGAAGCCAGGCATGACCTTGGATATGGTAGTTACGGAGTTAGAGGAAAGGATGCGCCTTGCGGTGCAAGAATTTGACGATGCTGCAGACAAGTTGCTTGGGAAGACAGGGTCTCAGGAGGAGCTGCAACCTCTCGTGAAGAGATATGTTGACGGCTGCCGTGCTATTGTTACTGGCACGCTCAACTTTACGTTTGTACTATTGCATTGGTTCTTTCAAATCAGAGACTGACTTATGACAGACTAACATCGCCTCGATACAACATCTCCAAGCTCATACAAGAAGACGGATCATTAAAAATTATTCTCTGATTCTACTCTATAGACAGACTCGTCTATCCCCAAAACCATATACAATCATCTTTGGGGGGTTGGGGGTTAATGCATAGGAAAACGACACGAGCCCACCCACTTGCACAAATTCAAGGGAATCATTGCACCTGATGCTCTGCTGCTACAAGCTTGACAAGATCTGTGATGGTAACAATCTTATACCCCTGCCGCTTCAACTCCGGAAGAACAATGCGCAACATTGGTACTGTCCATGACCTCCGATCGTGGCAGATGATGATGGCTCCAGGATGAGCCATGCTAAGGATGTGTTTGGCGTTGGTTTCGGGATACGGTATTTGGGGGTCGTGAGGATAGACGCTCCCAAGAGTGATGCGGAAGCCCTGATTTCCCAAGACATCGCGCATACGTCTGTTGAATATTCCAGATCCTGGGCGGAAGTAATTGTTGGGTAGAATTCGCTCGTTTGCCGCATATGCCTCGGTCAGCATCCCTTTGACGAGGTGGACTTCTTCCATGAGCTTCCCATTGCTGAGTGACTTGGATGGCTCATCATGCATGGCGTGGTTCCCCAACTCATGACCCTTCTCGACCAATTTGACAAGCTTTTCCTTGCGACCCTCAACTTGAGATCCTATGACGAAGAATGTAGCGTGGGCCTCGTTCTCCTCTAGAACTTGCATGATCTCATCGGTGTGGGCGGAGGGTGCATCGTCAATCGATAAGGCAATGATCTTTTGGTCGGTCGGTTCCTCGAAGAGCACGTCCGGGTACTTCCTCCGCAGCCAACTGATGAGGTATCTCGGAGGTTTGTAGACGCAGTAGGCCGAGTAGAAGGGGAATATTAGGAGGCCTACGAGGACGACGAGGGCTATAAGGGTAGCCATTCGATTGCGTCTGACCCTGCGCCGCAGCTTGGTGGGCAGGCGGAAAAGGGATGATAGTCGGACCATTGGGGCATCTACTAGCTGCTGCTACTAGCTTAGCTGCTGCGGCCGCAAGTCCCAGAAGCGAGACTCTGTAGGCTGCACATGCTCCCTCCAAGGGGATGAAGGAGGTTGGTGATGCTGGGTTTGGTTGTGTGGTGTTGTTGAGATAAGATAAAAAGAGGTTACGAAAAGGGGAATCATGGGTGTAGCGTGCATGGCGCCTCATGGCAGACCCCAGTCGCCAGCGTCTGCAGCGTCTGTTCTGGCCACTGAGAGCAGAGCGGGAAGGTGAGGATCCGTGACGCTAAGCGAGGGTTAGCGCGGTATAGAAAACGGGTTGAAATGACGTGCACAGGGCTGAGGGATGTACACAGCCCCTCTATGAATCGTGGCACAGCCAACCGGCCACTGAAGCGCAGCAAGAAAGCAACCATTTTGTAGATTGGCGAGATATTCTAGGCGCTTAAGCCTGGTAGCAGTTGATTCCAATTTGAGCTTGCAAGCGCAGCCGACTTTGGAGGGAGACCCTGCATCGGGAGACCGCGCTTGAGCCATTCTTGGAAACTCTAAGTGGTTGTTTCGGCTTTCAACACCATGCTTGGTGGCTGCATTGGTTCACGGTGTGGCTGCGTTGTTTCGATGGATGTTTGTGCGCCAGTTGAAAGGCGTGCTTGGTGTGAAGTGTAAGTGGTCATGACAAGTCAAGTCGTTATTTGGTTATGCCATGATGGGCCTCCAAGAGTCATGATGCTATGTCACAGCAAGCCATGACTGAAGTCGTGATGCAGTCATAGGTGTCTTATGACTAGGAACTTTGTCAACACGAGATAATGCCATGTATGGCCAAAAGATCCAAACACCATGACGATTATTTCAACTCTTAATTAGCATATCAGGCTCTACGTCACATTCATTTAGCACAATCTGCCTGACCAAAGTTCAGTGAAACATATCATGATGCACAAACTAACAGGCTCCCTCAAACCAGCTGCAAAATCTGCTTTTTACTGTGTAGAAACACCCGTGTGACGATACAAGATTTAATTGTCACGGGGAATTCGTCTCTACTATTGGCTGAGCTTCATGTTTATGACCGAATTTCAATTCACCATCAATTCTTGATACCAAAACGAGGCTAGGTGTTGTTCGGCGGCCTGCGAGAATTGACGTCTTGACCCCCAATCCCCTGCAATAACCTTATAACTCTAGCCTGTTTGCAGGTAAGCTCGCTGACTCTCCAGGGGTCTTACACAGGCCCTTGGAAGCCTCCCCAGGGGAGTTTGCACGGCCACCATCAGTTTAGTTCCTGGATTTTGGAGCGCGCTCTTCTCTGATTGGTTTAAAATCTGCGGCCTCCCGGCATCCCCGCGAATAGGGAAGCTTAGCCACAGCTGCAACTCGGGTTCAAGCTTGGGTTTGTTAGAGGCATCCAAAATAATAGAGCCCGATGAGAGGGAGGTACAGACTCGGAAATGAGTATATCATGTTTGGAAAACTTGATCTTTATCATGTATTGGATTCTCCAGTTCAACACATTTTGTACATTCCATATTTGGTTCTATTCGTTATTACCATTACTCACTTACACTCAACTAACCAACCAATCACCAACGCCCTCACGACTAACACACAATGAGTCGCCGACAAGACCAAAGCCAGCGCCATCACGGCCAACAATACAACACAGAGAGTTCTAGAAACTGGAGCGATGAGGCAGTTCGAGGCAGCTGGGACTCCAACTACCAAAGAACAACATCGGCCAACACATCACCAAGAGACCAGTCCCAAGCCTGGAGGAGGCCAAGTCCCCAGGCCTACGATAGACGCCAGACCATGGTCAACCAATGGCTCGGTCAACAATATACCCACGATCCTTCAGTGGCTATGGATGGTGTATCTGACCTAACGACGCCTACAACATCTCCTGCCTTTAGCGACTCTCCCACATTCCCGTCTCGGACTCAGGAGGCACCGCCGTATCAAACACATGCCGTGGCTAACGATTTCCTCGCACCGCCTTCAAGGACTTCTGTACCTCACCGACCGTATGATTCTCACTACTATAATGGCACCACATCTTCCCCTCGAGGATCAACGTCCTATCGTCTCGATAACAGGTCAACGGACTATCGACAAATGGAGCCCCGATCTGCTGAACAAGATCTTCGAGGCATTGGGTCTTTCGCTGATAATGACCGCTCACGGTACGTTCACTGCCAGAATATTAATACTGCATTTGACTAACATATTTATGTAGCAGAGAAGTCAAATACAAGCCACTCAGTAACTGGTTCGGTCTCTGGTTGCCACCTCATGAGTAATCTTGTCAGCATCAAGTATCATAACTTGACCATACCATATCAACTTCAGTTCTAAGCAAAAATTTCGCTTGTTCTACACATGGTTATTTTGAAAATAGGTACTGAATAAGCCTTCAGTGCTTATCATCTTCTCCCGGCGTTTCATATATTTCTCTTTCCCCTTGTCTCTTCTCTCTTGCTGTCCGATTTGGCCGGCATTTTCGATCAGTGTTTTTTTCCTCCGGCGTTTTATCTTGAACGATATGACCGCACTCGCTTGGTTGTATCAGATGAGAATTCTCATCATCATCATACAAGTCTTCACTCTCTTTTCAATTGTCAATGTCTATCTAGAGGATTCATGTCGTTATGCGTTTCGCGTGTACTTGGTCTATAGATATCACAGTTGTTCTAGGAAACAACTTTCTCTTACTATTTGATTTATCATTCTCTGAAATTCTCTATAAGCTCTCTATTCTCTTTTACGCCAGCAGTATGGCCAATCATATACTGTTTTCATTTCAGTCACTGACTCACGTTTTCTTTCCTTAACGCTTCCAAGCCCTGGAGCAAATCTTGCTTGAGATCCTCAAGACCCTCGACACCAATGCTCACTCGCAGAAGTCTGCTGTCAATCTTGGGATCTGTCATGGCTCGCCATTCAATCAGACTCTCAACACCGCCCAAACTGGTAGCATGCTGAAATAGATCCAACTTGGACGGTAGTCGCTTGGCAAGCTCTCCGTTGCGGAGATACACTGCGAAGACGGGGCCATAGCCATTAGGCATCTGCTTCTGCAGCCAGCTGCCCTCAACCGACGCCTCAGGCTGTAGGCTAGCATGCTGAACGCGCTCGACAAGAGCGCCAATTGCAGATGAAGAGTCCTTTTGTTGTTCAACCAGCCAGGAAACGAGTGCAGTGGCTGTAGAACTCTGGCGCTGAACGCGGAGCTCAAAAGTACGCAGCGACCGAATTCCCAGCCAGCCCTCAAAACTGCCCATGACAGAACCCAGGAGCATGCGGTCGTTGAGAAGCGCACCCGGCCAGTCTTTGTGCTTGCTGTTGACAGACAACGTACCGCAGAGCATATCAGAGTGGCCACCAAAGTACTTCGTGCCGCTGTGCATAACAGCATCAACACCGTACTGGAAAGGATCCTGCAAAGGAGGTGGTGCAAATGTTGCATCAACTGTTAGGTAAGCCCCTGCCTTTCTGGCCTTGTCAGCATACGCTGCCAGATCGCGCGCTTCGCCAGTTGGGTTAAGGGGCGTCTCAACGTGGATGACATCGCCCGGCTCGAGGTCCTCGACGGCACAGTCCAGGGGCAGTACCTTGAGGCCTGTCAGGCGGGTGAGGATGCTGATGACGCCGTGACAGCCGTGATAGCCGTCTCCGATGGCGATGCGCTTGGGGTTCATATGGACCAACATGGCGTGGAAAGCGGATAGACCAGAGGAGTAGGTGATGGTCGGGGCTCCAATGATGGATGTGAGGACAGCTTCGAGACGAGTGGTGTTGGGGCCAGTTGCTCGGGAATAGACATGAGAATCCAAGGGGTTGTTGGTCTACATGCGTCAGTATAAGTCACTACATCTCATAGTCCTTGAGGAGCTGTATCATGCTGGAGGAATGACTACTATGATATCCTCGATCCATGTTACACCCAAGCCAGATGTATGAATACGATAAGGAAAGATCGGCACTCACATCAGTGTTATCCCAGGCTTTAAGTGCATCAGGATCATCATTGTACCTGAAAGTCGTGCTGACATGCATAGCCGGCGCAACTGCCCGGTGCGACTGAATGCCGTAGTCGGCGTGAACAGCGCGCGAGGCCAGTGAAAGTCCGGCGACGGCGCTCTCAAGCCCGGACCGGGCCCCGGCGGTGCCATCCGGGACGGAGGAGACATCCTTGAGGTTTGTGGGAACTTCGTCGGAGGCCATGATTCCGTGTTTTCTTTGTCTCGGATTTTCGTTTCTTTTTGAGATGAAAGTGAATCAGTAGTGTAGTTGATTGAGGTGAGGGGCAACCTTTAATATCGGAACTACTGGAGTTGATTGATCCAATCGTCTCAAAACCGGATGTGATGCGTTTTCCAACGGTGTTGACTCATCGATATAACATATCAACAAAGAGTCAGACAAGGGTAATAAAAACATATATTTGGCTTTCCTTGGGCAATACTGCCATGATGTGTCCGACGCCCTCCGAGCAGCAAATGGGAGCGGGGCATCAAGGGCGATTACAGCACGCAATTATAACGGAAATATTGACTATCTCCGTCATCGGCCGTAGTGCGCCCTACGATGTTCAACAATCACGGTGATATATAGCATGATATGTACTGGTTCGAAGGTCTTTGTTCAAGGGCTCTTATTCTATGTCTTTAGATCGCCTCACTTCCATCATGCACCTAGTTTGGGAACCGAAAAAAGCAGCAACTACGCAAAGGTTCGAGACAGGTGCATTGTGAAACACATGTCTTCTCATTACCATTATGTAGCTCATATTTCGTCCTCTCCTTGAGGGACATGGCCCTTTTGCACATGTTGGTCATTCAGCTCGAGCAATTCAACTGCCTGCTCGACCCATAGGCGCTCTTTGTACAGCTCATCCAAATCCTCGACTCTTCGATCGAAGTGTACCCGGCATAGTCTCGTAGCGAATGCGATTCTAGCATTACCCCTACCCCGTTAATGATAACGCCGACTAATAACATGAAAACTCCAGGTATCTTTATCTTTAATACAACTTAGAAGGCAAAAAGTTTGGTCGTGCATCTCAGTGCATTTCCTGACCCTCTGACGACACGGTCACCTTGGGCGGCCCGTTGTCCATGGGTGTGAGCTCTGAGCCCTGACCACTCTGAGCCCTCTTGCGACCATGCATGAGAAAACGAGAAACAGAAGGGTTACTTGAGGGGTCCTTGTCGCGGGAGTCGGAGAATTTCGAGAAGAAACCGCGTTTCTGGGGCTGTACTTGGGGCACTGGCGGTTGCTGCTGCTGCTTATGGTCGTCTAGTCCAACATCTTCAAAGCGCTCCTCATAGGTTGGTGGCTGCTCGAATGAACGCTCAACCGCAGATCTGGGAAGACGAGGAAGGCGGGCAGAATCAAGACTCTGGCGCGCGGGGAAATCGCAGTTGGGCATGGGTGATCGCGCAGAAATGTCCTAATCCCGGTGTTAGTCGTATGGTGGGCAAACACTAAGGACCCATGCTCGCTTGTAGCGGTTGCTCAAGAGGCATGCACGACGCCGCAAAATACATACAAATGATCGACGGTAAGAGTCAAAAGATTCCCGGGAGATGGAAAAGTGCTCGATATCGCCAACGCTGCTTCGCGTGTCTGTCGAATTGCGGGTTGTGAGGTACTTTCGGGGCCACTGTCCTTTCTCCTCAGTGGGCGATGGCTTTGCGACCGTTAGTTCCGGATCCAACGCCGTGCGCGTTTGGCTGGAAATAAACTTACAGGAAGATAGACGCCACTATCATTGACAACTGTTACGCAAGACAGAAATTAGTCAAGTTCCAATGGTCTCGTGACAGAATGTGAAATGCGCCGCTTCATGACTTGCCCCCCCACCAAGGGAGATGGAGGGATGGCCATGAGAGACACGGGCGATTAGGCTTCATGAACGTACCACTCATTTTGTATTCGCCATTGTCACGACCTTGATCACTTCGAATACTCAAAACAGGCGTGGACTTGGAACCGACGGTGTCGACTTTCTCAAAACCCGGGGTCGAGTCAGGGCGCTGGTTTTCATCTTGTACGACGACACTACCAGGGCGACGGGCGAAAGGGTTGCGGATAGGCATGGCGTGAAAGGGAAGTGGTGGGCGTTATAGATGAATAACTTTTGTTGTTGGTATTAGAGAAGATGTTGTCGTCTAGAGAATTAGTAGAGTCGAAGTGAGGAGTCGAGAGATGTGTATGCGCTGTATACAGATATGTAGGTATGTAGGTATAGGTAGGTAGGATAGGAAGGTGAAATCTGGAATCGAAGAAAGGAAGGAAGGCGGGACGGAGGACGGGAGCGGACTTGGGGGCAGCCGGTGTTTAAGTCGACGGGAGTTAATTGACTTTAAAAGAGCCGGGGACCACGACGGGGAAAGCGGAACCCAAGAAAGGGAATATCCAGGATTAGACTTGATGGATTTCTATTTGGAAGGGGCATAGATTGGGGACTTGTCGATTAGTTAGAGACGAAAGCCGACAGTGGATCGATCCATCCAGTGCTAAGCACTTTGCACTTCTGTAAGTGGGTGAGAAAGGGTGAGACTTGGCGATTAGTCGAGTAGAGCGAGGATAGGATGTGAGAATGTGTGGATAAACGAATACGTGTGTGCGTGGCACCACCGAGTCGGGTCAAATTCCTGCAGTTGGAGAGGGTGTGAAACAAGCAGAACAAGCAATTGAGAGGATCAAGCAGCCAGAGTTGTGAGAATGGACCGATTGAGATAGAGGAAGTTCGCATCTTCTAGGGGTTCTTATTACAGATCCAGGCTTTCAAAGATTATGGCAACGGCAGGTAGATAACACAAACAATTACCATCTACTTACACTGCCAAGTCAATTAGACAATGCTTATTACTGTCAACAACACCCATCGACTGCTGATGCTGCGTATACTGTATAACTACACAGCCATCTTGGAGGACCAGACCGCACTGCAATGCGCTGCATGTCAGCCGAGCATCGCCAGCAGATCAGCACAGCACTAGAGTCAGGTCCCAACTTTGAGACCCGCGGGGAAGGGGACCAGAGGCACCAGAAAGAGTTTGATTGACTTGATTGACACCAAGTGTTGGCCAAGACTGGAAAGGTAAACGCTTACCGTCATCGGGTCCATCCTCCGCTGGCAATCCTATTGGGCGCTGCACACACCAACTCTTTTACCCTCCGCTGAACTCAGCGCATAACGGCATCGCAACAAGCAAGACCCGGTGCCGCTATGGTTCTGACGGCCCTGATACATAATCTCTGGAACAAAACACTGTGCTTACAGCGTGGTTTAGGTGGAAATGGACAGTGCGGTGCGGTAGACAACATCTGATCGACACCCTCGCTTCTCGCTCCTTGCATTCGCATCGCACTCACCGACCAAGGCAGATTCTCAGAAAAAAGGAGGGCAATCATGTCTGCAATTAACCCGGCGCGGCATCTGTCCCAGATTTGGTTACCTCATGAGATACTGAGGCCCTGTTCCGTTCCCCCTTCCAGGGTATTGTCCCTGACTGCTGTTTCTAATCCTGATCTTGATCAAAATGGCTAAAGTTGAAGTTGGCGTTGGCGGTTTGATGCTTCCTATGACGACTTTGCTTGTAGATGGTTCCCTGATTCAGCATCAACCGCGCCAAGACTTAGTTTCAAGTGCTCATTGATTCCAAGTTGGAGGTCACTAAAACGACATCTTGACATCAAGACTCTGTTTTACTTTTTGTCTATTGGTTTTTTATCCCTCACGCGCATACGCATACACAGTCTGACGATAATTTGTGATTGCATTTGCAGCTGTGGTAAGGTAATCTGGTAATGTCCGGGATATCCGAAAGAGGTGGATCGACTCTCAAAGGCTGTCCCCAGAAAGCGCCCGACCCGCCGATCCGGTCTTGTATCGGCGTCGCCAGCGACAGGGACCCACACCAGCAACGCCCGGCCGATATCCAGCGCCGGGTTTTTAAAGCACCCGACACCGATGGTGACATGATTCGAGCAACTATGATTGGGTACAACAAAAATCCGTTAAGCTTTTTCTTTACTTCTCTTTTTCACTTGTAGTGTTCGACACATTGGTAGAAATGGGAAAGGCCTAAAAGAATTTGTCCCCTGTCATGACTCAAGAGAGGGAGAGCAGCCACAACACCATGGCTAGGTTGTCTTGTTGCACCAAATTCCGGCACATATCTACCCAGTCGGAATCTGTAGCTACCCGAAACATGTTTCAACACGTTAATATTATACATTTGAAAAAGACGACGCTTGCTAGCATAACATAGCGTACAAACGCTGTTTGATTTAATGTTTGATTTAATGTTTGGTTTAATTATGGTAGTTTTGTTCCTGATTGGACACGTCAAGGCAACCTACTACAGTACCCCTGCCCTTGCTCTTATATCAACCAGACCGACAAGAAACAAATGATATTCAAGATATTGCCATTGGATACATACGGTACTGTTGCGTTTGTCATATCGACTCTTGTCCAATCCGAATTAACGATGACAGGGCCAGTGAAAGCAACGCTTCAACGCCTCATGCAGGTTCGCGCATTGCTCTCGTATTGAGTATACATCTTCTTTTAACAGAATGCTTCTCATCCCCTTCTGATACGAAAGCATATGTCATATTCGGCATTCCGTTTGTTATAGAGTTTTAGTTAGAGATGCAGGTATTTACAGATGAACCTGTCACTGTTATTTCCCGAGTGACACTGCCCGGTCATGAGTAACCCGCACCTGCCTACAGATGCCAGAGTTAATCAGAGTAAGTGAGGTAACTCACAAACTATTGATCGTACCTGCACTTTCAACGGTCAAAGTAAACTCCCACGTGCTTAGTTCTGATCAAACACACGAGGCTTGGTCTTGTTTGGCCTTGCTCTCGTTTCCCTCGCTTTATTCTCTTACCACGTAGCACTCGTTGTTCGTCCATCACTCTCATTTTTGGAACATCCAGCTCGGTTGAATGTTTTTGAAAAGTTGAACTATCTTCTTTCTCTTCCTCTCTTTTGGAGCTAACTGGCTGTTTCTATATCATCAACCCTCACCATGGGCGTTTTCTTTATAGACTGGGATCTCTGGCAGGAGATGACTTTTGTACGTATATATCGGAACTCCTTTCTTATAATATCTTACAGTTACATGATTGCGCACCTAAATGTCAGCCACTAACTATGGCTCTTAAGGTTCTCGGGTGCTGTATCGTTCTTGTATTTGCCACGGGGCTTATCAAGTTATGGTGGTCCAACCGCAATACACGCCGCCTTGAGATTATCGACGAGGAGAAGCGCGCACGGGTGTCTCTTATGACACACTGCGGTATCGACAACATAAGAACCCCCGAGATTCCCTTCGGTATTCGTGCTCTTCAGAACGGCATTGAGGTTGAGGGTATTTGGATCTCACGGCCTAAATCACCGGAGTCTTGTCAACTCATGCCGGCAGCGACACTAGTTGGACGACAAATCAGAATATCAAAGGGAAAGGGGAGGATGATTGACCTTGGATCATCAGAGTATCTACCTGGGACTCTCAGCCCTGAAGCTGCGCCAACTTACCAAACACTTTCGGACGTATCGCATCAGGGTGATGTTATCTCGACGATCAGTGGTCCTGATCATCAAACAAACGTTCGACAAGCCCCCCGAGCAACCAACACTTATGTTGGCCCAGTTCCTCACCCTGATTTTCAAGAGAACATGAGCCATAGTGGTTCATTGACTTCGAGCAGCCATAACGATGCTTTTGTGACGCCTAAGCAGACACCACCAGCATCTACTATGAGCGGCGCTGAGGTTCTTGAGAAAGAGCAAGGACATCTGGTACAAAATGTAGTGCTCGACACAGAGCAGCCATGTGCCACGCCTTGCACGAGCAAACCGTCGCGGGGAACTGCAAAATGTCCAAATGGTTTACCAAAAACTCTCAGATCAGAGAGTAGACGATTGTTATCCAAGTCATCAAACAGTTAATCAAATCATTGAGAGAGTCTTGCCGATGCAATAATAGTTCTGTCGTTAACATTGAATGTTATCTCGTTGTCGGGTTCCGTCGTAAATCCGTCGGACCCTTGCCACTTCGTTACCTTTCACGATGCCGGCAACCAGATTTGAGGCCCATCACATCATCGATACTAATATTGGGGAATTGGATTCGGCTTTCAAGTAGCCTTAGGCGCGGGGAAGATAAATCTCTGGTATGTATAAATGGGTTCGAAGGCGAATTTAACGTAGCTCCCTCTGGTCTTTGTCACTCCACACGTGTTTAACTACCAGATAACTAACAGGCCGACTAACAGCAAATCAACCAACGCGAAGATACCGGCACTCGATCTTTCAAGTCACCTGCAAAATGGCTTCTCATATCATCCCTGATGTCGCAACGAAGGGATTCAACGATGCTCAATCTTATGACACGCATCGGCCCTCGTACCCCCCTGCTGCCGTCACTAGTCTTTTGGAACGTCTTGGTCTCAAAGGGCAGTCTGGTTGCCGCATTCTAGACTTGGCCGCCGGCACAGGAAAGTTCACTGAGCTTCTAGCTGTTAGCCCAGAGGAGTACGAGATCATTGCTGTAGAGCCATTGAATTCGATGAGAAACAACCTCGCAGCCAAACAGCTCCCCAAAGTGGACGTTCGACCAGGGTCAGCCGCTGATATGAAGCATGTGGGAGATGGATGGGCGGATGCTTGTACCATTGCACAGGTATGTTTCACATTGTGACTTGAAAGATGCTAGAGTTAGTGAAGAGTCAAGCTGACATTTTATCAAGGCGTTTCACTGGTAAGTCACCGGCTCAAGAGCCAAAGAAGGTTCTGACAAGAGTCAAAGGTTCGCCAAAGAAGAGTCTCTTCAAGAAATTCATCGGGTTCTGAAGCCCGGTGCCAAGCTCGGAATGATTTGGAACGCCGAAGATTGTAATTGCCCCTCCAGATAATTCATCGGTTGAAAGTTGCAGCTGAAGACTGACCATTATCTCAAGATAACCGCCCCGAAACTTGGCCTGCCTCGACGAACTGGGAGCAGGAGCTTAGTGAGCTGAACTTCAACGAAAAGGCAGACACCGAGTCTCGTTTCCGCGACTTGCTGTGGGAGCAGGTATTCGAGCGCCAAGCCAAGGTTGAGAAGCCATTCTTCTCCACGCCTATCGAGACTGACAAGGTTGCTTGGTCGGTTTGGCTGACTCCAGAGGCATTGTGGGCTAGATTCAACACCCTTAGCTGGAATGCTATCCGGCAAGGAGAGGAGCGTCGTTTGTTTAGAGAGAAATTCAACAAGATCATCAACGAAGGTGACGGAAAGCTCAACGAGAAGGGTGAGATCGAGGTTCATGGATGCACTTTCTTCGTTTGGGTTTCACGTTTGGACGGTCCTGATACTGCTTGAAAGACATAGATTGGAAAGGTTAGTTGTGAAATAAGCATAGACGTAAAAGAAGTCGAGTTTCATTATGCATCAAGCTTTTATGAGTCTGCTGAGATATACATGACTATGATCATGCGTTAGTATAACTACTTCAATGGAGGAAACAGGAGACTTACCATTGTTTCCTCTCACAAAGGCGTCACCGTAATCCCTTCGCTTCTGACCGTTGACATACTCAACTGTCTTTTCCAACGCAATGTTCATGTAGCCGTCCACCGATTGGAGTTCGCCTGTTAAGTTAGCGTCTTCCGTTCAAAGCAATGCCCGGCCACATTGTCACATTGCTGAGTAACCCTAAGACTCACCCTTGTAGACGACGCCAGAGTTGAGCTTGACAGTGACAGGGTTGCCGATGATGTCGCCGAGGAAGCTGGAAGGGTCCTTGCCCTCGCCCTGGGAAATGCTGCCGTTCTCCATAGTGACGAGACGGAGGTGGTTTGTTTGGGGGTTTAGGTGGTGCTGGTGCGGGAAGCTGAGCTGTTGGCGGTTGATGATAATGGATCTTGAGCTTGTGGAGTTGTTTGGTCTAGGCCCAAAAGATTGATGCCTCGTTCTGCTGTTAAGGCCGGTGTCCTTTCGCACTGTGGGGCACCTCGCTCGTTGTGAGATGGCCTAACATCCCGTTATAGCGGCACTTAGCGAGGGGTATTTTAGCGGCACGGGTCCCTTCCTATTTCCTTGCCCCGGGCAGGCAACCTCCCCAAACATCCACCATCCCGCCTGCCACTCACAGGCGCGTTAAGTACATCGCGTCATTCCAACCACGCAGCTCAACTAACGTTCTTCTTTGTTCCTCACACTTAATCACCAGCGTAATATCATTGTCTTGTGCTGTGCGCATTCTTCGATTCCTGTGATTTACAACCATAGAGCAAAAAGATATCGTCTTGCTACCATACACATCCTGTGCAAGCTAACGGGAGACTTTGCGACAATATGAAGAAACTGCCTTTCAAACCCACAGCGTTGCGCAGGCCTGCGCCACCAACTCAGCCGGAAGAGTCAAAAGACAGCGACGACGATGGTCTTGCCCTGTTTCGCCGCGCAAAGGAAATGGCGCCTATCATGGCAGCTGACCGGGAAAGACGCTTGAAGAAACGTCGGGCTGCTGAGTTGGAAGCTGAGCAGCGCCAGCTTGAAGCTTCACAAGTTAAGCGATCGCAGGATAACTCTGAAGATATGAAAGACTCTGAGCCTATCAAACAAGACTCCGACGTGGATGTTTCTGGAGATCGCTCTTCACCTGTCCTTCCAAACCAAGAGACACCCGCTGTAGATCAATCCTTGACACCGGCCGAAGCTGATCACACTAGGTTCGCATATAGACCCCATAACTCGAGATGATATGCTGATTCTCTTAGTGAACTTGTCACCCCTCCTCCTTCGAAGCGATCAAGGATTGGCTCAAGCTCTTCTCAGCTATTCAGTGGACAACTTGACCACGACGAAGACCCCTTCCCGGATGCACCGCCTACTCAACGACTGCTGGTATCGCCTAAACCCCAGACTTCAAATCAGAAGCCGAAGATGGAAAGCATTACGACCCATATCTTGAAAAACACGATGCCCATTACAATCGACTCGGACTCGGAGTCTGAAGCAGGACCCAGTACAACCAGGCCACGAAGTGACAGCATCGAGTTTATCGACAGCACCACGACAAAACCCTCGAAAGAGCCGACACCACCACCAGCGGAGGAAAATGAGTTCGCCGGGTTCATTCGAGAAGCCGAGGAAGAGCGAGCTCGTCAAAGGGCCCTTCAGTCTAACGAAAGCGCAGAGCTCAAGAAGGAAACAGTCAATATAACGATTACAAGCATGATACCCAATTCCAGCATCTTGCAAGTCAAGTATCTCTTCACCAAACCTCTCCGAGTGGCTCGCGATGCGTGGGTCAAGCATCAGGCGAAGAAGGGTCTATCTCTTGTTGCCGACGAGGTGGTTCTTACATGGCGCAGGAAGAAGATCTACAATACTTCAACTCTTATCGGTCTAGGCATTCGCCCAGCCGGCAGCGGACGTATTGAGGCCGATGATCAGGGCTCAGACGGCTTCAAAAACAACCGTACAGTGGTAGCTATGGAGGCTTGGACTCTGGGCCAGTTTCAGGAGATGGAGCACAATGAGGAGTTACAACGAAAGCGGGATGCCGGCGAGTTGCCCGAGGAAGAGGAACCCCAGGCGCAGGACAGACACTATTTCATGATTGTGCTCAAGGGTCGAGATGTGGAGCCTCTGGACTGCAAGGTGATGCCCGAGACAACTGTCGATACTCTCATTGCCGTCTTCCGCAAGCAGCGTCAAATCAGTTCTGAGAAGGAGGTGTCCCTGTGGTGGGATGGAGAGCGCCTCGAGGAGCATATCGAAATGGAGGAGGCTGAAATCGAAGATCACGACACGATTGAAGTACATATTCAGTAAAGAAACCCCAGCTACTTAGGATGGATTTGGGAACTGGGAAAGGAGGATTAGCTTATGGAAAATGAGGCGTGGCGCTCAAGGATATGATACCCAGGAATACAGCACGACATTTGCATTTTAGCTACGATAGTTTCAGCTCGTTGATAATTTGCATTTTGATGCAGCGTTGATATCTGATTCTAAATGCATCTTCTGTTAGTTCTAAGTGATTGACCTGAGCTGTCTAGGTAGCTATAGCTTCAAGGTCTGTTCCTATAACGCCTCTAATTCCACCAGGCTGGGCACCTTCTGCCTAAACCTAGTATTTGAAATTGGGTCCAAGTAAAACAAATACACCACCAATGATAGTATACATCATCCGCTACTCCAGATGTCCTCCGAACGAGGGCATCTTAATTCATATATCCTGGTATCAACCAACCCGTTACTCCTCCGTGAATGCCAAATAATACAGATAAGAATAATATGAATCGTAGGTAATTCTTCTAGCGTCGCTGCGAGTCACGTTGCTCTTTGTCCGTCTAGTCAATGAGCCCCCTGAAAGCTGCAGGAATTATAGGTGGTGAAATTGTGTCCTTCTCCTTCTCCTTTGTAGCCGGAGTTGAAGGAAGACCTGAAGTGTGGTCGTTGTTTTTCTCGTTAGAATCGGATGTGTGCGAGAAACTCTCTACCAAGGGTCTACGCTCGGGGCGCAGGGAGGGTAAGCTATGATCAGGGATCTCCTTGTTCGATGTCTTTTGTTGCTTTGTCTTTCTGTCTTGACTCGATACGTTTTTGCGCGTCTTGAAATTCGAACTAAGATTTGGCATAGGCTGATCAGGAAGATTCTTTCTCTTGCGTCCACGGGGCTTAGGGGCTAAGGCTGGGGCGGGCTTGTCGGCTTGTTTGCCGTCGAATGAGATCGTGCTCTGCTTCTTTTGAGCGGACTTTTTGATTGCAGAAATCTTCGGGCTTGCGTGAGGAGTTGGAATGCCCTGTGCCTGTTTGACTTGCTTTGGTATAGCCGCAGCCTGGTGCTCAACATCGGAGTGCGTTAAGGTTGAGCTAGAAGGAATATTGACAGCGAATGTGGTCTTGTTGAGATCCTCTCTCTTCAGGGCATATTCGGTAGTGACATCATAATCATTTCCAAGTGTAACATCCCATGGAGGAAGTTCTGCGAGTCGAGCAACGCTATCGCACTTTGACCGCACAACAATGTCCCAGCAATTCTTCAGATAAACATCCTTAGGCTCGTTGTCTACATTGATCCAGATGGCAGTGCCGTTTCTTCGGCCTCGCGTAGTCTGGCACAGCTCCTTGACAAGCCGACGGGTTCCAGGAATCTTGAGTGTTGTACCAACGACAATAACAGCATCAGGACGGGCTTTGAGGTCCGCCTTAGACACACTTCCAATGGCATCCTCATCTGGATTGTACTCGTTGTAGAGTACAACTCGCGGTCGTATTCTGCCAATGCCGTGGCTTCGTTTCCCTGCGTGGGCTGTTCGAACATCGTCAATATCTTTGCATGCTGGGCAAAGTGGGGCCTTTGGACCGTCGAAAACCTCGCCATTGAACTCTTGTAGGGTGCTACATTTGGTGCACACCGTTTTTTGGAGGCCACCATGCAACTGGATTGTGACAGGCCACGGGCCTTTGGGGTCGAGGGGAACTTGAGTAGCCAGTGGCTCCATTTGTGTATCGAGACAGTCAATGTTTTGCGAATAAAGACGTAATAGCCGGCCTTCTTTAGCCAAGGATGCTAGCATATGGTGAAAAGGTGTAGGCTTAGCATTTTTGGTCATTGCGGCCATTTCTCTGAGCATTGTGTGGAAAGATTCGGTAGTGTCGTCGTGTCTATAAACCGAAGCATCGAACAAGTCCTTGCCAGAACCCTTGAGGTTATGTTGGTTCTTGGCGGTTGCGAACAAGCCATTGGATGAGCGGAAGTCGGGAATTCCAGCCGAAACAGAAATGCCAGCGCCAGCAATGACAACAATCTTCTTCTTTTTGCGCAGCGTGTCAAGGAGTCTCTTTATCTGGCGGTGATCATCGGCGGTGAGTTCTTCATCAGGTTTCATTAGGTCCAAGTACTCGGTGGTGCGTTCCTTAGGGGGCGAGATACGGCGCTTCTTGGCAGGCGGAGCATCTTCAGTAGAGACATCTAGAGGTTTGGCGACAATCTCATCTTCAGACGGGAGGTCGCACATCTTATCTGGAGAGTGAGGGCCCGATGCGGTTGTTGAAGGTGAGGGATAGCGCTTTGTCGGGTCGGTGACTTCGGGAGACGAAGGTAGAGATGGTGTTCGTGAGAGATTGGAAAGCGGTGACGAGAGTGCTGAGTTCTCTCCGTCAGGAACGAAGGATATAGGGCTCGAGGGAGTCATCGTGGGTAGACTTTGTTTCTCTCACGGGAGTTTGAAGGTCGAGGGTTGAAGATCCAAGAAGCGAGGAGCACCCCAGGCGTGAGGGCTGGGGTTAAAAAGGAGGAAAGGCGGAAAGGCGGACAGACGTGTGCTTGCTCTGATCCTACCGCATTGCGCAAAAAATAAGGAAGCAACTGCACTGGGTTGGGTCGGGTTGTCTTTGTTGATAAACCAGGGTGAAAGAGCGCAGTGGAAACTGCAGATGATAGGGTAGTGGAAGAGTTGTTCAGTTGAGACGAATAAAGAGGAGAAAGAGGATTGTTCGAAGGTGAAACAAAGCGAACAAGAGAATAGCGAAAGTATGAGTTGAGTTGCAAGAGGCCAAACAATTCAAGTCAAGTCAAGGCGAGGCAAAGCAAAGCAAAGCCCAAACCGGGGGGGAGAGGAATGACGGAAGAGTCGTAGTTGCAGACCCAGAAAGCGGGTTCAGGTTCGGGGGGTGCGTTAAGAACTTGAGAGTAGCGTGTTGCAGCGTCTGCACACTCTGCATATGCCCTTGTCTTTGCAGCACAACACGGCAAAACTGGACGGTGGAGGGCAGCAACAAAAGTCGCAACGGACAGGCTAGGGCTTTCGAGTCTCGATTTAGCGTTTAAGCTACGACTAACACAGAGACCCAAGCAAAAACGCTGTTTAGGCCGCACCGCTACTGTAGTTTGTGGACGATAGCCCAGATAGATGGCAGATGATAGATGACGGGTGATGGATAATGAATCGCGGCAGAGGCCCTTGTTGATAGTGGGGATAGTCCAGGGGGTTCGGCTTGAAGAAGTTTAACCCAATTATCCGGTATACCTTATATACGGATACAAGAAATGAGATTGACGGAGCAGTCACGAAGAGTAACAATATACGACATATGCTGTAAAAACACGCAAAACTCTAATGAGTGACATCAGTTAAAAGAGGCTGTGAGCTTATGCCCTGCCCAGCCCTGTCCGTTGTGTTGTCATCGACGCTGACCCTGGATGATGGCCAAGTGTTGCGGCGGTGGTGATAGGTTGGGGCTGTTCTGCAGGCACGCAACCTGCATAAACACAAACGAATAAGGATAAACAACACGCCTCTGTCTGTTAGGGGTTTGTATCCTTCAAAACCACATCAGCGGTTACCATTACAGTCAAACAACTTTACCCGGGTATTATATTGTGTTACGCATTAATTTTGACTACGGCCCCTATTTCACTCTGCCCTGCTCTGCCCTTACCGAGAGGCCGGTATGATAGATGGTTCACTTTAGCACTTAAACTACATGCAGTGTGGCAGCTAAAGTGCGACTTGCAGCCCGCTCATTGGTCCATTACATTTCTGCCCTTGACTCTAGTGTTTGCCTGTAGAGCACCTAGTTTTCTGAGAAATAATATGCTGTATTTCACTGACAGTTCAAAGCATTCACACTGCATAAGTTACTCCTTTATCCCATGCGCCACAGAGTACTTCTCTACGTAATGTGCCTGCTGAGTGGGAGGGAGTTTGTACTTCCTAAACCGGCTAATGCAATTTATGATATGCATGTAATTTCCGCCGCTGTCAGCTGCCACTGATTAGACGCGAGACTCGGCAGTCGATGGTTCGCAAAGTATGAGCAATATCTATCTATGAATAATTATATTTCTTTCAATCCTTGTTCTGAGACTTGTTGTCATTGACTCAAAGAGAAGTACGAATAAAATGTTGCTGTTTGAATCTTATGCCATAACTCCGACGACTAATCGGCCACCATAAATCGCGGTCACCCCATAATCCAGACAAACATAGCCACAAGGGTTATTCCGAGACCAAACACTCTGGAGCCGAAACGGAAAGCACGGGAACTATAATTCACGCAGTGACATCAGCACTGATTATTTGATGATCTCGCATCGGTTGCCAGAGAGACAGAATGGCACTTGGGCTTGGTCCCTGAACCTTGAACCCCACACCAATCAATCAAAGTGGGGGCTGCCGCTTTCAAATGCAGATTTAGACGCGATAAGCGCTTGACCCCATGCATCAGCTTGGCGCTATTTCTTTGACGATATCAAGAATAGGTAGGTACGATAAATATCCAAAGTCAACGCCAACTTCAAATAAGTAGCCAATCATTCCCATAAGTAGTACATTTAAATCTAGGGTATGACAAGAATATGCATAGTATAATACATTCATCCGTACAAGTCTTCAGCTCGTCTTAATCGGATGCCGTGGGAGTCTCTTCGTATCGAGGCAGTCGTGCATTTTGCTTCTGCTCGTTGCCTAAATCAATCACCTTCTTCTCACGATCCCCTCTTGTGTAGTTGATGACCTCCATACCAAGCACACCCGATACCAAACCGAACAAGTGCGATGCAATGTCGATTTGGAACTTGACCGTCTTGCCAAAGGCGGCAAGCTGCGGCACACACAGTAGAGCCAGGAAGATAATGCCAGGCACGCCGTCTTGTGGTAGTCCAAAGAATCTGAATCCGTCCAGACGGTGGTCCCAGAAGTACGCGGCGCATACACCCAGGGTCGCAGCTGAAGCGCCCAGAGTAGTGACACCCAGCATGCCTCGCATCGCGTAGGTAGCAACACTGCCCACGAAGCTGATCGCACCGCAGCCCGTAAAGAGGGTAAGGAAGTCGGCACGGCCAATCTCTTCGTGGAGGGCTGTACCAACGAAGAAAAGAGGTACCATATTCATAAGCAGGTGATTCATAGACTGGTGGGAGTAAGGTGCAATGAACATCGAAACAGGCTTAACAGCGCCAACAGCAATGATCATGTACCGGTTGAACAGTCTCCAAAGAGGAGGGGCCTTCCATCCTGCCCAGACAATCACGTTGACAGCAACAATAGCTCCGAGTGTGGCATGCGCAGTAGAGATATCAGGGACGACACGGTACCTGGGAGCAGGCTCTTCGTAAACCGTGGTAACAGCAGCGAGGAATCCAACAACGAGAACAACGAAAGTGGCCGAGGGAAGAACACGTTCCCAAGTCTTGAGTTCTGCAGGGGCTTCCAGCTCAGACTGGGCATTCTTGTAGTACTCAGCGATCTTGGGATTGGCGATCTGGCGTTCTGACTTGTGGTCAAGCTTGGCCAAAGGTCCGGAGTTTACCTCCCCCCTGGCCTCAGCCGCCTTACGTGCTTCTTCCTCAAGAGCCTCCCTCGCCTTGCGCTTGGCGACGTTCTGCGCTCGAATCTCGTCAAGCTTGCTGTGGCCGTAGACAGGGTCTGGCTTATAAACAGGAGCGGGTGGTTCCTCGACATCGGCCTCGCCCTTGGCCTTCTTGGCCGCTCTCGCCTTTTTCTTCTCTGCAGCCTCCTTCTCCGCCTCTAGTTGTGCAAGCTCGTCCTCGGCTCGCAGGCCTGCGTTCATCACTTCGTCGACGGAGACTGTTTTTCGTAGATAGTCGAGTCCCTTGGCAATTTGGCCCTTCGTGAAGGATGATGTATGAACAGCAAAGGCTGGATCTTCGAGGGTTCCGGCAACCCGGCGGCCGTGGAGAATGCGTAGCAATTGGTTGGCTCTCTTAGCATTGATGCCCTTTCCAAACGCCTTCACTGCCTCCGCCTCAGATAGATCTTTACTTCTGAACTGTAGACCGACCTGGTCTCGGTAGTCTTTCGGTAGTTCCTCATAGTTTCGGATCGTCTTATCGAAGAATATCGTTCGTCGGGTCTCGTACGAGGTATGGTTGTTTCCAAAAAGGGTATTTCGGCAATTGGAATTCGATTGCAACAGGCCGTTCCTATTCCTAGATGCATGGCCCGAGATCCATCGAGCTGGTGTAAATGGTTGACTCGCAGAGGATGATGCCTTTGAAACTGCTCTTTGGAGAGCAGACCTCAGCAGCACCCGCGAGGAATTGGGACACGCAAACAGACTCATTGTGAATGGATGAAAGCGCAAGATGCGCTCTAAAGAGCCACTGGCTCGATTAAGACCAAATGAACCACAGTGAAAGAGGCACTAATGTGGTATGATAGGAGAGTTCTTAGCGCATGAGTAAATCTTGGACGCATGAGGCCGACAATTTTGGTCACGGCATTGGGGAGATCGTTCGGTACAGGGTACGTACCGCACTACGCGGGACAACTGAAGCCTGGACCCCCACCATTACCTTCAACTGCCCCACGGTCTTCTGGAAGCTACCTTAAACTATTTACCGGCAACTCATAACGTCTACTGCCCGTTTGTAACATCGCAAAAACGTCTACTGGTTATCCGAAATTCTTCTCTACCTCTGCCAGCATGTCCACCACAACCACATCCGCCGATACAACGCCTATCGCCCCGGCGCGCTTCGCCGCTGCCCTGAAGGACCTATCCATCGGCATGCTACATCTGAAGGTCCTCGAAATCCGCAACTCGATCGCCCACCTGCAATACTCCAACGATCAACTGAAGCCATTCGCCGAGGGCACCGAGATTACACCTTCAGGCGCAGCTTCGGAGCCTGACCAAGACTGCATCGACGCCATCCGCGAGAACGAGGGAGTCATTGACCGGATGGCTGAGCGCATCGCCATCATCCGCGCAGAGGTGGAAGAGCGTGGTCTCAGCTGGACAGAATTCCAGAACCGCGATGAGACTACGAGCAAGAACGACGAAGACGCTGCTGCTGTCAACGGGGACGCCCACCCTAGTGCTACAGCACCGGCAGCTGAGAGTCGACATGATGCATGGAACGATGGGACCTTTCAAACCGGAACGATTCGAAATGGCGAGGTACAAGTGGACCGTGAGGCTGGCAGGCCTGAAGGCGGTAGCTTGAGCGATGAGCAGCTTCGACGAGCTCTGGAGGAACGCATGCGAGATCTAGGAACAGAAGATGACGAAGGAGGCATGCATCTGTAAAAGGACCAGTAAAGAAAATGGGAGAAATGTGCTGCATGA
Organism: Fusarium sp. PT; assembly: GCA_021020635.1. NCBI lineage: Eukaryota > Fungi > Ascomycota > Sordariomycetes > Hypocreales > Nectriaceae > Fusarium > Fusarium sp. PT. The sequence goes on along the minus strand of JAHMRZ010000008.1, from coordinate 435,947 downwards.
CCGCGTTTGGTAAATGGACAGACATCATGGTATGATATGATACCCAAGAGTAAACCAATCCATACAATACTTAATGACAGAAAATGTTTACGTTGGTTCAGTTTGCAGGCTAGTCACGAGACACGAATGCTATGATTTCAAATCCAATTTTGCTATTTTTCGATCTCTCGGCTATTGACTTGCTGAGAATTTCTGTCTTTAAGCTACTAGATGTAGCGGTAGTGTTATATGTACGCCAATGGCGATTGAAGAGCACGCATCGCTTCCTTTTTGGTGGGCGAGTGACAGGACAAAAAAGAAAATGGACATAAAAAGATACAACCTGCTCCAGCGCCAAAATGCTATGCAACCCAATGCTAAAAACCAAAACCAATTCCATATAAGTGCTTATGGACAAGAGAACCCAGGCTGAAACATGTACTGGAGAAAACAAGGAAGACGGTGCTTGGAGAACGACAAGTGAGACGGAGAGTTGTTTGTGGGGAGGAAACAAGACCGTCAAGAGATGCGTGGTGTGGTGAAACGGTCTTGCATGAAGATAATGAGGACGTGGGGGTTTTGATAATGTGGCTTGAGAGTATGTTTCACTCAAGTTCGATTTAGTCAGAATCATCGCCAACAGGGGACGCAGCACCTGAGAGTCTCTTGGATCGAGTGGATCTTTGTCGCTTTGATCGCTTTGAGGACATTCGGGTGGCTGAGCCAGACCGAGTGCTCATAATGGTCTCAAGCTTTGGCCGGCGAGCGGCATGGGTGGCCCCGGAGGGTGTACGGCGGACGCTCAGGTTCATGGCGCTTTGCGAAAATGGAGCGGGCACATCGGAATCTGAATCATCTGAAGAATCGTAACCTGGAGGAGCGGCAACGGGTCGGAGTCTTGTCTTTCGCTTGGCAAAGCCACTGTCGAGTGAGTCGTCGGATGCTTCGAATGAGAGGCTTCGTGTTCGATTTTTAGACAGAGATGGGCTCGTGCGGTTGAGGAAGAGCGATTCGATGAGTTCAGTCTCGGTAGGGTTGCTGTTCTCCTTCTTCAACTTCTCCATGAACAACTTCTCGTGGACAAGACGGCCGAGTTGGATATCCTCTCCAACCAATGTCCTGCCGCTCGACTTGCTGCCCGAGCTACCGGCCCGACTAACAGGCACCTTGCCTTCCATAACCTTTGCTGATGGCGGGGGCTGTAGCATCCATTGGTGAGCAGTTCGCGAAGGGATCTTGCTGCTGACGACGGGAGGGTGGTATTCGTTGATAGGTGGGTTCTTGGGAAAGTAAAAGTCGTGTCGTTGTTGTTCGGTGACGTCCTTCTCAAGACCAAGTGTAGACTCGATCAGTCGTCCAGCGGAATCTCTTGCTTTTGAGATGGCGTCCATAAACTTCTGGCGTCCCCATAGCTCTTCGTCCTCACGCTGATATCCATGCCGTCTGTTCCAATCGTCGGAGATGCTATCCTCTTCAGCAATGACGGAATTGCTAGCGCCAAAATCGATACGGCTTCCACCTTGAACCGTTTGCTCGGATACACTGAGTGCACTGCTTTCGCCGCCCTGGCTAGTAAGGCCGCGCTGACTGGAGTTCTTGCTGGCTGATTTCTTTGGTAAAGCTGGTCCCATGCTAATCTCCTGCTGCCAGTAAGGGTTTGTGTTGAATGGCGAAGGATGCTGGTAGACGTCCGGTTGCTCTCCCACTATTTTTGCCTTTTCCTCGCGTTCCCTCTTTGATTGCTCGCGGACCTTTTGTCGATGTCGGACCTTGGCGCATGGTGTGCAGGCGAGAATGTAGAAGACGGCGGATTGAATTGCGACGGGGAGAGACATGTTGGCGGTCGTCTCTTTGTATATAGTGATCCTGGCATAAGAGTCGCTCCAGCTAGTACGATGCGTATAAAACGGCGAGCACGATTATATAAAAGGGGAGAACGATGGACAAAGGAAGACAATGTTACACCAGACGGCACAATGACATAAAGCAAGGGATCAGTGAGAAAGGGGTCCAGCCCAAGAATGAGCAGATTGATAATCGGGAAAGTAAAAAGCCGAGGGAGCAGAATCGTAAATGGCAGTACGAGAATGGAAATGGAAACGGAAGCTGATAAAAGAAACAATGAGAAGCGAGAGAATAAAACGAGGGCGAGGATTGCGGTGTAAATGAGATTGCGATGCGTGGTGGTTTCTGGGCGGCGCCTCTAGAAACTAAAGGCAGAAGCTAGTTAGGCCAACGCCAGCAGTGGCCAGAACGGTCCGTAAAGAGGAAGAGAGCTGCAGTTCTGCTTGCACAACCGCAGTGGAGAGTATCCGTAGCGCAGCGTAACTCAACACAATGGCAAAAAATGCAGGAGAAGCGCTTTAGAGGATCCGTCCGTAAAGCTGAAACCGATGGAGTCCGGTCGTTGGAGGTAAAGTAAGGTGAAAAAGGTTCGTCAGAGGCGTTCCCGTTTCTGAAAATACCAAAACGTTTGTTGTTTGGGGCTTGGCTCTTTGTCGGTCGCCGGTTGTCGATTATAATAATAATAGTACGTAGCAAGCACGGCGCCCAGGAAACAGGAACGTGAACTTGCTAATAACTAGACCCCTTACAGTACTGTAGGACCCCCCCTTTGGTCCAGAGGTTTTGAAAGAGGTTTGACAGGAATGTGAGAGAGAAAGATGGTCGAGCGGGCGAGTCAAAAAAGACAAGACAGGTATTAACCGAGTCCTGGGTTCGTCTGTTCCCTCTTTGCTCCCACTTTCCTTTCCGCTGTCAGGGCCGAGAAACAATAGGAATAGAGGATAAGAGGGAGGACCTGGAGATGGTAAAGGGGGCGCAAGACGTTTCACAGCGAGATGCGACGTGTGACAGGCACTAAACGAGCAGGTAAAACGGGTCGGCCACTCTCTCTAAGGGTGGCACAGGGCACTTGACGGGCAGGGCAGAGCGATAATAGCCTGGGGACTAAGAGAGGCGAGAGGGAAAACGGAATGGTCGACCGTATAATAAGAAATGACCAGAGAGTAAGATACGGTCCTCGTCCTTTTACGAGGAGGAGCAGAGGAGCAGCAAGGAAGGAGGAGTAAGTCCAATCTCATTGCTATGTGGGTAACGCAGGGTTTATGACGACTGCTGCTGTCGCGTCTTTTTTTGGGCTTCGGGGGGTGTTGGCGAGAGAACAAGGGTTGGGGTGCTGAAGAACTACCTAACTCTTGGCTCTTTTTCGGGGTGGCGGCGGTGATTGATGATGGAAAGGTGCCCGATTGATTGATGGCTGGGGGCTAATAATGACCTACATTAACTAGAGGCTGGGCTGAAAGAGTCCAGTAATGAGTGAGTGAGTATCCGTAGATCAATGAGTCCATCCATGCTATGGTAACCAACGACGACAGCTCTCTCTCCCGCGGCAGACCGACTTATTATCATCCATAGGTCAGTATCGTATCGTCCAAATGGAAATGGAAATGGCGCAGGTCGGTTACATGCAAATGAATAGATAAGGTAGGTCATTTTGTATTAGCTGCAGTTCCCATATGGATCTGTCCATAGAAGCCTAGAAGCCCACAGCAACTCCACGCTATAACGCTCTGCGGTAACAGTCAAGGGTTTTGGGGGAGGATTCTCGGGGGGGCTGGCTCTCACAATTAAAGACCCCAGGGGGAAATAGAGCAGAGTTGCAATGATAGGCATGGAAGTTTTATGCACCTCATCCATCTCATTAATAGCAGTTTCAAAACAATCTCATGTTACACGGTATCAATCATCCGGGATACCCAATTCAATCACTAAAAAGGCCTCGAAACAATTCCTCCTGTATGTAGCTCTTGTTCTTTCTGCCGAGAAATCGAATCTCCATCCAAAAAGAGGCGCACCCAAATCATCAAATACCACATGGATCACCAAACGACAGGCCAAGTCCAACAGGGGGGGAAGCCACAGAGAGACACAGAGACACAAGGAACCTTTCCACAAGCGCACCATTCCACCAATGATCCAGGTACCAAGCGTCGACGTGCTAATCCCCCGCTTGGTCGGAGCTGGGTGGGGTGTGACCAGGGTGCATACTAATCCAGGGTACGATCCATGGATCGAGAGGAGAGGTGCGAGCGGGTGCAGCGGCCTAGGCCTTGTGAGACTTCTTCAGGGCCCAAGGGGAGATATTGGTGGGTTGCCTGCAGTTATCATTGGGGAATTCAACAAGAGAGAATTGGCTTTCAGCTTCAATGATCCCTCATGTTGTTGTCCATATGGATGACTATCATGACTTGAACACACAAGATCAATCAATTTCAGGGCCGAATATGTAAACAACTACCGCCATTGTCAATAAACGATGCTCAGTTCAGTCTATGCAGCTCATGTAACATCCGCTCCATCCTCTGACGGGATCTTCCTTTGTTTGTTTTGCTGCAACTTCAACTGCCAAGTCGCCGCCGTTCACGCGGCAAAACAAACTGTAATACGCCCTGTTTTGTTAGCCCATATTCCGAGCTGCAACGTTGTAAAGTTAACTAAGGCTTAGAACTCAATTGCTGGTGACGTCTTTTCGGCTCTTTACCGCATATCTCATGCCATCTCATACCATCTCATACCATGCCGATTAGCATAGAAATCAAACCAACGTTGAGATTGAATAGTTACGGACCGTAGTCCTTACACAGAAAAACGCCCCTCTCAATTGTCAAGATCTACTCTGTATGTTATGATTCCTCCCTCTCATATCAAGTGACCAATGACTTCAAAATGCCGTTGGAAGCCAAATGTGCCGGTTTCTTCCAGCCATTTCTCTTGTCTTTCGTCATGGAAACCGGACCATCTCATCCCGCACTGCGCTCTGCAAATCCCCGCATCCGTTTTCCGGTTCGCCCCTCTTTACTTCGGCCCATCTCGCTGCGTCTTTCCAGTCCACCCGGCTTGGCATCGCCGAACACGAACGACGCCTATCACGCTCTCTCACCACACTCGACCCTCCCCTCTGCTAACACCAGATTCGGCGGCCCGGAGATGCACCACATCGGCCCAGTCCTGAACTATGCAGTCGAGGTCTAGAGCCGTCCCAGCACGCTGCATCATGCATGAGCTTATCCCATATGGTAGGAAAGCGGTGAACGAAACAACAGACCAAATATCATGACAGCACTCAAGAAAAAGACACCATCTCGTCACCAAGAAGGAACCCTTCTCAACACTAATAATCAATAATTCCCACTCAGCCCACTGCATTACATGCTCGCCCCCCTTGCCTTACTTGACCCTTCTGCTGTTCAATTGCCTTGCATTATACATTCCTTACACCTAAACTACAATGATCCTACACAACCCTCAACCTCCAAGACGTAGACAATAGATTTCCTTAGGTTTCCTTCTTTCTCAAACTTAACGCATAGCCCTATGATTAGTTGATAAATTAAATATCATATGTCACACACCTTCTGAAATGATGTTGATCTCCCGGGCGTTTACTTGACAATTGATAGAAATAAATCTCTGGGGGAAAAAACTTCGAGCTCGTCACACCCTGGAATACATCATGCCTCATCCTGCACTCCATACAGAGTAGGCTGAACTCCCTGACCCTGCAGCCTGGCATGCCCCCTTGCCTCGACTCCGATTTCATCTAGGGAATTACCAATGCAGTCTGTAGTCATGCACCAGAGAAACGTTCAAGAGCACGAGACCACGATGCGGACTCTCATGCTGCATATTAAAAGGTTCCAGTCGTGGCTAATTATGCTTCATTTGGCTTCTCATTTTGGTCGGCTACCTTCGCAAACAAACGACTATCAATACACAGCCCTGTCTTCCCCCAAAACCAATTGTTTGTTGATCGAGGGCATCAACCGTGGGTCTTTCTTTTCTTGACCTCACAGCCAGCATGAACCTCTTGCTTTTCGTCCATAAATCTGAATTGCATCCGCCATGTTCTTCTCCAGGCAGCTACCTTTCAAATGGTGCACCTAGCTTCGTAGAAATTTGACCATAAAACCTAAACTCCCAGCCACAAACGCTTGTGTTGTCGCACCCTTCCCGTGTCCTCGCAAGTGTTCGGGCGGCAAACGGCGTCTTCGAATCCAAACTCTTACAGTAAAGTCCGGCGATGAAAAGAAATAGTCAAGTTACAAACAGGTGACAAAGAAATCTGTAATGATGCGCCTTGTAGACGCACAATGCAGCAGTGGTCTGGCTGATGTTGTTTAGACATCCCACTCTTCCTCCTCTTCCTCCTCATCGGCGGCGTTGTCCTTAGTGGTCAGTGCCGTGAAAGATCCATATGACTGAGAAGGCTGAGAAACCTTGTTAGGGCCAGTAGGCTGCTTGGGCTGGACAGCGGGGCGGGCCGCAGCCTCGTCGCTAGATCCAGCTGAAGGCGCACTCTTAGCAGCCTTCTTGGACTTAGTCTTGACGGTGTTCCATTCATCGTCATCCTGGAGCAACTGAATCTGCTCCTCCTCCGAGGGAAGAGACTCAATCCACTTGCTGTCCGTGGTCTTGGAAGCAGTGGCGGTAGAAGAGGGGGCCTTCTCAAAAGTGTCGAGAGGCTGGTGGAAGCCGTTGGTCTGAGAAGCGGTGGCAGGCTCGGGGGCCTTGGGGGCTCCCTCCTTCCAAGCAGACGACTTGTTCTGAGCAGCTGTAAACTGAGAGCCATCCTTAGCTGCACGGCCTTCGGCAACGCGAGCGGAGCGGCGTTGCTTCTCCTCAAGAACCTTGCGCTCCTTTTCATACTCTTCACGGGCAGCCTTGGCGGCCTCGGCCTTCTTGCGGTTCTGGCGCTGCTTCTTGGACTCGACAGGGGCCTCGACCTTGGGAGCCTTCTTGTTTTGGGTCTTGGGCTCGGCACTGGTCACACGAAGGACAGTTTGGCGGGCAGGTACGGACTCAAGCATATCGGAGATATCGCCGGCAACAGCTACTGCGGGTGTAACCTCAGGGGAGGTGACGGGAGATTGGTCATCGTCTGCATCGGCACCAGCATTAGACGATGGGGCTGATTCCTTCTCCTCGGCAGCAACAGCCACCTTATTGGCGCGAGATTGCTTTACAGACTTCTCTCGCTGTTTGCCGCCATCAGACTTGGCCGCAAACTTGGTTCCCTCCTTGGCTTTGGCAAGTTGCTTGGCGAATTCGCGATTGTCGACGTTATCATCTTTATCCTTAACATTGCTCAACCAAGCACTGTTGTCTGGTTCGGCTTTGGGCTTCTTGGAGGACTCCTGGGCCTCTGATGCAAAAGCTTCCTGACGTTGCTTCTTCTTACGGTCCTCCTTGCGAGTCTCTGGCTGTGTGGTCTTGGCTGGCTTAATTTGAGCCTTGACTTGAGGCTGGTTCTTCTTCTGCGAGAGGTACCAGACGACGTAGCCAATGCCGAAAAGAGCACTATAGGCCGTGACTGTGTAGATCATGTTGCCCGCCATGATGGAAGATATATGTAACTGGGTGTTGTGATAACAGTGTAGAGCTGCTTAAGCTTCGTTCGAGCTACAAGGCGACGGTCGAGGTTCGCTTTGGACTGTAGCAAACAGGTGCGCAAGCTCGAGCAGGTGGGCTGATCGGCAAGGTGGTCGATCTTCTTGAATAAAATAAAGCAGATGCAAGCGATTGCTATGCACACCTGAAAAGACGTAAAATAAGCGTGGGTGTAAAGTGTAAGGTGTGAGGTGCGAGGTCGGCTAAAGTAGTGGCGACGAAGTTGTCGCAATTATAAGGCCAGGTTGTCCTAAGCAAGGAGCCAATCGTGGCACTAAGGAAAGTGCTGATAGCAGTAGATAGAGGCTTAGGAACAATTAGAGAGGTTGAAGAAATTTTGATGGTGAGAAAGCGTGAGAGGAAAGGGGGAGAGTGACCGAAGTCTGTTGAAATTGAGAAAAAGGATTAATGAGTCTGGCGCAAATCAAACAGAAGACACCAGGTGGCTTGAATTCAGTCAACCAGTCGTTTTTGGGCTACCTGAGGCGAGGAAGGGTCGCGGGATTGACTGAATTGGTTCCGACTGCAGGGGAGTTGACGGGAGTCCAGTCAGAAAAGCACCCGAGGCCAAGGTAGGACAAGGGTATGCTCTTGCGCTGGGGGAGCTTGGGGTTGGGGTTTGAAGTGGGGAGACGAGGTAGCTCTAGGGCGAACTCCTGGTGGTGAGGTACTTGGCTTGAGAGATTTGACCCAAAACTGGTGCAGCCACTGTGCTTTTATGGGCAGTAGTTTCGATAGTCAACAAACTGCCCGTGGCTCGAATGCAACAGATGTCAGGCGAGAATGTGTGCGTAAGTGTTGATTGTGTCGAATATGGGGGAGGAAGAGGAGACGTTGTTAGGTGAAAGGATAGAAAATTTATTTTATTTATCATTCATGTGAGATTAATATTCGAGTTCCTTCCAAACCTACCTTCCTGGAGCAGGTACAGCACAATCGAGAGGTTGAGACGAAACAGCAGGCATAGAAGTGGGTCTCACCTTCCATTACAATAAGAAGCAAGGGGTGCATAGGGGCATACAGAGCTCTGCCACTGTAATGAGGCGTACATGGCGTGGCGTTCTTCAATATCATGAAAAGAAATGCAAGATAATATAAGGGAGAATCTCTCATATTTGAGGGTATTTTTTGGAGTGAGTTGGAATGGCTCATAATAGTAGAAATACCCCAATGAACCCCCTTTGTTCAACACTGGTATCAATCTAAAATGTTTTGGACTTTGTCATTGTAGGCAAATGTTAAACTATCTGATCGAGGGAGGATTTGACTGACATTACCATTCTACTTTAGCATCTCTGATATGTTCTCGACCAAATACAGAATTAGTCACGTGCGTATAGCATCAACTCGAGTTTATCGTCCACAGTACGGAGTAGATGAGCGAGTTACAAAGACTGACCACTCTCCAAATACGATCAAACCTTCGATACTAGCCACTCTTCGGAAGATTACATATTTGACTTCCCACAGCAGCTGATAAACTCCGAGCCGGAATTATTTGATTGGCTCCGTGTTAGAGTTGCTCCAAGGTTACACATGATTGCTGCCATCTGCACTACCGTGCCTCAGGCTCGGGTCTCGGAAGCATTGAACCTTGACATTGATCCTGGTTTTATCATACAGTATGCATGCATGTATCAAGATATATCAAAATTCAACGCAAGGTTCAACAACCATTGTTATCTTGTTCAACTAAATCACCACCTGTAGCCGTGAAATAGCTCAGTTGAAGCTTATCTCAGCAGCTGTCACCCCCACCTGCCCAAAACTGAAGGAGGGGAAATGCTAAGCTGGTCAGCATGGGACATGTGTGAACAAGAACTTTGGTCCTGTTTTCACCTTGCAACATAAGAATTAAGCCCTCAAGGAAAGAATCCAAATTCTGTGTGGCTCTTGGCTTGAAATCAGATCTGTTGGAGACTATTTTGGACACTCGTACTCTCTTGGAACGCACTGAACAAATTCAGTCTCTTTTATCATTCCTATACCAAACCGCCACTCTATCTCCAAGTAGTTGCTTCTCAGGTTTAAAAAATGGCTCCGAAACAGAAGATTATCATCGACACCGATCCAGGTACGTTCTTCAAGCTAACACACAACCAAGACTCCGAACTAACAAGTACAAGGTGTCGATGATGTCCTAGCCCTACTACTCGCTCTCAGTGCCAGCCCAGAGGAACTGGAGGTTCTCATGGTGTCTGTCACATATGGCAACGTCCCTCTGCAAAGGTGAGTCCTTTAAGTTTTGTTGAGCTCAGAAATGATACTAACAAGCTTGGTAGCTGTCTTCGAAATGTCGTCTCCCTCTTCCATGTGCTTGAGAAGGAGCTTGAGTGGAGGAAGTCCACAGGTAAAGCTGAAGGCTTTGGGACAATCAAGGCAAGCAAGCCTATTGTGGCTGTTGGTCCTGAGCATCCTCTCTGCGACGAAGAGTTGATGGCCGATTACTTCCGTAAGTTTTCTCCTGTGTATCCTTATATCGTCCCCATTTACTAATAGCGAGGTATTGCAGATGGCATTGATGGCCTGCATAACGTTCATGAGGCACATCCCGACTTGTCCCCCGCTGATACTTGGAAAGAACTCTTTGCGGATGGTGCCAATGGTGCCCAAGACTATTCTCCCTTCTTCACACCTTCTAGTGCTCCCTCTCATAAGGAGATCCTTCGGATTCTTAAAGAGAACCCTGCCGATACCGTCTCCGTTCTGGCGGTTGGTCCTCTAACTAATGTTGCTCTGGCAGCTGCAGAGGACCCTGAGACATTTCTTCGTGTCAAGGAGCTTGTTGTGATGGGCGGAGCTGTCGATTTGGAGGGCAACTGCACTCCTGTGGCCGAGTTTAACTGCTACGCCGATGCTGTCGCCGCTGCGCGCGTCTACGCATTGACTTCGCTCAAGCCAAGCTCCACCATGCCTAGTATTCCCAAGGAGCTCTCGACTCTGAAGGCTTACCCTGATAAACTCTCTCGTCAGCTCAAGCTCACACTTTGCCCTCTCGACATTACAACGCCCCATCTGGTCAACAAGAATTTCTTCTTTGAGCACATCAAGGCCCACGTCGATGCTGGCAGCCCGCTTGCTAGGTGGGTGTCACATTTTGTCACTGGCTCGTTCAAGAAGATCGAGGAAATGGAGGGAGACGAGAACGAGCCTGGCCTGTCTTTGCACGACCCGTTGACGGTCTGGTATATGCTTACCCGGGACGACCCTAAGTGGAAGACCCCCGAGAAGCTGGAGGACATCCGGGTCGAAACGAGCGGTCAGTGGACACATGGAATGCATGTTGTTGATCGTAGGTTCAGGGTGAAGCCCGCTGAAGCCGCAGTTGCTCTTTCAGCTAACCCCGGTGAGGATCCGGAGATCCTGAAACTGGATGAGGTTCCTGGTGATGACCACAGCTGGTTGAGCGTTCTGAAGGGCAACCGTCTCAACCGTCTCATTGACTCCCCGGGTCATGATCTCTTTAAGGAAGTGCTCATGCAGCGAATCTTCGGGTAGAATCCAGGATACCGCCCATCTCGTGTCAGTGTAAATAGTCAATAAATACAGTTCAAATTTTGAAAAGCCTAGACCGTGGTAAAGGCTACAAGATGAATTGTCTAGAACTCCGTGTACTCGAACGCCAAGTGATCCTATCGATGCCACGGGACAGGAGACTCCTGATCCTCCAGCCGTGGATGCTGTACCCCAAACAAAATGACGGTGTAAAAAAGACAAAGCGTAAACCTCTTCCATTGTTTCAGCAGTGTGACCTATGTATGTTTTATACCACCGATCGCTGAACCCTTGACTTCTGTCCAGTTGATGCTATCGTCGAGCGCCTCATCTACGAGGCCGATCGAACATACGTTATCGCCTCGAACGAGGTACAGGCCTAGGGGTACTTGGACAGAGGGTTCATCGTCGTCGGGCGTTCGGATGATTCGTTCCACGGCGGTGTTCAAGACCTAGGCACGTGCTGTGAGCTTTTGCTTCTTCGCGGGGATCTGGGAAACGTACTAAGTTGGTTGATTGATCGCATGCTGACAATGTTCCGACGAGAATACGGGAGTCGGCTGTGACAATCAAGACTTTCTCTGGTAAGAATATTAGCAAGCTGATCAGGTCGGTAGAGCTTGGGAGGGGTGTCTTGCTGTTGAGGTATCCGCCTAGCGTAGCCATGATGTCGAGTGTCTTAGCAACACAGCGGGAGGTAGGATGGGATCCTTTCAAAATGAATGGCTTCGTTAAGATGTAGGTATCGGGGAATGCTGGAGGTGATTGTTAAGTTGTTCAGTGGATATCGGTGGAAGCTGTTCCGATATTCATTGCGGGTGCCTGAGTTGGACTTTTTGGGGGAGCTTCTGGTATACAGGCGCTAGACCTGATTGGGCCAACCTTCACGACCGACAACCTGGGTGATACTTTGGTGAATGTATTACTGTATCGGCAGCAGGTAATGTCATTTATTCTCTCGAGTATACATCACGATATTGTGAGAGTTATTGCCGCACTGTTGGTTCTACGCTATTTAGATCGGCTCTGCTCGCTGTGTTGGCTCTTAATCTTTTCAAAGTCGTGTGCTAATGTTGTCGAAACTCCTCAGGAACAACAACGCAAGCACGCGGCATGCGCACCACATCTAACGTGACACGAAGGCACACATTAAAGCAATAAGGGACACTGATTTTATTGTTAGATCTGCCTACTCTTTCGATATCAGGGTATGGTTGTTTACGCAAATCATAAACCTTCTCGAGACTGCACAAAACGACCGAACTTACCCTGAAGGAAACACACGAGGAGCAGTGCCAGGACCATCGAATCCACAGGAACCGCACCTTCGCAGCGGCCAATGCTGATGTACAAGCACATATCCCAGCTTTAAAGACATATGGGTATTCTCAGTCCAAAGCACATCAAACATCAAACATCGAATATCACGGATCATGGATCACGATGCACCAGCGGAGGGGCAACAGCACGGCAACGCAGAGACAATCACCATCACGTCGGAACAGAGAATTCAAAGGATCTTCTTCACCACCCGGGCAAGCCCAAGCAAGCAATGAAAAACCGAGCCCATGTAGTTCGCGTCACCTGGAGGCAGTGTAATACCAGGGACACAGTGGGCGGGATCATGTGCAAGCACAGAGGAAACCGCCCGAAAGCCAAAAATAGGAATAATCAATGTTGGTCTCCTTAGAGACCTTTCAGAGATTAAACTGAAAAGAACAGATACTACACTTGATCTAAGCCAAAAGGCAAAGAGAGCTAAAGAGAAAAGGAAAAGAAGAAAAGCGAAGCTTGAGCGGGCGGCGCTCGAAATTTATAGAGGCTCTAGAAGGCGGTGAGTGGGGATGCCTGGCAGAATATCTGTGAGCAGCCTGAGGCTCTGCAGTGCTGTGCAACACGGCGTTTGGGTTGGGGACGAGAAATGACTGAGGCAGCAGCTTGCGGTTGATTAGGCGACGAGAAGGCGGGAGAGATGGATGTGGGTAACAAGAGAACTAGGTGGTAGGAGAAGAAAGGTTGATATGAAACCAGTATACAAGAAAACATCGTGACTACACAGCAGTAGATCTAGCCCGGCGGATAAACGACATTTAGAAGGTAACTCGTGATAAAATCGATAACAGATATACAAGATACAAGGTATCATTGGCCTCAAGAACAAATGACAGGCATCGAGACAGTCTATAGAGTTGATATTCAGCAACCTATAATCATTGACCTAATATGATAGTAACATAACACAATCTACTGCTCCTGTCCGAGATCGATTATTTCCTAACCATGGCGAAGAAGACGTCGAATCAAGGTAGATCTGTTGGCCACACTTCGAGACATCAAAGAGCAAAGCGTCAGTACAGTTAGTTTCCATGCGATCATGCACTTGAATATGCGACTCCAAAGATCGTCTTCCAACAATTTCATCTAATTTAGATGCCTAGGTCATAAGCTAAAACCGAGTACAGTAGCCGAGGGCGTCTACCACCTGCATCCAAACGCCGTATCCCGGGAGTGTCCTCCCATATGCCTCCACGACCAGATCCAGCCTTTGCCTTTGCCATGCGTAAAATACCGATTAACCCTCTTTATCTGGATGGGGCGTCTCGAAGTCAAGGAAACCTGTAACGCCTCTTTGTTTCGTACTTTGCAAAGACCGTGTTTTGTATATGTTGTAGCATTAGTCTTCGACCAGCTCACCCTCTTCGTCTTCTGAAAGCTTGGCACGTTTCTCTGCTCGTTCGCTCTTGTCCTCTCCGTCCTCTGGTTCTCTTCGCTTGAGCGGCGATTTAGGTGCGCTCTCGCTCTCGTCAATCTTAGACTGAGACCCCCCAAGATATCGCCCCTCGCTGTCCTTACTGGCACCATTAACTCTAGAACTCATGCCAGGACTGCGGCTACCACGGTCGGCTTCCAGCGGGGTCCCGGTGGTTGATGACAATGTGTCAGGCTGGCTGGGCGCGTTGTCACGTTGCTTTCTAGTGTGCTCAAGATGGAAGGGTGGTGATGGTAGCGATGGATTCTGCTTTCTAAGCGGATTCTCCGTGTAAAACTGACGCATCACCTCTATAGCTTGAGCACATATGGACTCGTCGCCCTTCAGGTGCTTCCACCATGACTCGCCGTTAATATCTTCGATTTGTTTCTCTGTGTATATGCTCGCGAAGCAAATTGCACTAATGGCAACGTCTCGTGCTTCTATTAGCAGAGGGATTGACGTGAGGCAGGCGTCATTGCAAAAAGCCCATGCCGATTGTCGCAAGCTTTTGCTGTGTACCATCTGGATCTTATTGAGTAGCTCAAGTAGATGGCGGTAAGGGTTATCGATCATTAAGTCGAAAGTGAGCTGCTCTAGCATAATTTCTTCATAAGTAAGAATGCTGTCTCGCCACCGCCAATACTCTTTGCTTTGCTCGTCGATGATGAGCTTAGTATTCTTTTGCGCGACTTTGGCTACCGCAATGATGATATCCTTTGTCTTGCGACAGTTTTCTTCAACCTTGTTGGCTAGGAAGAGGGCCGTTGCTGCGATGTTCTGGATTTCAGGCGTTAGTGGCCGAAAGAATTTCAAGGTGCTCAGTCAAGAGCAGAGCCCCATTGTCAAAGAGATTCTGGAACCGTAAATTGGTTGAAAGGACTCACGTAATGATGAATTCCGCCCCTTTCCTGAACCATGTGATAGCGCATGTAGAAGCGATGGAAAAACACTCCAGCCACCCACAACGTTATCTGTGGAAGGTCCAGCATGATTCCCGCTTGGTAAACAAAATTGACACCCTTTGCCCTGCGCATTCTTTCCTCTGTCGGAGTGATGCCCTCAACGATACTAGGCGTGCTTCGCACCTCATCCGCTGTGAAAGACCATTGGTTGGGACCGGCTACTGGGGTTTGTGCGTCGGATCGCGCAGGAGATGCTTGGGTCTGGCGTATCTGCGGTCGCGGGGGAGAGGTTCTGGTGGAGTGCTGAGGAGGAGTTGGAACCGCAGGAGGAACGGCATCGCGTCGTCTTGGTGATCGCGATCGTGATTCGCGCTCCGGTCGAGCGTTGGCGGACAGGGTCGGAGGTTGATATCCTTCCCTAGGAGGCCTGTATCGATCGATACTCGCCATGGCCTGTGTTTATTATGTCGGATTGGCGTTTCTGGTAGAACTGATCCGACGATTGTTCATGAGAGATATCGGGTTCTGCTGGAAAGTAGTGATGATGATTAAGGTGAGCTGGCAGTAAAATTGGAAGTTGAAAGTTCAAGGTTGAAAGTGATGCAAAGACAGACTAAACTTTGGTACTGAAAGGAACCTGATCTTGAACGAGGTTGGCGGCAGGGGGTCAGGCGAACTAGAGCCACACTATGCGTTATCTAATCATGAAAGTGGGTGGGCACATGGTCCAATCAGTAACATGGGCCATTGTGTCAAATGGATGAAACAACAAGTACTCCACTTGAGATGAACAATACTAACGAGACGATGTCGTTTGCAAGCATCATTTTCGTTCTTCTTGTTTGTTTGTTTAGCTATTTTATTATTATGATTTTGCGGGGTATCTCATAGTAGCGTATTCTGCCTTGTCTAGAGGGATTATTATTCGTTTGAAGGCGCCCTAGATTCCCTCGCCGTCATTGCGACCCCAGAGTTTGACTGTGCGATCGTGACCACCACTGACAATCCACTTGCCGTCCCTGCTGTAGTCTACACTGGCAACTGGACCTGTGTGGCCACTGAGTGTCTGCACCAGCGTCCAGTCGTCGGCTGAGAAGACCTTGACGTTTCTGTCAAAGCCGCTCGATACAAAGAAGCTGCCTGACTTTTTAGGTAGCTGTGCTCCCTTCTCATCAACACCAGGAGGAACACCAGTGAGAGGATCATCAAGACCCTTGTACCATCGCATATCAGAGACAGCACTGGTGTGTGCACCGATTCCGCCTGTTCGCTGCACTTTTCGAACATCCCAGCATTTAATCCAGCCGTCAGCTGATCCAGATAGCACCCTGTGTCCGTCGGAGCTCCAGTCCAGAGCATGAATAGGCTTAATGTGACCGTCCAAATGGCCATCAAGAATCATGACTGTGCGTCCGGACCGCAAGTCCCAGATTCTACCAATACTGTCCAGACCAGCACTTGCGAGTAAAGAGCCATCGGTATTGAAGCTGACGGCGTACACACCTCTTGAGTGGCCTTCTTGAAGGAGAATTTCTGCGGTAGTCTCAACGTCCCAAAGACGCCATGAAGTGTCCTCAGATGCTGAAGCCAAATAACGTCCGGAAGGATGGAATTCGATGCGGCATACTCGCTGCGAGTGTCCTTCGAGTGTAGATAGGGGGGTATCTTGGTTCAGGGACCACAAATGAATGGATCCCTCGGCACCACCTGAAGCCAGGTTAACAGTATCGGGTGAAACGTTGTGCTCTTGGAGAGTTGAGCCTGGGAACCAAGACAAACCGCTGATCTTGTTGGTATGACCGCGGAAGGTTGTCTTTTGGTTCAAGCTTGGTATTTCGACCAGCTTGACTTGGCCACCCCAGTTACCTACAGCGACCAGCTCGCCGTTGGGAGAAATACGAGTCATGCTGACATGGCGCTCACCAACCGTCTGACTGCCTTGAAGCTCGAAGGCCTGCAATCTCTCCTTGACCTGTTTGCGAAACTTGACCTGCGTGCGCAGAGGGATCGTAGACTCGGCCTTTTGGAATTGGGTTCTCTGCTTTGCCCGGGGTAAAGAGTATTCTGCGAGCTTTATCCGTGCCTGCAAAAGTTCAGGTCCACCTCTTGAGTAGAATTCTTCCTCTTGTTCATCTTGGTCATCCCCTCCAGCGTCCTCCATTGTGATATCGCCGTTCTCCAACCCCGTCATCTCAGCCTGAATAGTAAGAAGCTCGCGCAATCGATCTCGACGGTCGACAAGGGCTTCTCCAAAGAGGGTGACTGGTTCCCCCATCTCTCGGAGCTTGGCACGAACTCGTGTATCATCGGTAGGGACTGCTATCGTCGCAGCAAGACGTTTGCGATTGAACTGATTGAGAATAGCTGAAGCCTTTTCGGACGGAACACCAGTTCCACCCATGGCAATGTCATAATCGTGGTCATCGGGGACATCCTCTAGAGCAATTCCTTGAGGTTCGGTGTCCTCGACGTACGCCTGCCGCGATGGGTGCATCATCTTGGCTAAAGGTGGCGAGGTGTTCGCGTATGGGGTTTTCGATTATAGTGGAAGAGCGTCAATGTGTGTGGATTTTTGTATTACCAGTACAAAGTCGTGAAGACGGTTGTATCAATATTTATCGATTAGGCTGTTGTTGATGACTTATTGCAGCCTTGCCGTTTTGCGCGCGGTCTTGGATTGGCAGACGTGAAATTTCCAGACGCGAGCCCGTAGCTTGTAGCCGCGACGGTAGTTTATTTCGCCGATGGCCGATGATCGACCGGGGTTGCTTTTTGTTTAATGGGCCAGGCACCTGAAGAATCACAAGCCAAAAGTTCCATTTAATTATGACCAACCGTTCGCTTTCTACAGGATCGATCACCGCATGCCCCAAGCGTGTCAGGTTATTGGTGATGTCAGTGTCTCGAGACAATCATGCCTTGCCCTGTGACTTGTGATGGCCGCTGACACTGACACTGACACTGACACTGACACTAACACGAAAGGGCTGAGTCTGGCGGCCTGGCCAACGCATGATAACATGGCACGTTCAAGGTTTGTTTGTTGCCTCTTATTGACTTTTGGTAGTTATTGACAACACAGCAAGAGTCAAAGGGAGAAACCAAAGTCTATGCGCTACAGCCACAAAATTAAAGAAAAAAAAAGGGGGCACCAACATGATTAATGCGACAAACTCTGTCTCCCTCGGGTCTCACGGTCCATCGCTTGGGCCTCAATTAATGAAATATCAGATTCCAGCTGCCAGGTTGGTGCTGGTGTTGGCGCTGTCCCCTGACTTAACTTGTGGCTTATGATGACTTGTAGCGACTAGTCTCAGCCTCTCAGGGGCTATTTTTACGTACAATAACCAACTTTTGAGTGGTTGTCTGCATCACCCGCTTGCTGGATTTGCCAGGCCACTCGAGCCTTTAATTCCTCCCCGCGTTCCAAGTGGGCGCTCGGGCAAATCTACAGGGTTTATTTGACGGCCCAGCCGACGGGAGGGCCTACACGAGCTGCATTACAGGCGCAAGTCATTCTTACGGACCCGCCTGAAAAGGAAAGAAAAAAAAATACGGAAAGCCTGAAAATCGCAAGGTTATGGCGCGCGCACTGTAATAGGAAATAGGCTCAGTGCACCAAAACTAAATCCCTGTTTTTCTAAATACCAAGACCCATCCTTTGTGTTGCGGCCCTTTTCCTTCTTTCCCTTTTTCCCTCCTCACACCATACTTGGTGAACAATAGTTCAACATAACCGCGACGCCTTACCGCTGCCAAATGCATATAGCAAAGCCTACCGTCTTCCGTACTTCCTTCTTCCGATACCAGATGCGTGTCGCGAACTTCTACGAGATTGAGCGACACTTCGAATCACAGCCCCGCGCAGATCCGGAGCGACGACGAGGATTCCCTTGAATAGCACGAACACTGCTCTTTGCACTTGTCCACTGTCCAAGTTGGACGAGTGCTGTGTGGTGTAGTTACCAGGCCATAGCCGTGCCGTTCCTAATTCCCCAGACCCCAAACAACCACTTTGAATACCGCCCGCCATGATAAGCCACGCACCTGCCGCGGTCACTACCGTCCGCGGCTTTCAGACTACACCTGCTACATCGGGCGACGAAGATTCCGATCATGGACACAGCGAGGTCCTGACCCCTCGACACAAGAACCCCGGACGAACCCTCATCAAGGATGTTGTAAGCGCCAACTGCAGCCCTACCATCCGCGCAACGTCCTCCCCTGCAGTATCAGGTATCGCTAAGCTGCGCATGCAGATGGAGCCTCTGAGCCTCGACGGAGGATCTCCTTGTCACTCTATGAGTCGTTCTGGAAGTCAGCAAGGACTTGCGATCGACTTTCGAAAGCAAATGATCAGCCGCACCCACAGTCGAGAGGATGTTCGCAGCGAAGCTGGTAGCGAGATTTCAGACAGCTCTATTAGTTACGAAGTTAATCTCGAGCATGACTTTGCCGACGAGAGTGTTCGAGAGCGTAGTGGACTTCTCGAAACCATAGAGGGCGGCCTTGCGCCGAATCGTAAGATGACGTCGGATGACTTTGAACAGCTGCGATGCCTTGGCAAGGGTACCTATGGTACTGTACTTCTTGTCAAGCAGCGCGGGACTGGAAGACTTTACGCCCAGAAACAGTTCAAGAAGGCTTCTCTAGTTGTCCATAAGAAGCTTGTTGAGCAGACAAAGACCGAGCGTCAAATTCTCGAGTCCGTCAACAAACACCCGTTCGTTGTCAAGCTGTTCTACGCCTTCCAAGACCAAGAGCAACTGTACCTCATCCTTGAGTACGGGCAGGGTGGTGAGCTCTTCACCCATCTCAACACCGAGAAGATGTTTTCGGAGGATGTGGCCGCTTTCTACATGGCAGAGATGCTTTTGGCCATCTCACACCTGCACAACGATCTCGGTGTGGTTTACCGCGATCTCAAGCCGGAGAACTGCCTCTTGGACGCCGAAGGCCATCTCCTTTTAACCGACTTTGGCCTTTCCAAGGTTTCGATCGAAGAGTCAGATGGCTGCAACTCGATGCTGGGAACCGTCGAGTACATGGCACCCGAGGTTGTGCTTGGAAAGAAGTATGGGAAAGCAGTTGACTGGTGGTCCTTTGGAGCACTTGGATACGACCTCATGACTGGAAACCCACCTTTCCGTGGTCAAAACCACGCCAAGATCCAGGAGAACATCGTCAAGCAGAAGCTGGTGCTTCCTTACTTCCTGAGCGCCGATGCTAAGGATTTACTTACTCGACTTCTCCGGAAAGAACCCAGCAAGCGTCTCGGGGCTGTGATGCCCAAGGATCTGGTGACAATGAAGAAGCACCGGTTCTTCCGCAAGATTGACTGGAAGAAGCTTGCGGAGCGTGAGCTCGAGCCACCGATTCAGCCTATGATCACGGACCCTGAGCTAGCCGAGAATTTCGCCCCAGAGTTCACTGAGCTGTCCATCAGCCCGATGATGCCAAACAAGGATGCGTGGCCCCGAAGCCTTCCTAAGGAGGAGCTCTTTGGTGGATTCAGCTTTGTTGCATCTTCAAGCCTGTTGAATAACGAACGCTTTGCGGCATTTGCGCAAACTTGAGAAATGTTCCTTACGGATCATCATGAGAGAGAGAGCGTCTTGATGGAGAGAATGGGAGAAGGAGTTGATTGAGATTGGTTGTTATTCAAGATTGTTGCGTATTGTGATTGGTGGCTTTTGTCCTACCGCAGCTACGAGACGGTCAGAGTGTTAGGCGGTATCTTGTAGTTACTTGGTGGTATCGTTGGAACTGTAGATACTCGGTTCACTTCTTGAGTCCCTAAATTTTGAGTTTCTTTTTGCATGCATGAATCTGTAAACCTGGTCGTGTCTGTGATTGTGTTAATAACTGCCAAAAACGTTACAACGGCCGAGGTAGTGACAAATAACGGACGGAGCTAACACCAGCCGGGGGGCTTAGCCTTACGTACAGTAGCAGGGTAGCACTCGCTACAAGCCCTGGGGAGGTTGCCGAGCTGGCGGGTTGTAAGCGGATGGAAGTGAAACTGATATTGACGATATTGGTGATGGTTGGGGTTTAGACTTGTTGCGTAGGAGCATGTAGATGGTGTTAACTACGTAAGGATGGATGAATAGCATCTCACATCATCGGGCACTCGAATACGCGGCTCAAGGATGAGACATTGGGCTTGATAGCTGTGAGCAAGTTACCATTGGCGCATTCTTCAGCACAATACACGACAACTGCATGTTGGAACATACATTAAAGAATGATGATCATTGTGACTGCAATATGATATGCTTGACCAATGCGTCACATAACAAGATTAGCTCTCGATCATCACATCATGTTGGAATTGAGTAGCAAACCGCATTGATATGCTTAATAAGACACTTCGTATAGATACACTATTGATCGCCCGCAGCGCAACGCTTGAAAGGGAGGGCCGCGCAATCATCATGCGTGAGGCGTCGACTATTACATGCCATCGACTCTCGTGATTCTCATCGCCAAGTGCAGGAATATCTTGGCATCATCGATGGTACTGCTTGGTGATGATTGAATAATCTTATTTAAGCTCCTGAAGCTACTTCGCCAAGGGCTGATCGTTAATCAGCACAAGAGAAAACTGACTGCCGTGATACCCTGGCCCTTGAACAAATAGCATAGGTAGCTAGGTAGTCTGGAGAAATAAACCTTTTGGGTTAAAAGGAAAAGAGCTGACGTACTCAACGAGGCTAATGAGAGTTCCAGACCCTGGTAGTGTTGGTGTGCCTTGCAAATTGGGATAATGCTATTGGGTTATGTTTTTTGGTATGTCTGGGCTTCGTGTATCTGTGGTATTTGTCTGTGCGACGTTATCAAACGCAATACGACACGCACGACCAGTAGAAAGCAATAGAGTTTTGAAATAACTGTGTATCAACTCCACTGATGCTAGGTATTCACAAACTTGTAAGTGAAGGTATACAGCCACTTCTCGGTGCTCCACGTGGGATGACATGATATGTGCCGGCGTGGGATGTCCCCTCCCGGAATGATCAATCTACCCGTCGGAAGAAGCATAATCAGATCTTTTGCCTGATTTGGTGAGGAGAGTCTTCCCGACGCGGAGGAGACCAGATCTCACCCTTTTCTGGCGGCAGCGGAGATATCCATTGTAGTATGTAGGGGTCGGCCGCCCATTAGGTCATTGAGAATGGCGCGTAATCAGTATTCCAATGGTCGAGAGGCCACTGAAGGTCTGAAACAGAGACTGTATTGGTTTCCTTCTTGCTCGGATCACGGCAAAGGGGAAGAATTTAGTTTTAGTATCTTGATGCCTCGACTGGTAAATCACAGCCTCTAACCAATCATCTCTGTGTCGTGACTGTGTCCTGAAGCCCTCCAAACGCTCGAATTAAGAGGCTTGTGGCATGTCGGCACTGACTTTCCGGGGGAGCAATTAGCGATAGATTATAACATAGGGGAGCTTGGTTAGCGTCTGCCGTGGTCTAGATTGTGGCAGTGACAGTTACGAGGGAAACCTTAAAAAATAGAGTAACTTACCAGAAAGCTTCATCGTTGACATGTTTTGATTGCGAGGACGGATCCGAGAAAAACGAGCTGACGAGGGGCTTGACACGTTCTCTTGGAGGCTTTTGCGACTAATGACGGCACTTGTAATGTCATCTACCGAATTATCCTTGGTTCTTGGTTCTTGGTCCCTTGGTATTCGACTTCGTAACGAGATCCGTTGCATTGCAGTTGCACCTAACTAAACTTAGTACAACACAGCATAGCATAGCACAGCCCAGTCTTGAGCTCTTGGCTCTTGGCCCTTGACTCTTGGGCCTTGCGGCGCGTAGCGTACCTAGACTAACTGTAACCAGAGGGTGGGTGGTCGTTTCAACATAGTAAATCACTAAGTAAATCCTATCCCATCCTATCCCATACCTTACCTTCTTACCCTTGTCCCCCGTTCCCATCTGTGCTTACATTTATTTCCTATATGACCATTGGCGTCCCCTCTTGTAAGATTTCAAATCTCGACTGAAAATTCCTCATTCACTCTCAATCCCTTCTATTGGATTTTCTTATTTCACATAATAACCATGAAGTCAGCTTTTAGCTCGCTATTAGCGGTGCTGTGTAAGTCCTTTGTTCTATACCAAGAACCTATATCACTACCCCAGATTGACTAACACATTCTCTTTCTTTCTTCTAGCTGCCCGCAGCGCACTCGCCATAACACCCTCATTCTGCCCAGATAACGGCGATGTTTGTTTCCGTTGGGGTGTTCCAGATGCTTCCGCCAGCTCAGGATCCGGCAACTTCTACATCCAGATCAAGGCACCAACTTCAGCACAATGGGCAGGACTAGGCACTGGAGCTCAAATGGCTGGATCTGATATGTTCATTATCTATCAAGACGGCAACGGCAATGTCACCCTCAGCCCAAGACGCGGTACGGGAGAGGTTATGCCCAGGTACTCCCAACGAGAAGGGCTCGAGCTTCTCGACGGTTCTGGAGTCAATGGCGACGAGATGATCGCCAATATTCGATGCAACGACTGTGTTGAGCTTGACCTCACGGGCACCAACCCATGGATAGCAGCGTGGAAGAACGGCAATGCCCTGGACTCGACAAGCATGGAAGAGCGAATTGCAGAGCACGACAAGCATGTTGATTTCGACGTCGACTTCAACAAGGCCACCATGAGCTCGGACAGCAACCCTTTCACATCGTCTAGCCAAGATACAAACTCTGGTTCTGGTTCTGGATCTAGCTCTGACTCTGATGCTATCACACAGAATGGAAGTGGTGGCGGAAACGATAATATTATGTTGGCCCACGGCATCATAATGTCAATCGTCTTCCTCGCCGGTTATCCTCTGGGAGCTATCCTTATGCCCGTCCTCGGAAGGTGGCTCATCCACGCCGGCTGGCAGGTTGTTACACTGCTCCTCATGTGGGCTGGGTTCGGTCTCGGATATGTCTACGCCAAGGACTCTGGCATGGTAAGTTTTATCCTCCAGATGCACTCACATTGTTACTCGGCCATCAATGCTAACGTGTTACTCTAGTGGGGAAACCAAGCTCACACCAGACTTGGCACGGCCATTTGTGCCTTGATCACCCTCCAGCCCATCCTTGGTTACATGCACCACCGATACTTTCTTAGCCATGGTAAACGAGGAATCATCAGCCATGTTCATGTTTGGTCCGGTCGTGCACTCATCATCATTGGTATCATCAACGGTGGCTTGGGTCTGCAGCTTGCGAGCTCATCCACAGCTTTCATTGTTGCATACTCTGTCATTGCAGGCATTGCTGCTGTGCTCTACCTCGGCGCCGTCTTTGTTGGTGAGAAAAAGAGGAAGGCTTCTCGTGTGAAGCAAATCTCGCCTCAGATGTCTCAGGAGGAAGCACGATGAGTTGTTGTGTAAAGGTCAAGGTGGCAGCGTTTGTGATACTTAGACGGGTGTTTCGGATTTTGTGAATTGTGATACCAGTGATATTCAGGCTATAGGCAATGTATGTGATATTGGGAAGCGGTCAATTGCGCTGTCAGTCGTTTTATTCTTCTGGCGTATTCTGTTCCTTTTTGGCCTTGATAGACTTGACAGATAATGATAACTGTATCAATTTATTATCACACAAATGAATCATGGTCCTGGGTAAATCAGTTTGTGTAAACTCAACAGTTCCAGGTAACATGAAAGTGCTACTTTCAGCTAAATCTGTATGTGAAAAGATGCGGTATGACGTGTAGTATCACAGTTTGGTGGATTTGAATGATATAAAAAAACTTCTGTTATCAAAGCCAGTAGCAATATTGCGTGTAAGTGAAGGTTCACTCTATCGAGATTCACGATGGAGTCCAGTACCAGATCCAAGAGAACCAATCACTCGGCGCTAAAGTCACGTGCCTCACACCCGTTATGCTCCGGCTGTCCTAGCCGCCCACACTTTCTGCACAGGCTGCCTCAGGCACAAACTCCACGATCCCAAGGCCGAACCGCTCTAACCGGGGGCGAAGACGCATGGTCCAGTGCAACCTCTCACGATTTTTCCACCCAAAACCCTCAATCGCTCGCCCATCTCCCATCTCCCCGGAGTCACCCCCAATTGAGCCACCACCAGCCATTCAAAATGCTCATCCAACTCTCCAGGGCTACGGTAAGAAACTGATGACTTCTGCTTTGGTACTTGTCGACGAGGACAAATTTGCTGATGAAATTCCCCAATTTATAGCGCGCTCGCTCCGCCGTTGCGGCTGTTTCTCGTGTCGCTCGACCCAATGCCGTCCAGGTGAGGGGCTTCATTGCTCCTACCGTCTCCCGGAAAGGTAAGATCTTGTCTTTGTCTTCTGCTGCATCTCCGAGAAACTTGTTCCGACGTCGCGAATCTGTCACTTCGATTGTCGATTTCGTCCCGTCGGATCTGTCCTCCTACAGCCGAATCTGCACTCCACCGAAGCTCCGACGTCGTCGCCAAACATTCAGCATCAGAACCATATATGTATACTCGAACTGCAAAAAAACAACACTCGCCATATCATCTCGCAAACTACGATACTTCTGCTGTCCAATCGGACCCAAAATGTGCCTTGACCTCATCACTGTTCAATTGCTGACATCATACCTTAATAGCCGACTTCGTCCAGGAGCTTTACCTCAAGGAGCTCAAGGCCTACAAGATCCCCGTCGTCAAGGAGTCCGATGCCGAGGGCAACGTCCAGACCTTCAGCATCCCCAAGACCCCCACCTCCCCCGAGGAGACCGACCTTGCCGGCAACCTGAAGGAGTACGAGAGCATGGCTGTCGAGATTGAGGGCCAGGACACCGCCGCCCAGGGCGCTGGCACCCCCGAGGTTGCCGACTGGCTCGAGGCCGAGGAGGACGAGGAGCCTCACCACTAAAGCGCTCTTTTTTCTTAAACCTGTTTGGGGAAGCTCATCAACTATCCGGGACGGCTGCAAATCTTTTGGGGGTAAACTTTCTCACCGCCCAGCCGCCGTCACATTGGGGATAGAAAAAGAGGGAGGCTGACACCAACTCAGCCCGGGCATGGAGAGTCGGAGCGATTAAGAAGGAGCAGAAGCAAAGCAAAGTGGATTGGGGATGAGAATCCTGTGTATATTTTTCCTAGAATTCAGCCCAGCCTTTTGGTTGCCTGTAGGAACTAATTGCGAACGCCAAATGAAGCACAAGCAACTTGTTACAACAACTGTCTCTCAAGTATTGATCTCATATCGTAGCATCACGAATTACACGAATGATCATTAATGAATCAATTTTACAGACCATAGTAATTGGTTGATATCGCAAATCAAACTTCCTCTTAGACATTCCTTATCCTGATACTGCAATAAATTGACGATCATGTATCGATCATCACTCTGCCTCGCATCTATATGCCTCCTGACATCAATGACATGCATGACCTCTACCATCCCCTCACTCAATGACCAGGTTTCAATGACATGCACCATCAAACTAACACTTTGAGCTCTGCTACACCAACTCTAGGTTGTCGACGTCAGGTGGCAATCAACGTCATCGACAACCACAAGAATAACGGGAAGGCTGCATTCGAACTCTACCATAGGCCACTATATCCAACACGGGTAAGCCTAGAATGAACTCAAAAGAGAATAACAAAGTTCCCTTCTGGGACAAGGGCAAAAGCACGATAATCATCCAGGGTCAGCTCAAGTTTTGACATTCTCATTTCATTACTACATATGGCCCGTCCTGTTATTGCTGTGAATCAAACTAGGTGAATAGGCACTCCCAAGAGGTATCGACCAAAAAGACTTTGATCCCTCCTTTTTTTTTTTTCAACCTCCTCCTCCTCTCCTCTGCTTCTCCTTTTACACAACCGTAAAACGCCATCAGACCTGAACAGTACGATGACCAATGCAATGCAATACCAGCCGACCTCTGATGCAAATAATTCCACTATTAAGACATCCGTAGTCCACATGCAAAACAGGGGAAAGGGCAAGCTTCTGGTTTTTGCGAAATATTACTTTTTGCTTCTTTGTTATGACACGTAGAGATATGGATAGATCTCCAGCATGGTTGAAACGCCGTGGAGTTTGACTTGAATAAAACGAGCAAGAATAAGAAAAACATTGCCGCCTTATACGTCAAAGTGAGAGCCTCCCACCATGTGGTCATCGTGTCCAGTCTTCACGATCCCACTCATCCGGTTTGCCTTCCTGAGGTCAATGTCGTCCAGATTATCCCAATCGTCGTTATCGCGGTGTCTGCGGCCGTGGCCGTCGTCCATATCCTCATCGACAAGTCCTGCTCTGTCCCGCATGTGATCATCAAGCGCGCTCTCATCTACAAATGTGAAGCCCTGGAAGTTGGCTTGAACAGATGGAGACAAAGGTGTTGAAGCGGCGTACCCTCGAGCCAATGCCGCAGCTCGCTCGTTCAGTGAGCCGTTCTGGTCCAGCGCGGTCGTAAACTCGGGATCAAAGTATGAAACATCTGTCTCGGACTTCAATTTGGGCTTGAATGGAGGAGTGATAAGCTTCTTGGTGAGCAGAGTCCAATCCACATCTCCAAAGAAGGCATGCCTCTTCAGCTCCTCGGCATCATCGGTCGCGCCCAATCTATGCTTGGGGTTTCGGTTGAGCAGTCCCTTGACGAAATTCCTTCCTTCTTGAGAGAGGGTATCTCGAGGGAACCTCACCTTGCCGAAAGCAATATTCTTATACATTTGCTGTGTGTCTTCGGCATAGAATGGGCTCCAACCGCAACACATCTCGAACACCAAAACACCTAGCGACCAGAAGTCCACCATCTTGGTGTAGCCAGATTCGTCCAGCAAAACCTCGGGTGCGAGATATTCGGTGGTTCCGCAGAAAGTGTTAGTTGTGTCATTTTTCGTTAAATTGGCCTTGGAGAGACCGAAATCGCATAGAGCGATATGGCCGTTGGCGTCCAGAAGGATATTCTCGGGCTTCAAGTCTCGGTAAACGATATCATTATTGTGAAGGTGCTGGATCGCCAAGATCAACTCGGCAATGTAAAACTTGGCTCGCTTCTCGTCGAATCGACCCTCCTTTTGCAAATGCCAGAACAGCTCACCTCCAGACATGTAATCAGTAACAAGATAGAGCTCTGATGGAGTCTGAAAAGAAAACTTGAGACCGACGATAAAAGGTGAGTCGGACATGGCAGTTCGGACCAGAATGTTTCGTTCACCGACCGTGTGCGCGACCTCCTTCTTCTGCACGATAACCTTTTTCTGCAGAACCTTCATGGCATAAATACGTTGAGTATCCTTCTTTCGCACTTGATAAACCTGGCCAAAGGTTCCCTTGCCGATGAGTTTGAGGATGTCGAAATCAGTAGGACCGAATTGCTTTCTCTCGGCTCTATGATATATAGCCTCGAGGAAGATCTCTCCGGTTGGCGCCTTCTCTACCATGGTATCAGCATGGCCCTGCAGCTGGAACCAGCCCTCGACCGTGGTGCCAGGATCCTTGCTGGCCCGGAAATCAACGTGACCAAGGAATTCATCGCCATTTGCTCCATGGTCGTAAACGGAGACATCAACTAGCATGTCAAAGTCCACCACATCGCTTCTTTGTGTCAGTAATTGTAATTGTGTGCCTTGATCAGCGAATGAACTTACAACTCAGCTTCAGCATCCCATTTCGGGTTTGTGAATGATACCTGCCCGGATCGGTTTCGGAACGAGCCATGTTCGTTGTTACTAGTGTTGCTGCTTTGTCTGCTCCTCATGGGAATAGCCAAGGGTCGTCCAGAATCGCTTCCTGATCGCTGAATGGCAATGCCGCCAGTAGCGGGGGGTGGGTCAAGGTTAAAGTCTTCGTCCTCGTCCTCGTCCATGTGGTGGGGACCGCCTGAGATGAGCTCACTGCGCTGAAAAACCACAACAACATACGGATCCCGACTCTTCCTGAGACCTCGAGCCTCGTTGATCTTGATAGTTAGTTTTCCCTTGGCCGCAGGCGCCTGCGCACCGCCAGAGCTTCTTGGAGTCTGAGCGCCGCTGACTTCAGCGCCGTCATGACTGGTTCTTCCAGAGGAGGGGGCCCTTTCGGAGCCTGAAGGTCGAGCAGCCGACATTGCTCGAGAGGGAGTCGAGTTGCCGCTCTTGAACGTCATACGAGTTAGCTCCTTGAGTCCATTAAGAAAATACCACTTGCCAGGGGCAGTAGCTGAATAAACGCTTGAGATTGCACCAGGTTCTGGGTGTGAAGGAATAATGGAGTCTTTGGTAGGTGATGCGTTTTTGGAGGAGTCAAGTTCAGGTAGTGATGGGTCATTGGAAGTTTGAAAGTGGGTGGTTGTGAAGGGCGAGGCTGTGGGTTTCTTGAATTGCGGCGGTTGTG
This sequence comes from Fusarium sp. PT, assembly GCA_021020635.1. Lineage (NCBI taxonomy): Eukaryota > Fungi > Ascomycota > Sordariomycetes > Hypocreales > Nectriaceae > Fusarium > Fusarium sp. PT. Next base: position 407,028 of record JAHMRZ010000008.1, on the reverse strand, counting down.
TAAGAGGCTTTGGCTCGACAGCAGCCCTGCCATGGGCCCCTGAGTCTGCAGAAATCATGTCCTGGGAAATAGAACCCCCCGAGGACGAGGGCTGAGAAGTGGGTGGGGTTGGGTAGGGGTTCGAAGAATTATGCTCATCCCGCTCCGTGGTACTCGGTATGAGATCAGAGCCTTCATGTTTGAGAAGCGAACGATCCAAAGCCGAGGAGTCACAGCCGCCAGGAGGGCCTTCGGTGTGTGTCTGCAACTGCAGGTCGGTAGGTGGAGTGGACTGAGATAAAATCCGGTCTAGAGTGGTATCACTCTGGGACGAACTGGGATTTGACAAAGGCGTAGAAGGGTTTTTACGAACCTGACCGAAGTAGCTCATAATGCCGGGCAAGCGTTTGTCTTGTAAATCAGGTTGAGGAGTAGCTACACCAGATCGAGGAGTTTCAGTACCGATTTGATCGGCGCCATCCTCGTCTGCCGTCCTGATGTTTTGGTTAATAACCCCATGCATTTTGATAAAAGATTTCCAGTGAGTGAATAAATGCTTCTACGCCGAAGCAGCTGCGCGGGGAAAAGCAAAGTGGGAACACTAGTTCATGACGGCTGCCAAGCGCGTCAACTAGAGGGTAAACAGGGCAAAGGCCGAAAGGGACGAGGGAGTCGGAAGGGACCACCAAAGTCGACGAGCAATAGCGGTCGAGGTGGACTCTGACGATGCGACTATGACGAGAAAAACACGGGATGGGGAGAGGCCTTTTGGGATCTCAAGGTAGCCAGTGGTGTGTTCACGCTGGTGTGGATGCGAATGCGGATGAAGCGCCAGGACCCAGAACCTAGGACCCAGGACCAGCAAGCGAGCGATCGAGCGAGCGAGTAGTAGAGATTGGGATGTGAGACCTTGCCGAGAGCGGCCGTGTAAGACGGAGAGTAAAGGGACCAAGTGGAGAGACTCGATAATACTTGAATGTAGATGGGAAAAGAGGACGATGAAAAGACCAATTCCTCTAGCTTTCGTAATAAATATCCTTTCTATGCTGTGCGGTCGGGGTAGAGGCAAAGCTTGTTCAAAAAAGGGTTTTCTTGTCTGAGCTGCCTGCTTGAGGTTTTTTCTCCGAGCCTTTGATTTTCTTTTTTTGATTTTTTTTTGGTTCTGCAAAGGAGCAAAACGTGGAAAACCAAAAGCTTGATAGCGGGGCCGAACGCAGGGACTGGCTCCGAAGCTGGGCAGCCGTTGATTGGATCCAATCACAGTCAAGGCGAGTCAGGCCTAGTGGTGATAAAACCAGAGGCAAAAAGTCGAGCTGTCTCTTGCATGTGGATATGGAAATATCAACGCGAAATGTTGCTACAACCATGCCATGGCATCTTGATTGCTCGCTCGCTTGTCTGTCTGGAACAGGCCGTGCAGGCTTTTTAGGGCCACCAAGAGTGAATTCGAGACGACGGCGGCCGATACTCGGTTCCACTGCTATAGAAGGCGATATTCAAGTTGAAAGCATGAAAGTGCCTTGCGTGATTGGCATATGCGTGTTTATGTTGTAGTAGAACAGCCTGCTTGGTGATGATGCAAGGATCGAATCTCGTGTTTTCCATATTTGCCGGGTTTTGCCAGCAATCCCAAGGCAAAGGCTCGACCGCTATGGGGAATCCATGCTCCCACTGCCCAGCTGTTCAAGACAACGCAAAGCCAGCAGCACCCTGCAGTGCATGCAGCGCAGTGCAGTTACAGGGCAGCCGTCCACTAGATAGCGCCCAACAGCGCCCGATTGTGGGATTCGGGCCTGCGCGAACAGCTGTATAGGCGCCGGAAGCGGTTCCATTTCCATGTGAAGTGAGGTGAGCTCCATCGGCGGGCGATGTCGAAGTCCAGGGACGAAACAGCAGCTCTAGCCGGGAACAGAACCTTGACTCGAGGAGGCGTCGCTGAAGCTACTGAGCTTGAATGTTGCAAGGCCGTCGGCCGTCATCGTCGCCACCACCGCCGCCGCCTGTGCTTGGTGAGGGGCCCTGGCACCAACCAGCCCGGGCCCAAGCTACCCAGCACGACGCTCGATCCCAGGGTCTCGATATCGAGTGTATCAAAAAGACGGGATGAAAAGACGATCATCTTTGGATGGCAACAACAGTAACACGCAGCGCAGCGCAAAGCAGAGCAAAGAAAATTCAAAGCAACAATTGGGAAGCCCAAAGAGACAGTGGGAAAAGAGTCACATACCTTGACATCATTGCTTGAGTTGCTCGTCGTAGAAGATCGAAACCTCCTCCCGCATTTGAAGTCTCAGTGCCGGTCATGGCGGCGGAGGAGCTTTATTAAAGCTACCGCGGCTTAAAAAAAACAGGGCCGAATTGTCGCAGCGGAGGAAGAGAGGGGCGAAGCGGGTATATTGCGTGAGATGAATCGTATAACGTCGTCGGATTGGGCGTCGCTGGCCCAGGGTTCGTTACTCGAGTCGAGGATAGGTTGAGGAGGTGATAAGAAGCGATAGTCAAGCGTAGTAGAAGGAGAAAAAGATGATGGTTATTGTTGAGAGAGGGGAAAGGATTGAGATGGCGCGCCTCGGGCAGAAGAAAGTGATGGAGATGATAATTAGACGTCTTTTTGGGGCAAGGCCAAGGTGAGGTGGGCGTGGGCGACCTGGCTCTGGGGGTGTTTCTTTTTGTACAGTACAGTGCGCCTACGCCCAGCGAAGTGACGGGAGGTTTAACGTTAGGTTGGGTTTGGTTTTCTTTTACTAAACTTCAAACACACCGTACAAGCTTTGGACTTTTTTGTTTTGTTTTTTTTGGTTCTTCTAATAAACAAGAGTCAAGTTAAAATGGCAATTAGAATGAGAGGGATGTTTGGAGGCAGCCAACCAATACTTTATTAGTTTGGTGCTTTGCTGGGTGAGGCGGGAGAGGCTCATCCATGATTGATTAATCAGATTACCTCGCCACGCTTGCGGCGGGAATGGACTTCAGTGCTTACAACACCTTCTATTCTATTCTGAGATTTCAACTTATTAGTGCTTAAATCCGATTTACACAGTAACTCTAGTCAGAATTGTGTTGCAGTTACAACCTCTTTGTATTTCGTTCGGTATTCGGTGACTAAAATGTCGAAGCTTCAACCCCGCCTCCTGATAAACCGATAACGGGATTTCGAAGATACGTTTGCAGTAGTTGGAGATAGGCCTGAAGAGCTGAAGCCCGAAGGTGGAGATGCGCTGAGAAATGTCCATGACATCAGCGATGCTAGGAAACGAGTTTACGGGTTAGGTATGTACAGTCAGTACCTTGCTAGTTAGCATTGGATGGTCGACTCCCAACTCCCAACAATGACAACAGCAAGGCAATACGACAAGCTTTACGGATACAGACTTGAAATCAAATACTGATACACCGTCTTTCTTGGTCACTGATGAAACAGCGGTGTCTTTCTGGAGGATTAAGTAAAAATCGCCATGCCATGACATGCTCTCTGAGCCAGCGCCAGTTGGTTTGGGTTTCAACTGAATCATGATACGCACCCGACGCTGAGGCGTATCCACAGATTACAACAAACACTCCACAGTGCGTATTGGATGGACCCTTATGTGAGAACCAACACCAGAGAACAACGCAAAGCAGAGTAGAGCAAAGCAGAGCAAGCAGAGATCGGATTAGTAGAGGAGAGTTCGGGCTGGTGGAGGAAGTGATCTCCCTTCTGCAATTCAAAAATTCCCATCTTGAGATGAACAAGCTTCCAATAAAGGTGGAGATGGTAACTTTCTGGTGGGGGTTCAACAATAACTTCTTCATTGCTGATTGCATGAAGCAGCTTCCAGTCCCTTGTTTCGCATCATCAGTATGTAATCAGCGACACCTCACTCTTGGCGAAATGTGCGTGCTGCATTGGTTCGACTGGTTATGGTATTGTCCTCGGTGCCCTTGAGACATGGCCTAATCAATCTCGGCTTTCACAGGCCTTGGACGACAAGCTACTTAGACATAGTGTCTACCAGTGAGTCTAGTGTACTTGGTAGAACGAATCCTTACTCATGGAAAGTTTCTTTAGACCATTCCCAGAAGGAAATACGGTTCTAGGCGTATTCTGAAGCATCAGCAACTGTGGTTGTATCCGTGTCAACCCCGCCGCAACCAGACTTCGGCAGGGGTTTGTTCAACTGCTGTCTATGCACATCCCATGATAGGCTATCAACACCAAAAAGACTCTTGGCTGTACTGAACAGACTAAGCTTATGGTTCCTTTCGGATCGGGTCGATTTCTAGTCTACTTTCCAGCTGTCTCTCATGCCACTCACACTCAACTTTAAGCTGCAGCACTACATCGTTGCCACAGACATTTTCGGTCAAGTATTACCAACCTCGCCGCATCAACTTCGACATACACCATTGGTCACGGCTTGAATGTCTCTAGTGTCACTCCGGATCTCTGGCGAACCGACAATACGGATACGGACGACGAGACTCCCTTGTTCCCGCCCAACTTCTTTTGCATGTGGTCAACAGTATCCTCGTCTCTTTCCCCGGAGCAAAGTAAGCGATTGTAACGTGATTGTTGCCACTATCTAGAGCAAGGGTATCTCGTCCAATGCTCGAGTCATCTGAGGCTTTGACTACATTGGTCCTGCCTATGCTCTGGATCTAAATCCGGGCTTGCATTGACACCTTTGCATACGCATACAAGCTGAGCCGTGTTCTACTTCCGTTGATGACAACTCCGATATCAATACGGTTTATACCATTGGTCTTGCATAGGGACATATCAAGAAGGCTGGAACCAGCCACGGATAGGAATCCATAGGCAGATATTACTGGGTCTACAACGTGCATACGAGCAGAGTTGCCGCTTTCGTCCAATCATGGTTGTTGTGCATCATCACATCTTTGTAGCTGCTCGACATACTTCAAACTGTTCTATTATAGGCTGCTGCACGTATCAGCAGTTCGCTACTCATCACAAGACACAAGCCTGATCTGAGTGTGATGACTGATCGACTTTCAGCTGTTACTGCAACCTTCCCATGTGGCTGCTGTGTTACAGCAGACTACCTTATTGGGCAATACTCCGATTGTGACACCTTAAACCAACATTTCAACCTGTTAGCCACAGCCGTATAAAACATAGTGACATTAGTCTCGGGCGAACAGGTGAAACATGCCAGGGGTCAGCAGCGCAGCATGCCTCGCTACTGGAGGTATTGTGAGCTGAAATGCAAGGCGCCTTAAAGTTATGGCTGGAAGTTTTTCCATAATGTCAACTTATTGTATCAAGGCTGAGTCGCCGATTGTATGCATATAGTGACTCTCACAAACACAAATCAGGTTTCCACACCCGATTAATGTGTAATCATCCACAGTTTGGTATTCGGCTCCTCAATGCTTAAAGATATATCTATTGGATAGGAATGCATGTCTATGTGGTTAGTCACGACTCGACTTGGATGACACCATGATACACTTCAGGGTAAATTGCGGATTCCATGATGCAAATAAACTGCTCGACCATGATCACTAGTCATGCTGTACTCGTCAAGTATCATATATGCCCATGTATGTAAGGAATATAGTCGCCCTTATTCAACCTACTTTGGAGGAAGGTTAACTATACATTGTTGTGTCATGATTCAACGTGCCAAGCCTTATGTATATAGTACAAACAGCTTTTCGAATCACTGCATCCATTGGACCAGAGTATAATGGGATATAAATTAAACGTTCATTACTGGCATCTAACTCCACAGCACAGCAGTTGACGTAAGTGATGAAAGTTGCTAAGAAACGGGTTGGTAACTTTCTCTTTGGTCCGCACCTTGGGCCGAGGATCACCACCCAGAGAGACCTTTCTCATCATCGTGGCATTTTAAAGGGACTAATTCTTGGACTGCTTGATCATCTGATGCCATCTCTCTTCCATATCTGAGGTCACCCCCTGAGGATATATCTTGAGCTGTGATCGAGGCTTGAGCGGATCTGGATAGTTGACTAGGGTCATTGTTAACAACAACGACACCAAAGATTACTTGTCAGGAAAACATACGTATACTGATATTCTGATCAGTTAGTCTTGAGCGCATCGTCTCGTTCTCTTCTACAGTCCTCCTTGAACTAGTGTTGGCAGCTCGGTCGGCCATTTCTTGTTGATTGATAGGTGACGAACGCGGTCCACCAGCCATTAAAGCAGTTATCGAAGTATTGAAAGGAAGTGCAAGAGAACAAGAATTATAACAAAAAAAAGAGTTATCTCGTGGATTCTGATAAACAATTGTAGTGATGTCCCTTGATGATGTTCCTCTGAATACGAAAAAAGTTGGCAGAGTTGATCATAAGACAAGAACTTGTTTCCCTAGGTGACATACATTCTTACGTAGCCCGTGTATACTTTGAATCCAGCAGTGGTTCAGGATCCAGCACTGCCCTGCCAGCCAGCGTGCCCCACCAAAATGACAAGCCACCCCGCAACATACAATTCCATGAATTACAAGGGCTACAGACGGTCAAGAAAGAGAGAAGGAGATTAATTAACGGAATTAATCCAGGAGGTGCATATACACTGAGCATTTGTTTATATCGGCTATAGTCTACCTTGGTCGTCAGTATAAACACTTCCTCAGCTTCACCGGTAAGAAGACAAACAAGCAGATACCTCCCAGGTTGTGTCGTGAGTTCCATTCTAAGCAAGCTCCCTTAGTAGCTTACGGGCCAAGCCCAAACCCACCAACACCAGGCTCCTTCAGCCTATCCTGTTTCTTTTTCAACACAAACTACAACCGCTTTACTTCACCTCACCCCATGCTCAACTTCGCGATATTCAACAAGCCTGTAGAGCATATATTCCAACGACGAAGACGACGACATTGACATATCATAACAAGAAAGATTTCGGCAGAAACAAAGACACCATGGGCAAGAATACAAAGACAGTCCCGGACGCCTGGGAGGATGATTGGGAGGCCCAAGCAGACAAAATGGTTCAAGAACCCGAACAGCCGATATCTCAACCGCCTTTATCCAAATCAGAACGCTTAGCGCAGCATGCTGAGCAGAACCGCAAGCTCTGGGAATCTGCGTAAGGCCTTCCACCACACTGACAACATACCCAAGTAGCCTGCTGACATTGGCGACTTTCTTATACACGATAGTGATGCTCCGCAAACATTCCACTATATTGAAGCTGGCTCCAACTCGGGAGTTCCTCTTACAACTCCTTTTAAGCCTCAGGTCAAAGTACTCAGCCGGAAACCTATCATCGCTAAGCGTGGTGCCGCAGCAGGCATGTCTGGACTTTCACTCGATGACGATAACGAACCAAAGAGGGAGGTACCAATGAGCCCTGAGGAGATCCGAGCGAAACAGAAACGCGACAGAGAGGAGAAGCAACGTCGGTACGAGGAAGCCAGGGCTAAGATCTTCGGAGAATCAAACCCATCGTCAGGAACATCATCACCTGGCGCAGTTACCCCGCCGAGAGCAGATGGATACACTGGCCGCGGCCGTGGCCGAGGAAGAGGTGGATACAGGAACAACGATGCCCGCCAACTCGAAAACCGTCAACCTGATAACCGTGGTTTCGATGCTCCGCGGAGGATGCAGAACACTTCAGGTTCTGGGCGCGAGCTGTTCGATCCAAACTGCACACCAAAGCCTGAACCGATACCGCAAAGACGACAACCAGAATATTCTTCACCTGGGAGGAGCACAACACCTCGCGATGAGCAACAGCAACTACAGCCGCAGGCACCAATTCGAACACCAAAAGGACCAGACGGGAGCGGCCGAGGAGGGTTTGGCTTTGCGCAACGAGGTGGCAAGGGTAGTTGATTGTTTCTATCGACGAGACTCTACCATCCACCTCCAATCTTTCCAGCGAGCTGCACCACCGTCTCATCTGTGGTGGTGTCCTTTCCAACGTCGCTGATCACCTCGCGATACGTTGTAAACGCCAGCCTATCTAGTCCAATGCTTGTAACTTCCGCCCAGTGCGCCAGGGTATCATTTATGTAAGAATGGGAAATACCTCCAACAACCTCCGAAGACCCGTTCACTTCAGCGCCTGCATCATCTCCTGAGAAGTAAGCTTCGTCAACCTCTGACAACCAAGTCTTTTGCTCTTGAGGTCCCGGGTTTCCGGAATACTTCTTTCTCTCTATAACAACAGGGTCGTCGACTTTGATCTGGCCGCCACCGTTGGTACAGCCTCCAGGGCAGGCCATAACCTCGACATAGCTATACTCCAGGGAGGCTGCCTTGCCCGCAGGCTTCCGAGCACTCCCAAAAGGTTTGCCACCAGGCATTCGAGAGGGCCTGGCTGGTTTTAGTCTTCGAACAAGATTCTGAATATTTCTGAAACCATAATAACGAGCAGCACGAAAGACTGGCTCGCCGTTGACCACCACTGAGTACTCAGCAACATCGACGTTGCGGCCGCGAGTATGCACAATTTCTGCGCCGGGGGTCTGTGCCGCTCGGCTTTTGAGGATGTGGTATAACAAACCACCCGATGTACCAGCCTCACGTGGCACGTTCTTTGGGTGTTGTCGTGGGAATAGGAAGTCGTGAAGCTTAGGATCCGGGAATGGTATCAAACTATTGCTGGGCAGTGGGGTTTTTGGGATGCCGAAGAAATCGAGGCCCCTTGACTCGGCGAGCATAAGAATTTCTTTACTTGTGATGACACAGTCAACATCGCGAACTCCTCGTCCCCGAATCTCTCCCTCAGCCCAGACTTCCTCGGTCAACTCTTCTCGACTGGCTTCAAGCTTCTTATCGAAGCAGGGCATCACAGCCAAGTGCCAAATACGGCTGGGGGCGATGCCCAGTGTTCTGCTCAGTGTCGTCTTGAGCAATGTGCCCATCAAGGCCTGTGGCGACTTGACCTTCGATATGTGAGGCAAAACATGGGGGTGTGTCTTTTCGGCGTAACACACCCATCCAGGGCAGGATGATGCTAGGATTGGCTTGGCCGGAGTTGCGGACGAGGATTTCGAAGAGCCGAGGACTTCATCTGCGCCAAGAACAAGTGTTGCTTCTCTTGCAGTATTGGTATCGACCACCCATGTAAACTCGTTGTTATGCTTGCCGCCACTTGCAATACCCTCAGGACCCCGGAACAGGTTGTTTAACATGTGCCCGGCATCGTCTTCCGAGACTCCTCCACCACATGCTGCCGCCAGGTTGGCTCTTGTTTGAGGGCTCACACTAACGACAAAAAGCTTCGCATTCTCATCTTCTAAACCTTCAACTCTGAACTTGCCACTGTCGTCTGTTACTAACCTCAAAGCTGGTGCCGAATCAAGCGTTGTGAGAACTTCGGCATGACTTTGGAGGCTCACTAAGACAGCCTCGGCAGATGTGACACAGCCAGAGCAGGCTAAACAGTCTGTGAGGGAGATCTGGGCGGGCGCATTTGAATTCGTGGCAGATTGCTGGCCGTCAAGTATAACTTCGGTCTCGAGGGATTGCGATTGCGGGGGCGGGGCGGCGGGTAGAGTTTCGACGGGTTTGATGCAGGCAACACCGGGAGAGATGAAATCGTTGAGGTCGTCGGCGGAAAGAATGGCACTCATGGCGCCGGTTGCTTCGTCGAGATGTCGTGGAATGTAGAGGAGGAATTATTCCAGTTATGGAGGAAGGGTTTAGTAATGGGCAGCAGCAGTCGTAGGTACTTTTGATGTAGAGTTGCCCCTCGGGAATTTTTTAATGGGTACAGTACTTGGACGTAACGGGCTGACAAATAAACTCGTGCAAATCTTGCGATGGAAGAGCAAACAATATGTAGTAAGAAGGAAGGAAGATTGGTGTATTCAATAGAGTGTCTTTATGGTTTGCGATCAAGAGATAAGACTTCAAGTGCTCCTGATAGTCACTGACTTTAGTTTTGTGCAACTCCTCGGGGCATCGGACACGGCGAAAACGGCGTATCAGACCGTGCTAAAGTAATCGATAGGCAATAAGAGCGTTGTGATTTGCAGGGAAAGTGGACATGCGACATCGGACCAATACTTCCTGTACAGCAGAGTAGCAACTAGACTAAGCAAGAACCCCTCCAGAAGAAAGAAAGCGGCTCTGTTCTTCTTTTTCTGGTGGCAAAGCCCGAAGCCTAAAGCTGCAGTCGGATTTCGGTTCGGAGGTGGGGGGTTGGCATTAATTAGTAGGTGGACGCCGGATGCAGTGGGTGGGATACGTACCTTGGATGCGATAGTGACGTCGATGGCCTTGACGTTTAACCAGTTTCAAAAGCTCCCTTGAACTTCAATTACAGCTACAGCAGCAACTGCACTCTTACCATAGCTTTTCCTCATATCAGTCTCCTATCATAATTGTCCAATTGACATATCCTTACGCTCATCGCCAATTCTAACAATGAGTGTATGTATTCTCAACCTCAACTTGAGTTCCATCAACTAACAAACCGCCCAGGCCATCGCTTCATACAGCTACGGGAACTTCGCCTGGTTGAGCACCCAGGCACTTCCTCTCATTCTCTTCCCTTCCTTTGTAGGATCTCTCCTCAAGCCCGAGACTCAAGCATCTACCGGTAAGGCCTCCTACATATGTTCTTTTGTTCTCGCGACTAACACCTTTCTAGCACTCGAGACTTACTTTGGTCGATCGCTTGGCTTTGCTCTCCTTGCCCTGGGCCTCACTATAGTTGTCCTCTCAGGCGCCCTTCCTCTCGATTCTACTTCAAATGGTAACCGCTTTCTTCTACACCCTACAAGTGACGCATTATCTAACATGTCAAATAACAGAAGCCCCCAATGGCGCGCCCTCGCCATACGCCTCCGCCGCAGTCCTTGTTTCTACACTCCACCACGTAACGAGCGCCTTCTACTGCTACGGTCGCTTCGCCTGGACGCGCGAGACGGGCTTTCTACTCGGCTGCATCGGCAGCGCTATCTTTGCGACTTTCGGACTGTACTGCGTCATGTTTGCTGGTGACACTGCCATGACGAGCAGGTACCACAAGTTTGACCAGAGCACAAGCGGATTCCCTTTCAAGAACTCGCAGTCCTACAGGGCCAAGAAGAAGGCTCTGTAGAAGCCGTGTTACCAGAACGTGTGTATTTGTGTGGTGTAGAATTAAATCATAGTTTCATTTGGCTGTGTTGAGGATCTCTATCCCGTGCGCCGTATAAGGCTCCCAGTTCCCGCGTAACCAATTCTCCCAACTCCCTTTCCGTGTAAAGTTTTTATAGTACAAAGCTCTGAAATCGACGTGTAGCGGATTAGGGTGCCAAATGTGTAGTACTTAGCATGTAATCTTTCAAACAGCTATTTCTGTGGTTTGTGACCCGTTGGTCGGCTCAGCATTTTCGATTTCGCCATTTGCACCGTTTGTCTTCTCATTCTCAACACTTTCCACGGCGCCAGGAACGTGTACATCGGCAACCCCTGTTAAAATGGCCTGTCGTCGCTCGTGCCAGTTGACCTCACTCTTGATGACTTGCGAAAGAAGCACCTCCTTCTCGAGCCACTCCTTGTAGTAAACATCCTCCCACTCCTTGCACTCCTTTGTGAGTGACTCGCCGACCTCCTCGGCCCACTTGGCCTCCCAGTAGCACTTTCGGTACAGCTTGTCGACAGGGAGTTCGAGCTCGTCAGTGGTAAAGGGGTCCTCGGTGAGTGGTGTGAAGTACTCGGCGTTGGCTTCGTCGCCGTTGGCAGGATCGTCCATGTCGTCGTGGAGGCCTTGCGATTGCTGGTTGGTCTTCATGATGATCTTGATTTTTCCTCCCTTGCTTTGCGGCCCGGCTTGCATCGACTTAGGGACTGGATCGGATGGGCGAAGGGCTTCTGTCTCGTGGACTGTCCGCATGTGTTTAGCCAATGCATCTGATCGCGTAAATGACCTATCGCATTCTGCAAACAATTAGCAGTGTTAGGTAATGAGTGGCTATGGATGACTTTACCGGGTAGATAACAGTAAAATGGCTTCTCTCTTGTATGGCTGCGCATGTGCGCCTTGAGAGCATAACCGCTGGCATGAGGAAGACCTTTTCGTGAGCAGCTCATCCACTCGCATGTATACTTCTTCTGTCGGTTCTCAATGTGCGAGTTGTGAATGTGTTCGACGAGTTTATCCATATTGCCCTGGTCACCCGCTGGGCAACCGTCCCAGTCGCATTTCGTTACTTGTTCTTGGAAATCCTCCTCATCAAGACGCGCATTGATGGGGGAGCTAGGGATATCGCCTGAAGTGTCTGAGGAGACGTCGGACATGCCCTCAAGGGGGTCGGGCTCTGGTACAGCTTCTGGCTCGGCATCGGGAACTACAGCTGATGATGTTGTTGAACCGGCTTCGAGCCGTTGTCGCTTCGAGGGTCGCAGGGTCGACTCTTCGTATTCGTGGACTTCCTCATCGTATTGCTCTGACTCGTCCATCGATGAGAGTGGTGATTCAGGGGGTGAAGAATCGCGTGCCATATTCGCGCTCTGGACCCTGAGGCGCGTCTCCTTTGTCAATAGTTGGAAGTGGTTTTGTAGGATTTATTGGGAGCGAATATAGAGAATATGAGTATTGTAGCTAGAGAGAAAGTTATTGGTTGATGATCGAGATAAGGAGATTTCCGTAGATTCCTTTGTTGAGCAGGAAGGCGATAAGTCGAGATGCTGAGCTGAGTTGTCGTTGTTCGAAAAACGCCAGTTGGAAGCTTGGCTGCACAGTGCTAGTTAAACGATGTGGAAGTGCATCAAAGCGGCTCAACAGCTAAGTTCTCACAGTGTGCGTATTTCTGAGGACAATGTGCGATACGCTCGTGTTCTGATAGGGAAATTACTGAATCAGATAGATAACTAGTAGCCAGAAACACATTTATCATGTTTCAAACATACACTGATTCTTCGCGTTAGATTCGACCGTTGAATCACTGGTTTCATGATTTTATCTATATCCCTTGAAATCAACTACCCATTAAACTCCAAGCCTTGAACCAAGCATGAGCTATTGCAACAATATGTCGTCCCAATCCCGCGGAACTATTTTGGCACCAGGTGCGGAATAATTAGATTCTCAGCACATTACAAACACTGTATCTAAGCGCCGTTTGAGAGTTTACGGCGGTCCTTCACAGCCTGCGCAAGAGTATCGAGGGTAGATATGGTATCCTCCCAGCTGATACAAGCATCAGTGATGCTTACGCCGTACTTGAGTCCAGACTTGCCCTCGGCGGGAACCTTTTGGTTGCCTTGAACGTGTTAGCTGAAGCTTGTAACTTGGAAAGTTTAGGTTATAACTCACCCTCATTGATGTTACTCTCAATCATGACTCCCAAAATCGCATCCTCCCCCTTGGAGATCTGGCTAGCGATCTCGGCAGCGACCTTAGGCTGGTTCTTGTGATCCTTAGAAGAGTTGCCGTGACTGCAGTCCACCATAACTCGCTGTCGAACACCCTTCTTCTTCAGCGCCTCCTTAGCAGCGGCAATGCTTTCCGGGTCGAAGTTAGTACCCTTAGAGCCGCCTCGAAGGATAACGAAGCAATCGTTGTTACCCTCAGTGCCAACAATAGCGACAACACCAGGCTTAGTGACTGAAAGGAAATGATGGGGGTGCTGCGCGGCACCAATGGCATCGATAGCAACGTTGAGAGAACCATCAGTGCCGTTCTTGAAGCCAACAGGGAAACTTAGACCACTGGCAAGCTCACGGTGGAGCTGACTCTCGGTAGTTCGGGCGCCAATGGCACCAACTGAGAGCAAATCGGCAAGGAACTGCGGAGAGATGGTATCCAGCATTTCACTGGCAATAGGCATACCCTTGGCAGTAAGGTCGACGAAGAGCTGGCGAGAGATTCGCAGGCCTTTGTTAATCTGGAAGCTGCCGTCGATATCAGGGTCATTGATCAACCCCTTCCAGCCGACAGTTGTGCGTGGCTTCTCAAGGTAAGATCGCATGACAATGAGAAGCTCATCTTTGTGCTTCTCCTTCTCCTTCAAGAGAAGGTCGCAGTAGGCGAGTGCGGCCGCGGGGTCGTGGATGGAACAAGGACCGATGACGACGAGCAGTCGCTGCTTCTCGTCGGTGCCATTAACAACAGCAACGGTCTCATTGCGGCCTTGGATAACTGTCTTCTTGGAGTCGGGTGATTGGGAGATCTCGTGTTGGAGTAGATCCGGGGGTGTCAGAGGGTTGTAACCGCGAACTGGAAAATAGTTAGCACATGCACTACGACAACAGGAAGCCAAGTCAAAGCTATGGCTTAGTATATACTTACTTCTCCAATCTTCGGAATCAGCTTGGTTGCCGACGTTCTTATTGGGGATGAAGAACTGCAATTGTCGTGAGTCACCCCTCAAATCAAGGCCACAGAGCTTGGAGTGATGGACTTACAGAAGACATGGTGACGGCGATGGTGGGGTTAAGAGGGGGGTGCAAGTCAGAGTGGGATGTAAGGTAGAGAGAAGAGAGAAATGCAATTGCGCAAGTGCGAGAACAGCACAGAAAAGAGAAGAATGAGGAGAGTAATATGAAGAGAAGAAAAGCAGATGCTGTCGTCTCGACACAGAAAGGCTAAGAAAATAAATTATAGTTTATGGTTTCCAGACCCTGACCTGCTCCTTCCTCGCCCTTTGCGCCGGCCTCGGTGTGCCACACTCAAGAGAGTCACTCCATGGTTGCGATTGCATCGCCGTTCATTGGGGGAGCTGACCGTCGCCCCACACCTTTTTTTGGCCGGTTTAGCAGCGATCTTAAGAGGTACCGACCACAACCGTGCAAACCTGACGGAGGATCAAGTACCCATTGTCTAAGCGCAAGCTCCAAATTTTTAAGCTTGAGTCACCTGAAGCCAAGTGAAAATAGGAATGGTAGCACGGGCTGCTTGCCACTCTGTTAGCCACCAGCTACTGCGTCGTTACGCTAACTAACAAGCCAGGCGTTGAATAAATTAGCCATTGGGCTGAAACCTCTTTGTTGAAAAAATGTCAAATTGAATGCTAACATGGAAGTCTAGAGCTCAGCTCTGCATTATGAGCTTGACAATGGACTGAGAATCCGTGCCCACTTGAATACATGCACCAGTGCGCCCGCTATCAACAGAGCTTCTGTGCATATAGCCAAAGTTGTTATTCCAATTGGCCAAATGTCACTCGTGGCCTTTGCCTTTGGATTGTTGTTCTTGTGGACACAAACAGACAGGAACAATGGTACTAGCCAGGTGAGTAGGTGCATTAGCCAAAGCCTCCTCTTGACATATCACAAACCTGTAAAGCACCAAAACTTAGGGTATACAAAACTACGAGATGATGCAAAAAAACAATTCCTGCGTATCGCAGGTGGCTGGAACTCTCCCGCCGGGAATTGAACCCGGGTCTCAAGCGTGACAAGCTTGCATACTGACCACTATACTACGGAAGACGATTTTGGTGACTGTGAGCAGCCACTGTAGTGAAGTTCGGAAGTTCGAGAGGAGTTTGGTGTAGTATATATATGTCTCACAAACAAGAAAGTCCATTGTTTACTGTAACCTCCTTGTCAGTTTCGTGCATATATCTACCTAGTAGGCGACGGAGAATCTTGGGAGACATTAGAAGTTGCCCTCAGCAGTTGAACAAGGAGCCAAGAAAGTATGTCTTTTGAGTTTGCAGATAAGCTTTACATGTCTGCCTATTAGCTTTAACGTCTGCCCAATAACGGGTGAATTATATGATATCGATGTTAAGCACCTTGATGTCATCCTCTGGCTTCTCCTTATGCGTCCGCGCGTTCTCAATCTTCTGAATGATATCGAAACCCTGTGTTGCACGACCAAATATGGTATGCTTCCCGTCTAACCAAGGCTATATAGCATTAGTAAATACTCGTCACAAACAAATGGGAAATAACTCACTGTCTTTTCTGCCGTGATGAAAAACTGACTAGCATTGGTGTTGGGCCCGGCATTGGCCATACTGACCGTGAACGGCTTGTCATGCTTGAGACTGCTAAACTCATCCTCAAATTCACGCCCCCAGATACTCTCGCCTCCAGTTCCGTCACCAAGAGGGTCACCACCCTGAATCATGAACTTGCGGATCACTCTGTGGAAGATTGTGTTGTTGTAGTAGCCGTTCTTGGAGTGTGTGACAAAGTTCTCAACAGTTTTTGGTGCTGCATCGGGGAAGAGACGGATGTGAATATCACCGTATGTCGTATGGAGAATAGCCCCGGTACCAGTTTCGGTCTTCTTGGCTTGTGTATCCTTCTTGTGGCCTAACATTGTAGGCTTCTCGTTCTGGACATCTCGTGTTGATTTGGAGATATCCTCCTCGTTGGAGAACATGTAAAATCGCACCTTGCCAACACCAGTTGCGACCAGAATTGGGTCTCGGGTTTCTGCTTCTTGTAGAAGAGGGTTGCTGGAAGCGCCCATTTCTACCGTTGTGATTCCCTTCTTTTGAGGCTGTCCTTGATAGATAGCGATGTTAACGGCACGGAAGTTCTCATCCTTGCCGTACACCTTGACTACCTGGTTGGTATATGTGTTGAGAACCTTTATTCCCAGCATGGAGCCGTAGATAATGAAGTTCCCTGATTCGTCAAAAATCACATTGGACTTATGTTTGAGCGTCTGCGACTCAACATCCCTTTCATGGGCAGCTCGTCGTCCAAATTCGACATTGTCCAATTTGGCAGCCCCTGTCCCTGAGCGATGCATTTCTTCAGCAACCTGTAGAGACTCATCATACTCACGATGTAGCTTGGCTGTTGCAAAGTCAAAGATTCGAATCTTTCTATCAGGCAGAGAAAAGGCTACAAAGCTCTTGCCGTTGGGGGAGATAGAGATACACGAGGGCACGGATTTGGCCTTTTTGAAGTCAAACAAGTTAGTTGAACTTTTGTACTCAAAGACACCTTCAGGCTTGTCGTAGTTGCCGCTTGGTCGCCAGTACTCAAGCATACCACCCTCGTCTGCAGAAATCACACAATCGTAAGCCTCGTTGAACGCCATCAAATGGACAGGCTTTCGGTGTAAGCCCTTGATTGTATGAACAGCCTCCTCATTCTCTCCTCTTCCGTCGTAAATATGTATCAGGGGCTTGGTTTCTTCGGAAACAGCCAGGAGTGGCAAGGAGGCGCCCTTGGTGTGAACCCAGCATAAACAGCTTGGAGCGTAGTTGAGAGAAATCATGGACAATAGATCAAATGTGATAACATCAAAGATCTTTACCGTTTCGTCCACGCCAGCAGTCGCAAAGCTTCGTCCGTCCTTACTCACGGAAACCGATTTGATCTCGCCGTTGTGCGCTTTGAACTCCTTGACAAACTCGATAGCCTGGGCAATCTTCTTCCAGAACTTCACGACGCCGTCGATCGATGAGGTAATAAGAAATTCGGTCAGGGGCGTCCATGTCGCAAAGAGGATTTGCTCCTTGTGCATCAGAGACTTGGAGTAACGTGGTGACTTTGGTAAAGCGGCGACGTAAAGCTTTTCGTGAGGGAGGACTCTTCTTTTCTTCTTGGGAGCTTGCGAGGGCAGCTGAGGGCCCATGTCATCGTCGGAGGAGCTGTCTATATCATTTGTTAGTGCTGTTGATAGGTAGTAGCGCGATGGTTGAAGATTGGTACCTGAAGCATCGTCGCGAAACTCTGAGTGATTGCGCTTCTGTGAGCGATTGTCATCGTCTGAAGCCATAATCCCTATTGATATATCCCAAAGACACAAGTCAAGTGAGTGGGAGGTTGCGACAATTGGAAAGAGAAGCTTGGAGATGCAGCTTCTGATTGATCTTCAGTTTGCGACAGATTAAAGATTGTTGTCTAGGCAAACACAGCCTCGTGTGGCGCGACCTTAATTTGTGGCTGATCATGATGCTGGCAGCCCCACTATCAAGAGCCTCTCTCAGGACTCAGGTCCACTATTGAGGTCATGACATGAACGGGCTCTCATGAGTTCCGAGACCCCGGCTCCGAGGACCGGTCCGTTTCCTTGTTTTATAATCTGGCTATCATGTGAATAATGAAACATGTTCAGCAATTCTTTTATCTTCTTTCATTTCTTTTAGACGCCCTTCCACCCTTTAGCTGTGACTTACATCTTCATCTGGATAACCTCATTGGGGCACAATTAACATGGCACCTCGTCACCCTCTTCAACGACTCACGTCGCCCTCACGAGATGTTTCGCTACTGCTTCACATCATTGGCATAGCCTCATTCAGCTACAATTTTTACTTCCTCACAGTCTGGGACACTCCCATTGCCAAGTCCTACGGATGGCATCTTCAATTCCTCACCATCATCGGCCTCTCAGTTTCTTTGCTTGCCTTTGTTCTTGGGGCTTTGGCTGATATCACATCGAGCCATACGCTCTTCCAGGCCAAGAATGCCGTTGCTGTTATTGCTACGCCCATGGAACTTGTCATATCTATTTTATACTGGGGCTTGAGGCTCATTGACCCCAAGCTGCTCATGCCTGATGACTTTTACATCCACATCGTTCCTGATATCGGGTTTCACCTTGCTCCTGCAGTACTCCTGAGTCTGGATCTTGTTCTTCTCAGCCCTCCTTGGACAATCCCAGCATACGGAGTTATGACAATTGGCACCGTCCTTGCATTTGGCTACTGGTACTGGGTCGAGCTTTGCTTCAGCCACAATGGATGGTAAGCTCTTATATTCATTACTGTTGATTGCCCAGAATACTTACATATACACAGGTACCCCTATCCTCTATTTGAACTTCTTTCCACTACTCAGCGAGCCATGTTGTTCACCTTTGCGGCTGTCTTGGTCACTATCTCCTCATCGGGTCTCAAGTGGGTGTATGGTCGAGTCAATGGTTATGAAGGTGCTCAAAGGAACGCCCACAAGCCTCTCAAGAAGGTTCAGTGAGAGTTCGTTTATCAAGTACGGGATAATCTATTTAACTTATGCCGATGTATTGGACATGCTGGCAGACACTAGACATTGTACTTAGAGCCACTATGGAACAAAAGCAACACGTTGTACGAGTAGTTTTTGAGGGAGAAAGCAACAGATAGTATCAAAGCATATTCTTCCCAATAAACGTTCTTTCGAGGATGGTCAGCGTATAATGTGATTGTGCCTGGATACAAATAGGCCTGCAAGAAGCTTAGAAATAATACTGCTACAGCTAACGATGTCATACTCAAACCTCCATGTCATGATGTATATCTTAACTTATATCATCAAATAAGAGTTGAATAGAGGCAAGTCTAGGCCAAATGGCGGGGTGGATTACAGTGAGCAAGTGGCCCCGCTCCCACAGAAACGGTGCTTGAACATGACAGACCCCACCATAAGATCCTCACTTTCAACGGCCAGACAGCAACGAGATATCAACTCCGTTTCTCACCTGGTACCACTCTCTACAGTCTCGCTATCTTATACGTCAATAAACCTTCCGCAATGGATATTGATGACATCCTCCGTCAAGTTGACCCCACGTCTCGCGGCGTCCCTACCGAGACACGCGATCTGCAAGCTTTGACGCGTCTCTGGGTTGCCGAGCGTTCAGCCCCTGAGCTTCTTGAGTAAGTACTCCAGTGCTATCTCGATGATTATATTTACTTATCTATTGTAGGTGGCCAACTGATGGCTTGTTCGAGCGTGTTAATGCACGCATCAAATCTCAGATCGAAAAGGTCGAGGACATGACGGGTGACATGGACCCAAAGACCAACTTTGCCCTTATCGTTATTCAGACGGAGCTTGAGCGATACAAGTTTCTTGTTCGAAGTTTCCTACGAGCCCGTATAGCAAAGGTCAGCTCCTAACCCTTCAAATGAAGTAAACCAAACTAATTTTCCTCAGATTGACAAACACACTTTGTACTACCTCTCAAGCCAAGAGCTCAGAGACAGGCTCTCTCCCACAGAGGTGGCCTACGCAACGAGACATCAAGCTCTCCTGCACAACCACTATCTTTCATCCTTCTTGTCATCTTTCCCTCAGCAACTGCAAAATCTCAACGATACGGCAGGCAACATCAGCATGATCGATTCACCAGATCTAGACGCAGCTGTCTTTATTCGCATGCTCAGAGATAAGGATGTCCACGGCCAAGGAACTGATGCCGATATCACCCTACCTGCAGAGAACGGCGATGTCCTCATATTGAGGTGGTCCAGTGCAAAGCATATGGTCGATGTTGGAGATGCTGAGCTTGTTTGATGCGCCTGACTAGAACAAGAACTGACCCAGGCTTTGATAATGCCTCGCGAGCAGTCGGTACATTCACAACAGTTCAATTAATGCAAACCAACTGCATTGCCTTTGCTTCATTGTCAGCCATTGAGGATATGGAGACATGCACCCAGCCCCTCTCGGGCATTTTCAACTCTCAAAATCCGTCATCTCCAGTCAGCTCGACGATGTTCCTAGAAGGGCAAGCAATCCTAGAGTGGTGTCGAAATCCGAGTCCAATCACGGGCTTAAGATTGAATGACAACCCGTATCGGTGTTGAAATCTCGGATATCGAAGATGGCTTCAGAACTACCAGCTCAACCGTCTTGCTGTTGGCCAAACTATCATGTCTGCCCTTCAGCACTCCTCACTGGTGTCAACCAAGGCTTCGGTTTCAGAATCGCAAAGAAGTTTGCCAGCGAGAAATAAAACCACCAAATCATTATCTCTAGCCATTAATCCCTTAGATTCCGAAAAGCCACGACTTCCTTCCATGCTCAAGATCTCAATCCGCGCTCTCTCGTCATCGAAAGTCCGCGAATAAGAACATGGCAGCTGCTGCAAACCCGTCAATGACAGAATTGTTGTCAGCAGCGCCATCTCAGGATATGACATGGACGTGGCTTTCCGAGAGCTTGTAATGACCGCAACACCGATTGTATTTCGGGGTGCACGCACATGACAATTCGGCGCTCATCATGCTCGCCCTCCTCTCCTCCATCAGGCAGGAGATCGATGCGCACTGAAAGGCCAACGCCGCCTGTCCAGGACACAACTTCCGAACTGGATCAGACGGTCCGGGCGCTGCCAGTTTCTGTAATGCGACCACTCTAGGACCTAATGGATAGATTGGTGCCTTGAAAGACGGCAGGAAGGTTATCCAGTGGTCAAGAGATCGAAACATCTTTACGCTGTGCACTCAAAGGTTGCCAAAAGCGAAAGAGACAAATCTTACAGAATATGCAGTCGTTATATAAACTATCCGAAATGGTATCCTCAGGATTATGACATGCTCCAAGTCTAATAATGCTTTGCATGCATATGAAAACAAAGTTGGATCCTAAACGCCCCTACCTAGCTATACCATTGCTGGTCATGTTGGCCAGTTAACCTTCCCTTTCTTCCTATCCCATCCTGTCTCCCTACCTGGCAGCATCACTGCTTTGTTACTTGTTTCTTTATTTACATGTTAATTGGACTGAGTTCTAATGAAAGTGCAAATCATTGTGAAAAGGAGAAGGAGAAGACGGAAAACAGGCTCATGCCTCACTATGTGATGTACCTGGGCGTCCTTCCCAGATCGCCTGCTCGCGACGCATCTGTTGCCAACGGTAGGGCAACACGGCGCTACGAAGACCAACGGAGTGTAGGCGGCGCTGCTCAGGCAAGCCAATAAAGCCAGCTGATGGCTGGCGGCGATCAAGCGTGTATGGACGCCATGTGCCGTTGGCGCTCTTGGGAGCGTCATCAATTGGCGAGTCTTCCTCATCAGGATCGTGGTGGGCGCTTAGATCAATCTCAAGAGCCAAAGATGTTGAGTAACGACGCTCGGGGAGTGTGTTGGTACGAGGCCGGGCCCGGGGTCGAGAAAGGGCATCAGAGAAGTCAGACATGTTGTATGGTTTTCGGGGTGATTCCTGTCCCTCTTCTTTCTCTTCTGTGGAAGGGAAGAAATCTTGTTGGAGGGGCAGCCTTTCTGGAGGAGCTGATGCAATAGTGGGCATGTAAGGACGCTCGTCAAGAGATGTGGGCTTCTCCTGTGATTTAGGTGACTCGGTTGAGACCACCTGAACATCTTCGGCAACAGTTGCAGTAGGCTCGAGAAGAGTGTCCTCAGGGACGGTCTCCAAGAAGTGGGTAACCATTTCTGGGAAATACTCAACCTCCATTTCTGCGGCCTGAGCATGTCGCTCTTCCTTCTCCTCAGTATCCTTGGTCATGGAAGGCTGAGCAGATGCTTCGTTGTAGGCAGGCGAAGATGTACTCTCGATGTGCTCCGTTACAGGTGGTGATTGGCTCTCCTTGTCCTTGGCTTTCTCCTCTGTAGAGATACTAGAATCACTGGGGGCCGGTACTCCTTCAGGCACCAGAGCATTGTCGACCTGGGGCAGCTCACTGGCATCCTCCGTCTGAGAGTGAATAGAAGGAGGTTTGGGGAAATAGGTTAGTACAGAAACGTCAAATGCCTTCTGCGAAGCCTCAACGTGTGGAATGTCCGACTTCTCGGCAACAACAGGGTCGGCTTTAGGTGTCTGTACTTCAGAGTCATTGAAGGCCTGTGCCTCCTCTTCCTCTTTTTGGGGCGACTGCCCCTGAGCAACAGTGCCCACGACGACATCAGGTGCCGTAGTCTCCCGAGTCTCAGTATCGCCATGGATACTGGCCGCAGGTGTAGTTTCAAAAATGGTCTTGGATTTGGAGATGGCCTCAACTTCAGCAGCATACTCGGGAGGTGCCTCTGTGGCCTCGATCAGCTCCCGATGGCTGCCCTGAGAACTTTGAGGAATCTCTGTCGGCTCAGAAGCTTCGGTCTGGGCCTGAATAGGTTCAACCTCTTGAAGAGTCTGGACGATGTGATCCACGCCAGTCCCTTCAACCTCCTGCTCTGAAGGATGCTCTGGAGCGCTCTTATCCAGGAGCTCCTCGTTAGTTGCATTAGTCTTTTGAAGCTCCGGGGTCATGGGAGTCTTAGACTCTGGCTCTTCCCTGGATAAGCTAAGCTGCTTCTCCTTTGGCTCAGAAATAAGGTCGGCGTTTCCAGAGAGACTGGGAATTGGAGAATCGACAGATCGGTGGGCGACCCTCTCGTCAGGAATCTCTCCATGCTTCTCCCTTGTGAGTTGGATGGGCTCATCATCATCGGTAATCGGGCGGTGGAATTCCACCGTTCCGCTCGCGATAGCATCCATGTCAGACTGTTCATGATAGATGATCCTGCGCCCATCTTCGACAATTCGAAGTCCTTCATTGGACTGATCATGGGGCGTAACCCGTGATGGGGTTGCAATGACACTGTCTCGAGGGCTTATACTATCAGTATCCGCCAGGCTTGGGGTAGATGGGGGTTCGGACTGGTTCTCGTCTTCTGCCATGAAATCAGACATATAGCCGTGCTTCTTGGCCATCTCAACACCTGACGGCACTCGGCGCAAATCATGTGACGGGGTGACCGGTGATGGAGGCTCCACAGAGTCCCTCAAGTTCTGCATAGCAACCTTTTTGGCAAGTGTGTTGTCGGAGCGGGTGCTCGCGAAGGATCCGTTGAAAGACGCCTGAGAAGGCTGACGAGGGAGAGGGGAGGCAGCAAGTGAGGGCGTAGTGGGGGCAGCAGACGATGAGCCGGTTGTCGACAGAGGAGGTTTCGATATGCCTGCCCCGATATGAGAGGCAGATGCTCCGTTCACCTTGAACCGCAGGTTTGGAAGCGTGTCAGGGCAGTCGATTGCACACGTATCCTTACACAACATTGTGACGTCTGAACGAATACGTTCTTTCAAGTGAGCCTCGAGGGCCTTCCGCTCCAGATCCGGAGTAGCAAACTTCTCGTAATGCACATCGTCGCCACCAGCGCCATCGAGGAAACCATCAAAGATGAGCTGTCCTCGCTTGTGGATGGTCAATGTGGCAAGAGCGTCCTCGTGATGTTCGAGGACATTGCTGATGCCTGTTTGAAGACGCTCCATGACGGCCTCCATCGTTTGGCGACAGTATGTAACTGTGGGATCGAGGCGAACAATAAGAGGCTCATGAACAGACCAGTTCTTACCACGGAGCTCACGAATGGTAAGAGTGAGGTCGTCCAGAGAGCGCATAGACTTGTCTGTCATATCACGGGCCTTCTCTAACTTTGCCTTGGCCTGGTTGGCAAATTCGTCAAAATCACGACCATTGTTATCATTGAAAAGCACCTTGCTTGTCTGGATACGATGGGAGAGATAGGTGTAATCAGGGCCAAGATGATTGCGCACCTTGACCATGATATCAACAGCTCCATCTTCAATATGCGAGCAGCCACCACTGCCCTCCAGACCAGTGCAAGACTTATGACGCTTGTCAAACTTTCGTTTCCAGGCATCGACAGGGTCGATGATAAGGTTAGAAACCCGAGTTGTCAACTCCTCGCCAAGCAGGAGAGGAAGAGGAGATGGCTGACGACTATCTATCTTGATGGAAGCATTTCTGTTTTCCGGGTATCGGGTGGCGCAACGGCTGCGCAAGAAAAGCTCAACGGAATATCCAGAAACGAACTCGAAATTCTGAGATTCGTGAACAAAATGGGACCGGGGAATGCACGCCAGAGATTGGGGCCGGCCGGTGCACGGGCGGAAGGTCTCTGATTCCGGGTTGGCCACTTCGGTCTCAGAGGACTCAGACCACCGAAATCCGGGGTCGTGTCGCACTAAAAAGAGGCCGATAATTCGGTCGGTAGCGGCAACGACCTCGCGAGCATCATCATGTGTCAACTCAAACTCCTGGAAAGAGCGTAACGACTTTTCTACAAGAACGACGCCCTCGCGCTCAACACGGTATGTGATGTGATAACGCAATGGCTTAACATCACGATGTGGCTTGCGGAGCGGGTCAAGGGCGTTACTATCATGGCGTGTGATGAGCTCGGATGAGCAATGCTGCAGGCGCGAAAGCAATGCCTGGCAAATGCGGTCCGTGGCCTTAAGTTGAGATGAAGATTCATAGTCGCGGACATGTTCAAAGCCATGTGGGGTCTCGAACTTGATCTGGGTGTGCACTCGAAGACCAGGTTTTGCTGCCTTCTGGGTAAGCGAAGGTGATGAAGGTGGTGATGGTAGAGAAGGAATGGAAGACTGCGAGACGTCTGAATGTCGATTCTTTCTCCTGCTCAAGAGAGGGAATCGACGCTTAGCACTTGATAGGGAGAAGGAAGGTGACGATGCGGCAGAATGGCCGTCGGCTGAGTTGCTTGACCGTCTGAGAGGCATGTTGGGCCAAGCTCTTATGGCCGTTCTTTAAAATTTTCGTGTACCTTTCAGGAAGGCGTGTAAGTCGAGAGTTTCGGTGCTCAGTGGCACAAAGAGTCCATTGAGGACTTTGTTGCTGTATACTGGCGTCTTCAGGAAGTGAGATCCGGTACAGTTATCGTCGATGGCGACAAGAAACTCGGCAGGGAAGGGTTATCGAGGAAGAAAATATCCAAGTTGAGTCTGGGCGCAATGAAAAGCAATGCACGGCAAGGAAGACTCGGCGGCGGGGTTACTGATTGTAATCTGGGAGGGATCGACTAAGACGCAGGCGCAGGCGGAGTCCAAAAGTCTTGGATGCTTGCTAGGCCAGACAAGAAAATGTCTATCAATGGATGGATCAATGAGCGGCAGGGCGTTCCAAGGATGTGCGTTGGCGCAAGCTGAATGGAACACCAACTGGTACACGGAGAAAGATCCTATTTGCAAAAGGCTGTGGCTGGTTGAGCTAAGAAAGGGAAGCACCAATGTTTGAGATGATCGCGAATAGCAAAAGATGGGTTTTCACTGGTGAATATGAAGGAGGGAGGGGGACGGCCTGGCACGGCGCATGAAGCGTGGCGGGCCTTCTTAAAGATTGGATTCTTGCTTTGGTGTTGCTCTCATTCCGAACCTGATCCCGTGTCTGTAGCCGGCTGCTATGGACAATGCTTTTCGTGTTAGGCCATGGATCGATTTCCCCCAGGTCAGATTGCCCAGGACCCGGCGCATCTCGCAGTGTCTTTGACAAAGTGGACTGTCATCTTGTCATGATCCAGCAATCCTCTACCGGGACGCGCCGGTGGGGAGGGGTTCACTGGGGGTGGTGCTCTGTGGACTCCGTGTGTTCTTGGTAGGCAAGGTTTGGGATCATGCCACGGCGAGCTGGGCGTAGCCGGGGGGCTTTGCCTGCTGAGATGGATGGTTGCCGTTTGAAGTAACGGTTTGGGGAGCGCGGACATGTAAATGATATCGATGGCGTGATGTTTCTGACTATAAGATTGAAGATCTCTCAGCCTCACGATGATCAGGGTGATATTGTGCTGGTGAGGAATGAATGGATAACTGCTAAAGACTTGTGTTGCGGCTTAGGCAATTGAGTCTTCCTTCCAATTTTCCTCTCTCTTCAAACTCGTTCCTTCCTCCACCACCCCCACGACAAAATCGAATTTTGGTAAACGGCTACCACGATCCGATAACACGCACCTGCCTCCTGCATTTGTGTGCAAGTCATATTCCCTAGCTATGCTAGCGCGGGTCGACAACCCCTGGAAGTTGGAGGCTGGGTCCGAGCTTATGGTGCTTCGGTGGGGACTTGCATCCGTTGGCCTCCACTGTAAAATCGAACTTCTGACCCCTGGTCCTTAATTCTGTTTATCATTCGATAAGTGAGGGCTCCGAGTTGAAAATTTCCAGGATATAAATGATGCCGGGCTTGGATCTGGGTTCGAGCTTAGCTGCTGAATGTTTGTCTGAGATGAAATTTTATGACCTACAGCATGATATTCCCCATATTTGTGTGCTCAGTTTCTTCGGCTAGGAATAACACTGCAGATAAGGAAAAGAACGAGGGCTATGATGATTTCTTGCATATTTATCGAATATCATCCTTGCTGTTACATGAAGCAAGAAAAGAAGGTTTTGGTCGGATCCATAAGGACAATCCTTGCACTCGCTTACAAGGGCAAGCAGCAAGCGATATGGACTTGAATATCAGCTCTTGACGATCACAGCTGACGTGCTGGATGTATCCGTATATGGGGGAGTTTCCATAATAATTTCTTTAATAAAGTAACCTTTTGAAATGAGTCCTGAACATATGACGGGTTGGTCAGGCATGTCAGAGTTTCTGATTCTATTTCCGGCACTTCCAGTTGGCTATAAGTTTCATTTGAAAACTTCAATCGACTGATGTCCCTTATTTTTAGTATTAGTTCTGGCTATTTTTGATATCACGATCCTCGGTTGACAGGTGCTGAAGTTTGTCTCAGCGTTGTCCTGTAAGAGTTGTCGTTGGGCGATGACAAAGATGTGGCTAACCAACCACAGCTCGAGCCTTGAAATCGAGCCCTCCCGTGCACACCACTTCATTCCTCATTAAGCAGCAGGAGTTGACATTGAGGAGCTGAATTACGCCTTAAAGACAACCACGTCTAACTACGAAATGACCAATTTTCCAATAACTCTCTTGCGGGCAATCTCTACGTCACGATCTGGCCACTCACGAATCCGTCAACTATTGGAGCTGGGTCTGCTCCCATCCAACAGGTAGAAAAGTCAGACCACGCTTGCGCACCAACTCCAGGCTTCCTAGGCTTCCCCGGCGGCATTTATGTACGTGGTGCAGCACAGTAAAGACTCTGCATTGCATTACGCTCCGCATAATACTACGTGCATTGCAGGGCTGTCGCTTTAAATCCCGATTTGGACTTTGCTTCGTTTCTATGATGAGGCCGTTTTGAGGTTCTTGAAGCGACGTCTTGACCAATTGAACTCAATTGAGCGTGTGCTTACCGTCGCAACGTGTGGCTTCCATTGCCTATCTTTGATCACAACAACCATTGACACGTACCAACTAGAAGGCCTCTGCTTTCCCAAAAAGTATCCCTCATTCGAGATCATGACCTTTTATGATCCTGGTCTTTTTCCTCACCCGAT
This sequence comes from Fusarium sp. PT, assembly GCA_021020635.1. Lineage (NCBI taxonomy): Eukaryota > Fungi > Ascomycota > Sordariomycetes > Hypocreales > Nectriaceae > Fusarium > Fusarium sp. PT. The sequence continues at coordinate 379,293 of JAHMRZ010000008.1, read as the reverse complement.
TCTCCCCGCATTCTCAGGTCAGCTCTGGCTCTCTTACCCTACAGCGATCCGACCACACCCAGCAAGTATACTTATATACATCTCATGATAAATATTTGGTATTTGAATCATGTCATAATGGATTTGATCCTACTAATTAAAGTGACCTCTGTACCCGCGGCCGGCTCCATCCTTCGATACACGTAAATGAACTTGCCTGCGTCTCTTCCGGACCGGAACCGCAAACACAGCCCGTCTTGTCTCTCGGCTTTGGTCCGGAATGTTGGACTTTGATGTCTGCTTCAGGATTCGAACAGGGTTCTGTGCTGTGATAACATGCGAGTTGCACTGACAGTCACCAACTCAGAAAGCACATTGTCGTCGAGAACCGGTTGGGTTCGGCACAAGCAGTGTTCAACCATCTTGAGGACTTGAAGTCATATAAGTTGATAAAATGCAATCGAGCCGGTATTGCATCAAGTCTATAATTAGAGGGCCAACTCTTTCATAGGATATTTAATACAAAAGCGACTCGCATTAAAGAAGAGTAAAAGACTAGTCAAATTATATTGTCTGGAGGATTAGAGCAACAAGTACAAGTGTATACAGAATAAGAAGAGACAACAAAGTCAAGCTATAAAAGAGAATGTGTCACTACCAGAAATCAGAAACTCACACAACATTCTAAACCCACTGCAGACCTCACTGGCTACTCAATACCCCTTTTGCACTCAACTGTAACAAGAAAATCTATCTTGTAAAAAGATCGAATACTTCCATATTCATCTTCTCAGTCCATACCAAACTAATGACCCTGAGGGAGCTCATAAGCCCACTCAGACTTACCGGTCCACAGAGGAAAAGAGTTCGGTGCAGGTTGATAATGATCCTCTGGAAGAAACTGGTCTACAACAGACTGAGCACAGCCTCTCTTCTGGACTCGACGTCCCTCGAATCGACCCTCAAGCCAATCTAGCCAAATGCCTCTGGTTGCATACATACTAGGGAAATGGCCAACTCCAGGGACAGCCATATGCTCAAGGTCACCTGTATATTTCTTGCACGTTTCTTTGGCAACGGCCAATGAGGTGTTATAGCTCACTGCCGGATCTTTTTCGCCGTGAATAATCAGCATAGGTCCCTTCCATGGCTTCTCGCCCGGGGTTGACAGTTGCCTAAGAGCTGGGACTGCCCAGGTATCCTTCCAGTCGGGCTGGACAATTGCCTCCTCGGGCTGGAAGAGAAACTGGCTGACCATCTGCGATCCCTCAACCTCGTCGAAGAGCTTGACTCGATCAATACCCAAGGGTGTGAGCCAGTCGCTGAACTCGAACTCGGGAAATACCTGCTTCAGATATTTGCCAACCCAGACAAGTATGCTGTTGGGTGGAAGAGAAAATCCGTCTATAGGCGGAGCGAACAAGAGAGTGCCGAGATGACCCTTGACTAGATCTGTGAACTGGCCCTTCTTTTGCGCCAGAAGCTCAGAGACACCCCAACCAACAGCGCCGCCCTGACTATGGCCAACGTTGACGTAGCTACTTGTGAGCCTCTCAGGAAACGCAACCAGAGCAGCCCTCAATGCATTGAGTGCATCTGCACCGCCCGCCTGATATATACCATATTGGTGCGGAACATCACTCCCATCCCAGGACTTCCCAATACCGAGACCAGCATAATCTGGGGCAATGACAGCATATCCTTCCAGGGCTAGCGCGTATGGGACAAAGTCCTGGTAGAACAGGCTTCGGTGGGTAGATGGACCCCCTGAGGGATACCAACCGGATGTACCGTGAGTCCAGAGGACAGTAGGCGCTTTCTTATCCTTGACACCTTTCACCTTTTTGGCGGTGTATGGCCAAAGGATATAAGCTGACGCAGGCACAAGGGTGCCGTTGATATTTGTGGTCGAGTAGAGAAACCTGGACATGGCTGTAGGAGCAGGAATCGTGAACGGCTTAGGGTCAGTCGACTCCTGAAGCTTTATAAGTTCACCGGCAGACTTTGGAACTTGCAAGTCAGGCGGGAGAGTATAAAAGTCATCCTCATGAGGGCCACCGTTTGCGAGCAGGGTCCGATCAAAGTTGATGATGTTGTTGATTTGGTCGCCCATATCCTGGGTCAAGTTGGCCAGCTCCAGTTGTTTTGCTGAGAGCTTGAAGGTTGAGTTCCATGATGTTGTATGGAGAGCGGCCTGTAGAGATTGACCAGCTACGAGTGTCGCTGTTGTTACAAGAGCTGCGTATGCAAGCTTGGAAATCATTGTGATTGAGAGTACTGTAGTTTTACTGATACAACTTAAAGGAGGACAGAGGGCGACTGCCGTAATTTATATAATTATTGATATTTCCTAGGGAAACAAATTCTTCTTTGCTTTCCTTATGAAACGACGACTTGTATGCAGTTCACTTGCGAATACGCCAAGGACTTTGAGATACAGCATATCAGCAATGGCCCTGATTGATACCGACCAGACTAAGCTAAGATGCTTTATCACAGTCGCCTATAACCAAGAATCCGGCCAATGCTGTAATTGTAAGCGTATGCGCGTATTCAGGCGATTACTGGTGTAAGTGAGCGTATCCAAGCGTATTCAACACTTGCTTACAACCATGGACTAAAGGTTACAGTAGTACCTTGGATATGAAACGGTTCGATCTTGCGGTTAAGAATTTGGAAATCTTTCGCAGATACTGACGTCGCATGAACTCGTGTTCGTTAAAGTCCGTGCGAAGAGCATATCGATAACTGTTGATGCCATGTCCTTCTGAGAGTACGCCACTCATAAGTCAACTTTGACTTTTATAAGAGCAGCGCTTGTGACCGGCTTCCTTTCTTAGACCCGTACTCCCGTCAGTCGTTTCCTATTCTGGTAATACAATAGTTACCGCAAAGTTACGACGCTATAACTACTTATAAAAATATATGATCAATAGGGATACATAGGATATTATTTAGTGAAAGACGTTAGGAAAATACAATTGATGCGTACTGAATCTTCTAGCTATGGAAGTCAATCACCTGTTAGATCCTCCTTTTTCTTAAAGCAGTAGAATAGAGGTTGAGTTGCCAGACACGATATATTCGTCAATTGCAGCATTCCTATTCCTACAAAGATCATCACCAAGCGCAAAGCAACAGTGTTAAATATGAAGGGGGGGTCTACTCCTCATGAATCATATCTGGTAGTACAATATCAGAATCCTACGCAAGAAACAACCACTGTTGCGAAATACCTATCCAAAATCTTGGAGACCTTGAACTGGCACTGGTGACTGGATTCTTCGATCAAGTTTCAGTTGAGTGATTGGGCATGCATGAAAGAACACTTTGACGCCAGGTGGGAAGAGAGAACAATGAAGCGTACATAATAGTGCCGGCAAAGTGCATCCCGCGTGGACGGTAACTTGCAGTAGACTCACGGAGGTGAATGTCACAAGTTTACTCATATTTCCGTTTGCCTGCCATGTCATCTAGTCACTTCTGTCAGGTGAACCTCCTCGAATCTCCTTAAACATCTCTTCTGGTTTGGCCCTTCAATTTTCTGCTTGTTATCTTGAGGACTCTACACTGAGTTGGCTCAGCAGCTACCACATATCTGAAAAACCTCTCACAACTCAATCCAGACTCAAATCGATCATGGCTCGCTACACTGATGAGGACTCAGAGAGCGAGATAGTTCCTGGCTTCGGCGCCATGACCCTCACGCCCAGCACCTCATCCAACTCTATCAACAAGAGCGTATCTCTCCTGCAACAATGGAACGACTACTTCCAGAAGGGCACCCTGCAAGACTTCCAACGACTGTGTGCCGATCTAGGTCTTGACAGTGATCTTCCCAGCAAGACCAAATGCCGTGAGGTAGGTCCATAGACACCGATATCATGCCGGGCGATGTTGACACTATGGCAGGCACTTAAAAGCGTCAACGTCAATATCAAGCAGTTTCTCGGATGCGATAGCAAGCCTGATGGAGTTATGCTCTTTAAAAGCAGAAAGGCGCTCACTAAATGGACCTTCGATAACCATGCTGTCTTTCCTAAACGCAAGCTGCCTCAGGGGAGTCCACTGCGAACATTGTTGAAGGAGATGTTTTACTCGCGATAAGCTGTTGTACGCTGAGGGTGTAAGATGGGTATCAGAGACTGTACCGAACGTTGGATGAATCACTCATGGGAGAATGGAGGAGATTGGTTGTAGATAATCATACGCCGTTTTTGTGTCCATTAAATAAGGTACCTAACTCCTAATCTCCCACAGCCTAATCTTTCCTGTGTCATTACCAACCGCCAACAAATCGCTCTGGTTCCCAAACGCAACCGCCGTGATTCGTCCGAGAGGTGTCTGTTCCGTAGGCCAGTTACGGTACACCGTGCAAGTAGGCAGATGCACCAATCGCAGCGCGTCCTTCTTGTGCTGGCTTCCAAAAGCCATGAGCTGGCCGTCGGGCGAGAAAGCAATGTGTGTGATGGGGGTGACGAGCTGCTCAAAGACTCGCGTGGGTGTAGGGCGCTCCTTGATGGTTACTTCTTCCGACTTGAGGACGAGGAGCTCGTTGCGGTCGTAGATGTTGGTGATACCGCTGTTGGAACCGACGGCGACCCAGCGATCATCGCCTAGTACAGCTGGGCCTTGATGGCCGCCAAGGGCGAGGACAATACCGCCGACACATCCCTCGTCGTGCCATACTCCTACGAATGAGCGGCTCTCCATGCTGTACTCGCCGACCTGGCCATCCCTACCAAGAATGGTCATTCCATTTCCAGTGCTCCACCAAGCAAAGTCCGCAATGCCGTTCTGACTTGATAGTCTGGCGGCTGCGATCCATTGCATAGATGTTGTGTTCAGAACGTTGATGATACCGCCTCCCTTTCTGGTAGACGCCACAATTGCCATATATCGCCCGCAAGGGCTAAGTCTGAAGCGCTCCATAGTCTTATGCTCGAGTCTGTGGCCGAGAATTTGCGTTGTCTTCTGTACAGTTCCCGTCTTAAGGTCCCAGTGGTGGAAGTATTTTCGTCGTCCGGCAAAGAAGACCTTGTCGCCGTGGGGGTATAGGAACTCGGCCCTTCGAACGTCGACTTGCTTGACTTGAACCGAGGTCAACTGGGGATTGGGCGTAGGATGGGCGGCGGGTGCGATGTGATGAAGGTAGAGAACAGAAGCGGTGCTGGAGGAGAGGAGGACCGGGTACTCGGGGTGGAACGAAAGGCAGGCAACTGGTGCTTTGTGCTTGTCTGGGATCTCTCGTGTGCGTTGAATATCAATGACCTCGGGTCGTAGGCGTCTCTTCTTGGTCAATCCAGCTCCGGCCAGGCTGTTGACGTCGCGAAGGAACTTTTCAAGAGGCTGCGCAGAAATCTCCGAGTCCGAATCGTCGTCCGCTGAGGAGTCAGACGCAGCGGATGATCGTCTTCGCTTGCTCGGTCGTCCATCTGCTTCGCGCGCCCACGCGGGAAGGGGGTTAAGTCGAAGGTACTGCTGTCGCAATCTCCTGCTGTACTCTGTTCCGCTAACAAGATCTTCGGCCTCCGTCTGTCGCAGCTTTCGTAACCGAGTAGCTCCGGCAAGTGAGATTGCTAGTCTGTCGTCGTCGCTGTCCTCCCAAACAGGGGCGTTTCCATCGGTTAGTTGTTCTGCTTTTGTGATCTTTGCAGTGCCCGGTGCAGCGCCGGTGTCGAACATGAAAAGGTCCGCATCTTCGATATCCTCCAGTCCAGGATCTTGCTCGGCAAGCTGGAGCTCTTTGCCCTCTGCATCCCAGGTGCTATCAAAAAGTCCATCGTCCTTGAACAATTGCGCGCGGAAGCCCGCCTTGTTACCTAGAACAAGTCGCTCCAGCTCTTCCTCGTCCGAGTCCTTATCGTAGAGCGCAATAGTCGGCTTCTTCTGAGGAGCCTCATCTTCTGACTCAAATTGAGACTCGCTCCCGGAAGAGGAGGAAGAAGAAGGATCCCGCATTTCTTCGTCTTGAGAAGGCGCCATTGTCGTCGTTTGTCTCAACCCAAAGAGAGGTTTTGCGGGTTCTGGTTTGGACGAAATGTTTACTGCATGGAATTTTTTTAGAGGGTCCTACCAGCCTTGTGCACGCGACTGTCTATGATAGGCTCTTTGATTTGGTGGGCCGTGGGGTCTGTGCCAATCACATGCATTTCCAGCGGCAAGGCTGATGACCCTAACCCTGAGAGCATTTATACCAAAGAGGAGACTACATTGATAGATGAATGTTGGAAAAGATACAGTTTTGCTGTATTCGGGGTATTTAAATGGCCATATCTAGTTATTGCGATGCAGCCTGTGCCAACACCTTTTCCAATCGATGCAGATCAGGACTCACAGACTCATGAGACTTGAGTGTCAAACATGATCCAGCTTGTGCCACATCAATCAGGTTTTCAACTTTGCCTCCCTGAGCCAAACCAGAAATCAAAACACCGAAGAATGTATCTCCAACACCGTTGACAGATACGATGTTCTGAACCTTCTCGGCCGCCGAGAACAATCGCATGTACAGTCCTCCCACACTTGGATGGTCATTCGTGGATCGAGCAACAATGTATTCTTCCGAGTCAGGATCTCTCAATCGAGGATCATCTTTGCCGAGGATAGTAGTCAGGAGAACGCCCTGAGGTCCAAGCTTCGTCACGATCGTGGGGATGTAAGGAAGAAGCTGGACAGACTGCACGGGGACACCAGCGTCTGTCAGTTCAGCCGAGGTCATCCTGACAAAACGATCACGAGCACCTCGCATGCCAAAGGAGTCAATAATATCAAACCACTCGGGAGATTCTAGGTAACCGTTTTCACGAGCTGCAGAGTACATGGCTGCTAGCTCGTAACTGTTGGGGGATGCAATGTCCACTGTGGGCTTGGGGAAGACCCGAAGTTTTGGGTGGCCCTTTTGAGGGCAGAAGAGGTTCATAGACTTGGCAGTTGATACTGGCTCAAAGGCAATTTTGCAGTCTTGGTCTTGGCCAGCTTTGAGCCACGCTCTAATGTCTTTCTCACTCCAGTTGCCATCTACTACCAACCACTTGGGCTTGGTTCCTCGCACGGCAGATTTCCAATACTCGGGGAACGAGTGGTTTGTGAAAATTCCCATATCGGCCATAGCCATGACCAAGTTCTTGTTTGCGTCGTTTACGGCGACGTACTGTGCCGTTCTGTTCGAACCGTGGTACTCATGACCTAGCTGTCGAATGTAGGTGGTGTCTAGGCCAGAAGCCTTGAGACCGTTCAATATAGTCTTGCCAGCACTACAACATCAGTCAGTGATGTCCAAATCTTGGTATACGAGGAGGCAGGCTTACACATCATCACCAACCATACTGCAGAGCCGCACCCGAGCATGTGTACTGACAGAGTGGGCAGCAAGCGCTACATTATGGCCGACACCTCCAATGGACTGGCTGATACTGGATGGATTAGAGGTATGGAGAACTGGCGAAGTATCACCCGACTTCGGGGCATAGTCACAGCTTAGATCAACAGCTACAGAACCAGCAACAAGGATATCAGCTTTGCTATCAGCCGTTACTTCTGGATTCTTGAGCTCAGTGGGAGCAGCAGATAGAGCGGCAGGGGATGAATTGCTATAGCTACGATTAGATTTACGTCCGAGACCATTCATCGCTGCACTTACAAAGTCTTGACTGGCTCGGAACCAGAAGACAACAACCGTGAGAGTTCGACAGCGATGTTGGTGGCCCGGGTGATGTTGGATGTTACCAGCGCCTTGTTGGCAATGACGGCCTTCTCTCCTGTAAGCTCCTTGAGTCTGCCCAGAATGTAGGGCGTGTTGGTGCTGCCGGTGAAACCCTTCTCGTTGGCCTCCCTGACAGCCTGTTCGATGTAGGTCTGCATCTCGGTGGCAGGGATGCCAAACTCCTCGGGAATGGGGTTTGCAAAGAGCAAGCCTGACTCGATGCCGAGCTTCTCTTGAGCAAGGATGATGGCAGCAGCCTCCTTCTCATTCTGCACAACAGAGGGGCTCTTGATACCACTATCCCGAGCCCAGAAAGCAGGGAAGTCAATCTTTCCAGTTCGGCCATCGGCAAAGGTCGAGACGTGGGCGCCTTGCGTCTCAAGGAACTCTAGTGTCCTGGGGATATCGAGGAAGCCCTTGCAGCCACTGCTGATGACAGCGACCCGGGTTCGGCCAAGTTCAGTCAGATCAGCAGAAACGTCCATAGAGTCGTGGCCACCACGGTGAACACCACCCAAACCGCCAGTGCCAAAGACCCGAATGCCTGCTAGCCTTGCCAGTAACATAGTTCCAGAGATGGTAGTGCCGCCATGAATCTTCTGCCCTGTCAAGCCCTAAAGGAATCTAGTCAGCTACTGTAATCCGCTGACCGCGATATGTTTTTGATGTTGAACTGCACATATGCCGTGTATCGACATTGGCGAATATGTCGGGTTGGGTGTTGACTTACCATTCCTGCAATGTAGGCAATATCCCTTCTTGATGCCTTGACAGCACTTCCGCTCTCAATCATGCGAAGAATATCAGACGCTGTTGCGCCGACAGTAGGCACACCATCCACAATCGCGATAATAGCAGGAATACCTCCATTACTGCGCACGAGATCGGAGTGCTGGAGGGCGAGTTCATTACCCAGAGCTCCATGGGTGTAGATGGTTGACTCAAGAGCAACAATGGGCTTATTAGTGGCGACAGCATCGGTGATTTCCTCCGAAACCTTGAGCAGCTCTTTGACGCCAGCCAACGAAGAGCTCATGGGACGGCGTTGAGAGTACATCGGCCGAGTTCCGGCTCCGGCGCAACGCCGCAGGACGGAGCCGTGCCGGGAGACGAGGCTCGACAACCGCATGGTGTGTATTTGTGTGCGTGCTGTACTGGGTCGTGCTGGATTGGGTGAGATACAGTGATACCTATGCTCTGGTATAAACCCTGGAAGTTCGGAAGATCAAGAACAAGGATGGCGTGTTGTGTAGATTGAATCAAGATGCTCTGAGAATTGAGGTCGAATTAGCGAGGAGAGGGGTCCAGTTGAAGTGACAACCTGAGTTAGCGCTAGAATTCGGGCAACGACAATAGCCTCGGATCAGCAATTATTAGCAACAGCTAAAAAATCAATACTATTTCGCCTATCGTTAGATATCGTCTGTCATGATTGAGAAAAAGAGCTCCACAAAGATCAAATCTGTAAGAGGCTACTCTACTGTCGGAGGGCTCCGTCGGTAAGCGCCCCTTCTAACTCATTTCAGAAGGGTCAAGAATAACACTCATGGAAGTAATTCCGCTACAGTATAAGAGGAATACGGTAGCATATCGTAAGGTAGGGGATAGAAATGCAGTTTTGGTTCTCCAACTCATAATAGGCAGAAGTCTGAGGGAATCAGCCAGCCATGTCCCTCCATTAATATCACAAAGTTGGAGCATCAATGTATTTGATGGTCGTGATACGTAACGATATTGTAACCCAAGATAAATCGGCAAAGACTATAGACAACAATTATATATACCAATTGGCATCATGTGTATTACAGACATAAACTCAGTATATGATCCGAACATCCGATTATCCATTTCCTCTGTGAGCTCTTGAACAGCCTTATTACCCGGTAGAATGATCCTTGTAATCTCGCATATGATGGACCCCTTCCTCAAACATGTACTCCGTACCAAGGATCTAATCATCTCGTTGCAGATTTGGCCAAGTCTAATCTCCGGTGTCAGAAAGTAGATATAGTCAACTCTACGCCGTGATGATGCTTTTGGTGTTTCTGCTCCTGATTTCCCGCTTCCATTCTTCGCCTGGTTTGCGTATATCACTTCATTTTTGACCATGGTATCATCACGACAACTCACAACCGTGCTGCCCCTGGTTGGGCGAGCGCTGGCGGGAAACTTCACCATTTCTAATGGGCAGATCTTTACACCTGGTTTTGTAGTACTAGATGCCCCTCAGCCGAATACGCCCCTCGGAGGGGGTAAGTTGACATCACAGCGTTGATGATGGTCTCACAACACTAACATCGGTGATACAAGATACACTGCATGTCGCTATAGATGTAACCGCCAACGGGAAGCTGCCGCTGCCGCCTCACGATGACGACGACAGTAACCAGATCTTTAGTATCGAGATGTTCCTCTACAGTTACGACACTGGACGCAACTTTACCATTTCCAACGGAACGGCGACCGCCAACAACGCGAGCCTTGGAGAGATCATGGCGCAAGAACCTGGCAGCACAGTGAAGCATGTCAACTGGGTTTGGCCAGATTGTCTCGTTGGGGATGGAGAAGAAGAGAAGGATAGCGATCGCGGTGTCTACAATGTAAGCAGACTTCTACCCCATTGGTACCGAGTATGTCCTCACCCTGGCTCGGTATAGATTTCAATCAGGCAAAACTTTCGACTTAACGGAGATGACTACTATACCATCTTCGACGTTCCAATCTCCGTTACCAACTCCATCTCAAAAGATGACGACCGTCCGTCCTGCGATGAGCTATCGAATGAGCTGCTCTCGCCTGAAGAGATCGACGTGGAGACTGCTAACGAAGTGGGTGTATTGTTTGCGCCAGGAGATGCAACTGAGCTTGATGCAAGCAATAAGGACTCGAAAGGGACTGTTTTTGGGCCGGATATGGTGGCATATGCAGGATTTGTGAGCCTGTTCCTGGTAGCGTTTTTCTAATTTCTTCGTTTTTTGTGTGGAAATCCGATACCCTGTATTAGCAATTGCATTTTTAATTTTCTTATAAACAACCAAAGAAATCTTATTTGTTCGTGTTCTCCTCTGTCAATTGACAAGAAATATCAGTATTCAAGTCGGAATTGTGGTCGAGTAGCAAATCCAAACCGCCTCTTTTTGAACAAGGCGTGAGGCGTCACACAACTTCAAATTCCGCTAACCCATGAAGGTCACCACATCGCCATGAACCAGCATCTGCCAATTAGGGCAAAATCCCCGTTAGCATAAAAGTCGTGCTGCAGCTCATTGGATTGCGGGGTTCCTCACTACCGTATGTACACCGACAACTAAGTTACGGAATAGACTACGTAGTATGGGATTTTCGTTACTGATGATAGATCAAGCTTGGCGCGAACAAAGCCGCTCCTCTGTAGGAGCTGTGTAACTGAAACACCGGCGAGTTGCTTTCTCACTACGTAATAACGTACATACGTATCCGTATTAGTCTACCCCGGATTTCTTGTATTCGTTATCCCTGTAAATAATTGTAACCCTCTGCGAGGTGGTAGCTGTTCGTGGAAAAGAGCCTCGGTTTATATGCGCGTCACCCATCATGACCAATATCAAGGACCTCTTCCCCTCATAAGCCATGTCTACTTGAGGCGCGAGAGGTTTGGGCCGGACTCCTCCAAATGCTTACTTCTTTCCCCGATTCCTCCTGTTCTTCGTAGAGCCATAAACAGACACGTTCTTGTCTGCGGTTTTGTAAACCTGGCGATATCACTTTTACTTACACTATCTCCACCACACATCTCTCCATCATGCCGATGCACAAAGGACTCATTCCGCGCGAAGGCTTCTGCGCCGACGTTCTGATGAAGATTGTTCGTCAAACGGCACTCAACCCTGCCCTTCTACTTCCACTTGTGTTGTTCGCTCGCCTTACCAAGAAGGGCCAAGACCTTTCAATCCTTCACCCGAGCGCCTTCTCTCACCTAAAGACACTCCTGTACTTTGGAATTGCACGATGGGTTAGTGGCTGGTGGTCTGAAAAGACAAGAAACAACTGGGTCGACGACAAATATGACTGGGATCGAGAGATTGTTCTCGTAACGGGCGGTGCTGGAGGTATTGGCGGTCGAATTGTCAAGTTGTTTGAGGAAATGAACGTCAAGGTTGTTGTCCTAGATGTTCAGCCTATGTCCTTCGAAGTTGGTATGTAACCTCCTGTTACGTTCATGTGGTATAAGGGATGGAGATTAATTGAACCACTGCAGCCGCCAACGTGCACCACTTCCAATGCGATCTTCGATCACCCGAAAACGTCGAAGCCGTCGCCGAAAAGATCAGGGCTCAAGTCGGACACCCAACTGTCCTCATCAACGTTGCCGGAGTAGCCAGGGGCAAAACCATCTTTGAGTCTCAGCCAAGCGACATCCGCTTCACCTTTGATGTCAACACGTTTGCGCCATTCTGGACGGCCAAGACGTTTGTCCCTAACATGGTTGCCAATAACCACGGAATGGTTGTCACCCTGACTTCTTATGCGAGCTGGCTAACGATCCCCAACCTTGTCGACTACGGCGCTTCGAAAGCAGCTGCTCTGGCTTTCCACGAGGGTCTGACTTCTGAGCTAACCACGAGATACAACGCACCTAAAGTCAGGACAGTGGTTGTCCACCCAGGTGCTACCAATACCGCGCTCTTCAAGGGCTACTACCAAAACACCGATTTCTTCATGCCACCACTTGCGCCTGAATCAGTGGCGGACGCAGTAGTCAAGCAAGTTCTTTCAGGGCGAAGTGGACATGTCATAATTCCTGGGACAGGTGCCATATTGTCTGCTCTGCGCATGTTGCCGGATTGGTATACGATTCCCACGCGAGCTAAGGCACAGTCATATATGCGGAACTTTAGCGGTCGTCAAGTTATTGAGGATGTGGATGCTACTTATGAAGGTGATAGCAGTGTCAAGCAGGCCAATGATAATGTGGGTGAGAGTACGGTTCTGGTTTCTGGTAACTGAGACCAAGTTTGAAGTTAAGACTACTGACGAAATGCTATGATCAAATGTTTGCCTAACCTACTACTACATGAACGATGTGGAATACATGATACACTCAGTATCACTGGCCAATGTGCTCTATAGTTGAATCTTGATATTAATTGTATGATTCTGGTACTCCGTAGTAAGATAAGATATCTCATGCGCCATGCCCATGCCACATAGTCCCATTTGGTTGGTTGTGTCTATGTATGCCATGCTATGTTGGGGTTACCAACTGGCTGACATTAACACTGGAGGATTCAATGTGCATGTAACTTGTGGCCCAACTCGAGCGATAGTCAGGCCTGAAGTGACTAGAATGATTCGATTGATTAGTCAAACGATTATAATCTAGGACTCGGAATGTACTAATGGTTATGCACCTGCAGATAAGACAGGATGAGAAGACGTCGCTTACACTACATCACACAATGAAGGATGAGATGTATCAATGTATATATGTACCACCAGTGTTGGCTTCATTTTCAATGCCACATATTTATTGATGTGCCAATTTTGACAAGATGCATATCCAATCAACATCGAGCATGGAACCCGGTCTGCCAAAATGTCCGTATCATGAGATGATCATCGTTCGCTGCATGTAGTGAAAGGTTCCATTGTCAGCTCGACAGCTGGGATTGTGACAGCGACTAGAACTAGGATAATCTGCAGGCCCGAGGCAGGGTTTATGCTCGGTGTAAGCCACGACAGAGAAAACTAAGAAAAGAAACCATTTTTGTTTTGATTGAGAATGCTGTTTGAGCATTGTGTTGCTCTGTATCATCTTGGCCCATGAGTATCAATCATCTTGTTCGTTTTTTGTTACACAGGCCGGTATCAGATAGGCGGAGTTCAAGACAAACCCTGCATGTATCTGTATCAGCTTGAATCTATGTGCCACTGCCAGATCCAATCTGAGTCAATAAAACGGTTCCTATATATAAACACAAACTACGGTGTAGCTCTGCTGCAGAATGTCAGCCAAATTCCTTGACTTTTGATTCAGCTGGTGACACTACATGTATGTACTAACCACGTTTAGTCACCAACCCTCCGATAAAGCCCTGGGGAACCGGTATCGAAGAGATGAATCCTATTTGTTTGTCTGCTGAACAATACCATCCGAGAACGGCTCTGTGGTTAGTTTCACAATCACCTGGTCCAGGGTCAAGTCTTCATATTGAGCCCGGGGAGAACCCTGAGATGCTGCACAGGCAATGGAACTTAACAACATGCCATATCAGACCCTCAGACCCTGATGCTCCATTGTTCGCAGCCGAGTTGATGCGCTACATCTCAAAAGGGTAAGTCGAGATGACGAATTGACATATGCGGATTTGACTGTTGCACGAGAAGGGATTCTACCTTGTCACACTTGGGCTGCTCAACGCCAGCTGCACGTTTTCAGCAAAGATTGGGAGCCGCACAAGTGGATTCCTTTGAGAAACGGTGCGAGCGTGTGGCACGGGTTCAACGTCTTTTTGGTCTTGGTTCAAGGTGTCAATGTCATTCTTAAGGTCGAGATGGTGGTGGTGTTTGAGGATCGATCTAGGCTCATGGCCTGGTCTGTGTTCTAGCCTCTAGACTGTCTTTTCAGATATGTTATTGGTAGTACTCCGTATTGCCTTATCTATTCATCTGGGGTTCAGGACTACTCACATGGTAAGAGTTTTGTTTTGAAAATAAACTTAATCATATTTAATATCACATCTCTCATCTCTTTTTCGTCCTTCTTCTCGTCTTATTCCCAAATCCTCTTTCTCTGGACTTTTGGGGTTGACAAAGAACAATCAATTCTTTAATCATCATCCAATCACATGTTAGATCAACCAAGCGGGGCCGCTCTTGTCAAGGCAGGTGTGGACCCCTTCCGAGTTTCCTACGCAGGCCACGTTCCAGCAGGAAGGACCCAGTAAAAAAGAGTAAACGGAGCTTGTGAAGGAAGGATTCAGGAAGGGCCCTGGGAAGCTAGACCCAGTCGAGTGGACCGTGTGGCAGCGCGCCAACAAAATCTCCCGCGAAATCAGCCCATTTCTTGTCTCCTCGTCAGGTCTGGCGTCGCCTGCCTCCGGCCCTGCTGTCGATAATCATGTCATGCCATTTTTTTTCTCTGCTCCAGGCAATTGTGACCCCATTTCGCACCTGCCCTTGTTACCCTCGAACCCTTGGGCTGGCCTTTCCCATCCAATTCAGCCATTCTTGTAGCTCTTTCTGCTTCTAGGCCAACCCTTCGTAGCAACCCCCTGGTCGTCGCTTCCCATCACCCCCGAATACCGGTACCTACCAGTCCGTGGGCGCCGTGTTTCCTAATTCCTATATCTGACCTTTATAGGCTCGGAATAGCTTCATACTTGGCCTCTCTCTCCCCTTCTCTTCACCTTGGTGTCCCTCTCCGTGCGTTTCTCGTCCTTTTGTCCGTACACTCGTCTCCGCCGTCGTCGTCGTCGTCGTCCTTGCGCCCTCTTAGATCGCCATTCTCCTCGTAGTCAACGTATCTGCTCAGCCCTTGTCGCCTCAGTTGTAACTTGTCGCCCATATTCAAGCTACCCAATCGCCAGTCGGTCGGTCTGCCCCGCGACCTAGACAATCCCCGTACAGCTGTCGATCGATTCTACATACATCGAATCCGACTAATACCTACTACACGACCCCTCTTCGAAACTTACAAGACCTCTTTAACGTCTTCGATTTTCGCAATTCCAATTTCGACGACCACTCCCATCGGACGAGATCGGGGAGTTCACATAAGACCCCGAATTGATTGAAACGCACGGTACTTGATAAGTGGACGGACCATATCGAACGATACCACCTAGACCATCCTTTCGCTTCGCATACCCCTCGTTGTTGTCGCCAGCCGACTCGATTGCAATATCTTATAGTTCCGGACACAGACTCTCCCACCACCTTTACTTGTCGCAACTTCTGCAGGACGACACTCTGTCTACTGTCTGACCCGGCGGAGGTCGTCCACGATCCTGTGTTCCATAGGTTAAAACCTACTGTATCATGGTGCCTAGCATTGTGCAATCTGACGACATGGATCAAGTCGAGATCCCGTTTCCGGCGC
Source organism: Fusarium sp. PT (assembly GCA_021020635.1). Lineage (NCBI taxonomy): Eukaryota > Fungi > Ascomycota > Sordariomycetes > Hypocreales > Nectriaceae > Fusarium > Fusarium sp. PT. The sequence goes on along the minus strand of JAHMRZ010000008.1, from coordinate 363,529 downwards.
ATCGTGAGCGTCAGGAGGGCTCGCCTCCCCCGTTTCAAGACCCTCTTGCTCTTCTCCGAAGCCTTCCTGAGCCTCCCCTGGAATGCCAAGTATGTGTTGTTGGCGCAGGCCCTGCAGGTCTGATGCTGGCTGCAAACTTGACCAGGTACGGCGTCAACGTCGAGGTTATTGATGACCGAGCCGATCAGACGCCTGTGGGAAGGTAAGATGGTACCAATTCTTCCACTAGGACAATCTGTTGACCTCAAGCGCAGAGCCGATGGCTTACAACCAAAAACTATCGAGACCTTCAGACAAATGCGACTATCAGACACTTTGTTAAAACAAGGTGTCCGGGTTTTTGATATTGCTTTCTGGCGTAGCACAGCGGATGAACCTCTTCGTCGACTTGGCCGTGAAGTCCACTACCCACCTATCATCGATGTCCTTGACCCCTACATTCTTCTCGTTCACCAGGGCATGGTTGAAGGACTGTTCCTTGAGGATATGAAGAAGCGTGGTAAGGAGGTCCGTAGGAATATGGCTTTTGAGTCGTACAGCGTCCCGGACAATAAGACAGGTCCTCTTCAGGTCAACTGCCGTGCCAACGTCAATCAAGACAAGCGCTCTGTCCTGACTCAATACCTGATTGGATGTGAGTGTTCTTGTGTAGCACCAAGTGCGCGTTCAGAAACTAATATTTGCCAGGTGATGGTGCCCACTCCAAGGTCCGCAAGAGTATCCCCGACGTCAAGGCTGTCGGCATGTCGCAGGCCGCCATTTGGGGTGTTCTCGACGGTGAACTTATTACTAATTTCCCTGACATCTGGTCCAAGACGCTCGTTTACTCACAAGAGCATGGTTCAATTCTCATCATACCTCGAGAGAGGAACATGACCCGTTTCTATATTGAGCTCAAGGCTGGCGCCAAGTTTGACCGCCGTGATCTTGGCCAGGAATTCATGATGAAGCGCGCCAAGAAGATTATGGCGCCGTTCCACTTAGACTGGAAGTACGTCGAGTGGTTTGGTCGTTATCAGGTTGGCCAGAGAGTCGCCAGTCGTTTCACTGATGGCCACCTCAGGGCCTTCCTGGCTGGTGACGCTAGTCACACACATTCTCCCAAGTCGGCGCAGGGTATGAACACCTCGATGCACGACTCATGGAATCTGTCATGGAAGCTGAACTTGGCTATCCGAGGTTTGGCTAAGCCGAATCTGCTGGAGAGCTACGAAGAGGAGCGGCGCAAGATTGCCCTCGACTTGGTCAACTTTGACTATGAACATGCGAACCAAATTGCCGGGGGAGATGCGATTGCTCTGGCTGAAAACTTCAGGACAAACGTCCGCTTCATCTCTGGTATTGGCGCTGAATACGGCGAGAATGCCATTAACAGGCCTGGAATTGGAAACAACCAGTTTGTTATGGGAGACGCCAAGCCAGGCTGTCTCCTCCCTCCCGCCAAGGTTACTCGATATATCGATTCCAACCCCGTGGACATCCAGCTTGACATTCCCATGCTTGGCCAGTTCCGTATTTATCTTCTTATGTGGGACGTTCAACAGTCAGCGCCTTTCCTCCAAACTTTCTGCCACGCCATTGCCAGTACAGATTCCTTTATTAGCAAACTATCTGCTGCGGCTAGCGCGTCCTACGCTTCACAGCCCCGTGCTTCGGCTCCTGAGGATGTTTACTCCCGGCCTGAGAGATACACCCACGTCAGCCACCTGTTCACCTTTGGTCTTATCAGTAAGTTTCTCAAGGATATCGCGTTTCTCTAAATCCTCTGCTAACAACCATTCAGCAACTATGCCCAAGACAGAAATTGAGATTTCAGACCTTCCACCTCTTCTACAAGACAGTCGATGGACCTTCTACCTCGACGATATTCCCGACCAGGACACTCGCGGCTCTCTTTGCACTAACAAGTGGCTTGGTAGCCTTGGGCCTGGCGAGGTGGCCATCGTTAATGTCCGCCCCGACGGTTATGTTGGTTCGATAGGCCGATGGGATTCAAGTCTTGACGAATCCGGTGTCCAAGCAGCTCGATGGCTCGATGAATACTACGATGGGTTTATGCAACTCCCGACACAGTAATTCCAGGGAGGACGATGAGTCGTTATAGATGATCAGCCTACGCCAACGCAATCACGTACAAATATCCCAACTCTACCCAAGAACTCTCGATAGCCACCTGTGGGAGGATGATCCCCATTTATATCGGCATTATCGAATTTGTATATCCGGAAGCACAGAGTTGTTTACATTTTTTATACCCTTGGAAACAATTGTCTGCGCTGCCCAGCCTTGGTCTACTTCGTCCTACTTTGTCGGCGAACAAAACAGGGCAGGGCAGGTACTGAAAGAAAGAGAGTTGGCCAATCGCCACTCTGAGAAAGAGGAAGAGGAAGAGGAAGGACATGACACAATTTAGAGACGAGCAATGCTGTGTATGAAAGAAGAGAGGAATGAAGCAGTGGAATATGCTGCTGGACAAGTGCAACCTTGTCCATGATATGATACGAGCTAGTTAGAAACTACTCCCCATGCAATCTATTTTATTTCTGATGACACATTTTTGTTATGTTCTCCGTTGTTTTATGCACAGTAGGTCTTGTGCATCATGTCTTTCACTTCCATGTTCTGAATCTTGTAGGCAAATCTGAGTAACTGTCCATACTGACTTATGCCCTAAACTCGGTATATATAAAGTCGACGAAGCAGTAGTCGTGCCCCTATGAAAGACCCATGAGCACTAACGTTAACTTGAGGGGTGGAAAGGTGTACAAGCAAAAGCAATGCCGGATAACAAATATGGCACAAGTGAAGGACGATATGTTGAAGTTTTAAATGTTTTTTGAAATTTCGTCAATAACTCGGTTGAGCCCAACAGGTGTGCTGTTGTTTGCTAATTATTATGATATTCATTTCAGGTCATTCTTCTATCTTCCGCCTCTTGTTTTTATTTACTTTTCCCATACTCGAAAGATCTTCGTCCAATACATGCTTAGATTATTGGTGGGTAGGCATAGAGACATCGGCCTTCTTAGCAACGGCATCAGCGCTCTGCCAGAACGCCGTCACAGTCTTGAGTTGAGTGTAGAAGTTGATACCGGGCTTTCCGTAGAAGGTGTTGGCACCACCGCCAGCAATCGACTTCTTGTTGCCAGTGAAAGAGAACATGGGCAAGGGGACGGGAATGGGAACATTGATACCAACCTGGCCGGCCTCAATGTGCTTGCGGAAGGTCTCGGCAGTAGCACCAGACCTGGTGAAGATGGCAGTGCCGTTACCATACTCGTTCTTGTTGACGAGCTCAATAGCCTCGTCAATGGACTCAGCGTTGAGGCAGACAAGTACGGGTCCGAAGACCTCCTCCTTGTAGCAGGTCATGTCAGGTGTGACGTTGGTGATGATGGTAGGGCCGACCCAGTTTCCGTTAGGGTACTTGCTGGGCTTGACACCACGGCCGTCAAGGAGAATAGTAGCACCCTCCTTCTCAGCAGATTCGATGAGCTTCTCAATGCGCTCCTTGCTCTGGGGTGAGATGACCGGGCCGAGATCAGCACCCTGCTCGAAACCACCGTTGACATTAAGGTGCTTAGCTTGCTCGGCAAGCTCGTTCAGCCACTCCTTGGTCTCGCCGACCATTACGAGAGTGCTTAGAGCCATACAGCGCTGGCCGGCAGCACCGAACGCAGCACCAACAATGGAGTTGAGGAACTGGTTCTTGTTGGCATCGGGAGAGACCACGGCGTGGTTCTTGGCACCCAAGTTGGCCTGGACACGCTTTCCGTTGGCAGAACCACGACTGAAGATGTACTCTCCGGCCTTGTTACCACCGACAAAGCTGATGGCCTTGATGGCGGGCTCGTCAAGAATGAAGTCGACAGTGCGGTGGGCACCATGGATGATGTTGACGACGCCCTCAGGGAAACCAGCCTTCTGGACAAGCTCAGCAATGATCATGGCAGCACCAGGGTCGCGTTCGGAAGGCTTGAGGATGAGGGTGTTGCCAGTGATGGTAGCAATAGGAATACACCAAAGAGGAATCATGGCAGGAAAGTCTAAGAACTGATTAGCTGGAGTACGATGGTGTCGAGAACGACTTATTACTCACTGAAGGGGCAGATAGCAGCTGTGACACCCAGAGGCTCGCGGTAGGTTCTGGTCTCCATGTCCTTGGAGACTTCGAGGACCTCACCCTTGAGAAGCTCAGGGGCGGCAATGGCAGCCTCAGCAACTTGGAGACCTCGAAGGACATCACCCTTGGCATCAGCAAATGTCTTGCCCTGCTCAAGAGTAATGCTAGCAGCGAGGCGGTCCCAGTTCTCACGGATGAGCTGGACAAAGCGGAACATGATCTGCTGTCGACTGATGACAGTAGTGTTCTTCCACGACTTGAAAGCCTTCTCAGCGCTTTCAACAGCAGCCTTCATCTCAGCGTCGGTCATCTGAGGGACGCGGGTGACGAGCTCATTGGTAGCAGGATCGTGCAAGTCAATGTACTTGTCGGTCGAGGACGAGACAAACTTGTTGTCGATAAAGTATGGGGTATCGACGGCCTCGATCTTTTCATGGGTGGTGGGATAGTTGCTGGCAGTGGAAGCCAGAGCAGCCGTCACAGGCTGAAGCTGCTTGCTAGTCGCATGGATGCGTCTAGCAGCGACGTGGGACGCACCGCTGGAGGTGATCTTGGATGAGGCGAGAAGAGAGGATCGAGAAATGGCGGGAGCAGAACGGCTGGAAGCACCCAAGCCGCGAGTGAGGGCGCGACGCATGATGCTGGTGGTGAAGAGACGTGGTTACGGTGTAAGTGAGGAGGGATGATAACCGGACAAAGAGAGGAAGAGCAATTGTCCTCGACAACTTCCAATAAACCAACAACCAGATCAAGATTCAAAAAGTCATGGGCCTTCTAGATTTTTATACTAGGAAGTTGTGCCGGCTATGCTACCGGTGCGGAGGCAATTGGAGGGGGTTCATCTGGAAGGTCACTGCCAAAGACGTCTCCCACTCGTCACCGTGCGGGGACGGCAAGAGCAACTCATGATAAGCTAGCAGTAGCTGGGCATTTGCGACTGACATTTCTGGAAAGTATGGGGTAATTGCCGAACGAGCGCCGGTTCAGGGCCGGTGTGTCCGCCGGTTGCCGTCTATGCCGATGGATCCCCTCTTCCGGGGCTTGATCGTTTTGTCTCCCAATTCTAGTCTCTCATTGGTCAAGAGAGGAAGGTTGTTGCTGAAAAGAAACTAGAGCTCTCACTATATTCTTTGTCTCCTTTCGCCTGCCTAATCGGGAACTGTATCTATCTCGGGTGACCTGCCACATCGATTATCTATCAGACGTCGGGGACACTTTCCAAGAATTACAAATGGAAATAGATTTATACAGAGGGCGTTTGCATTCAGGACGTCTCACCTAAACTTATTCTGGACACCGTTATCTCAGAAGAGCGCCGGTTTCGGTGAAGACTTGTGATTACTTGCTACACTGTACCTATAGTATCTGCAAAACTTCCTTGATGTTAACCTTTTCAAAAACAACACTGGTATGACAAGTATGAGCAAGTTGAGTCAGCCTAAAAAAGCTATCAATTGTCTGATATCCCTATCGCTGTCTGGTGCGCCAAATCATTCATGAGAATTGTTTACATTTTCTTCCAAACTGCATCTCTTCTTCTTATCTCCGTGGACCTTAGCTGATTTTGATTGCCATTCCTCCCACACAACCATACCATCCAGATTTCCTACCCTTTTTTTTTTCTTTAGGACTGGCTGCGTGTGGTTCGCTTGTTAACCTCGCCCTTAACCTTCTCAGCACCAGTGGCGCTGGCCTCAGCGGCCTTGTCCTTAACTTGCTTAGCCTTCTCAGAAGCCTTGGCAGCAGTCTCCTGGACAGCAGGAGAAGACTTGCCCAGGCTGAACAGAACGGCGATCAAACCAGCAGCAGCAAGAAGGATGGCGGCAAAGCCACCAGCAACCTCGGGAACAAACTTGATAGCCTGGATGGGGTCCTGGGCGGCAATAGCCTTGAAGAGGTCGAGCTTCTCGGTAATGTAGTGAACAGGGTCATCCATGAAGTTCAGGTCGCTGGGAGACTTGGGCTTGTCCTCCTGCTTGGGCTTGTCGTGGTCGAACAGGGCCTTCTCAACGGGGTACTTGACGCCGAATGTCTCCTCAGCGAGCTTGTTAGCATCCTCAACGGAGTGTCCAATGTAGATGTTGTCGAAGAGGATATCGTTCTGCATGGTCCAGATCTCGAAGCCAATAGCTCCCATGGGCTCGAAGTTGGCAGGGGTCTTGTCCTCGAAGTAATCGGGGTTCTTGATCTTGCGGGGAGCCCAAGTACCCTTGTAGGCAGGGTTCTCAACGTAAGGCGCGGTCCACTTGCCCTTGTAGTCAGGGTTGCGGGTCATAGGCTTGGTCCAGGGGCCACAGCCAGAGGCATCAGCGCACTTGGGGTTGGGGACAGTAGGGGCGATCCAGTCACCGTCCTCCTCGTCATCCCAGTCATTAGGCTTCTCGGCCTCAGGGTCGGGGACGGTAACGGCCTCGTCCTCAAGCCAATCCTCAGGCTTGGTGGCCTCAGCATCAACAATCTCGTAGGGGGCATCCTCGTCCCAATCCTCAGGCTTCTTGGCTTCGGGGTCAGGAATGCGGGCCTGGTCAACCCAGTCCTCGGGCTTCTTGTCATTGGCGTCGTCAACCTCGGCGGGAGGGTTGACGGCAGGAGAGAAGTCCTCGAGAAGGCTACCAGTCTTGACCTCCTCGTTGTTCTGCTTGATCACATAGGTGTTGTTGGGGTGAACAATCAAAGTGTAGAGCTCGGTGGTCCTGGTGATCTTGGCGCTGGGAGGAGAATCGAGGTGCTTCTCCTCGTACTCGCCAGTCTTGGGGTTCTTGTGGTTGAAGATGAAGTGAACCTTGTTGGTGTGTCCACACTTGTCGGGACCAAACATGATCACGTAGGGGGTGGTGTTGGCGAACTCTTCCTGGTGAAGAGCCTTGTTGTCGCGGAGGAGCTTCATGTAAGCACCGCCACACTCGAGGCCATCTAGGAGCAGAAATGTCAGCATGTGCGATCATCAGCGGGCTATGATAGTCGTGCTTACTCTGTAGCTTAACCTCGTACTGAACAACGAGGGTGTTGGCCTTGTTGTCAATCTTCTTGGGGAACTTGGCCGAGATGGCATGGTGAGCAGCAGGGTTCTTGACAACAAGACCCTTATCACCATCGATTCCCTTGTACTGGACGGGCTCCTCGACGGCCCACTCGCCGACGTATGCCCATTCCTCCTCGGAGCCAGTTGTATCCTTCTTTGCGTGAGAGGGCTTCCATCGCTGGTCCCAATCGTCGGTGAACTGCTCAAGGAAGTCGGCCTTGAGTGTGGTGGGCTGCAGTATATTGCGTTAGCCATCAATGGGTCAAAGACAAAAGCTACTCATGACGAAATTGCGTGACTATGGAAAGCTCGAATGCGCGTCAAGAACTTACAGTGAATGTAGGAAGCTTATCGGGAACAGAAGGAGAAGCCTCCTTGACGTCCTCGGCGTGGACGTTGCCCGTAAGCATGGCAGCCGACATGGCCGCCGCGACAGCGTTCAGCTTCATGATTGAAGAAGTGACGAGATAGCTCGGGAAAAAGAGTATAGTACGTCACTGGAGGGACTGCGCAAGAAGGAGAAAAAAGAAAACACAATCGGAGGACGTGCAACTGAAGAAAATAAAATAGCACACTCGGTGAGTGGATTCCTAGCGCTCGAGGATATGAGAGTTCCAAGAGTGAGGTGAGGTGGAACGGGAAGAATGAAGAAGCGAGAGGTGGCGTCTTAACAAATGGTGGAGAGCTCTCTCTGGCTTAGTTAGTGTTGAGGACACGTAGAAGCTCAGAGCCGCCCCGACCTGGAGCTTCAGGGATCACGAACCGGTGCAGTCCAGGTAACAGCAGGACCAGAGCGGGGGGAGATGGCCCGGAGCCACTAAGGCAGGAAGGTGCGGCTGCCGACTGTCAGGGACTCAGGGCAGGCACTGCCTGGAGGCGGGGAAATCGATGGAACCTAGCCTCAAGCTTTGCAGCTAATGGAAGCTAAAGGTACCTAGCCTCGGCCTGGCAGTTGCAGGCAGATAACTGATAACTGTCCCACAGAAGGCTCGAGAATCAGAAGGCACCTGCAATTGACCGACCATTGGCGGATGAATTACGAATTGTTACAATGATTCATTTCATATAGCGTGCTACTGAAGCATTGACCCTGACAATAAAGTTTGGTCAGAGATCCGTGACATTTACAAGGATGATTAGAAACAATAGGTGGGTTGTTTGTTCAAGCCGAACTGATTGCTTCAATCCTAATTCAAAAGCTTGTTGCCCCGTTGATTAGAACGAAACAGCTCGATTAGAGGAAAGGCAATGTTCACTTCAACTACCTATTGATACATTGTAGTTGATTGGCTAGTCCGTATCGTTAAACCGAACCATTCATAGGTCCATCTCCGAATTTATATTCTCCCCCCCCGTATTGTCAGTGACATCAGCGGTGTAAGGCCGTTCGTTGCATGACAGCTACCCTACAATCAATGGTTGCTGAAGAGAAGAGTAGAGTTTCGGGTTGCTATGCACCAACGTTTGAGGTGCAAGTTTGGGGTTCATGTGACAGAGATGCGACAAATTGGAGAGTATTTGGTGGCGTCAAGGGTAGGCCTGCAATCGAACTAGATACGGATGTCCTATGAATGAAGCCATTATCAGGTTCATGATGAATGTCAATGTTATGTAACTGGGGGAATTTACATGGAAAGTAGAAATTGAAGCACAGCTAAATCAATTATGATATATATCTGCGGGTACGGAGTATTGAATACTGTATTGCCAAAATCTCAACATTGAGTGAACGACCTCAATTGACATTCATCGTAAGACAGTCATTTCGCTTGTTTACAAACTAACGCCTCGAAGCACCCGATTGGGAAGCACAAGCCAATCACAGACATAAGCCCCACAACTAGCACGACCTTGGTGGTCATGTTGTAGCATGTAATTCAAAACAAGCACGGCGAAAGAATGAGGTTACGCAAAAAGCGCCAAAAAGAAGAGGTATTGTATTCATGCTCATGTCGAGCCATATGTGAACGCGCAAGGTTTCCCAAAACTTTGTCCATGAAAAAACTCATCAGGTCCGTGAGGCCTTTCCTCATGCTGCCCAACATGTATCACATTTGAAATCAAACTCCAATCATTACCGCTCTAGCAGAAACCATTAAATCCTTCCCTATCCCACGAAAACCAGATATCCAAAAGTTGGTTACCCAATTTACAGAGCAAGGACAGCGGCGGCGAGACCGAGAAGGGACATGCCACCAGCGAGGACGTTGGCGGCGTTGCCAGTCTCGGAGGCAGCAGCCTCAGCAGCGGAGGAAGCAGACTCGGCAGCAGACTCAATGGCGTCGGAGGCGGTCTTGGAGGCACCAGTCTCGGTGGCATCAGACTCAGCAGCGGAAGCAGTGGCGGTGGAGTCATCATCGGAGGCGGTGCCGGTGGCCTTCTCGACGGCAGACTTGACAGCGGTGGAGATGATGGAGGAGATCTTCTCCTCGGAACCAGCAGCACCGGTGGCCTTGGGGCTACCGTCGACGGACTTCCAGTAGTTGTCGGCGATGCACTCCTGGACACAGGCGGAGTACTTCTCGGTGTCGGAAGCGGAACCACTACCCTGGTCACAGTCGGCGGCACACTTGGTGGTCTTCTCGATATCAGCCTCGTTGGGAGAGGGGACCTGTAGAATGATGTGTTAGTCGTCTGGTAATCGATCAATAACCGAGAACATTGGTCAACGTACAGTGATACAGTAAGACTGGCACTTGACATCACCAGCCTCACAGGCGTCGAGGCACTCAGCCTGGGACTCCTGGGCGGGAGAGAGGCCGGAGGTCTTGCTCTGGGCAGCGGCCATGGTGGCGAAAGCGCCGGCAACGAAGATGGAGGTGAAACGCATGTTGATGGTTTTGAAGGGGGTTGGTTGGTATTAAAATTAGTGTAAAGTAGTTGATATAAGTTAAAGCGAAGGTGTGAAGTAAACGGTCTTGTCTAACGAGTGACTTTGACGAATATGACAGCGAGGGTGAAGAGGAAGGGAGAAAAAGAGCACGCGATATGGGGCAGGACAGGTCCCTTTTATGAAGAACAAGACTCGATGAGCGGATGGATAGGCAAAGGGGTAAGAAAGTAGGTAGTCATACCATACACCCCTCGAGGCCACACCCAAGGCTTGGCCAATCCTAACACTAGATCGAGACAAAGCAAAAAGTCTCAGACCCCAGACCCTCGCCCAGGAAAGACAGGCTAGGAGAAGCCGTCCGTGAAAAGTCACAAGTCACAGGCCAAAAGAAAACCAACAGTCAACACACTGACCCCCGGCTCGTCGGGAGATAGGGGACCCATCATGGCTGCTCACACACCTGAATGAGATGTGCTAGAGGCTAGTCTAGTGGGAACATGGAACATGGGGGGAGGATCAGGACCCATTTTGTTGATGAGTAGATGAGGAAGACGGAAATGCAAAGAAATGGAACTCGAAAAGGGATCCATTATGGGTGCAGGCTGTTCAATCCGCTCTGCCGATGTTATCGGTGCACCCGTTGATACCTACTTTTGTACTTTACTGTACGCATGATACTACATACATACATAATTCGGGGTCCCGTATCATAGCAACAGAAAAAAATGAGGGGATGTGAGTTTTGCTACCTCTGCCACGTAAACAGCCCATCCCGCATGTCTACGTCGTGTGTTGTGTTGTGTTATGTTGTCGTTCCACAGATTCGCGGCTGGGGTCAATAACAGAGACAAAGACAGAGTTAGAGTGAGTTGCAACCGAACTGTAGCGAGAAGAGGAGACGAGATATGATGTGCTGCCGATCGATATTGGCCTCCATACTGAGCTTGGGTCTTGGGACTTGCATCTGGGGAAAGCCCACCGACCTCAATTTTAAAATTGCAAGCCATGATCCAAAAGACCAACCACTAATTTGCCTTACTGCAGACTTACATTGAGCTTGACTGGGGGAAGAAACGACTACTGTATCCGAGCTGGGGATGTTCCTTTAATCCCGGCTTGATGCAGATCTTGAACTTTTAGTCTAGCCGCCCCCCTTCCTTCGGTTGATTCTCTTAATATTATTTTCTGAGCTCAGATGATGAAGGAATGAGCAGAGGCAAACTCGGCAAAAGGACCGTGGGTTTGTTAACTCATGTCCATGATGTTATGGAAAAGACGTTGAGAGAGAGAAAAAGGGACTAACTAAAAGACCCACACGTTTGAAAGATTCCTCCACTTTGTCCATCCATCATGACCTGCTTCGCCTCCGAAACCTCGTGTTGCTGAGCGACATGGCCACCTTTGGCCATCTAAATAGATGCTTACCATTCGTACTGTATGTTCATTACGCAAAGATCACAGTCCTAGGCCTCCAATTTACAGCTCATGCTCATATTTCGTACTCTCTCTTGATCTCAGCGTCAAGTTTCTCGCACTAGCGTTGGATCTCTCGAAGTCGATTGGACTCGGGCTTGTCTCAGGGGGTGGCCATGGGCCAGACAATAATAGACCAGGCCCCCTTCTAAATTAGGACAAGGGGGGGAGCGGGCTTCTTAAACCACCAGCACCAAGTGCAATCCAGCCAATACCAGGTAAAAAATAACACACTCCCTCTGTGATGCTCACAACATGTAACGTGCAATGGATGCTTTTTTGTTTTCTTCTTCACAGTGTATCAGAGCAACAGACAAGACTGGTTGAAGCTTTATTGTCTGGCGCTACCCTTCTTACAAAGGCCGAGATATTCGGAAATCTGGAGTATGAGTGATATCTTTTTTGTTTACTGAGTACTGACACAGGTAACCAAATGCACTGTCACTCACTACCCAACACTTTTTAAAACAAACTCTCTCTGTGCCCTCTTCCCTCAAAGAGACAAAGCGCGTCTACCGGCGCGTGCCATCGGAAAAGCTGAATTTGAGGGTGTGAAGTATCTACTCTAAAAAAGAGTCTCTAACCAACTATGACCATGACTGACTATGCCGGACTGTCAACCTGCAAAAGCCGTCGGCTCATGCTCTAATACGAGCCCTGTCCTCCCCCTCCCCATACTCATAATTCCTCTTTCTTATTAGGGGCATCTGTGTAACTGCTACTGTGCCAGGATCGGGGGTTTTAGGCTTCCCGGCAACGGCGCGGAGAGCTGAAAATGGCCAATTGAGCCAGGACCAGGGCCAAAGAACCAAGAACCAAGAGTCAAAGTCAAGGGTTGAGAAGGTGACGGATTCTCGCACTCATTAAACGAGTATTAATTACCCACCTCTAATACTCTTATGATATGATACACAAGCCAGGTATCTTCCAAGGCATTTGTACATGCAAAACCCAAGTCATTCAGATGAAATGAGCCCTTGAGTTCATGCGATGAACTCTATCAACCGCCCCCATCAATACTCCTCTACTCCTTATAATCCGAGCATTGTCAAAACTTCACACACAAGACGACGTAATTTTGGGCCGTTCTCGGCTCCTCCGTCTCCGTCTCCGTCTCCGTTCCTATTCATAGCTCAGTCGCTTGCCACCAAGACGCAATGCAATACAACACCAGATCCGAGGTCGATGGCCTGTGATTACGTAGCACGCATGACATTGAGTTACCATGTCCGTAGAATCTTCCAGGTAAAAGAAGTCAAGACTCCGAAAGACTCGCAATGACCAAATCGTAACTAAAGTAAAAGAGATGCCTCATTTAACCCAGAGAAACTGGGGAAATAAGGTCTGCCCAGTCAGGTCTAGCAAGCACTCAACGTTTGCACGCTATTGTTTCTGACTGTTTACTCCGTAGACTTCACACTCTCCCCGATATGGATTTGGAGAAGACTTTCTTTACTTCCATTGGACAGAATGTTGGTATTCAAGGTGAAGACTGATGGTGAGAGTGCGAAACGGTGACAGTTAATTGCACAGGCTAGACAGGGCACCAGATGAACTCTACCTACTGCTTTTCAGCCAGTAACAGGCTCTGAATCCACAACCTAAACAGGTGCAGCGTCAACCTAGGATTGGACAGGACAAAAAACTGCCCATTATTTTGGCCATTGCATATCGGCCTCGCATTGCTCATTGCTTTGACCGTGCTATATCGTTTCATTTCCCGTGCACACAAGCCATTATTTGCTCTCTGCCTCCTACCACAGCAACCTCCGTTGTCCCGTCTCGGCCGCTCCGATCCGATAATTCAAACTTTTACGGCGCTTCGACTCCGACTGACTTCCGGATCCGAACAAAAATGGCTGACGGTTCGGCTGAGCAGCGCCCAACTGGCGATGCCCTCATTACCTCTGAGGACCCTAACCACCCGGCTAACCTGATTCCTTCACTTTGTGCAAAGTTCTGGACTTTGGGCTGGGTTACTGGAACTGGAGGTGGATGTTCTATTCGAGATGAGTATGTTTTTGTCCGTCTGTTGACTTGTTTTTACTTTTGAAATTTCATCATGTCTTCTACCCCGCGACCCCGCCATGATGAGTTGGGGAAGTAAGAATCTTTATATTCTTCCTTCTCCCTTCATTGTACAGCAACATCTCGTTTGTTTATGTCTCTTCGAGTGAAAAGACCGAAAGGAAATCGCTAGCCAAGTTCTTCTATAATATGAATTCATCTTCCATCAATTCACTGTGCTGTAAGACTCATGAGCACAATACTTACACCATGGCTGCAGCGATCTCGTATATATCGCCCCCTCAGGCGTCCAGAAAGAGCTTATGAAGAACACCGACATCTATGTCATGGCCCTTTCCGAACAGGATCCAAACCACAACAAGATCAACCAGCGCACATATCTGCGATCGCCTCCCTGCTACAAGCCCTCGCAGTGCACTCCTCTATTCCTCGCTGCTTTTACCCGTCGAGGAGCTGGCTGCTGTATTCACACCCACTCGCACTGGGCCGTGCTCGTCACTCTCTTGCTTGAGACTCAGGGTCCTGGGAAGGACCGCGTGTTTGAGATCAACAACATTGAGCAGATCAAGGGCTTTGGTCGGGGCATGAACAAGACAGGCAACCTGGGCTACCATGATACCCTTCGCATCCCTGTCATCGAGAACACTCCCCATGAGGAGGACTTGACTGAGTATCTAGAAGAAGCGATGGAAAAGTACCCAGACACATATGCTGTCCTGGTCCGTCGTCATGGTGTCTATGTCTGGGGTGACAATGTCCACAAGGCCAAGACTCAATGCGAGAGGTAAGAAGCCACATCCCACTCCTGATATGTGCTTGATGAAACTAACACCACGTAGTCTCGACTATCTTTTCCAACTTGCCGTTGAGATGAAGAAACTCGGCCTCCCTTGGATCAGCGAAGTTACGCAAATCGCTCCCCAGCGAACATAGAGGAAGCGCCGTTAATACAAATATTCATAAGCATTCTTTCCCCACGCGTTCTCAGTATGATTCCTAAACTATGTGTCTTTGTGTCTCGTACTGTTGATGTTTAAGAACGGGTCCAGTTGCGGCAGCCATAACAGCAAGTGATTGACTTCGAACTTAACAGCGAAGTAAGTGGCTCGCTTAGCCCTGTTATAAAGTAAATGTGAGGCGTTGCACGAAGCAAGGCTTAGCCAGAAATTTGGGACCCTTGGCCCGATGGTTGAAATCCGTCTTATGCTTGTTATGTGTCAAAACAAATCTCAGCTAGAGAATGAAAACTATAGGTCAAGGGATACTTCCATTTCAGAGGATGTAGATACATTGTCTCAGAACATAGACCCAAGCACCCATATTGCTGTGAAACAAACTCATTATTTGACTTATAGCTCATCCCTAGGACGCTGCTCTTCGACAACCTCAGGCTCCTCCCACATCCTCTTCTTAGGGTTCCCAGCATTATGCTCTTCGCCCTCAGGCATATTCCCAAGCTCATCTGCCTCTCTGATAACATTCACAATCTTATCAACCTCCTCAAGCACCTCGACCTCCTCCTCAGTGCCAACCTTGATGGTAGGCAAGTCATCACCTGGCAATCCATCCACTGGAACACCTTTGCTCGGCTGCCCAGCTTCGTCCACCTTGCCCGACCCAGACCCAGCGTGCATCACTGCGCTGCCCGCCGAAGTTCCCAGTCCAAACATTAACCTCAGGGGTAGCCAGACAAGCCACCACATTGGCCCATACAACAATCTCCTGAACAGTAACCATCCAAGTGTCGTGGCTAGCATATAAAACGCTGTTTGAAGATACCACGTATCACTCTTCTGCGAGCGCAACAACGTCCCCAGTAAATCCTTAGAGCTCGCCAGCATCGTATCAAGAGAAGTATACGACTCGTTCAGCTGCTTCAGTGCAGCAGACGACTCAGCCAGCGTCTCGTGCGCAAACTCGCTGCGCGCCAGCTCCGCCTGGATCAGATCGTGTGTGCGTCGGAGAGCATTGGTAACGTTGGCGCTTGCTCCGACGGTCTGTTGGTCCTCTTCTGTAAGGCTAGATTGCTGTTGCTGAGGGTGGTGGTGATGGCGTGAGGGCCGAGTGACCTTTTCGTCATCGGGGTAGAGGGAGTTGTTCTCGGAGGTAGGTTGCGAAAAGGATGTAAGGAGTATCTCGCGCTCTCGCCTTTGCGCCTGCGCAAGGCTATGTTTCGCGGCTAGTCGTGCTTTTCTGAAAGAAAGACGACAGCTGGTATATGTTAGATATAGTTTTAGCTTCGACCGAGAATTAATCATACCTGTCAAGTTCCTTTCCAATCTTTTCAACGCCTTCTTTCAACCTATCCTTGTCATGTCCTTGGCCACGCAGAAACTCCACCTCTTCCTGTAATAGCTCATATTCTTCTTCTCCATCTCGTAGAGTGCTTGTAATCTCTGCACTGAGCTCACCGCTCTCGCTGCTCTCCTCATCCGTGGTCAGGGGCACAGAGCCAGGTTGGAATTTCAATGTTGCAAGTCGATCGATGAGCTCTTGAAGCTGGGTGGTGGTCTCTTGCAAAGCCGTCAGGCGCTCCTGAAGACCCTCAAAAGACATGTTGAGCTTATTGGAGTCGCAACTTTATGTCGACGGGAAAACTTGGCAGGTATGTGCTGTATAAGTCAATCTCGAAACGTGGTCCATTTAGCATCATGACGTTGCAGTTGGTCCGGCGCCACCTCCTTTAGAACAATATGCACGTATCGAGGTACATGTTCGACCCCGAAATTTCAGCTTCACGAGACAGTCTAGCGAATAACGTCCGAGTGTGTTAACGACTACGTTCGACTCCCTCAGTTTCCCAATTGCGCTCAGTATTCCTCCCGCTGTATCTTCGCCTCCGCCGTCAAGATGATCACCAAATTCATGACCGAGGTTTCGGCCAAGTTCAACCCATTCTCAGCATGCGCAAAGCCCGCTCGCCTGTTCCTCACATTCATGCCTCCGAACGCCCGAGCCAACGGAACAACAATCACATCAACGGTTCTACCTCGAAACTCCACAGAGCCTAGCTCCCTACGAGTGAAGTTCAGTATGTTGCCTTGTAATTCCACTTTAAGAACAATGGCTAACCAAGCACAGAGGATGGCAAGGAGCTCAACTTTGACTGCCAAAAAACCAACATCAAGGGCCTGGTCGAGGAGGTAGACAGACACTCACGCCAACTGCAGAAGGCTGCCGATTTGACCGATTAAAATACCGCTATACTGTATCACTATCATGCATCCACGGCGTTGAGGGAACGACTCATGTACATCTACGAATCCCAGTCCAGCAGGACAAACCAGGGTCTTGTATAATATCACGACAATTGGCATCAAGTTTTAGATTGTTCTGGAATATGTTTTGTGCTCAAATTTTGTGAAGGCTATATGTCTACCAGACTTATTCTTTTTTATACAAGATGGTCTATAAACACTTAAGCAGAGGCACCGCTGATGAAGAACCACTTGTCAATGGAAGCATCAATCTTCTCGGCGGGGACCTCCTCATTAGCGGGCAGAGGAGGAAGCTCGTTGGGGGTGACACGAGAAGGAGAGTTCTGGACAGCGACGTTGGTGCTATATGAAGATTAGTATTGATCATGTCAACCGTCATTGGGGAGGAACTTACGTGGAAACACCGCCAGCGGGGGTCTTGCCGGTGATGAGACGCTCCCAGGCCTCACCGCACTCACGGACAACATCAAGAGCGTAGCTAGAAACTGTCAGTTTTGCGATACCTCGGCCGAGACGAATTAAAAGAACTCACCTCTTGTTCTTGCACTCGCCAGTGAAAGCGAACTGGTTCTCGGGCTTGCCATCGGGAATCTTGTAGATACGGAACCACTCATTGGTGGCACGGAGAAGACCAGGCAGGTGTCGCTCAACATCCTCAACGTCGTTCAGCTTGGAGGCGAGAGGGTCGTTGACATCAATGACAATGACCTTCCAGTCAGTCTCCTCCTCGTCGAGGAGAGCCATGACACCGAGGACCTTGACCTGCTTGACCTGGCCAACGTAACCGACGAGTTCACCGATCTCGCAGACATCGAGAGGGTCGTTGTCACCCTTGGCCTTGGTCTCGGGGTGAACGGAGTTGGGGTCCTCCCAGGTCTAGCAATCGAGTTAGACAGGTGCGCAGGAAGACCACGTAAGATTGGGTAGACATACCTGGGGGAAGGCACCGTAGTTCCACAGGTAACCCTTGTGAGGGAAGCAGTTTCGGACGTATCGAAGCTTGCCCTTCTTAATGTCCTGCTTGATGGGGTTGAGGAGCTCCTCCTTGGAGATCTAGGGTGAGGTTTTGTTAGTACAATTGCTAGTATTTTGTCGGTCGGGCGGCGATTGCGCAACATTGAGAGGGAGGGGTAATATCGGGGCACACGACAGCTTTGGATGAAGTATTGTGAACGAGTAGACAAGACGCTGCTGATGGGATACATGATAAACAATAGCATTCAACAAGACATACCTCAAGCTTAGCATTGGTCCATCGAGGAATCTCGACAACCATGTTCAGGATGTTCTGCTCCTGGTTGGCGTAGAGAGGAATATCGTGGAAGGGGGAGACGGGCTGGCCATCCTTCTCGATGTAAACACGGTGCTCGAGGGTGTTGGGAGCCGCAACCTTGCGGACGGTGTAGTTGGAGGCCATGTCGGGCTTTTGCTGTGAGACTGGGCCGGTGGGTGATGAGGAGGAGGAAAAGTGTCGAGCAATCTGAGCTGTTCGACGGGAAGAAATTTTGGAGGTTGACGTAGCAGTCGAGTGAGAAGAAGAGGATGGAGGGGGCGGGGCACTATTGCCGCTACCGCTACCGCTGTTACTTCTCCCAACAGCACCAGCAGCGGCACCAGCAGCGGCAGGGCTGCGTGCTGCTGATGATGACATGTAATTGGCCCGGTCAGGTACCTGCGCCTGTACCTTTATTCGTACCTGGTCGGAAGGCGACAGCAGCGATCTCGGTCTCGAGAGCAACCTCAACGGCGCTGCGGAAGACGCGTGCAGCAACGTTCCAGTGGCTGTAGTGCGCAGCGACCTCTGAAGCAGCAGAGGTATCATCAATACAAGTTGTCTGTGGGGGGCCGCCTGCAAGTGGAGCAGCCCCGGGAAAAAGGAATTGAAAGGGGAAGAGGAAGATATTGGGAGGTTATATCAATGGCGTACGGTGAGTGCCGTGCGCGGGAAACCTTGCCCGTCCTTGTGCTTAAGCAGGCCTTACACCGCGGTCGTCGGCTGTTGAGCGTCAAAGAGACCGAGGTCGATTTTCTTCGCGGGCTAAGCGAAAATGGTTTCAGAAAACAGAGACGGGACCTGATATCGGACAACGGAGATACTGACCAAGAACTAACTGTTTCTAGCGGTCATGATGGACATTGGTCGTGCTAAAATGGACCTCATTTCCAATACCGTGCCATATCCGCACAGTCTGATCCGACAATCCGATCAAAGTTATAGTGAACGAACATATTTCATCTATCCGTACAATTATACCAGTTTCTGCATATAGCTCACTATAGTATCTGTTCTGCATGGATCGGTACAAAGAAGCAACAATAGACCCATTAGATCTATGACATTGGTGCATCATTCAATCACCTCATGGAAAAAATCTCTTCTTAGTCCGTAACCGGAACATTACCGTCTCAGTCGTCCAACACCAAGACATAGAGACCCCATCCATCCACACCATTTTGCCATTTTCAAGCCATACCGTCAAAGAGGTGCGTTAAAGACCCACGACAACAATCACCTCATATCGATTGGTGCTCAATGGTTCAACACTTTTTAGAGGATCAAGGCTATGGCTAAGGTTGACGCTACAGGACGAACCATATTGGTTCACTTGTGAATACACACCTCAATCATGGCATACGCTAACACAAACAGCCACAGGAACAAGATGTGTAAGTCAAACGATCAGAGTCCAATTGAGAAGAAAAATCAGAGTACTTGTAGGATATAAACATACAACAACCCAAAGACAACCCACTGGCACACCAAATAAACAAACCCAGGAAAACGATACCCTATACTGCAAACAAGTGATAGGCTATACACACTGTTACAGCAGCAAGTAATTCTCCCACTTGCACGAGCAACCAAACACAGCAGAGCGAGATAATCTCATATCAACTGTGCGAGGACCAGCCCCTTAGGAATATTCTGTATTGTCGATTTAGCCAGCGACCTCAGCATAAACGGAGGACTTAATACCCCTTTGCTCCTGGGGAGATGTCTCGGATTCCAACGTGGGAGCCTCAGATTGAACAGGAGACATTCTCTCTTCAGCTTGCAGTGGCTCCTTGCCCTTTGCTCCAAGGGTTGGGGACCGGCCTTGGATGGGTGTAGAGAATGACTCGGGCTCAGGTCGCCAGTCTCGAAGGTCATCCTCGGCATCGTTGAGGATTTGACGAGCCTGGGAGGAATGTCCATATGCCGTTCGGGTATCGCCAGGCACCACAGGAGAGTCGTCAAGGAGTTCCAATAGACGACGGCCATGCTTGGCAAGGATGATTTGCTTTTCAGCGCGTTCGATAGTGGCAGCAAACTCGGCAGCATAAGCCTCCTTGAGCTTCTGTCGGGTCTGTAGATATTGTCAGTACTGTTTCAAGTCACGAGTGATTCAGTGTAAGTCGTAACGCACGATGTTTGTCAGTTGAGCCTCCGCTACGAGGTTCTCAGCCTCGGCTCGCACCAACTCCTGCTCGAGAACAGGGAGCCTTGTGCTACCAGGCTCTTTCAACTTCAACTTCTGGATCTCGTCTGCGATCTTGTCCTTGTTTTCTCGGCTGGGCTGCACGCTCTTCTCGGTGTTTCGGATAGCCTTCAGATAACCACGAGAATCGTCCAGCGCATGGGCGTATGCGTCTTCCTGCTCACCCATCTCACTCAGGACAACTCCTACCTTGTCTGAGATGTCGCTAATGCTGTCATCTCCAGTGTGTTCACCCCATTCCGACAGCTGGGTTGCGATAGATACTCGTTCACGGCCGGCCGTCTCGTGGGAGCCAATAAGGTTGTTCTCGGATTTGATCAGACGGAAGAGCTTACGAGAGAGCTCAGGCTGGACCTGGCCGCGGAGTGAATTGAAGGAGAAGCCATGCTTGCCACCACCAGAAGCAGCGCCTGAGTTCCCCTTGGCCTTGCTGGACTTATTGGAGCGGATTGAAAGTGCGCGGTTCCTATGAAAGGGCTTCACGTCAACAGGGCTTTCAATACACAGCGATTCATTTCGTGAGGCAGATGCGTCAAAGCTGAAGCGCGACATTGTATTTCGGTAGGTAGGTATTTAGTAAGTTCGGCAAAGGTGAGGCACAAAATAAACGGTAGGACGATGGATGCAAATGTTGAGCTTACATGTTGATAAATTGAGCTCTGTGACCTTGGTATATTGCTCAGTGTTAGGTAGAGAAGGAGCTATATGGACTTGGGTAGAATGCGCCTTCTTTGAAAAGAGTCAGCTTTCATATTGTAAGACGCTGCCCTCTTTTTGCTTCCCAAATAAAGCAAAACACCAGGCAGCGCCATCATGACTTCGTGCACAAAATAGGCAATAGCTTACAAGAGTAAGAATAACAAGGCGAGTCAAGAATTCAGCTGCGGGTATCCGTAAATCAGTGTAAATCGATCGTCTGGGTCCGCGTTACAAGGGGGATGGATGTAAGAGATCTCCAGAAAGTTCAAGCTGCCAACCCAGGGGGCAGGGATTGTTCAGGCTTTAAACAAGTTAACAAGGACCCTTCAAACTGACGTTGACGACGGCATCTGCGGCCTGCCCTGCTTTCAGCGACCCAAGGTACAAGTTTTCAGCTGCACTTACACTTACATTTGCGAGTAACCGCTGTGTCTCAGTCTCTTAGAGAGCTCTCAGTGCTCGGTGGCGGAATGCAGAGTGATGTCATGAACACTTTAGCGACGATCCAGCCCTGCGGGACACTCCGCACCCCGCCCAAAGGCTCCAAAACGATACGTCAGTAGGTTAGAGACGGGCTCAACAGAGGAGAGGAACAGCTCCAGATGACGATGATCCGTAGCTCCCGAGGGGGAGAAGGGCGAGGCTCGTGCGAGGAAAAATTGGTCGAATGGCGGCTCAATATGTCAAGCTGATCTCTCTCTTTTCCGTGTTAACTGGCATAGATAGATTGATGTCTAGTTTGTCCATTGCCTAATCGCCTATTCGTGTCCTACAAAAACGCCCTGCTTGCATCAATAATCCATATCCTGATCCTTATTCCCAAACAAAGACTATTATCTTCCTTTATGGTCATACGTTCCGCATCAATACATAAAACATGCTGCCAATGCCGCTAAACACAGACGCCAAGTACCGCCCTGCTCAGTACGACGTCATCGTCTCGTCTCTCTAATTTGATCAATAGCGCTCATAGACAACAGGGCCACTGGTCCGTGGGCTGTGACTGTAGGACCGTCGAGAGACACTGGTGTAGCTTGCTCGAGGGGAGCGCGAGTGGTGATGGTGATGGCCACTGCTATGATGGTGGTGGT
This sequence comes from Fusarium sp. PT, assembly GCA_021020635.1. NCBI lineage: Eukaryota > Fungi > Ascomycota > Sordariomycetes > Hypocreales > Nectriaceae > Fusarium > Fusarium sp. PT. The sequence continues at coordinate 341,563 of JAHMRZ010000008.1, read as the reverse complement.
GATGGTGACCTGTGTATCGCCGAGACGGAGTGATCTCCTCGTGATAGTAGTACGTGGTCTTGGGCTTGGGCTCACTGCCGAAACACATGTTGGCGGTTGGTTCCTTACGCGTGAAATGTATTGGTTGCGACAGGGTATGAGTGAGTAAGAAGCTGAGCTGGCTTTTGAACGTTGCAGCAAAGAAGCGATTGTAGAGAATGCGACTGATAAATGTTAAAAGGCAGAAAGAACGTGGTCGGGATTCGAGGAGGGTTCTTTTGTTCAATCTTATATCAAATCCAACCCCAATTCCCTGGCGTCTTTTGCCCGGTTTCTTCTGGCTAACCCATGTTGTCACAACCTGGCGCACGCAACAACCAAGGAGCAAGGAGCAAGGAGAGGGGCCCAGTCCTTGACTAGGATGACCATTCGGAACCTACCTCACACACCCCTCCACACACAAAGCCCAGGTAGAGCCTGCAGCAGAGTTTACTATTAAAAGAGGCTGGGTCCGGTGTACTAACACAAACTTATCCACCATGTTGAGATACGGGCAACGGCTGGGTCCCTGTCTCTTGGTGGTGGCTTTGCTGAGTCAAAGCCTCGTTTTTATCAAATGATGACCCAAGCCAAGCGAGCTTTCAATCATCACATGCTCTTTTTTTATCTCTTTAGCTGAAAACCTGATTCATTAATGAGATTCTCGTCTATGTTACACTTTTACACCCTGTCCCAAGAGCTGCTCCTGCGGCTCATACTAAGATGAAGACCCGTAATGTCAATCAAAAAGACACATTTTCCATTTCTATTCTAAGTGTCTATTTCTGGGGCTTGAATCCCACCTGCACCTGGCCCAGTGCCCAGGTTGTGATAACAACCACCATCGCACTGGCGAAGACGACCAGAGGCTTTCGAAGAGTGCTTGACAAGGGCGTGTCGTAAGAGATGATCAGATGTCGGTCCCGGAACTCATCGACCAAGTTTCGTGCCTTGATGGTCACATGTGTTCTGCCGATAGTATCGAGGTAAGTTTGGGTCAAATCGACAGAGGTAGACATGATGGATGACTCGGGGACGTTGGTGTAGAACTTGACGTTTCTATAGCATGGTTAGACATTGCCGTATACAAAAGGCTGGGAGGTAGAGGTTGACTTACTCAGCGCCCTCGGGAAGAAGGACATTGATGTTGACTTGCTCGTACTCGATACCCTCGGGCTGCTTCGGACCCTCGATGAAAGGAACTCGAAGAACGTAACCACCTGTGGCAGTCTTGCGCAAGAAGTTGGAAGCATCAGAGTTCCAACCAATGGTGAAGGGGTATTTCCAGCCGCCAAACAGAGGATATCGGAGCTTCAAATCAAGTAGAGCCTCTCGCTTGTTGCTTCGGAATCGAGACGTCGAGACGTTGCCGATGACATCGGTGTAGTAAACATCCTCGCTTCCAACTTGAAGAGGAACTCGAAGCTCAGAGAGAGCATGAGTAGCGTGTCCGTAATGCGCAACTTGAGCCCATTTAGCTCGGTTGAACAGCGCAGACAGGTTTGCACCACGATGATACAAATCGTAGTTCTCCTCGAAAGCAATGTTGCCGCCCCAGTGGCTGACCTCGATGTCACGGTTGAGCTCCTTGACATGAGTGACGGGTCTGCCGTATTGGAAGCGAACGCGTGCAGGAGAGACAGCACTGGCGGGCTTCTCGTCGAAAGGTCCGTATGTCAACTTATAGCCCTGCTTGACAGGGAACTGCTTGACATCTCCGCTTCCAGGGAGCTTTGTATAATCTGTGAAATCCGAGATAGCTTTGACCTCGGTCTTTTGCTTCTTTGTGACGTAGGCGGACGGTACGTAAACGGAGAAGTCGTAGACGAGGTGCTGCGCGGCGTCCTGGGGAATAGCTGCGGGAAGGGGAGAGTAGGCCTTGAGGTAGTAGTAAGTGATGCCAAGGGTTTGTTGAGCACCAGCCTTGAGCGCCGCGGGCAATTGAATGCGGTAGTACTGGACGTCACTGAAGAACAACCAAGTTAGTATCGTGCTCTATCACATCAAGTCGAGCTTGAGGGTTCATACCTGAGAGGATCGTATTCAACCGTCTCGGCCACGAAAGGTCCGGCGTTCGCGTCCTTTCGGTCCTTGACTTCGAAACCTCCTACACGAGATAGCTGGTCGGCAGTGAATGGCAAATAGTACTCCGTTTGAGGCTGCTCTGAAACGTTCTCAATGAGGACATTGATTTGTTCCTTGACATAGTTCTTCTCGAGGGAGACGATGTGCACCAGATTGGCATTCTTGAAGACCTGTGGAGGCTTGAAGTCGGCGGGCAGGATGAGCTTTGATGTCTTGGAGTCGGTGGTTACGCCAGCGAATGCGACGGAGGCCAAGCTAAAGAGCGCCGTGGTGATGGCAGACGGCTTCATGATGACGGCTGAGATAGGGATGCACTCATTGACTGAGGATCCAAAAGCTGTCAAGTATGAAATTTATTTGTGGCCGAGTGCCGAAGGATTTACGTGATCAAGGTTTGGTTGGATATGCAAGCTCACGAACCTCTCATGGAAGAACACCTCAACTTTCACAGGTCCCTCCTGAGACAGCTCCCCAAAAAGCATACGTTGCCCATTTGGCGCGCGTCAGCGGGAGCTTCAGGGTAAGCTAGCTCGCGTGGCCAATGAAAACGTGGCTCGATTGTTCCTCGGGAGAATCGTAGCGCCGGATCCGGGCCGGTATCCTTAGCTAAAGTTCTTTGTGTGGAAGGCGGGGTCCAATTAATCTCGACCCGACTGTCCAGGGCGGGCTGTCAAGCTCTCACCAACAAGCCTGAGGTACCTGAACGGCAGAGGAATCAAGTACCTCGCCTTAGGGATCCCCCCACGAATGTGGCTTACTGGGACCTGACATCATGTTACCAAGCTGGAGTTTAAATTGTCCAGGCTCAACATAGCCAACCCCCATGCTTCCCAGTACATGAAGACTGATGAGAGACATGCGCATAGTCGGTGTATCACGAATATCTGCTTCTCGCCAAAATCATGAGAAAGAATTAAACAGAAAATGATCCGATTTACAGCTGAAATTCTTATCGTGCTGTGTGATCAACGACACTAAACGACCCCTCCATCAACGGCCCGACAAGAGCTCAACACCAGGGCTTGGAGTCGAGGAGAAAGGCGCCTCAACCCACATCAGTCTCAGACCACAGCGGCGCTCTAGCATAAGCGTTGGGCACCTAAATTGACTTTGAAGCTAGCATGGAGGAGAAGATGTAGCTTTATTTTTGCTTATTCCTTTTCGTGACAAAGCGGTCAATTCATAGATGCTAGTGCATGTTGAGAAACATCCCAAGTGATGAAGCAGATGCAGACATTACGTAGGTACGTATTCCAAGTGAGAGAGCTCCATTGAGAGTCAAGACAGCTGGAGCGGAGACCTCGAATGTTTTGGGTCTCGTCAATTGGTCACAAGACATAAAAACGAAGTACATGGCAGTGCCTGTATGCAAGTAACTGTACTTTCTTTCTGGCCGATTCATGACCTGAGACTGAGAAGATAACTCCCCTTAAAGCTCAACCTCGACTCACTTCTCCAGTTCAGTTAGTAGTTAGTACCTACCTACGTAAGGTAAGGTGCTGTCTACTCCACCTCCCTCCCTCCCCATCCCATATCTGGGCTACTTTAAAAACCCCGTGTGTCCCCTACCAAGATCAACCTACTATCGATAGTCCTATTTCTACCTATTACACCAGTGTTTTCTTTTTTTCGTTCGTCAACACCGGCTTTTTACCTAACATATTACGATACCTATACAGCTTCAACAAAACAATACCCCGCCAAATCCGAACCCCGCCAACGCCAAAGCCAAACAAACCGCATCGCCAAAATGGTCGGCCTCGGTCCTCGTCGTCCTCCCTCCCGAAAGGGTACGTATTCTCCAATGTTTATTTCGCATTGTGTTTTGTGTTCCCCGCGATCGAAGACAACGATTTCCCATGGTTCTGAGGCATCAATTGCTTGAACCACGAGCTATCGCTTCTTCAAGATAGAGAGCTTGCGTGGTGGGGCAGGACCAGCAAAAATACGTTGCGATGACGATGTTGGCTCCATCTCCGACCATATACTAGGGACGAGTCTCGATGTGAAGACGAAGTCGTCTCTGGAAGTCGCGATAGTGCAGCGATCCTCGATGCGAGGTCGAACAAAGCACGAACCGACTCCCATGATCTTGTTCAAATACCCGACACAGCCATGATGAGAGACAGTTCGTGCAACCGTGACATTGAAGTATGAAGGGACAAGAATTGTCAGACACGGTGTATTACGTGAGCCCGCATTCCATGGCAATACATTCGAAACTGCCAGCTGGCAAGCACTGCTCTACTGCCATAGTGATTTGCTTTGCCTGTACAGTACCTACCTGCTGTACTGCAGTAGAGAAGAACCACCATCTCTATCAGCCTTCGTCTTCTACAAACCTTTGCATTTCTTCCCAAGATACATCTCGACCACGAAATCTTTCACCAATACAAAGCTTAGTTGCTAACGTTGAACTATGACAGGATCCATGGCCGATGTCCCCAAGGACCTCGCCGAGGAGATTCAGAAGCTCGAGAAGCACTTCACCGTAGAGCCCGCAAAGCTCAAGGAGATCACCAACCACTTCGTCTCCGAACTCGCCAAGGGTAAGCCTACATATGTGTTGTATCTTGGGGATCACTCAGCTAATATGAACTAGGACTCACTGTTGAGGGTGGTAGCATCGTGAGTCTGAAGCATACACCTTGAATTTCCACTTCTAACGATATTCTCAGCCCATGAACCCTACCTGGGTTATGTCTTATCCCGATGGCTATGAGACCGGAACCTACCTAGCCTTGGATATGGGTGGCACAAACCTACGAGTCTGCCAAATCACCCTCACAGACGAAAAGTCCGAGTTCGACATCATCCAATCCAAGTACCGCATGCCCGAGGAGCTCAAATCCGGCTCCTCTGAAGAGCTTTGGGAATACATTGCCGAGTGCCTCTACCAGTTCGTCGAGACTCATCACGGAGATTGCACCAAGCTGGAGAAGATCCCCCTCGGCTTCACATTTTCATACCCCGCCACTCAAAACTACATCGATGAGGGTATTCTCCAACGATGGACCAAGGGCTTCGATATTGATGGTGTCGAGGGCAAGAACATTGTTCCTATGTTTGAGGAGGCTCTCAAGGCTCGCGTATGTTAGACCGGTCTCGGATATTCGTGATGCGTGGCTAACTGGTGAATAGGGCGTTCCTATCAAGCTTGCAGCTATCATTAATGATACTACTGGCACATTGATTGCTTCCGCTTACACCGACACCGCTATGAAGATCGGCTGCATTTTCGGCACAGGATGTAACGCCGCATACATGGAGGACTGCGGATCCATCCCCAAGATTGCCGACCTGAACTTGCCTGCTGACCTTCCCATGGCCATCAACTGCGAGTGGGGAGCTTTCGACAACGAGCACAAGGTGCTTCCTCGAACTCCCTACGATGTCATCATTGATAAGGAGTCTCCTCGCCCTGGCCAGCAGGCTTTCGAGAAGATGATTGCTGGTCTCTACCTTGGTGAGATCTTCCGACTCATTCTTGTTGATCTTCACGACAACAAGAACATCCACATCTTTGAGAACCAGGACATTGCTCTGCTTCGCAAGCCTTACTCCCTGGATGCCTCTTTCCTGTCTGCTATCGAGGAGTAAGTACATCAAACCCTGCTACTACGCGCATCACTAATATTCTATATTTAGGGACCCCTGGGAGAACCTGCAAGAGACATACGACCTCTTCAGCAAGAAGTTGAACTTGACCTGCACACGCCCTGAGCTCGAGCTCATCCGCAGAACCGCCGAGCTCATTGGAACGCGAGCTGCTAGACTCTCGGCATGCGGTATTGCTGCTATCTGCAAAAAGAAGGGCTACGAATCTTGCCACGTCGGTGCTGATGGCTCTGTCTTCAACAAGTACCCCTACTTCAAGGAGCGAGGTGCCAAGGCCCTGCGGGAGATCCTCGACTGGCCTGAGAAGAAGAGTAAGAAGGAAGAGGATCCCATCGAGGTCCTCACTGCCGAAGACGGCAGCGGTGTTGGCGCCGCCCTGATTGCCGCCCTAACGCTTAAGCGAATCAATGAGGGCAACATGGCAGGTATCCTTCATCCCGAGAACTTCAAATAAGCAATAGCGTAATGGGTAAAGCAAAGGCGTGTGGGCATCAACGGTTAATAATGGACCGGAAAATGAGATAGACGTGTACTTGAATCTAAGCACGATCGAATAGAGACAAGGAGTTGCCTGAGAAATACCAAAAAAGCAGGCATGTCGACAAAACCATGAATTCTGTTGATGGATATGTACGCCTAGCCCATGAACGTGCAAACTGGCAACCGGTATTCTGTGAAGTAAAGTTAGCTTGCTGTTTCCCAGCCATGGGATGACTGCATGTGAAATCTCACCATCAAGGGTCCAGTAACGTCTTCGTACGCCTTCCCATTCTCCCTCGCCAGCCTTCTCCAGGCCAGACATATCTACTTTGCTCTCCTCCCACTCGACATCGAGACCAGCATCAGCGCATTGCATCTCAACCACCTTTGTGTATACGTCGTAGCAAATTTTCCTATCAGCTCCAAGGCCGTTGAAGAAGCTGAACTTGCCCTCTTGGTCCATGATACCAATGATGCACTCGGAGAAGAAGTGACGCAACTGCGAGTAGTCCTCGCCAAAGGTGTCGAAGTAGATGGCGTCGTAAACCTCGCCGTCTTCGAGTAGCTTTGGTACAACATCCTGCCACCTTCCCTTGTGTACTTTGAAAGCTCCCTCTTCAGGGCCACTTTTCTCCCAGCTGGGGCCGAATTTGGATTCGTCCTTGGACAGGTGCTCGAGGACGCTGGGGTGCGCCTCGATGATGTGGTGGCGCGAAGGCTTCAGGTCGGCGAACATGCCATCGACTATGCCCATGCCGAAGCCGATGTTAAGGATGCGCTTGCCTGGGGCCGAGTCGGGAACAAGAGCAGCAACGGAACGACGCATGATGTCGGTCTCCCAAGCCATCATGACACCGTTGAGGTCGGAGTCGACAAGTTTAGCATCGTCGTATACCAGCTTCGAGTTGAGATATTCCTCGCTTGTTACTTGCTTCTCTTTCGCATCGGGAGGGATGAATTTGGGTTCTTCAGGCAGAGCGACTACGTCCTCGGCGGACACTAGCTCAGGAGCCTCGTCGTCGTTTTGTTCTTCAACCTCCATCTCCTCATCGCCGTCCTCTGAACCGGATGATAGTTCCTCATAGTCTCCCATGAGAGCAAAGAGAAGCTCTGCTCGCACTCCAGCCTCTACGCAGAGTTGGTAAAGAGGTTTACGTCCGAGTCTGAGGGCGAGACAGCCGGGCGTCTCGTTATTGCTGTCGACATCGTTCCAGATGGCGCCTCTGAGGAAGAGATCATAAACGATCTCCTTGGCTAACTCGACAGATCCATCCTCTTCCTGATCATCATCGTCAGGGGAGGCAGGCCCGCAGGCACGGATAGCTGCATGCAAGGGTGTCTCTCCAGTCTTGGGGTCCTGAGCATTGGCCTTGCCGGTGGTTTTGAGCAGGGCCATCAAGCCACTCCTATCATGGCCCCAGGCATGGTATAGAACCTCCCGAATCTCGTCTGGACAATCGGAGGATATGCGCGCGGGCATAGAATCGTCGATTGGTGTTTTCGCGGCCATTGTGACTTGATATGGAGGGGCAACAAAAAATAAAAAAATTGTGTCGCGGGGTCAATTGGAGGGGCACACGAGCTTCAGAGATGGTTGGACAAGACACTGTAATGCACGGCAAGGGTCGAATGGGTAATAGTTTCACCCGTTTATGGAAGGATATAACAAGGTTCGAGCCGAATTCCCGAGTGTCGTCCTGAGAGGGAAAAAAGAGTCGTTGTTGGTAAACTCGCGCTGGGGCTCACCCAATTCAATTGGTATAATTCGATAGGTTACGACGGGCAGAGTCTTGAAGCAGTTGCCAAAAAGACGGGCCCGATTGAATTCGACACCGAGCCTCAATCCATATGCTCCACTGCCGAGTCTCCCCGGCCCAATCGATCCACTGCAGCAGGGTAAGGAACGGGCGATGTGATGGACGTCAGTTGACGGCTTGTCGATGCATTCTCAACGTGCATGAAGGATAAATCCTGGTACATTTTATTAGGTTCTCACTACTGGCAGCTGAATTGACGAATGAAACACAACCAATAACCTGCGCTTACTCGATGCCCGTGTTAGTTGTCTGTCGCATTCGATGCTGGCGCGCTTCCATGAGGTGCTTACCTGGGATGAAAGCTTGATGTCGATAGAAGAACGGCCGCTAAAAATACAGCGGATCCTCGACTCTTCAGCGCCATTTTTCTCTATTCCCCTGGAAGGTACGGAGCACCGTCGCCCATTGAATTTGCTGTAGTGACGTGCACGTTGCTACAGGACCCAACATGATTCGCCAATCGTCTCAGGTTCGCAGCTGTCTCGAACAGAGCTTGAACCAGGACAACGCCAACTAGGCCAGGATTGGCCTGTAGCTCCACACGAGGCACCACCTAAACTTAGTTTGCGCGACGCCGACGCCGACGATAACAAACGACCGAGACTCAATCCAAGCCAGGGAAACCTGGACCGTCCTCGTGCTTGCCCGTCTCGTAAACAATCGTACCTGTCGAACCAGCACTCACGCATCACTCTGGTACTAAAGTTACCTTGCATATTGGATACAATAGCACGGTCGTACCTGCCGCCTCGTCAGCCCTAGGCTGTTCTTTCTTCTTTATTTTCCATACCAAAACATTGTCTTGCACACTCCCTCTCTTGTTGTCGTCACCCAGGTAAGCAATCATAACGGAACATACACTACCTATCAAGGAGCAAGCAGCATCAACAGCATCGATCAATTGACTTTATTGACCTGGCTGCCTCTGGCTTGATCGTTTTGTACTCCTTCATCCTCTCTCGCGCGCAGTTCGAACTCAATTGCTCGGGTGTCACATCCAGCCTCTTCAATGCGCACATGCTGATTGTTCAGGACCTCAAAACCCGTTCCAGGACTTGGCATAGCACCCGCCACGGCACACACCCTACCGTCCGGCCCGGCGTCGTAGTCATGAAGTTCGGAGAGCAGCTTCGCTCTAGCGTTATCCACGAGTACCAGTGGTACTATATCGATTACGATGGTTTGAAGGACGAGCTCAAGAAGTCCACGGGTCCTATCAAGACCGCAGGCAAGGGCCCAGAATGGTCGGAGGATGACGAGACGCGCTTCGTTGGCAAGCTCGAGGTCGAACTCGAGAAGGTTCACACAAAGCAGAAAGTAAAGGCGATGGAGATTGCCCGTCGTATTGCTGTGAGCGAGCGCGAAGTCAAGGAAGTCGTGAGCCGCCTAAATGAGCGTGGACTCGGCGAGAACGGCCCGACTGAGGAGGAATTTATGCTGCTCGAAGAGGATCTTAGCGATATTATTGCCGATGTCCACGATCTCGCCAAGTTTGTTCAGCTCAACTATACCGGCTTTTACAAGATCATTAAGAAGCACGATGTACGCATCTCTCCCTCAATGCCTGTAGCGATTGGCTAACCGAAATTCCAGAAAACGACCGGATGGCACCTCAAGCCTGTTTTCGATAGCCGACTCAAGGCCAAGCCCTTTTACAAGGAGAACTACGATGCTTCTGTCATTAAGCTTTCCAAGCTCTACGACCTCGTCCGAACTCGCGGAAACCCCGTCAAGGGTGACAGTGCTGCCGGAGGAGGCCAGGCCAGCTTCATCCGACAAACGACTAAATATTGGGTTCATCCTGATAACGTAACAGAACTGAAGCTTATCATCCTGAAGCACTTGCCAGTTCTTGTCTTCAACGCTAACAAGGATTTCGACCCTCAAGACTCAGCCATCACGTCGATTTACTACGACAACCCCGAAACATGGGACTTGTATGAGGGCCGACTGAAGAAGACTGAGGGCGCTGAGGCTATTCGACTACGATGGTACGGAGGCATGAAGACCGAGACGATTTTCGTTGAGCGCAAGACACATCGTGAGGATTGGACGGGCGAGAAGTCTGTCAAGGCTCGATTCGCCATGAAGGAGAAGAACGTCAACTCGTACATGAAGGGAGAACTCCTCCCCGGCGCCATCTTCGAGAAGGCCCGCAAGGAAGGCAAGAAACCCGAAAAGGCTATTGCCGAGGACGAGCGGCTGGCATCTGAGGTCCAGTACTCAGTACTCAAGAAGGGCTACAAGCCTGTCTGTCGATCTTTCTACAACCGTACCGCATTCCAGCTCCCTGCAGATGCTCGAGTACGAATTTCGCTTGATACGGAGCTCACAATGGTGCGCGAAGACAATCTTGATGGCCGCACTCGCACTGGGAACAACTGGCGACGCATGGATATCGGCATTGACTACCCCTTCTCGCAGCTGCCCGCTGAAGATGTTGAGCGATTCCCTTATGCCGTTCTCGAGGTCAAGCTTCAGACACAAGCCGGCCAGGAACCCCCTGAGTGGGTTCGTCAGCTCATCTCATCCCACCTGGTAGAAGCTGTTCCCAAGTTCTCCAAGTTTATTCACGGTACAGCGACGTTGTTCCCAAACAGAATTGACCTCCTGCCTTTCTGGATGCCCCAGATGGATGTCGATATCCGCAAGCCCGTCACCCACGATTTTGGTATTCGACGACCTGGATTGTCAGGAACGACAAATACGTCTGACGACGAGGAAGACTTGGACTCGGACGATGAGGAGATGCAGGTTTCAGGCCGTAACGGAACAAACGGAGAGTCGAGCACGCAAGGCGCCGGGCGACTCCGTGAGATTCCTCCTATTGATGTGGAGGACCAGATGGCAAACCTTCCCGAGGCCAACGAGGACTATCCCATTTATGACTCGGATGACGAGTACGACGATGACTATGAACTGGAACAAGCCAAGCGAATTGGCGGATGGCACTACTACTCGACTTTGATTTCCACCAAGGGACGACGTGTCGGTAAATCTCTGGGACAACACGCGGTTTCCGTTGTTAAGGGTGCTGTACCAGCACCTCGAAGCACCCAAGTGCCACGTAGCGACCGATTACAAGCTCTGTTTGGATCCGACCCCATTCAGAACAAGAAGTTCAAGGCGCCTCATGGCAAGAAGATTTACGTGCCTGTTCGTGTTGAGCCCAAGGTGTACTTTGCAGCCGAGAGAACATTCCTTGGATGGGTAAGTGAGCTTATATCACTCACGTGTTCGGTAACTAACAAGATTCACAGCTCGAGTTCTCTATCTATATCGGTACAATTGCCGTGACGCTGCTCAACTTCGGCAGCCATCCTACGCCAGCCCACTTTTGGGTAGCTGGCGTGTTTACTCTGCTGGCTATTCTTAGTCTCTCTTATTCTGTGCTTACATACCTTTACCGAAGCAACGGTATTCGAACCCGCAAGGCTGTTAAGTTCTATGACCGTTGGGGCCCGACCGCACTGTGTGTGTCTCTCTTCCTTGGAGTAGCCTTGAACTTTGCGTTTGAGGGCAAGGAAAGGAACATCTGGTAAAAAGGCGGCGTTATTGTTTTGGTTGGGCATTTGTGTACATGTTAGAAACAGTCATACGAAGCAGATGAGGAGGTGTGCGCCTCAATTGGGTTTCCTTTGTGTGCTTTAAACGAAGAGGTGGATAGGATGTCATTAGTCTAAAGGGTTGAATAATATTAAAAGTCAAAAGGCCTGCTATTCGTGATGGATGATTGCATTCCTTGTGCTAGCCATCAACTATAACAATATCACTACGTACTTAGTATAGACGTAAGTACTTACATGGGGCCTATCTCCATGTTAATACGGAGCTGCAGCTTTGCCGCAACTGGTAAACTGCCGAGGTTATAAGTGATTGGCTGTAATTAAACTCTCAAAGTCGAGGCTGTCAACTCTCAGCTGGTTCTAAACGGTAGCTGAACAGGTTGTCTAGGTGTGCAATGCCCCACAGCGGAAAGTTCATGGTGTTGGTAGGGCGTATCATAACTGAATGTCTAGAATAGGAACTAGTTTATATGTTCAACTCGGAGTGCATTAGCTCAGGATGTCAGGTCATTGGATGAGGGGGTTGCCATGCATGTAATGTATGTGACACCCTCGTTACCTATATTAGTAGTGTAGCATAGTCACGATCTGAACTGTGAACCCCTACTCTTTCACTCACTCAGTACAAATCAATCATAAAATCATGGTCATTCTAAAACCCCAGTCCGAGTTTGGATACGCGCCGCCGCCGCAGACTCCCTACAGCGTCATCACCAACTTCGCAGGATGGCAAGTTGCACGCGCTATTCGTGATGGCGACCATACCCCTCTGAAGCGGGTGGTTCACTTCTATCCTCGGTTCATGCCTATGCATCATTCTGCTCAGGTTAGCCCGCCACTATAATTTGGCTGTTGATATGTATCCTGACGACTGCAGCTTGGTCATGAGGTTGCAAAGCATCTCGGTCACGGTGATAAAACTGCTCTGGTGTTTCTGAATCCTGCGATATGGCCATTTACTCTCCACCATATCACCCACGAGAACCGCGGGGAGAAACGCATGGCCCCTCAGGATGTGACTCTCAAGTGTGTTGACATAGCAGGTCATCGAGTATATGCTGTCCTCGCGGATCCTAAAGCAATGCCTGTCATGATGCTCGTATGGCGGAATCCAGGTATTGGAATATCCATACGCGGAGCTGAGGATCTTCTCAAAAGCATAGACTCTATCAAAGAAGTTCCCTTTGATCTTGAGAGCAAGGCTATCCCGACGCCGACTTGGACTCCTGAAAGTGAAGCACACGATGCTCTTCGGGAGAGAATCGTTGAACTTCTTCATCGTGCACCAATAGACGCAGACAATATCAAGTGTACAACCAACGACGTATTCTTGTACCCAACAGGAATGGCTGCTATTTTCCACTCGACCAACCTCTTGGTAAAACATCGCCCTGGCGTTGCCGTTGTGCTGGGTATTATCTTTCACAATACATATCACCATCTCATCGAGGAGTGTCCGCAGGGAATGAAGCATTTTGGAACCGTCGACGAAAAAGGTCTCACACTCTTCGAAAATTGGCTCAGGGAGGAGAGACAGGAGGGACAGTCTGTGAGTTACGTGTTTGTTGAAGTCCCAGGAAACCCGACATTGGAGACTCCTGATACACATCGCCTGAAGAAACTCGTGAGTTTCGCCCTTCTTGTTGCCTAGCCGCGACACTGCTAACTTTCTCAAGTCTGAAGAATATGGTTTCTTCCTCATCGTGGACGATACAGTCAGCGGCTTCGCCAACATAGACGTCCTCGCTCACTCAGATATTCTCCTTTCGTCTCTCACCAAGTCCTTCAGCGGTTATTCCAATGTCATGGGCGGATCCATCGTCCTCAACCCTCTATCTACTCACTATCAGACTCTGCAGCCTCTGTTCAAAGAGTCCCATCACAACGAACTCTTCATTTTAGATGCAGAGGTTTTACTTTCCAACTCCAAGGACTTCCTTGAACGTACAAAGATTCTCAACCGAAACGCTCTCGCTATGGCAAACTTTCTCCACGAGGCTATCTCACTTCCCGACTCTCCTATCGCCAACGTGCAATATCCCAGTCTTCGTTCAACCAGGACAAACTACGATTCTCTCATGCGCCAAAGAACATATGAATTCCCAGAGCCTGGATACGGGTGTCTCCTAACAGTTGAGTTCTCCAGTGTCGAAACCGCCACGGCTTTCTACGACAGGGCAGGCTTCTACCCCAGTCCTCACCTTGGCGGTTATGTCACCATCATGTTTGCGTACAACATGGTGGTCTTTGGGAAGAAGCCCGAGGAGAAAGCGTATATGCACACATTAGGTGTAAAGGAGGCGAGTGTGCGCATCTCAGCTGGTTTGGAGGATGAAGAGGATCTGATCGACACACTGAGAGACGCTCTTCAAGCTGCTATTAAGGCTAAGGGGGGAGTTGTAAATGGGAATTAGTAACTGTTTCCGAACTCAACATTGACAAGATTGCCATGCATCAATAAACTAAATATCATAGCATTTATCTATCCCACGCAAGTATGCCCAATGCCTGACCCAGCCAGGAAGTTCATCGTACAGCCCTAAACCCAAAGGGATCATCGTCGTCTCATCTCGTCTACATGGTATATCATTCAGCATCGTGTACACGCTTCATCATTTTTATCCTCTTTATGCAACAGACGTCACCCTTCGGACGGTCCTTCTTGCACCCTCGCCCATAATCATGATAGCATTCTCAGCCTCTAGAGCCCTCATTACTTCGTTGAACTCAGATTGCTCAACAGTAATGCTGGCACCTTCACTCAGTCGGCGAGCAACATCACCCCATCGGACTGTGTTGCCACCAGCTGTCATCTCATCTAAGAGGCGCAGTAGGGCAGTACGCAGCTCGTCGCGACGCTTGCGATCAGCAGCGCTGGTTCCCTCAGTGAGAAGACTCATATCAATGCGACCCTGGGAGTCTGTGGCAGCGGTCTTCAAGGCACTCTGGATAAGACGATTGGCCTCTTGGACATCGGCACGGGTGACAACACTAGCAAGACGCATCTTTGCGTGAGCTTCAGCGAGACGAATCATACTCTCGAGCTGACGGGTGGTTGCAGTGATACGCTTATCGGCGGCACGAACATCTTGTCCAAGAGAACGCATGGCCACATAGCACTCAACCAGTTCCTCGGCGGCCTCCTTCGAGATGGTAGGCTGAATCTTGGAGCGCGCATATGAGATGTAAAGGGTGAGGAATTCGACAGGCAGAATGTCGTTGTCGGTAGGAGCCGATTGGGGCTTGTCCTCAAGGTAAAGCGACAGAAGATGCTTCGCCAGACGACGATCAGTCTTCTCGTTAGCAGTGTCCAGGATGAGATACACAAGATCGAATCGAGAGAGGAGAGTGGGCGGGAGATCGATGTTCTGGGGAACGGGGAGATCTGGGTTGTATCGACTGCCGATAGGGTTTGCCGAGGCGAGAATACTGGTTCGTGCGTTAAGGGTAGTAATGATACCAGCTTTAGCAACTGAGACAGTCTGCTGCTCCATCACTTCGTGGAGTACGGATCGCGTAGCATCCGACATCTTATCGAACTCGTCGATACAGCAGACACCACCGTCTGACAAGACCAGAGCTCCAGACTCAAGGACAAGCTGTCTAGTTTCTGGATCACGCGTAACATACGCAGTCAAACCAACGGCGGAGGATCCCTTACCGCTAGTGTAGACACCGCGAGGGGCAATCTTGTGCACGTACGATAACATTTGTGACTTGGCGGTCGAAGGATCACCGCAAAGGAGGACATTGATATCACCTCGATACTTGGGGCTACCACCCTTATGGAACGTCTTGTTGGTACCGCCAAACAGTTGCAGTAGAATACCCTTCTTAACGTCGTCCATTTCGTAGATCGAGGGGGCCAGGGAACGAGCAAGGAGTTCGTAGATATCATCACGGGCGGCTGTCTCCTGGATCTTCTCCTCATCCTCAACGGTGATCTTTCGTGTTTCCTCGATGCCGTTCTCCCCGCCTTCGGCATCCTCCTCGCCAGCAATACCAAGCGTAGAGGGATCAGCACCCATGCGCCTCTTGTCAACCTTTTGAATATGCAAAACATCGACATATGTCTTATGCACACTCTTGAGAGCACGCTGGCGAGGGTTAACACGAACAGGACTAACGCGGAAAATACCCGTCAGCTCGACACGGTCACCGGCCTTGCAAAAGTCCACAAGCTCGTTGTAAACACAGACTGAAACTGAGTGAGGTGTCTGACCAGGAGGCACCGCATCGGGGGTCTCTTGGAGCTTGATAACTTGCTTGTCCTCAAAGGAGCATCGGTTGTGAACGATCAACATGGAGTTCTTGGACTTGCAGATCTCACGAGGACACTCGGTGGGCTCCCGAATCTTTCCACGATCAAGGCCAACGTTGACAGAGTGGTTACAAACATTGCAACGGAAAAAGGCATCTTTCATGTCAGGAATAACAGGGGTTGTTCGGATGACCATACCCTTGATGGAGATAAGGCGATCCATATCTGGTACGTGTAAGTCTCAAGAACACATGTGAAGGTGAATATAACTTACCAGAGGGATTCAAGTCTCGCAGGTTGGTAGTCTTGTCCAGACCGAAGGGTCGAACAACATAAATGGACGAAGACACCTGATCCTCCAACGAAGCTTGCTGTCGATCTGGTTGATTTCGAGGTGTGGGTGCCTCCTCAGGCCTATCTGAGCTGGGGAAAACAGGTTCAGAGCTCTGGGTGCTCTGTTGTGAGGCTTGGTGGCCAGCACTGCTTTGTGAGGCGCGGTTTCTCAGAGTCTCTGCCCGGGCAATCTCAACCATCATATCATGAACAGACTGATCCATGACAGGAACGATTTCCTGGGGGTATGCCTGAATTTGGTGCCACAATTTTCGGGTGGGAGGGTAGAGGTTCAGGTCGGAGATGTCGACATAGAGTCTTGTTGCACCCAAGAGCAGCATGTTCTCCAGGGCCTCCCAGTAGGGCTTCGATTCGGCGTCAGGGGCATTTTGAACATCTTCATCAGAGGCGCCGTCGCGGTACATGCGATATTTCTGTGTAAAATTACGGAGAAATTCCTTGAATGATGCAAACGTATCATCGATAGAAACGGTTGTACCCCAAATAAGACTTTGTCCTTGTCCACCGAGAACGTCAGCCTCGGAGGTGTTGGGATCTCTGTTTGTAAATGAAGCGGCATCAGAACCCTCAGGGGGGGCCTCCCTGACTACCCGACCAGCATCATCCAGAATAACTCGGCGAGGTGCACGGGGTGTTCGTGCAGCATCAGAGTTAATATCACCTCGTCGATGAGGTGCAGGTGTCCCAATTTGGGCCACGAATAACCCGCTGCTCTCACTTCGAAGCTCAGACTGTTGTCGTAGAGATCTTCCAGGACTGGAGCTGGGTTCGTAACGAATGGGTGAGGATCCTATACTGGTCAGTCACCTAAGAATGAAGTAAAACCTTCACTAATTCTCACCTCCATGGAAGGCTGGGGTAGTTGGGTTAGCTCGAGGTGTTCTCTGGGGATCGATATCGCTTTGAGTATCTGCCATCTGCCCAAAAGGAGAGCTGGGAATATCGCTTCGGCCACGTGTACTCTGACTGTTTGTCATCTGCTTGATTGGCGATGATACATCTCCAGGGAGGCCATTTTGATTGCTGGGTCCAGGTGACGAAGACTGGTAGTCAATGGGGGGACTCGAAGGTGCGTCGAGCTGCGAGTTTCCTTGACGGGGCGTTTCGTTTGTTTCGTTATTGCGGTTAGAACGGCGGGGAGTCGCTGAACTGCGTGTCGACCTTTTCGTGGGCGACGACATTTTCGATTATGCTGTGAGGTGTTGGATATACAGGAGTAGCTAGAAGAGGCAACTTGGCTTGATCCTTGTCTTTTTGCTACTGTTGACGTTGGGAAATTGATGTGAAAACGAGGGGGAGGGGATTGGCTGGGTGACGAGTCGCGTCTCCTTTTTCCACACGCGTAAAGTGCTTGACGCGAGATGCGACTGCCAATTAACCATCATGTCAGGTCAAGAGAGCTCTGATAAGATAAGATGCTGCGGAGCGGTCAAACGTTGGTCCCGGCATCCCTCTTTCGCAGTGTGGCATCGCTGGCATCTGTAGACTGTCTTTGGAGGGGCCACCGTTTAGGTAGATCACTTACAAGCCAACAATACAACAAAACCGCAATCATGGCTCCAGGAATGTCTCTTTTCACGGTTCAGGCCATCCTGATCCTCGGCACTGAGGACGGTTCTCGGATATTCGCAAAGTACTTCCAGTCGCCTCACTCAGCGCCCAATGGTACATCCATCCTCCCCTAAAGCTTCCCTCGTCCCTCGCTGTAGAACCACTGGGCGCAACGACAGCTGACAACTATTCTGAACAGCTCCCGCAAGCGCCTCCGCCAACCCCTATTCCGATGTTAAGTCGCAAAAGGCCTTCGAGAAGGGTCTTATTGAGAAGACCGCCAAGCAGACCGGCGACATCATTCTCTACGACAACCGAATTGTGCTTTACAAGATGGAGTCAGATGTCATGATGTACGTTGTTGGCAGTGTCGATGAGAACGAGATTCTGCTCTACAACGTCATCCTTGCTCTGAGGGATTCGCTTCACCTCCTCTTCAAGTTAGTTCTCCCCTTGCAAGCTTGCGCATTCCGCCGCAGCGCTCACTAACCATTGCGCAATCTAGGCAATCCGTTGACAAGAGGACAATTGTCGAAAACTACGACCTCGTTTCACTCGCCATTGACGAAATTGTTGACGACGGTATCATTCTCGAGACTGACCCCACCATCATTGTCCAGCGCGTCAGCCGAGCACCTACCCAGGATCTCCCCGTCGGTCGCATCGACCTTAGTGAACAGGGCGTCAACAACCTGGCACAGCTAGGAAAGTCGAAACTGGCAGACTGGCTCCGACAGGGTCTGTAAAAGGGAGTGGAAGCTTATGTCTAGAGATTCAGGAGTTTTGTCGTTATATCCAGCGCCGCATGCAAATCTAAAATCAAAAAGGGAGACGTTGTGCCATTGGTCTGGCCTGGTCTGGTCTGGTTGATACAGGGTCAAGAAAGGGAGAGGTTTCCATACAGAGTGCTGGTGTTCTAATTGATATGATCATTCATGCTCTAGTCTCTGACGCTGCCTTGCGAAGCCGGTTCATGACCGCCGCGGCGATGTCACTTTTATCCTCTATGCCATCAACGAAAATGGTATCTGCACCTCGTCGATCAAACTCCCTAAGCGCCGCAAAGAGACCTCTCGCAATCCCCTCGATGCCTTTGCCCAGATCAATGTCCAGTATTTTCCCTATGGATTGCTCCTTGTCATCCAATAGATCCCCCTCGTATACTTGGAATGGCGAATCATCCTCTTCGTCAACCCCTTGCACATTTGTGAGGTGGTGAAAGTTAGCGCATCGCAATCCAGCCCCTGACTTCCATCGCTGAGTACGAATCACACCAATTTTCCTGCTCTTTTGCTCGCCATTCGTAGCATGGCCATTGACTGCTCTATTGGCTGCCTCCAAATCAGACAGAGCAATTCCATCACCCCCTTTTGCGAAACTCGACTCGTAGAGCACTACTGTAGCCTTGGGACTGTAGTGCTTGTACTTCATGCCCGGTGCTCTCGGTGCAGCCTTTCCCTCCTCACTCTTGTCTTTGTAGGCTATCGTTACATTTTCCCAGCCGGGACAGCTTCGTAGCTCATCCAGTCCGATTCCACCAGGGCGGAGTACAACAGGAGGGTCGCATAGTCCGTCCACTACAGTGCTTTCCACGCCAACCTGGCAGTGTCCCCCGTCCAGAATAAGCTCTATCCTCCCGTCGAGGTCGTCCATTACATGCTGTGCCGCCGTGGGTGAGGGTTTTGTAGAGGCATTGGCGGATGGTGCTGCCAGGGGTACACCGGCAAGCTTGATGAGGGAGAGGGCGAGGGTTGAAGAAGGCATTCGCACACCAAAAGTCTTTAGGCCTGCAGTCACTTCAGGCGCCAGCTTTGATGGCACTGGGTTAGGAAGTAAGATGGTAAGCGGTCCAGGCCAGAATTGTTCTATCAAAGCCCTGTAGCGGCTTGGTATGGGATCCTCAGTCTCGTCTGTATGGCCGATGTATTGTCGCAACATGTCCAGATCGCAAACATGCGAGATGAGCGGATTATCTGAGGGTCGCCCCTTTGCTGAGTAGATTCCCTTGACTGAGGGAGTTCGAGTAGCATCTGCACCAAGGCCATAGACAGTCTCCGTTGGGAAAGCGACAGGTGTATCCTTGGTTCGTAACTCGTGCGCAGCGTGTTCCAGTGCCTTAAGAGCAGTTTCGTTTTCACACTGAACCTCCCAGTGGTTCAGCTTTGCAAGACCTTTACCAGGTCGAAAGTGACCAAGAGAGCCCTTGCTAGGGACCTTGACTATCCTTGTCTCCATTGTGGGCGAAGCCTGAGAAACAAATCTCTGTGATGTAAGTGGCTTCCTCGGTTTGAAGGATTGCTGTGTACTCCCGTGTGAGTATCGACTCAAAAAATAGAGCTTCCTATTCTCTGATAGTGTAAGGGTTTGAAAATGCCACCAGAGACTACGATAGTGACGTTTGTGGGGAAGCGTTCGCGATAGCAGGACAATAGAAAAGGAATTTTTCATCTCACTGGGGCCTCATGCTCACTCATCATGACGACGGGAGCTAAAATGGAGCCTTTGGCCAGGCTTTGAGGGTTGAGATTTGAGAGTGACTCAGAGGCAATGCCCAATCGAAAATTGTTGTGTTTAGGCTCTGAAGTTTGTCGAAGGTGCCACTAAAATGTTTATTCAGTAGCGCTTTAGGGTGGCTGACCACTAATGTCCTGTGAAACTACGACTGGTGTAAAGATGGAACTCTTGGAGGAGGACATGAGAGATCAGGCGAGTCTCACGACGATGAATCATTCAAGAGAATTTAATATCCAGTCGACGTGATAATTGTAGCCCTAAATCTCACTTCAGCAGCTTGATAAGTCTACGTGCAGTTGTGTAGTGTTAGACTCAGTCATCAAGTGTGGTAAACTCTCTCAATATGCCAGCAACCACAAACCACAAAATACTCGCTCTTATCAGCTCTCTTTATACAGTTTAAACTCTTTTCTCTAATCAACGCCGTCTCTTTTGTGTCCATCAAAACGTCATTAAATGCCACATCAACCTCTAACCAAGCTCCTCGCCCTCCTCCTCTCCTCATCGTTCAGGACCCAGTCGATACCATCGTCTTCTCCGTCCTGAGCTATGATCTCATCCCACTCATCGTCTTCCATGTTAGTCACCATGAGAAGTTGTAAAACTCTGGCAAAAACTTCTCTTACGGCGTAGTCTCCGCGAGAGACAACGTCCACCAACGCGATGAAGTCACGCTCGAGACGGATGGCACCAAGGGCGTTGATACGGCCTGCATAGCCCATGATCTTCTTCTCCCATATCTTGGAGAGAAAGCGCGCGGTGATGTCCAGAAGTATAGTATAAGTTGCAGGGGTCATTATGCGTGCGATAGGCTTCATCAGCTGGTCCCAACCGTGCTCAAATAGTCGAGGCACCTGCTCCAGGAGTTCATCCTCGTCTTCGTCATTTAGTTGAGCTATCTCGGCAATATCGTCCTCCGACAAAGTGTAGTCCGCATCACGGAATGTATCCGTAAGGACAGGTCTTAGACGTAACTTGACGACCTGATTAAAGAGTACTTGGATACCCTCATTGAGCAGCTCAGTCGTCTTCCCAATGAACGAAGTCTGCAGAGTATGCAGAGCGTTTGCAACAAAAATAACATCCCGCTCAAAGGGGAATGAATCTTTGAGTGGTCCATTCTGGGCGTCGCCGTTTGGAAGCTGACTTGTCTCTCCTATGCGGCCGGTGATGATTCTAGTGAGATACTCGTTGGCCATATCGAGACTGTTGATGAGAACAATGAACTGAATAATCTTGTCCTCAGACGGCAATCCTCCTTGAACGACCGGTCTAGGATACGATTCATCTCTCATCTTGCGCTGGACCATACCGACGAAATCAGAACCGAGCACTCGACCAATAGTCGGTACCACGGAGGCAATAACATCTCTTTGTGACGTTGAGATAGACTTTTGGACGACGGTGTTCACAATATACATGACATCGTCGACTGCCAATATGATATATGGAGCGTTGCCTTCAATGTGCTTGCTCAGGCTTAGTGACAAGCCAGTGGGATATTCGTCGAGCTGGAATGCTTTTTCCACAGAACGGCGGAAGAAGAAAGTAGTCATGACGTTATAAGGGGAGGTGAGTTTCGTAGATACTTTGCGGTACAGGTTTGACTTGACCAGTACGTCTGGTATGACCAGAGGGGCCTCGTCTGGTGTATCAACATCCTAGAATATGTTAGTTTGGGCATACCTTCAGGGGCTGGGCAGTAGATCTTACCTTGCATTTACCAGCGAGGAAGCGTGTGTATAACGACCATCGCCCAAGCATCACAGCAATCTCACTCAATAAGCCATCAACCTCTCTCATGTTGACACCCTCGTCCTCACTCTCCCGAGGATTGCTACCTGCCCCAATAGCTGGTGAGTTCACCCTCGGTGTACCACCACGAGGTGGTTGGGGCAAAAAGCTCTGGACCAGGAACGAGAACGGATAACTTCTGACGTCGGTAAGTTTTCTGTCGATTCCTCTTTCATCGCTCCAAGTGTCAACAATGATACCACCTTGAACATCTGCTTCCATCTGTAAGCGCTCGATAACTCGAACCATCTTCCCCGTGCCGTAGTGTCGTTCCACAAGTCCACCGTGACCTTCTACAATCTGAGCGATGTGTTCGAACAGCTTTGTCAAGGCATTGGCATAGAAGAAGCCCTCTCTGCGTTGGCCATTCATGGCATCCTTAAGCGTAGCCCGAGCTGTTCCAGCGACACCCTGACACACGTATCGTCCGTAGACATCCAGTCCGACGTCGGATCTTCCAATTAGTGGAAATAGCTTGAAGAAACGAGTAACCTTGGTTCCGTCACTCTCCTCCGCCGCCTTCTCAAACTCTCGTAGGAAGAGGCCACATAGACTCTCTTTGGCTTCCTCCAGCGTCACCCACGGCGGGTCAGGCACTTCGACACTGGGTACTATACCAACAGCGAACGATCCCTTTGTGATCTCCTCTGGTATCTTGCTTGCTCTTGATATGTATCCAGCGGCAGCCTCCCAGTCTTGCGGGGCGCCCATGGAACCGACCACACCGTTAACGCATGCTTTTAGCTCTGCGACCTGTTCCACCACACCAAGCGTCTCTTCAACTCTGCTCTTTTCCAGGTCCAGCTCCTTAACTCTGTCGCTCAATCGACCAGCTGTATCTGCTGCGGTCGCCAGCATGTCATTTCCAATCGATCGTGCAGCGATGACCTGTGCTCCTAATCCAGCTCGTAGAAGATCCAGCCGTCCCAGGTCGCGCGAAAGGTCGGCTTGAGAAGCGACGAGGGCATCGAGACGGGACGTTATAGAAGTCTCGTGGGCGTGAAGTGCGGCGAGCGCATCGCGGATCTCGGACTCGGTGGTGGCATTATCAAGGGACGAAGTAGAGACAGCGATAGAGGGTTCGACGACAGGGTGTTCGTTGTGGGAGATGCCGTTTGGAAGGCTTGACATTGTCATTTAAGGTGTCCTATTCGGGCGGCGCATTTCTGCCCTCGACCTCTTTTCTGTCTACGATTAGGGCGAATAAAGGAGTGACGTGGAGCTTCAGGCGCAAAGCAGTGCACTTGTCGCAGCTTCTGGGAGACGCTGCGTTTGGTGACACGCAGCCTCCAGGGAGAGCTCCCCGCAATTGAACTCGAGTTACCCTACACCTCGACATGGGTGGCTTTTGGACTTTACTCAGGGAGCAGCAATTATAATGTGCATCAAATCAACAATATCTCTAACGTTAGATATGTTTTATTTATCTTCGGAATCGGCAGATTTACAATACTCCAACTTCAGTGTAATCGCTATGCAGAGTCATGTTTTGTACAATGTATTTATGTTGTACTATGTACAGTGAAGCTTCTCTAAATGCTTATTCCTATCCACCTTAAGATAACGTCGCCCATTACACCGCCTGGCTGTATCCATTAACAAAACGCCGTTTCCCATACTTGAGATATTTTCGCAGCTCGTCCGCCCAAAACACCGTGCTGCACAAAAACACTAGTCGTACAAGATCGAAGAATCCAAGAGCTTCCGTCTGGAAAGTCTCCTGGAGCCAGGGGAAGTAGATGACAAGCAACTGCCCAGCAATACTCAAAGCCACAGCCCAGTTGAATAAATTATTGGAGAAGAGTCCAACTTCACCTCGAAGCACCGACTTGGACTCGGATCGGCAACTCAGAGCGTTGAACATGTCAAAGAAGACGAAGCAAGTAAACGTCATGGTCGTGTCCCGGCGAGTCACTTGTCCATCAGCCATCATCTCACGACGATATATGAGCATTGTTCCAACGGTGATGATAGCAGCCGATGTAAGCACGCGGGAGATAAGTGGCCGAGTAAGCACTGCATCTTCTCGTCTTCGAGGGGGCTTGGTCATGACATCAGGGTCTACTTTTTCGACGCCCAGAGATTGGGCTGGAGGACCATCCATAATGATATCTGTTGCACGATGGTTAGTCTACATGGTCGTATAAATTACATGTTTACACTTACTAATCCAAAGAATCTGCATGGCATTCAACGGAGATTTGAAGCCAAAGCAGGTGCAGATAAAAACGAGAGCCAAACTGGCAGCACTTGTGCTGAGCTGGAAGGTTAGGAAATTCTGGATGTTGTTGAAGATACCCTTGCCCTCCTCAATTGCACGAAGAATCGTAGAAAAATCGTCGTCTGTCAAAATCATATCTGATGCTTCCTTGGCAACGTCAGTTCCGTGGCGACCCATAGAGATACCAATGTCAGCTCTCTTCAAAGCTGGCGCATCATTGACACCATCACCAGTCATGGCGACAATATCGCCTCTTGACTGAAGGGCGCGAATGATCTTCAGCTTGTGGTCCGGATTCGTTCGTGCAAAGATAGTTGTATGTTGCATAGCCTGTGCCAAGTCGCCTTCGGACATTCTGTCAACCTCATCACCGCGTAGAACGGATTTCACGGTATTCTGGCCACCCATGTGCCCACTAGGAACTGCAATGCTCATGCCCAATTGCTTTCCGATCGCAAGTGCTGTTGTTTCAGCATCGCCAGTAATCATGATGACCTTGACACCACCTCGCATCAAGCGTCTGATCGAGCGTCCAACACCGGGTCGCGGAGGATCACGCATGCCAACGAGACCGGCGAAGGTAAGGTTCTTGTAGATGTCTTCAGGGGCGTGAGACAAGGGACTCTCACTTCGGTCAAAACCAGGGGTGCTGCGTGCTGTTGACCGGTTCCTCAGAGGGCGAGAAACTGTACCACTAGCAAATGCCAGTACTCGAAGTCCCTGAATAGCCATAGCTTCGGCGGCTTGGAGAGCCTCCTGGCGACGTGCCGAATCAAGTACGATTTCCCTTCCATCTTTTTCAAGATAGGTATCACAAGCTGCCAGAACTCTTTCGATAGAGCCCTTCATGTATGCGTATTCCTTATCTCCCTTTGTCTCTGAGCCAATTGTGACTCCCATCCACTTTCGCTCTGAGCTGAAAGGTGTCTCGCTCACTCGTGGGCCGATTGAATCTCTAACATCGTGCTCCTTGAAGCGATCAAGGAGGTCCAGCATGGCAACGTCAGTGGGTTGCCCAACCCAGCGGGTGTAGGTGGAAACCTGATCGCGCCCAAGTGTTGAAGAAAGAACAGCGGTTGCAGCCTGGCCATGCTCGGTATACTTTTGGGCGAGTCTCGCGTCGTTGGCAATGTTGCCTATACGGAGTACCCGAAGAGTAGCCTGGTTGAGATCGGGATTGGTGTTCATATCTTCGTTATCAGACTCAATTTGTACAGGATCCTGGGTTCCAAAGTACCACATTCGTGTAGTTGTCATGTGGTTTGTAGTGAGAGTACCTAGTGAGTCACTGTTAGCTTCATTTTACGCATGGCACACTCTTCTCATACCTGTTTTATCAGTGCACACTACGTTGACAGAACCTAGAGTCTCGACCTTTGGCATCCTTCGGACGATCGCATTATGCCTAGCCATGCGGTGCACACCAAGAGCGAGGGTAACAGTTACGATGATGGGCAGACCCTCCGGAATCGCAGCGACGGCAAGTGAGATTGAGATGGTAAAAATTTCAAGAATCTTCTTGCCTTGAAGCCAACCGACAATCGAGATGAGACCAATGACCACGAACGATGCTTTACTTAGTTGTGAACCGAGATCGTCCATCGACAATTGAAGGGGCGAACGTGGACTCTCAGTACCGGAGACACTTGCAGCGATGGTACCGAACTGTGTGTGTCCTCCAGTTGCAAAAACAATACCCTGGCCGTGTCCCGACTTGATTAATGTTCCCATGTATGCAATGTTGTGAACGCCATCTCCGTGAGAATCTCCGTGATCTGATGGGGCAAGGGATGCAGACCCTGGCAACTGAGATTTGTCCGTTCCATATGCGCCAAACCCACGACTACGTGCTTCGACTCGCATCCTGACGGGGTCTGTCTCTCCAGTGAGATTTGACTCATCGATTGACAGGTCCGCAGCTTTAGTAATGCGAATATCGGCAGGAATGCGATCGCCAGTAGTAAAGAGAACGAGATCGCCAGGCACTAGCTGGGAAGCCATAACCTTGGAAGATGTTGCATCCAAGACATCGCTAACGGGGGTTACAGAGCCAGGGGTCAAGGTGGAATCGGCGTCGTCGGTGCGCGGAGGCCATGTGGAAGTCCTTCCTGAAGGAGATGGTGTTTTGTTCTGTCCCCGGACCAAATGGGCGTGATTCGGCACCAGGTGGCTGAGCGCTTCGATAGATTTCTCGGAACGATACTCTTGTACAAACCCAACAGAAACAACGATTGTCACAGCCACCGTGATGCTGACAGCGTCATCCGCATTCCCCAGGAGGAGTGAAGCACCGGCGGAGACCAAGAGCAGCAGAATAAGGGGTTCTTGAAATTGTTTGACGAATCGCAACCATAACGGCTCGGGGGCTTCGTGAGGAATTTCGTTTGGACCATATTCGCCGAGTCGGGTCAGGGCTTCGGTCGGAGTGAGGCCTACAGTGAGGGATGTTCGCAAGTTCGCTGCTGCTTCGCTCGGGGTCATATAGGAGAACTGAGTGGCCACATTCTAACGAAGTTGTCAGTCGGATCGATTAAACAATGGATACCAGCCAAATGCGCATATGCAAGACTCACCCGTGCATCGGAAGAAGTGGTTCGAACATGGCGACTCGGACGCTGTGGATGATCATCATCTTTGAAATCGGTATTGTCCCCCACGAGCCCGGTGATGAATGGGACATTAGATGTCGGTAGCAAGGTGTCATCTCCCGGACCGTCGCGACCGCCCCATGGCAGCTGCATATCGACAAAGAATGGCACTCAAGTGATTTTTTTATATAATCGCAGAGCCGTTTCTGTCGAATAGATGGGCGGTTGGGTTGACTCAGAAGCCAATGCGCAAGATCATAGGAAGGAAAAGTGACACTGTAGTTGAATGTAAAGGGAACGTCAGGGCATTTGCCACGAGAAAAGGTAATCCAGAATTGGCAATTCGAACTTGACCAAAGAAAACGGCCGGCTTCAGCCCTATTGAAGCAAAGACTCAAACATGAGCAAAAAGGGCAATGCAGGAATAAAGAGAGGCCAACAATGGCAGAAGCAAACGTGACGATGTGTTGGAAGTCCCAGAGGTACGGCAGACAGGACCTGAGATCTATGTAATGTAATGACCAGAGCCAGGTGTCTTGTCCTTCAATGAGCGGGTCGGAGCTAGTACCTTTCAAGGGTCGGCAAGGCTGCCAGGGGCTTGCATATCGACTTTGAAGCTCAGCAGCCAGTGGCATCAGCTCAGAGATGGAAGATGGCTTGGCAGGCGAGTCAAGATTCGCCCTTTAGGTACCTACAGCGAGCGATGGTAGATTAACGATGCCAAACCAATGACACTGTGCCTGGAAGGTTTAGGGAGTTAAGCCACAGTGTCGGTACCTTTGTATCAGGTTTGAGATATTGATATGTCGCAGTCAATCAATATGATCGGAGTTGGGAGTTTCACAATTTACTGGGTAGGTCTCTATGTGATCTGAGATGCTACATTGTACTCCTACGTGTAGGTCATGGGTAAGAGAAACGCTTGACATCTTCAATCTACAGGATAAGATGGTGTCATCAGAGGTCGTCAAAACTGTATTCTATCTAAAGGACGGAATGCCGATTCCATACCCATCATATCTTGTCTTTGTTGAATATTGGAGTTGTGGACTGATGACCTCAGTTGCACAAAAGAGATGGTTTCAAGCATTCAATTACACGAGCCGTCATCCACATTTTTTGGCATGTTGGTCGGGAGACAATGCTAGCCGATGATCCTTACTGTCCAATAGCAGATGCTCCTGGCTCGGACTAACATCCTTCCGCCCACTACTCTAGGCAGGTTTGACCATGGTTCTCTCCTGCCACAGATCAGCCCCCAGCCACGCCATTTACCGTTGGAGAACGACCACGGCTTTCCCCCCTCTTCAAGGTCCAGGTCCCATTTCCCTTCTAATAAAATACCTTGACTGCCTTACGTCGCGATATTCCCGCCCGCGCACACGCCTCATCACCTTACCTCGCTCTTCGAAACGGTCGCTATTGCTTCAACTTTGGTCGCATTCGCTCTCACTACTTTACGCGATTCTTTCGCATTGTTTCATGCTTTTGGGGGGCTTGCGACGCTGCTTTTGCGCGTAGAGCTATCCTGCCACCAAGAGCTTGTTTACCCGACGCGCCCCCGGTACAGGCGTCTACCCACCTAACTTTGCTCTCCCACCACCATCATCGTTACCGTCTTTGCTTAGCATAAACCTCACCACTTGGATCCCATCCTCCGTTTTTGACGCGTCGCTACCACTGCCTTTTCTTTTGTGCATCGCGTAGTTGCGCGAAGGCAACATGTTTTATTCAGAGACTTTGCTCCAGAAGAGCGGGCCGCTCGCCCGCGTCTGGCTTTCAGCCAACCTTGAACGCAAGCTCTCAAAGAACCACATTCTTCAATCCAATGTTCCAGACAGCGTGGAGGCTATTATCATGCCTAATCAGGCGCCTATGGCTTTGCGTCTAAGTAGTCAGCTACTTTTGGGTGTTGTGCGAATTTATCAGCGAAAGACGCGTTACCTTTTGGATGATTGTAACGAAGCTATGATGAAGATTAAGATGGTAAGTTCCTTGACTGACGCGTCGCACGATCGCGCTTGCTAACCCCTCCAGGCCTTTAGATCTTCTGGAAACAATGACATGGCTGTTAACCTACAAATTCCCAACCGCGAAGCCTTGACGCTCCCGGACAAAATTACACCCTACGACAATTTTGAACTACCTCCCCCACCAGACGCGAATTGGCTATTGTCCCAAGTCGAGGATGTGACCGCTGCACCAATTGGTCGTAAAGGACGCGTCAGCCAGAGGGATATTAACCTGCAAGAAGATTACGACAACAGCCAATTCCTCAATGACGGTATGGCAATGGACGATGACATGATAGCACCACTGGGTAACATTGATCTGGAATTGGACTTTGGCCTTGACGATCTTGGACTTGAAGAGACCGCACTGGAGCCCGAAGGTGGTCGACGAGAAGATCCTGGTGCCGCTGGTCCCGAGATCGATGATACTGACCTCGAGTTTCCTCAAAAAGACGATCAAGACCGTGCTATGACTATTGACCTTCCTCGGGATGATGTTATCATCCACGACGGCGAAGATGTTGTCATGGGCGAAGACATGGGAATTGGTTTCCACGCAGACGATATTTCTCAGATGCCTGACATTGCAGTTCCCGGCTACCCTCCTCCGCGAGTTTCCGAGTCACCACTCTCCGACATCGACGCTGATCAGGCTCAACAGCTGGAAGAGGAGCACTCACGATACCAAATGGCCGACCTTTATGAGCCCGACCATGAGGATGATCATATCGTGCGACGACCCGCACAACGTGCCAAGAAGCAGAAGGTTCTCACACCGGATGAGGAGATTGCCCTTTCGAGCAACCATATCAAGCAACAACAGGCCAATCGCGACAACATCATCAGGGAGGCTGGATTCCTCCCTCGCGATGCTAATCTTCTTGCTCTGATGGATATGCAAAAGCGGGGCGGATTTGTTACATCCATCATGATGGAAGAGCGAAGCTCGACTTGGGCCCCAGAGCTGCGCGGCATGCTTTCTTTAGATACTGCTCGTGGTATGAACGAGCTCAAGCGCAAGCGAGATAGCGGAATTGCCGATGTTGAGAGTGATCACGGCGCATCCAAATCGCCGCGCATGCTCGACATTGGCTCAGACAACGGACTTGGCCTCGAGGGTGGTTTCGGCGAAATGAGCATCCCCCCCGAGGAAAGCCGCCACGAAATCCCCGGCGAGGGTGAAATGGAAGATGAAGAAGGAGTCACCATGATGCCAGGTTTCGAAGACACAACCGTTGCTCTTGTCCATCCTGCTGAGAGTGGCCCTGTTTCTCAGATTACCAAGCATGTTGTCCATCAGCTCCGAGACCATTTTGGTGATGATGCTGCCGACAGCCCAGGAAAGCGCAATGAGAGAGCAGTCCTTTTCC
The DNA here is from genome assembly GCA_021020635.1 of Fusarium sp. PT. NCBI lineage: Eukaryota > Fungi > Ascomycota > Sordariomycetes > Hypocreales > Nectriaceae > Fusarium > Fusarium sp. PT. Next base: position 311,314 of record JAHMRZ010000008.1, on the reverse strand, counting down.
AGAGCCTCTGCCCTAGACAAGAGACCACCAAGGCCGATGCTACGAAGATGTTCTTTGAGTGCCTGGTTCTCGCGACCAAGGATGCTATCAAGGTTGAGCAGGGATCTGGTCTGGGTGATGACATCCGAATAAGGGCCAAGCGTGGACTTTGGGGAGCATGGGCTGAGAGAGAGGCTGGTGGTGAGATGTCTCAGGACAACGACACCCCTAATGAGCCCGAGCACGCCGCAGTCGTTGCTCCCGCAGTTTCCGTCTCGGCATGATTCAACACGAGCGTGCATTTCATCATATCATAACGAAGACTTGGACGGGCGGCGTGTTTGGTCATGTAAAATATTGAATTCCAGCATTCTAGGGCAGTCAACTCGAGGGTCGCCTAGATGGTGTTGTCGGCGTTTAGGGAGATACCATGGCATGCGGTACTTGCTTGGATGGGCGGATCGTGGCTATACGGGAAAACGGCAGAGGTCGACCTGTGGTGCGGTAGATTCTGTTTATGGACGAGTTCTGGGACTTTGTGTAGGTAACTTAGTATATTGGTAAAAAGGAAAGATTCACATTTGTCTATATTGTCTGTTGCCCACGTGTGTCTTGTTGGTCCTGCAACCGTCCGGAACGCGGTGAAGCGTTAAAAGTGATCAGTTACTGTAGTAGGAACAGCCCCGCCATGTAAACCCCACGTAGCACATGATCTCATTTGCTTCCCTGTACTCCAGGCATCAAACAACAAACAGGCACCCGAATAACAAACCGTCTTTTGTCGTTGCCTAAACAAGCGACTCTGCATTCAAAACAATCACCATCCTACGAATCTCATTCAGTTGTTCCTACTCAACCTCCTAGATCAATTCACGATGCCGCCGCCTTCGCAACTCGCTATCGCTACAAGCTCCGTCAACCGCCTTCTAAAGGAGGAAGCCTCATACCACAAGGAGGTCGAGCAAGAGGAGGCCAAGATCAAGTCCCTGAAGGAAAAGATTGATTCCGGCGCCGACAAGGACGAAAATGCTTCATATATGCTTAAGCAGCAGGTTAGTCCGCAAACCATTCTTCAGGTTTGGGGATAGAAACTGACGAGTTACCAAGCAAACCGCTGTCGAACAAACCAAGGCTGTATTCGCACCCCTTCGAGAAAAGATCGCCGTTGCTGTCGAGAGACTAGAGGAGCAGCTTGCTATGAGTGAACAGCTTGATGCTTCTGGCGACGAGGTGCAGCAAGCGAAAGAGGCACTGGCGAAAGCCAAGGAAATCTAGACAAAAGCTTGATGGCGACATGAGGAAGAGGAAGAGGAAGGGAAGGGCTGCTTTACGATACCACTTAGAAGAGATGTAACATGAAAAAGAAACACTTCTGAACCTTCACAAACTTGAGGGTATCTTGAAATTATTACTACAGCAGAACCAAACAGCAAGGCTAATTTAATTGTCCACCTCCATCTTGTCATCGCTTTCTTCAGGCGGCTCCACGGTCACCTGAGGTGTTGCTCCTCCGTCCTCATGCACTCGGCCAGTCTCAGAATCCTCCATGTCAATGTCCTCTCCTGACTCGGCCTTGTGATCGTCGTTCGGTGGCATGGGTGAGGCATCTCTGCTAGGTGCCTGGCTGTCTCCCCTTCCAATGCGACCAGAGTGCGGCTTGAGTGTGTCAGGGCCTGGTGTATCTCTCATTGGTGTTCTTCCTCCGTTGAGAGCGTCTGGATTGGGTGTTCCGGCCTCGGCATCAGCCTTTGTTTGACTGTCTCCATCTGGATGAGGTGTCGCGTTGCCGCTGGGCTCATTCCTTGGTGTTTGGCCGACCTTGTCCACCTCGGCTTCATCCTCAGCGTCCTCATTCATACCCTCCCTTCGATCAACCTCTTCCTTTTCGTCGCGAATTTGTCGTCTCAAGAGCATTCCTTCCTCCATGATTCTGTTGAACTGTTCCCGTCGTTCTCTCCAAGTCTCACTGTAGGTTTCGCTTTCTCGTTCGAGCTCTCGACACTCGTCCTCTAGTTTGGCCAAGTTGATGATTTGATCCTCTCGCGGCCTGAGCATACGGTTTAATGTGATCTTCTCTGCTAGCTCATCAAACTTTTTGCGCTGTGCGAGTGTGGCTTGCGCGGCCTCGAGCTGGTCTCTGAGTTTGATATTGTTTTGTCGGACATCCTGGCAATCAGCAAGGATACGATGCTGATCGGTCCTGTAGCGCTCGCGCTCCTTTACATTGGCGTCGTGGAGGAATTGCATACGCGTAATGCTACTGCCAAAAGCGTCAAAGTCGAGGTTCACATCTTCTTTGAGCTGATGAAGTTTGGGTTTGATGTCTTCGGATGTATTGGCTCCATTAGGGGCAGTATCGGGTGATAGAAGAAGTTGCGATATGGTGTTAAGGCGCTTTGTGATTCGTTTGAAAGGTTTCTCCTCCACGTTAAGCAGGCGGGTTTTGTGAAGCTCTACCTCTTCCTCGGGATCCAGAAGATCCCATGAAGAAGCCATTGTATCGATTCGAGTCGCGGTCGGTTAATGGGTGTTCGTACAACTGACACTTGTGATAAACACGAAATACGGATGAAGAAACAGATAAGTGATTTCCGGCGCGTCTCGAGTATGCGAAGTTGTTAATAATTAAGGAAATTGATCAGAATCGAGTTCGAGGGTGATTAACAAACAAAGCTCAGCCTTGCGACGGTATTGAAGGCGAGATGGTGGTGGGCCAATGAACTGCTGCAAGTGAGGATGACTAAGACAGCCTTTTGGTGATGCATGTTGCCGCCCGCTTACAAGTCACAGCGCCATCGCATTTATCAACTTGCAACAGCCACAACCTTGGTCCCCTAATTCATCCCTACGATCGCTACGTGACTTTTCGATACGAGTCTTAAAAACCCGGTTCCATAGTTACTGTCGCGAGAATGTCTGAGGAAGAGAGAGAACTCTTGGCCCGCATCAGTCAAGTTGCAGGTTTGTGCCGTCTGTCCATGCCAACCAACACTACCTTTTACTTATGTTTCCCAGGCCAGATCAACCGCCACAAGAGCCAGCAATCCGGCCCTCGACCTATCGCAAATCATCACCCGGCTCATCATCGCCGTATGTAAAATCCGTAGCCCAAAAAAGAAGGCGACTGACGTTTCCAGAAAACTCGTATCGACATGCTAGTTCGCCGTATCCGCCTCGTCACAATAGAATCGGACGACCGCCTGCGACGCACTATCATCGAACATTTAACCTAAATGGCGAAAACTCGACGACCTCACGTTCTGCTAGCAGTGGTGCTGAAACACCCCCTGGCTGGATTTCAAGGACCGATCGCCACCGTCAACTCATCAACGCGAACGTCTACGAAAAGGATACGCAGAATCGAGCGAAAGCGATTGAACAGACGCGCCAGAGAAAGCTCAACGGACACAGATACCGCGAGAAAGCAAAGTTCAACGAGTTCTTGAAACACCAAACTGCCGCCTCCGGTGCGCAGACTAACCCCGCAGGTCGCAATGAACTCACAATCGAAGGCGTCCAATTCCGCGTTATGGACGGTGGCAAGAAACTTGTCAAGATTCCTGGTTCGTGCAAACCCCAGGGTTCTGCCACCGCTTGTACCTTACCTGTCGCAGATGCACCCAACTCTTCCTCTCGAACCCCCAAGACCGCTATTGTTGCTGGAGTCAAGTTTTACCGAACAAAGACAGGAAACCTCGTAGCAAACCGATTTGTCAACGACCAGCGGTATGTAACGCCCATCAGTGGGACGATGTTGCTGACAGGCTCTAGGCGATCCGGCGCGGTCAAGAAGATTAACGAGCTCTGCAAAATCTTCTCAACGACTGGTAATTTCTCTTTCCAAGACTGGAGTTGGAGTTGGAGCGATCCACATCTCCATCATCTGCACCGGCCCAGTGGCCATGGGACGAAACTAACGAGTACTTTTCAAATAGGTTCATGCACCAAGGGTCCGCGGTGCCGATTCATCCACGATCCAGACAAGGTTGCGCTCTGTAAAGATATTTTGAAAGATGGGCAATGTGTCAACGGCGAGTCTTGTGATCTCTCCCATGACATGACTCCTGAACGCACTCCCAACTGCTTGCATTTTGCCAAGGGCCACTGCGCCAAGGCTGACTGTCCCTATACTCACTCTCAAGCCTCCCCAGCAGCCCCAGTATGCCGAAGCTTTGGCTTCAACGGGTATTGCGAAAAGGGGGCAGACTGTACTGAACGCCATGTTTTTGAGTGTCCTGACTTTAGCAATACAGGGCGATGTAAGGTCAAGGGATGCAAACTCCCACATCGTGAGAGGGCAAGCGTCCTCCGAAACAAGACCAAGGCCGACGGCGAGCCTCTCGGAGATATTTCCAGTGATGACGAGGCCGCGGACTCTGATGATGTTGATTCAGATGAAGTCGCCGAGTTTATTGACGCAGATTCGGACCTTTCCGATTTTGAAGAACAGAAAGACTTCTTGTCGATCTAGACACTAGATCGAAGTCTAGTCGTTTTGTCTGTTTACTACAACTTACAAGTAGAGACAAGCAACTTCGACTTTCCAACATGTTGCTTTATCCGGCGTCTGGAGCTTGGGATTGGGATTCTGGTAAATAATCTCGAGATACCCGTGAATATTCGGCGTCTTTGAAGGTTTTTGGCTATGATTCGCCACGAACATGAAAAACGAAGGAAAGGAAAAAGAAACAAAGAGAAAAAGAGAAAAAGCAGACGGCTAAAAGAGGAAACACCTCTATGTTTGAAAGCATATACCTAAGATAGTTAGGTATTGAATGAAAGAGTTTTGTAAAGAGCATGAGTTTTGAGTAAGAATGTGATGTTTATGGTTACAGATCATCATAACTTGAGATGATATCAACTCAAGACCCTTGATTTGGCTTTGGCGGGGATTGCCAATGGTCCTAGCGGCGTCCACTGTCAAATGAGATGAGTGAGGGGCATTGCCAGCTTCGGGTGGTTCTTTGCTGCAGTAGAGCTGACATATTCGGATAGAAATGGATGCTAATATTAGCAACATGAGTCCTGCAGCTCTGCTGACAGGCTGATATGATGATGTTTTAGTGGTAGGTAGGTGGTAGCTACTGTGTATTTTACTGAGAGAGGGGCGTTACAGTACCTACCTATTCAGCAGATTGTATTCGGAATGCTATGACATCTTGAGAGAGCTGTCTAGAGTATAAACACCTACTATCATGACTCTATATTTCGAAACGAACCAGGCGCCAGGGTGTTGATATTGGTATCAATACAGTACAGTACACAGCGCTTAACTAGAACAAAGATCAGCAATCAACTGCCTGTAATAACGCGCATCAGTCAAATCATGCGCTGCCCTGGCACAAGAGAAGCGCAAAGCCTCGACTCAGCCTCAAACCCGCTTGCGGTGCCTGGAAGGAATGGAACAATGTGCCACTATCTTGAATACTCCTTAATAGCAGCTTTTCCAGACGGCATCATCTGTATGCTCTTGTCTTGTTATCTTGTCCTGTCTCGCTGATCCCTTGTTTGCTTTTCAATCGGGGACCCTTTGTTTCGCGTATCGCTTCTGTAGATCCTGTGAACGGACCTCTTCCATCTTCTGGCCTGTCATCCAATATACAGATCGCAACTCTACCAACCCTCCTTGAACTACAGAGCACCATTGGCAGTTTACGAAAATGGGTATCCGCGACATTCTTAAGAAGAAGGATGACCTCTCAACAGGCCAACCACCGGAACAGGACACCGTCAACCGTCTAGCAGCCCCCGAATTCACAATCATCCGCTCTGACACCTCAACCCAAGAGCGCATCTACCCACCGTCTATGAAGTCCGTCGACAATCTACACCTCGCAGTTCAAGAAGCCAAAGAGAAAGAGAAGCCCCGACGATCTCTCGATGTCTTCCGCTCTGGCCGATCCCGCTCTGGCTCCGAGTCCAGCCAGACAAAGAAAGACAGCGGCGCCCGTCGTCTATCGCAGCGTCTTCACCTGAAGCGTGCTCCGCCCTCGTCCGAGAACGTCCCCGAGAACCTGCCCGACATCGTCACCACCGATGCCCAAGACGAGTCGCAGTGGGAGAAGCGCGCGACTATGCTCGCGGGCCAGAACAACCGCGCCAGGAGCAACAGCAGACCAGGGACGCCCTCAGACGGTAACAAGGAAGAACATGCGGTCTCATCGCAGCAAATTGATCAGGACATTCAAGAGGCTATTCGTCTCCACGAGGAGGGAAGGCTGGAGCTGTCAACGCGTATGTTTGGACGGTTGGCTGATCCTCAAGGCGCCAATAATCCACTGAGCCAAGTGCTGTACGGCCTTGCTTTAAGGTAAGAAGAAAATAGTGATATTGAACGGGACCAATGTTTCGGGTAAAGCGCTTGGGGGCTTCTTGGCGAGTTTTGAAGTTTCAACCGTCGTTGAAACTCAAACCCTATATTGACGCCCAGTCATGCCCAGCAACGCCCAGCATGGTATCGTTATAAGCCACCGAAGGCAATACTCTACATGTCTTGATGCTAACTTAATCTCGCGCTGTACAGACACGGATGGGGTTGCGCACCAGATCCAGAGGGCGCTGTCAAGTATCTTTCAGCTGCAGCGTCCAATTCTGCATCAATTGAGCAGATGGCTCTCCAGGCGGGTATGAAAAAGGGCGGAGCTGCAAAGGGAGAGCTCGTCCTAGCTATTTTCGAGCTGGCAAACTGCTTCCGACATGGCTGGGGTATCAATAAAGACGCCTACGCCGCCAAGCAGGTAGGTTCACTCCGACGGGATCGTGAGAGCGCGATCAATTGCTGACCATTGGCTTGCCATGTAGTATTATGAGACTGCGGCGAATCTAGGAGACACAGGTAAGTTGTACCGGACGCATACACAGACACAGCTACGGACAAAACAAAGTCTAACTCCATGTGATAGATGCCATGAATGAGATTGCCTGGTGTTACGTTGAGGGCTTTGGGTGTAAGAAAGACAAGGTATGTTGCACCATATTACATTCTATCCACCATTGTTTGCCTGTTCTGTTCAAGAGTGCTCCGTCCTGTCCTGTACATGAGTCGTGTTCGAGTCGACAATCTCGGTGAGCCTGGCTTACTTGATTCGTCCGTGAACTTGGCTGCCCAACTCGTTGCGATCCAACTCAGGCATCGACCGCTCCAACAGTCCTCTCTCAGAGTCTCTTGAATGGACACTCACTATTGACTCCCCACATCACTTTGTCCGACCCATCACATGAGGCTGATATCCTGTACAGTTTGCAGCAGCCCGGTATTATCGACTGGCCGAGAAGGCCGGCCACAAGACACTAGGAAACTCTTGGTAAGTCCACCCTGCCAAGCAGCAGCGCAGCTCCATCTATATGCCTTCTCTTCGTTGCTGTTGTGGCGGTCTGTGTCGATAGGCTCTCGTCGACTCCGAGCCTCGTCTAGGGACCACAGAAGCCGGTGCAACGAGGAGCGGTCTATCGATTGGTGTTGAGCTGCAAGCATGCAACATACGATTTGTAAGGGGGCAACGCTGATTCAAATATTGTGCATTAGGATCTGGAAGGAAAAGTACGACCCTCCGGGCGAGGGCAGTCGCAAGTAGTGCATCGGCAGCCATGTGCCACTGTAACCGAGAGGTGCATCTCCGCGATAGACATGCTGTGTAAGTCATGAAGGCACAAGGGGGATTACAAGGCCTGAGTGGGCTGGTGATAAGGTCTCGGCTGGTCCAGTGGATGATCATACATTGTTTATAGCGTATTGGATACCTCTGAGTAGCGAGCCATTTGCTCGTATGGAGGGAAATATACGACGCCGTCAAGCTGAATACGGCTGGGCGGACAAGGCTGGAGACTTGTGTGTGCTTGTGTCTCAGCAATTTTATTCTAAGTATATAGATATAGCACAAGACGTATGTCTTTGTGTCTGGTTGTACATATCGCAGCACACTGTCGCATAGTAGGTACTAGGTAGTCTTGTGGAATGTTTCTAAACACCGATAGTCTACATCTACGATGGTAGTTCACGCATCTCTTGACAATATCCAGCCTCGACCCGTCTTGTCTCTTTTCTCATCTTTTGCACGCCCTCGTGACAAGAGCCTTACCAATCCTATAAGGCGGCTACCATTGATGCCCAACCTCGCCCGACAGCGAACCTATGGTATTCTATTGGATCCGCGAGCCTATGCGGCCAGTAAAGGCGGCCTGGTCGGGGCCCGCATGATGACGACGAACCTATAGCGCGCTGAGATATACTCAGAGACTCAGAGCAGAGCAGAGTAAAGAATGAAGCCATGTAGAGTATCAGAAGGGGCAAGCGGATCAACATCGGATGTTATCATTGTCGATATGATGCCAGAGTTCAGCGAATTTCTGGTCAACGGTATACTACGCCTGTAAGAGCTCGTCTATAGTCAAGCAAAGCCTGATACCATATCTCGTCATGTCTAACAAGACTGCCGTGTTCAACTCCAGTAACTTCACTCGACTAAAAGAACGAGGAGGACAGAGAAGGCACTGTACTCAACCTCTCAGCTGCCGACAGCTTCAGCTCAACGCCTGCCATGCAATGTACAGTAGCCACAGCGGATGTGATGCAAGGCCCAGGATTCCCCGTACTTTTAGGAAGAGCAAAGCCATAGTGGCGCAAAACACAAAAGATAGTCTGATCTAGAATTATATAGGCAATCGGCATGAATATGAGGCCTGCCACTAGATCTATCTCTACAGCACAAGTCAGATCTATCACATCAAGATAGTATTGGTACGGCAATCAATACCTACACAGCTACAGTACGAAAGCACCTAACGTTAGGTAGTTCTAGGTAAATACAGTTATCTCATCACCCATTCACCCCCAAATATTAGCCCATCCCTCTCCGCATCCCGTGCCGTCCCAGCGCCGCGCATTGGCAAGACATTGTCTTAGACAAACCACCATCTTAGTCCTTACCCTGACGCCCACCACTCACCATGTTCAGCCTATTATCGACCGGTCTAGCACATGTCTCACCTTTTTTGTTTCCAATCCTGGTTTCAAAATCAACACCCGCCCTTCTTTCCTCTTTAGGCCATGGTCAGCTAAGAGCGTACGGATAGTCTACCTACTGTAAATCCTGATCAGCCACATTCAAGGCGCAGTCACAATACGTGATATGACATACATGCTCACGAGGTACTATCAACACCACCAAGGAAAGCATCATCACTATCGCCATCACTCGCCATCACTCGCCATCACTCGCCATCACTCGCAATCTCGCAATCATGAGAGGTTATACTGAGGGGAATGTTCTGTCTTCAATTCTCGCTTCATAAATACTAATCTCATTTCATTCATACCATAAAATATCGTACAACTAACCAGCCCGCCTGGGACCGGACGTTGCTTCAGAGAATCGAATAAAATTCCAAACAAACAAATAAATGGATCATCGACGCGCTCGTTTCGTCGTCATCATTGACCATTTCAGTCATTGTCGTCTTTCGACGTATGCCAATTTCCATCTCCGTCCACCAATATCCGTATCCTTTCCTGTCCCTCCCATGCACTGTGATATCCAGACTCGTATGGACTGGGCTCCTTCGTAGAGTCTGCATGCTTCGCTTCTGCTGGCTGCTGTTTTGCCGCTGCTTTCCACCCCCAAATCTCACACTCTCACCCACCACTCTTTCGCCTTTACCCAAGTAATAAAGGTATCCAATTTCGAGACAGGAAATCCAATTTCAAGCCGTGAAAATTCACTCAAAACAAATCAATGCACGCTCGCTTGTTCAATCCGTAGGAAATCAAAAAACGACCCCAAGATAGGAAATTCGCAAGAAACAACAAATGGAAGACAAGAAACCGTCCGTTTGGGTGCGTGAGCAACATGTCTGAAGTGCGCGAGAGCGACGTCGAGTATATGGCAGCTCATCCCCCGCGAAGAGGAAGAAAAAAAGCCGACTTGAAGGAAAAGGTTGGTAACAAAGGAGAAATAAGTTGTACAAAGGAAAGCAACTTAATCAAGCCATTTAGGGCAGAAAAGCTGTGGTTTCGTCGTCGTGACATTTTTTATATCTTTGATTCATATCGTCATTCATGTCCGTAGGTCGTTGCATTGCTGCTCATTCTGTGCGTTGTTGCATTCTGACACCATTTTCGCGAAGTTGCGCACAACCTCGTTAGGGACTTGGTCCCAAAGGAGGGAGCGCGTGTACACTTCGGCTACACCGTTTTGTTTGTCTGTAGTTCGCATCGCTGCGAGTGCGTCGGCCAGGTTTCGGCGACCTTGGCTGGGAGATGACCTCTCAGGGGCATTGTGGAGGAAGTCCTGCGAGTTGACATTGTTGTACTGGGCAGCCGACAGTGAGAAGATTTGTTCGTTGGTCTGCTCCTGTGTTGGCTGAGTAAGAGCATCACCAAGCTCGGCAAGCATCGAAGGCGCGACACCTTCCATCGTAATATCGTTCATAGCAATAGCGTTGCCCCAGTTGGCAGCACCCGATGGCTGGGGGGCAGCCTGCAGGCTGGCCGACTGAGAGTTGACACCGGCATCCTTGAGAACATTATCCAAGAGAGTGGCCGAAGCAGCTCTAACGTCCTCGGAGACACGGGGGATCGATGGGGTAGAGCGGCTAGAGAGAACAAAAGCGCCGACAAGGAAGAGCATAAAGAGAAGACCACCTTGGGCAGGCTTGTCGCTCTCGGCGAAGGGGTTGTTCTCATTCTTCTTGGCTGGAACAATAGACATCTCCTGCTTAACCTCAGGCTCGACAGGGTAGTCGTGAAGGAAGTTGGATGCGTCCCAGGCGCCAGGCATGCCCATACCGTCCATGTCGTCGAAGCCGGATGAAAAGCCGTTGTCGGCAGTCGCGGGAACGGCGCTCTCGAGTCGTTGAACATGATCAGTAAGGACGCCGACCTTCTTCCTCAACTCGCCAGTCTCAATGGTGTGAGTGCGGATCATCTCCTCCTTCTCAAGGTTGAGGTTCTCGATGTAGTTGGTGTATGACTGCTTCTCGAGAAGGACCTGCTCAAGCTTGGTGCGGAGCTCATTCATCTCGTCCTCCATGTCAGTGATGAGGGCGGTGTAATGCTTCTTCTCATCCTCCAGACGCTCAGTGTGCTGCTTCTTGCGTTGTCTTGAGTCAAGGCTGATGGTAGTTAGTATCACATCACAAGTATTGTTAATGCTTATTTAGTGGGGCGGAACTTACGCTGCTTGTCGGTTACGGAGCAGTCGCTTTTGCTGTTTAAGCTCCTTGATCTCTTGTTCATCAGTCGACTGAGAAATAAGATGGTCGATGTTGCTGAGATTTCGCTCCGCTGGGATATCGAAGCGAGCGTTCTTCTTCCTGATGCCATCACCTCGGCGCATCTCGTTGTGTGAGCGGAGACCGGGGCTGCTAGGTCGCATCTTGTTCTTGTTAATGGGCTGCTGAGGGGTCATCCACTCTTTCTGGGGAGAAGTGGGGATGGATTGGTTGCCGGCATGGAGCGACGAGAACATGTTTCCAGGGTTGGAAAATGGCGTTGGGCCAGTCATGGGTCGCTGGAAGAGAGGAAGATTTGTGTCATATTCGGCAGAAACACCATCAAAAGGATGAAGAGGGGTGCAAGCGCCAGAGTTGTTTCCGAGTGCCCAGTTGGTGGCAGAAGCAAAGGCGTTGTGCTGAGTTTGGTCAATGCGCATAAAAGGGTTGTTGCTGTGCTGATCGTAGAAAGGATTGTTGGAGGGAACAGACTGCATGTCGACCGACTGCCAATCTTCCGTCTTTGGTGAGAAAAGCGAAGGACCGACAGCAAAAGACTCTCGACGACTGTCAGCCATGGGAGGCGATAGTTCCAAGCCGGAATCGATTGTGTTGTGTTCGAGAATGTTGTCGTCTAGTACACTGTTGTCTTCGTCTTCGAAGTACTTCTGTGCGTGTTGTGTATCCACGGTTAGAGAAGCTGGACGATAAAATGGTTGTTGCATTTGAAATGTTGAAGTCATTTTGGGCAGTGTAGTTGTGAGTGAGTGAATGAGTGATGGGATGTGGGGACGTGGATGGGTATAAGAAGAAGACGAGAATGGGTGGGGTTGTTCAAAAGAAGAAACAATGGAAGCAAGGCTGTAAAAGGGAAGGGAGAATATGCCAAGAAGGGAAGGGCACAGGGAATCTGAAGATGGAAACCCAAATTCAAGAGTTGAAGTTGATATTCAAGGTGAGGTAGAGCACACTGAGGCACAAGGGAAGCGAAGAGAGGTTGGGTTTTGTGGGAGGGGCGCGGCAAATAATAAAGGTAAAGTACGGGAAAGCCAGGATAAGGTATCATCGGTTTATTTTTTCCCTTGCGCGCGAGAGACACTCAAACAATGTTTGGTGTGGGCAAGTGGGCAAGCGGGCAGCAGCGGTGAAGGGCGAAACGGAGGACGGGTGTGTATTTTTGGCAGCTGCCAAGTTTTCACTCAGCAACTCACCTCACTTGAGGTCGAGGGAAGGAAGGAAAGACCAGGGTAGGCGGCAGGGGGGCGTGTAAGGTGAAGAAAGTGGGCTTGAGCCGTGCCTGCCTTCCAGTCTCAGTGCTTTAGGGGTGGGGTCAAGCGTCCATGGCCACGGCCAAAGAAAGAGTAAGGTAGGTACAGAGAGTGTGACTCAATGCTCGGTGCAAGATCGGGGGACATGGTTCGTACCTCTGGAGTATTCTTGGGAGGAAGGGAAAGTGAAAGTGAAAGTGGAAGTGGAAAAGAAAGACGATGAGGTAGATGGGATAGGCTCAGATGATCTTATCTCGTCTTGCTAACCGTTTTTCAAGGCGCAGCAGAACTTAAAAAAGACGTGGGGTTATTTTGATCTCGCCGCACAATAGATTTTGTTTGATCCAAAATATGCTTCGTATTCAGACTCCAAAAAAAGAATCGCGAAAATCCTTTGGAATATTCAAAGGCGGTAAAACCCAAAAAATGGAGCGTGGTGATATGATAAAAAGCGAAGATGCAAAGCGGCTGGTGAGGGATGGAATAATAGTGGCGTGTGCGGACGGGAAGCCGGAAACTTGATCGGCCACTGCGGGAAGGGACGGGAATGGCGACAAGCGCAACGACTGATACTCTCTGAATACAGCCAACAATAACGGGCGAGGAATGGAAATTGGAAACATTAAAAAAAGAAGCGCGCGACTCGAACCTCTAGTCTAGCTGTCTACAGTACCTGCAATGCACTATAGTGCAGTGCAGCGCAGCAGCAGCCCAACCTAGCCCGGCGCGGCGCAACGGACAATGACCAAATAGAGAGCAGCACTTACAACAACAGTGATAGTGAGAAACCGGCGCGTTCAAAAAGGGTACAAATGTGCTGATGGTGTGGGCTAGGCCTTTGGTGGTGCTGATGTCCAAGGCTGGTGTTTTTCTCTTTGTGGTGTCGCTTGAAGTGAGACAAGCGTATAAACTGTGCGGTGCAATATGTAATTCAGATCTTGATAAGTCTGCAACCCAAAAAGAAGATGGGATGGATGACCTGGGGAAGTAAAAGACGATATATGATTGTTGAAAAACAGACTACTGCTTTGGGATCAAGGCGAGGAATATCTACGATTATGTACTCACCCGGGGCAAGCAGCCGGCAATTGCGTCTGTGGAGCTGCCCACCCAAGCATCGCATCGCACCGCATCGCATCGCATCTTGGACAACGACGGCGATACCTAGACTTGGATGGATAGCTCTGGTCGGGATTCGCAGGGGACCTCTTAGACGGAACATCAACCTAGGGTGAGGATGAGGATGAGGACGAGACTACGAGGATGGGGATGGACGTGACCCACAGAAGGCCGGGTCATGGATTGGGCCGTTGCCCTCCCTCGGTATAGGAAGACATGTCCGGTTCAATGAGAGCTTCAAGAACAATGGCTACATAGATCCCATAAGCGCTTTACTAAGGGTGTGACTACAGTGAGAGGTAATGCGAACATAGATAGACAGGTGAGAATAATAAAGTAAATGAATGAATTACTATAAGCCAGTGAGTAAGCGTTTGGACGAGCACGACTCTCATCGATTTAGCCGTCTACGAGGTATCCAATGTGATATGGGAATAAGAGCTCAGCGTAGCAGAAGATCTCTATGTGGGTGTGGAGGCGCAAGTCAGGCTTGGGGGGCCTCAATCGGCTAGGCAAACTTGGGGTCCAACCAGGCTGAGGATAGCATCAAGGCCATACGAGACGAGATGAGAGAACAGAAGAGCCAAACGGAATAGACTTGCCAGTGTTCTCTCTTCATCGGCCATCTTCCACAGTCGAAGCCGAAGCCGAAGCCAAATCCAAAGCCAAAGCCAACATCGCCGAGATAGGCTGTCAGTCATAATAGCGGTGATGGGTTTCACTGCGCCCAGACAAATCTGTAACAAACGACTCCATATCAATTATCGTTGCGGTGGAAACCATCGATACGTAACAGTCGTCTAATGGACGGGAAGGACGAGGGCAGCACTCCGTAAAGCAGCGCGGACAGCTACACCATGACAGTAATGAGATCCTGATCCCCAGATGTTAAACCGAGCTGCCGTTCCCACGACAGATCAAGGTTAGTCAACCACACCAAGCAGGGGATTTTCCTCATGTGTCATCCGAGCTCGGCCCAAGAGGAGGATTACCATGGTCGTCATTCGTCCTTTCTTGTCAGCCATGGAGCCCGTGTGAACAATGGCAACGGCGTATGCTCATGTTAGCTTCAGATATGGGCCGTCGTCACTTGACCGCTGCTCCATCCTGTAACATATCGTACATCAGCCATCATGTTCTATTCCCCCTTAGGCCGCGATCGATTCATGTCATGGGCGGTGCTTCTCGAGCGATGAGGCCATCATCAAGGTAGGGCTTTGCTATGTTTGGACTCTGGTGATATTCTTGTTGCTTCAGTAGTTAATGCCTGCGACTGGAAACCTGCCCACCCTGCCACCATCCCAGCAACCCCACGCTTCTGAGAGCCAGTCGCTTCCTTTAAGTGGTGTCATGGCTGAATGCTGGCTACGAGCTTGCAAGGGTTCAAGAAGCATGAGAAAGGTGGTTTACTGCCGGTGCGACAAGAGTATGAAAGATATCAGCCAACGAACATGAAGAACATATTATAGAACCGTCCAAGAAAAAAGCAAAGGACCATTATGCCCTGGGGGAGCCTTTACAGAGCGGCACAAATCCTGGTAGATTGACCGCGGATGGGGCTGGATCTAACGACGGGAAGCCATGTGCTAAACTTGATACTCTCCAGGTTAGGTAGATATCGGCACCTCTAACAAGGGAGTAGGTATCCTAATGAGACGGTAAGATGCCTTACATCAGACTCGCGATATCATCACTTCTAATTAGCAGCTTCAACATCATCTAAGCTCGACTAATTGATAATTTCATTAGGTCTAGCCTCGGGCGCTGCTGGGCCGGCCCGGCCACCTTAGTTTGGCTACGAGCTCAGTGACCTAACAATGGAAAATTCCAAGACGTTGGGCACCAAAAAAACAGACGCTAATTCTCAGAGCTTGGGGCCTTAACTCTGCATCAGCCGCGGTCCACTAACACCAATGGCAGGCTTCCTATTGCACAGTCGGGATGCGCCGTGGGGTAAGAACGTGTCGAGGTACCTTTCCAAGTACCGATGAGTGCTGGAAGCGGAAAGGCCTGGACCCAATGCCCTGGCCATCTTCAGCGAATAACTCACCCAGCTCTTCAATTAACAAGAAAACTGACGAGACAACACAAGACGAAACGCGAGGACCGCGTCCAACACCGCGTTTTCTACTCCATCTTTAGAAGCTACGGATATTACCTTTGTTCTTCTTTCGTTCTAGCGAGGAACTCCGAACCCCTTCGGCCCCAGCAAGCCCAGCTACACCAGAGCACACGCCACAGCGCCATGGATTTGCCTCAGACTGGATATCCCGACTGGCTTCATCCTGGCGCGAGTTGTCCACATCCTGAAAATCATCCATCACCAGGGAAAGCAGTCCGATTGACCCCCAGACCTCTTACAGCATCTCACATGCGAATTTATGGAACGTTCGGTAATAGACCTGGGTTTGACCTTAACCGAGCGGAGCGCAGTATCTGCTTCTTGGAGATCTCTTGAGCAAGGAACGTATCTTTCGAGTAAGCTCAACTCCCAATAATCGAGATCTTGGCTGAAAGTCATGCTGACTTATTAGCTTAGAGGACTGAGTAGATGCCCCAGGTATCTGTATAAGCTTTAGCATTGCAAGGAAGACCTCGAATCCCGGGCATCATGGAACTTGACAGGCTCCAACAAGTGCCGTTTGCTGATCATGGTAGACAACACCACAAAATGCACAAATACCATCTTTTACTACGAGGATGCCGTAGGTATCACGTCTCAAGCATCTGCTATCATCCGATTCACCTGCGGAATCTCCAATAGCTCATCAGCCAAGAGGTGCCTCTCTTGATCCTCCACTGGTACTTCGATGCCTCCGTCACGGTAGGTGGCTGGGTAGGACGATTGCGACCACAGCTCCCACACGCTCCCACCTATGCGCGTCTGCACGCCCTCTACAACCCTATTTCTAACCACTAGGCTCGTGAGCCTGATATCATGTATCCACTGTGCTTCATGGTCGCATAATGGGTCGCTCGTGGTGCTTCTCTTTTGAGCAATTTGTTTTGTCGGTGTGTTACGCGTGCGCGTCTTCTCCCTAGTTGAGCAGGAAAAAATGGCAGACACATCCCCTGCTGACTTGCTCTTTGACAGATCCCAGATGCTTTAGCGTCATTGCTCTGGCTGCTCTATGGTCCAAACACCGTGAGCCCGGCGTGCACTCAGATCCATGCCTAGAACTCGAGGACCCTTCTTGCGTGGAAGAAAATCCCACAGATGGGATCCTGAAGCCAATCGACTCCGATAAGACGCCTTCCAGAACTCGATTTGCTTCTTTATGGCACTGACGTAGTCTTTTCGGTTGTTCTTCAAAGCCTTTTTCAACCCTACCAAAACCATGGCAAGATTGCAGTCTATCAGTCGTCATGCCCATAAGTCTGAACATCCTCTTGCGGCCTCTATCAGTCCCGATCAAGTGCACGACTATTTTTTGTCACTATCATGGACTTTCGGACCATATTCCGGGAGGGTCAGGTTGGGTAAACGAGCGGCGCTATCCAAAACTGCCCAATCTACCACGATATCCAATCGTTTGAATAGGGCGAGAGGTCTCAGGTGCTTCATTCGCCCAAAATGCTGACCTTGCTTGGCCTGCGCCGTTCATGGACTGCCTATCCAAGCAACCAGGCTTCCTCTCCGTGCAATGGTGCATACACTTTAACCAGTTTTGGTTATCTATAGCCCAAGTGGGCTATGCAGTGTATCCTCATCGACTCGGAACATCTCAAACCCCATGCGTGGTCCCCAAGACGTGCGTCTCGGCCATCCCAAGAGCCTCATCACCTTTCGAGGCCGACAGGATCAATAAGACAGGGTCTACTGCGACTCTGAATGGCTTTCTCATCACAGCACTAGGACCATTACTTGCCAATTCCGATATGAAACCGATATGAAGACCGCCCAAAATCGTTGCCCAACTGTCTTGACAGTCTATTGGTGAACAGCGGATACCGCTATTATGACTCGAAAGATGGACTGCGATACTCGGACATATGTTCTGGCCCCCATGGCAGCGGAAGACCTCGCCGAATCCAGCTGTCAGTTTCAGATAGCACATGCTGTTCAGTTCCCCTGCTCCAACATTGTGACATTGATGAAAGCCCTGCTCTCTTCATACAGTGTGCCATATGCCAGAAAGTTGAGAGAGATATCCAATTTGGATACCTGCTATTATGACGAAGCCTCTGGGATTTTACCTTGATCAGCAGCGCAGGTCAAGTTGACTGTATTCCTCGATCCTTGATCCCAGGTAGTCCCTGATCGCCTCTCACTTAGACTTGAGGATCTCGTCGCATGGAGCTCACTATACCAGGAGCTACCATGTTGCGCTTGGTTACTACATATCAGCTCATCTTAAACCACCTTAAGAAATAACCGGATCTTGCGCCTATTCCAGCACGCGACAAAAAAGATTTACGACTAAATGGCGAGTGTTTTTCGTTCTTGTGGCGTCGTTGAGGCAAAACGTGCCTCTCGAATATGCGGTCTAGGAATCCCTGTCCAAGTTTGGGTCCGCGCTCTCATTCTGAATGGAAAGAGATTTTGGCATAGCGATCCACTCCTCTGGAAATTGCTATTTCCAAGCAAGCATCTGAGCTCTTGAAGGAACCAGCCTCGATGAATGTCTTACGTATTTACAAGGCTGTAGGCTGTGGCTGGGGAATTCCGAGAAGACGGATTAATTACGACACCCATTCGATTCCGCGTCTATAATACCCACCTCTTATTTCAACATCTGAAACCATGATAGCGACCACATCATAAAACGGTTCAAACCATGGATATGATCCAAGACGAATTAAGAGTTGGCATATGCGAAATTCTGGGATGAATCCGCCGATGCCACGAGATCTTGGTCACCTGGAAATGTCATCGTGGGACAGGCATGTCGCAGCCGAAGATCTGCGATGACGCTCACAACGTCTTGAAACCAGAAAATATGATGTTCCCTTCTGGAGGACGAAACTTACCAAGATGTCTCTATATGGACTAGCCTCGTCTTGCAAGTGCAATTGAGATCCCAATCAAGTGTATTTTGCGAGGCTGAGGTATCATTTGCATCTAGAGAGTATCGATTGCTTTGAAGTCAAGGCGTTGATACCAGCAAATATTCAGATCAACTCTGAAACTTTGCTTCTTAAACACGGCAGCGTGCATTAGTCAAGCATGTAAGCCCAGTTCGTAAAACAGCGATACATGATATCATCCGCAGGTTGTTTTAGATCAAGTTACACCTGCAAAAGAGCAGTTCTCTTGACTATTTTTAACCTCGTACATTGCAGATTGGTCAGTAGGATACCAATGTGTTGTTTGAGGGTATATTCTATGAAAATATACCGTGTACAGGCTTCCTTTGTCTACATTACCAGCATCACTTCGAACACTCAGTGAGAGAATACAGTGGACGTACCATCGGTCCGGTCAAAACTACCCGCTGCCGTCGGAAACCCAGTGGCCTCAATCTGGAGAGCCTTCTGATAATGACATGATTGCGTTGAGAAGGCTTGACTGTGATTTGGGGTATCGATCATGACGACTGTTGTCTATAACCGATCAGCTCTTCCGAACCTGGCTATCACAAGAAGGATCTGGCGGTGAGCCTTCTTTGCCACATCTGCCAGGGTTCCAAATAGCTGGGAAGGAGCTTGCTAGCCACTCGATCGCCCACCAAGATGTGTTTTTGAAACAAGTGGCTTCTAGCTGAGGGTACGTCCATGTTTTCTAGGTTTTGTAGAGAGAGTAAGCGGGGGGTACCCAGCACAACGGGATGAAACGGATGACGGCTCCGATATTGAAACAAAATCTCGTTCAGCATGATCTCTCTTGGTGTCGAAGTAGTGATCAGACAAGTGTTGTTTCGAACGTCAATGGAGTATACCGCAACTCCCGGGTAAATGGCACATGCGTTACTTTCACGCATAGCTGGGTTCCGTCACCAGAATCGTGGCTGCTTTAACATGCTTCGTTATAGCCTACAAGCTTCAAACCTGATGGCGTAACAAAGTTGTTTGCTCAGCAATGAATGCCATCAATGTGGTGGAAGGACCGTGTCTCCAAGACCTAGCCAGTGATTGTTGAAGAACTTCAATGTAGATGTACAACGTACAAAGCACAACACTGCGTCGCCATCACCAACCCAATGACAACATAGAATAGTCCAGCACGATAAGGTGACAGTTCACATCTGGTCAGTCTTCCGAGGAAGAAGTCTGACGTTTTCAATAGCTGGACTTGTGTATCATTGCGCCGCGAACAATGTGACACTGGTAACTGGTACGCATACATCCCTTGCGATTGTGTGTTCTGCAACCTTTTCTGTCAAGTTCCGTTGGAGCGTTCGACGCCATGGACTCGGTTTCAACCACGACCAAACCAGCAACGATGCCACGGTGCCTTTGTACACCATAGTTGACGATGCGTTCTGATCGTACACCATCTGAGATCAGGTTCCCTTATCGCTGTCCCTATCTAGGACATCGACTAGTACGCTTCTGTGTCCCTTTTATCATGTCGTTTGTGTCTTGATCCTCTAGATACTCCGCATTCTGGTGTGTCTTGTACTATCTGAACCGTCGCCCTAAGAACCCTATAGACTATATGTGTCTCCAAGTCGCACAGGAAGAAGAAGCTCATCACTGAGTAGCAAATCTGCTTCGGTAGATACTCCTCGTACAGGGAGTGCAATACTACAACGTGCGCCGCGAGTTGAAATGCCAAGATTCACCTACTTCACCCATTGTATGGCCGCCACACACCACTCCTCTGCCGTGGACCTGGAGAGTGCATATACGATACAAGACGAGAGGTGCATATCCACGCTGCACGGTTTTCGTGTGCATATGTGTTCATTCTCGTCTCGGAATGTGAAGTGGAACTTAGCCAGAGGTATAGAAAGGACCTATGGCCAGCTCTTTAGCTTCTTGCCTGTGAGAAACGATATTTCATATTCAACAGGACCGTCTTCGACATGAAGTTTACCAACTTCCCTATACTTATCCCTGCTTTTACAGCGCAAGTATGTTGGCATAGCAGTTTGCTATATCCCGTGTGCCTCTGATCAGCTTTGCGACAATTTTACTCCGGAGCTGTTTCATTCGTAACTTTGATGTCACATTTCTATACATATATAACTGTCTTTGAAGTAGTGGGAATCACTGACACTTTACTGGCAGATCGTCATCAATGATCCTCTTATCATAAGTTCCAACCTCATCAATATCCCCTTCATCCCCGACGTGGGCACGCTTGTCTCCGAACCTGGCTACGAGCCTCCTCTCAAGGCAACTTTCATTCACGGTAGCGACTTTCTACGGCGTGATCCGGACGGGCAATGGGTCAAGCTTGAAGTGACGAGCGTTGCACACGATACCTCAGGCGCTATGTTACGGTTCAGTTACAATGGCGTCGTAGATATGAAGGGGGATGAGGGGAAGGTAATCCGAGGAGATGCGAATGCTACAACAACGGGATTTGGAAACGCTTGTGAGTTGCGTTTTTCATGGGGCACTGATTTCGTTTAGATTGCCACTTTGCTCGGCATGGCTTGAGTTGATGTGGCAATATTTACAGACTGAAGACTAACAGCTCTAGTCATACAGGTTAGGTTCGAGACTGATGCTCCTGGTCTAAAACTCTTGCAGGACAAGGTCTATGTAGGCTCGGGCAGATTCATTGTTGAAGAAGACCATCCAGTCATCGTGGAATACAAAATCAGCGAGGTGAGTGCGCAGTGCAACAAGAAAACAAAGTCTGGCTGAAGTGTCGACTGGATGAAATATCGATTGACTTGTGTCTATCTTGTATTGCACGAACGGATGTTCATGATATGAACAGCGGGGTTCATGTTGGTCGGGTTTCTGCGTTATACTGTTCCAATTTTGGAAATCTATTCATGTTTGGGGAACTAGAAACAAGCCTCACTTTGATACAAAAACCGCAAAGTCACCAGTTCGCGTGTGTATGCCCTCGGTCTTTGGTTCCCCCGTTGCCATCAACTCCCTTACAAAGCACCTTGGTCGAGGCCCTAAAACTCCAGTCTGCAGTTCTTTGTCACTGCAGGAATATGCTTTGTTGTGTCTCCTTCGCTTATCGTGTCTGGCTGATCAATCCTTTGACTCCAGACTCAACAAATGCCATCCAGATTGTATACATTTGAAACCCATCCATTGGGTAGGCGGGAAACCCGTTCTCTCCGCCTTTTGTGTCACGCTACACATTTTAGCCACATCGGCATCCGTCAGCGCTTATTGGGGGGCAGTGGAGAGCTGCAGGAGTCGTTCGCCGGCTCGGATGTTGGCGTACTCGTATGCCTTGGACTCGGGAGGGAAGGTGCCGTTAGCAGCCCAAAGGTCGATCAAAGGCTGCATAGGCTCCAGCTCAGCAGGCTTGAGCATATCCAGGGCGGTAGCAGTCAGGACGAAGTGGGAGAAGCAACTGTTGAGCTGCTTCTCGAGGTTGAGGTGGTAGAAAGGCTCGGAGAAGTGAGCCCAGTAAAGGTGAGCATAGACTCGGAACATTTGTCGGAAGATCATCTGGCAAATGTCGACGAACTTGTCGGGGAAACCTGAACGCTTTCCGATATACTCAGGCTCGCCTGGGTTTGAGAGCTGGGACAAAGGTGTGGTAGTGATGGAGGGGTTGTGGGCGTACGAGACACCTGAGGGGTCAGTTGGGAAGATGTTGGTGTCGTCGATCTTGCCAGAGATCCATCGCTGCATGAGAGTCATGTACTCAAAGGCAGGGAGCTCAACAGGCTCTCTGTTTCGGTTAAGCCAAGTAAAGGAGTGGTTACTAGCAAGGGTGAGCATACGTGTAAGTTGTAAAGGATGAGTGTTGCTTACGCTCCAGCCGACATGCGCGGGCAGCTAGTTGAGTTGCAGACGGATGTACCATCATCCTCCTTCTCGTGAATAACTCGGACAAAGTTCCATAAGTTGCGATAATGCTCAACGACTAGGTAGGCAACGTTAGGATATACAAGAAGTTGGTTAACGCTGAGGGTTCTTACCTTGGTGAGCAATCCACTCGCCTTGCTCGACAGTCTTGGGCCGAGCACTCAATGTCATGAAATTACCCTTGACAATATGCTTGGCATACTGGGCGTTGAGCCACAGAGGAAGAGGTCGAGGAAGGTGATATGAGTTGATGAGTTCGTCGCCGCTCATAACGCCGCTGGAGTCGTCCATGCCAATGGTCTGAGCAAGCGAAGGAGAGTTTGGCAGAGGAGGAACCTTGGGGGCCAAACTAGCCGAAGATTGGCTCCCTTCTCTGGGCAGCTCTGGAGGGGGAGGCTGACTGGCGGTAGAACCAGTTGGGCTCTTTTGAGAACCAGAAGAGGGCTTGCCTCCTCGGAAACGGGCGTTGCTGATGGTGGTTCGTCAGTACGAGGTAAATAAAAATGAGAGAGAACAGGATAGAATAGAGCAGAGCAGAGCAGGAAAGAGAAAGAATCAACATGGCAGCACACTATGCTTAGATAGGTGCAGTTGGTTGAAACATTGCCAGGTCCGCCCGTGACAGCTGCAGAAAAGCGCCATGCGTGGCGTTTTTGCAAGGGAAGGGAGAGTTATGTGGGTGATGGGAAGGGAAAGGGAAAGGTTAGGGATGATATATGATGGAGATGCTATTCATGATGTTGAATAGAGTCGGGTTTATAGTGATAAGGACCCTGGAAGAGGACAGCCATTCCTCGCGAGAAGTTGCAGGAGTTTAAGATGAATGTCTTCAGCCATTAACAGCCTTGGGGAGACATGTCTTGGATGTAGTACTAGAGAATCAAATGGGGTAGGGGGTAGTAGATGAGAGTTTGGTCGTGTGTACATTCATTTCTGGCCATTGGCTTGGGAGTTGAACGCACTGGAGAATGTTGCACTCGCACAGAACAAGAATAGAAGAAGATGGGTTGGTACTCACATGCCGGAAAAGAGGTTCGACATGGTTGACTTGTCTTGGAAAAGAAAGGCGGGGTGAAATTGTGAGTGAGAGGCGATAGACGATAGACGATAGAGAAGGACTCGGACTCGGACGAGGGGTTCCCTGAGGTTGGACGAGACGTTATTTGGGTGCTCTCGTTGCTTCTGCCGTCTTCACTATCCTCTTGGCCTTTAACTGAAGCCGCGTGTTGTTGTTGTGAGGATCAATATCAAATCCAATATCAGGAGCTGGCGTCGTTTTGAGAAAGGGGGTTTTTGAGGTGTCGGTGTCGAGGCTTGGGCTTGGGCTTGGTTGGATTTGGGAATTTGGGTCATGAATAGCGGCTAAGTACCCCGTAACTTTTGAGAAGAGCGCCACACGCTAGCGCTTCGTCTGCTCCAGTCTCCAGAAGTCCTCCCTGCTGCTCTGGCCTGCGCTGCGCTGTAACTGGCCCAGTACTCACATGTCACCTGAAGCGCGTGGCGCACCATGCCCGTTTCAGAGTTACAGAGACCGGCACCTCACAGAAAAGAAGAGCCTGACACTGAGAGCCACTCCTGGTGCTGCAGCGCGCTTGATCCTTCGTTTCCCTTTCTCCACTGACCTGCAACAGTCTACAGAGGAGACCAAAATCCACCTTATTTCATCTGTGGCAGTACAGTACCCAATCGTGCGTTGTGTGGTGAGCTGTGGCTGTGGCTGCAAAAAACGACACTGTGGCTGCGTGGCTGGTGCTCTACCAACCTCAGGCCTAGAAGCAGCTGAACGGGTCCCCTGGTCGTTGGAAACTCAAAGCTTCGCGACTGCACTGCAAACACTCTCTCTCTCTCTATTTGCGCGCCAACGCAAGCCATTTCTTTCACACTTAATTCTCAACTTTATCCACCTACCTTCTCTTACAACGCACAAGCTTCATCATGTCTGACTCGGATGAACCAATTGATCAGATCGACGAGGGTGGCGATGACCTCTTCGGTGATGATGGCGACGACGATATTGTACCCACCAAGGAGCCAGTCCATGAAGACGATGAGCTTGCCTCGGACCCAGAAGGAGACAGCTACGCGCGATATCGCGATCGCGATGACGAGGACGATCAAGCACAAGTTCAGACTAAAGATCGAGTGGTTCTCAACATCAAAACTTATCGACATCGAATCCCCAAGCCCAAAGATGGCGCGGTATGTGTTTTCTTCTTCTAGCTTCGCGCAACGTACGAGGCACTAACTTTGGTTATTCAGCTGCGAGTTCTCCGTATTCCCAAGTTTCTGAAGATTATGCCTCAAGAATACAACCCCGACACCTTCGAACCTAGCGAATTCGACCTGGAAAATGCCAAAGCCGAACATCCCAAACACGTCGCTCGAGTTCGAAGAGACCATAGCACAGACGAACTCAAAAGCAACACCAACGTCTTTCACTGGAGTGACGGATCTGTGACGATTTCTGTCGGTGGAGAGCATTACGAAATCCAAAGAAAGGAGCTCGCGCCGCAACCAGAGAAGCCTTATAACGAGGCTCACGATGGTCACTACTACGCCGCTGCCGCCGAGTTACACAGCAACATCCTCATGACGGTTGGACATATCACGGAGCAGTACAACGTCCGACCCAACAAGGCTGTTGGAGACGATGCGCTCTCTATCCTTGCTGAGCAAATTGCAAGCGCCAGCAAGCCCGCGAATGCGACAGACATGATCATTAAGACTACCCGCGATCCCGAACTTCAGAAGAAGCAGGCCGAGCTGGCTGAGAAGGAGAGGATGAAGGCCCAACGGCGACGCGAGAACGCTGCTGCCAAGATGGATGGTGGCTACGGTCGAACTGCTGCTGCGCGTGGAGGCTTGTCTATCGGAGATCTCGAAGGAGGACGACGAGGCGCAGCAGGCTCTCGCAAACGTGGTGCCCCTGGTGCTGGCAAGCCCAGAAGACGACGAGACGAAGAGTCAGATGAAGAGCTCGAGGATGCTGTCGGTCGACACGAGGGCTACTCTCTAGACGACGGCTTCATTGTTAACAGTGACGACGAAGCAGAGGAAAGTGTAGCAGAGGACGATGAAGAAGAGGAGCTTCTCGACGACGACGAAGACGAGAAGCCACGCTCTAAACGGCAGAGGACAAGGGACCGCAGCGAAGATGAAGGTAGCGACGTGGGCGTGGCAGGGAGAGCCCGCCGAAGGAATGTCATTGACGATGACGACGATTAGACTTGAAGTTCTGGGGATTCTACAAAAGTCAACCAGAGGATGGTTGCATAACAAGCAAGGGAGGCTATTGCTGTATAATATGGTGTTCTTTTAAAATATCAACCTGGCTTTCGAAGCAGATGGCCGTGCTAAAGTGGTCCGCTACGGCTTTTATTTAACTTTTAACTTATCGGGATCGGTACGGCACGAAACTATCTTCGTCGAACTCAATCCTCTGTGCTAGCATATATTTAACCGCGATGGTGAACTGCAACTAAGCGAGTCTTCACATTTATCCAAAGCTCATTAAAAGCTCCTTTATTGTATCCATTATATGACATGTGAGTGTGGCTCAATCTCCGGGATTCCATGTCTGAAAACTGGTGATCTCATTGGCAATCACATGCCGATCTAGCGTAAAGCGTTGCTACTGCACCTATCCCTACCTTACTTTGTTGAACACCTGCGGGGAGCTCCACGAAACTCAACAACATCAACCTATCTCTAATTTGCGCATCCTATCAAATACCCTTTTGTCTTTTTTTTCTTAAACTATATAACTTAAACGCCTAAAACAAGCCTCCTCACCGGTTCTATCTGTGGTGTTAGATCTAGAGTTCATGGCCTATCTCATTGGTCGCGTGTGATCTTGTCGCAAACCACGAAACTAGTCGGCCTACTACAAATGGTGATTTGTACTTGCACTTGCGATCGGCCCTCGGTAACGCGATAATGGGGGTGGTAGTCACCGTCTGGGGTGTCGTCGTGGACGTGGCCGGCTTCTGGCAGAGGGTAAGCTGTCTATTCTTCTCTTGAGTAACACGCGACGTTGTCGGTTCTAACTATGCCGTTGCAGAAGCTTCGAACTTGGTACACGCGCAAAAGCCCTGTTGAGTTGTGGCTGGACTTGTTGCGAACGGCGGAGGCCTTTGAAGATTGGGAAGAAGCTGCGTTGCATCTTGACAACCTCCTTGGCCTTGATTTATGGCACGTCTACTCATGATACGATCATATAATAAGATGAACTCGGCTAACACCATCACAGGCGAAACAACCCAGCATCCAAATACTATGACTGGAGGCTTATTGCAGAACGTCTAGACTCTCTTGCGACTACACGAGAAGATGGCAACTTTCAGCAGCTTGTCAACCTATTGAGATCCGGCCTCGTTCGAAACCTAGGAAACATCACCTCACCCAAGCTCTACAACAGATCCTTTGCTGGGACCAAGTATCTTATAGAAGAGTACATAACACAGATTGCTGAAGCAGTGGAGGATATCCGCGCCCTTCCTACAACTCCATCCGCTGTACATGGCGCTGAGCCATCGTTGACGACGCAGATGAAGTTGGACTGTATCCATGATACGAGGCAAGCTTTCGGAAGAAGCACTCTCGTCCTCCAAGGCGGTGCCATATTTGGCATGTGTCATCTGGGCGTCGTGAAGGCTCTCTTCTTGCGCGGGCTGCTTCCGCGTATAATCACCGGCACGGCTACGGGTGCCTTAATCGCAGCTCTGGTCGCGATTCACACCGAAGATGAGCTACCAGCCGTTCTGAGTGGCGACGGTATCGACCTTTCAGCCTTTTCACCAAAGAACGGACACGAGAATGGTGAGCTTTCGACGATTGGAGCTTTTCGGTCAAAGTGGGCGACTTTGCTACGGAGGATTAGACGTTTCTCAAAGGAAGGTTACTTCCTCGATGTGACTGTCCTGGAGGAGTGCGTGCGAGCCAACGTGGGAGATCTCACGTTTGAGGAGGCGTACAATCGAAGCAAACGAGTGTTGAATATTACAGTTGCGACTGAAGGCCAGGGAGGAGTACCGACGCTGCTCAACTATCTCACTGCCCCTAATGTGGTATGTTCGCGAAGTCTGTGTTATTTTCCATGCTTGCTAACTTGTACCAGTTGATTTGGACAGCTGCTGTAGCGTCAAATGCTTCATCACCGTCACTGTATGGCCATCGTAAGACAA
Organism: Fusarium sp. PT; assembly: GCA_021020635.1. Lineage (NCBI taxonomy): Eukaryota > Fungi > Ascomycota > Sordariomycetes > Hypocreales > Nectriaceae > Fusarium > Fusarium sp. PT. The sequence goes on along the minus strand of JAHMRZ010000008.1, from coordinate 283,662 downwards.
CCATGCTCTGCAAAGATGCCCACGGTAACATTGTACCATGGGCACCGGCCAACACAATCGATTTCCGGCATTGGACTCACACATCATACTCGGATCGAGACTCGCCTTTACGGCGCATTGCTGAGCTATTCAACGTCAACCATTTTATCGTTAGCCAAGCTCGACCATACCTCATCCCCTTTATTCAATCCGATATGCATGGCCCATCCCTGGTAGAGTCACGAAGTAAGACAACGCAAGTGTCCGCATTTCTGGTGCGCATGGTTGGGTTGGAAATAAGGCACCGCCTCAGCCAACTGGACACTATGAATCTGCTACCAACTGGTATCCGTCGCTTCCTTGTCGACGAGCAAGTCCCTGCCGCTTCCATGGTCCTCGTCCCGGAAGTGACAGCTGGAGATTTTGTGCGACTTCTGGAGACACCTACAAGAGAGACCCTCAACTACTGGGTTCTTAGAGGCGAAAGGAGCGTGTGGCCTGCTGTGGCCGCCCTGCGAATTAGATGCGCCGTCGAGAATGAGCTCGACAGGTCTTACCAGGTTGTAAGAAAGCTAAAGGCCCCTGGTCTCCGACGCAAGGGGAGTATGACGGCCAATATGGAAGCTGAAAGGAGGGAACGTAATGGTCAGTCTATTTCGACTGGTACGGATTTTGGTCAAAGTTGAATACATAAGTAGGTATCCTACCTGAAGGAGTTGGGACATGATAGCATACATAAAGATTAGCCTGCTTTGTTTTGTTTCTCTTATTTCTATCCTTGTAACGTGTGCGAATTATAAAGGAGCCGAGTGTTTGGAGAGTATATTTAATATGGAAGGAGTCTGTAACTAGGTAGGTAGGGACTACCTCATCTATCTTAGCACAGTTTTGTTCTTTCCTTCTTTTCCCAGATGGAAGGTGGCAAGTGCAACTGTCTCCGCGATTAACTATTGGAAGAAAGACTGAACTGCATCCCAATAGACGTATACTCACCTCTGCCGTTTACAACCAGTTTGCCTCCTTCACTTTACTTGCATTCAGTCTTGGGAATATTATCACTTTGCAACAACGACATCACATCTATGTGTCTCGGTAACAAATCCACCAACAATTCTCCTGCAACATGGATAGTTGAGTTCTTGTCGGAAATGATCGCACGAAGTCAAACATAGGCGACTTGTTTCCTTCTTACACTAGTTTTTGCATGGCAGCAGTACTCGTCCTCGTGAGACCAACGTTGACCCGTCGAGACTTCTGATATATCCTTCATCAAAGACACACAAGCCAATAACAACATCATCGCCATGGTCGGTTACGCGAACTAGGGCTCAGATCTGAAAAACATGGCCGGGACGGTATATGTCAATCAGCATACAAGGAGAATCGATCGTCTTGTTCTCCCTATTGGAGAAACGCCGTATCGGGACCCTGCCGAGCTATTGGTGGGATACGTCAAAAAGACCGGGAGTAAGTGAGTCACCTTGTTTCCAAATCTACGGTACCAAATTTACATGGTGAAATCATTTGGACTCTTACGCACTGAAGTCACAGGTTAGACGATTTTAGTTGGAGAAGATCCAGCTTTGTCGGCTGATGTGGTCTGCGAGATGGCGAAAGAATCTGAGAAGTGAATGCCTCGTGTCATTCGCCAATGGCGGATTTACCATGCAGCCCTTATTGGTGAGAGACTGTCACCACGTCACTCGCCAGTATCGACGTCAGTCCCTCAAATCAGGGGCCTGTACAGACAACGTATGCTAACGTATGCTCTGTACTACACCAAGTAAGAAAAGAAGAGAATTGCTCCATGAATGAGTTGGGTATACGAGGATTGGGATACTGCGGTGTTGAAATTACCTGAAATAGAAACGTCGTCGTCATCCTCATTACGCCCTATAAGGCTCGAGACACATACCTTGACGATCACGAGGACTAAATTCGTTCGATATCTCCCCCCAACTCATCAAGTTTACCCTTTCCTAAAACAGTCGTCTATCTAACGGGGCGTTGAGAGAAGTGAGGCGATGAGCTTCAACTGGTAATCAACTGTTCTTGTCTAAGGCCAAATGGGTTAGAGGAGGCTCTGCTATGCATCAATGGCACCACTTCCAAGACAAGATTATGGTGAGTACCTGACTTTTGCATGTGTCACTACGAGAATTAAGCCTAGTCTCCGCGTATCGATTATTTAGGGCTGTCTGATCTAGACCGTGGTCGATGGATGTACCAACAAGCAAGGGGATACGCCAGCACACCGACGATGGCATTTGGTGCGATTGACGAATTGATGGTGTTTGGTAACAGGCTAATGCAGTGTCTGGGTTCGTGTTGTTGTAGCAGGGAGCTTAATAGTTCATAAACTCTGGCCTCACCCATCTCCTCGGGTCAGCGATTTAAACCACAAATATTACGGATCAACCAAACCAAACAATCGATTCAAACCTCAACTCTACACGCTGCCGGCACTTTGCCTTGGGCGAACCAACTATAGCAGTTGTGTGTTACTGGTCACTGTCACAAATCCGAATCATTGCGAGCGCATACAGCAACATTGCACTGCATCAGGCATACAGACATATCTTCAGGAATATCACAGGCGTTCTCTAGTTTGAACTCGATTCAGAGGCATTTACACACTGAATCACAATGGACTTCACCGAAAACAACGAGAGTAACTCGGATTCATCAATGTCCCTCACCTCATCTATCTTCGCCGAACACCGCGACGCTCCTCTCTTCAACTTTTATTCATTCGACCAAGTCATGGACAGAGACAACTACGAACATCCCGCTCCTCCCGCCGCGAACATCTCCACATCCACCATCCTCGAAGGTACTGCAGCCATCAGGTCTTCGTACGTCGAAGCTGACGATGTCTCTATGGACGACTGGACCATCATCAACCCTTCGGCCGCCTCCGAAACCACCTGCCCCGCCCCGACCTCCGTCTCCGTCCCGATCTCCACTCCTTCCGTCGCCGACCTTGCGGCGTCTAGGGCGTCCAACATGTTCCACTTGGAACGCCAGGATACCCGGTCCTCGGAGTCGGCCGCCGGCCCTGGCTCACACGTGGCGCGCGGCCGTGCTTCTGACGACATGAGCGAGACTATGTGGGTATATCCGTACTCAAACAGCTTCACCATTGCGCAAGACGACCAAGGACTCTGTTGCATTGGAGCATGGGCTGATATTGCGACCATTCCCCTCGTCGCCAAGAAGATGGGAGTTATTCCGCGACAGTGATAATTTCAACATAAAAGTTTTGTTATTTACTTCCCTTGCCAACTGTTTCAAGATAAGCAGCATCGAGGAATGTCCCTGAGACATGGATGGTCCTTATTGATTTCCCGGCCGGCAGTTCCTCTCATCCGTTGACAGATACTCTGTACTGTTATCTTGTTTGCCACGCGTTTAATGGTTGTGCGTTTCATGGAAGAGGGTCCTTTTCGTCTGAACTCATGCACACACAGTAAGGCGTTCAACGTTGAGGCCTATCCATATCCACTCCGTGCCTTGATTATTTTTATTGTTTTGTCTTGCAAAGCCGCATCTTTTGTTTGTGTTTTTGTTTTGACGTTGATTCAAAGAAAGAAAGGGCCGGCACAGCCACAAAAGAACAGGAATGCCTTCTGATGCAAGGGGGTGCACCCAGTCAGATCATTTAGATGAGATCGGATCGCTCACAGCAGAAAGAAAACTATTTGAAACTACAATCTAGTGTGCAAGCTATTATCCATTCTCCATGCCTGTGAAATGTAACACAAGGGCCGTTAGAATAACAAGGAAACGATCAGCATTGGCAGTCCCAGAGGCATGTTTGCCCATTACACACAGCATGTACATAAAAACGTATTTCTTTGTCTCGTCGGTACGCAGTTTGCCAGCGCTGGAAGAACCCTGTAACGAGGGTTTAATTACCGGCGTGCAACGAGTTCCGGACAAATACTTGAGGGACGTTGTGTAAGCTTCATGATCGGATGGGCAATAACAATCCTCATAATGATCCACTTGAATCGTTATTTTCCATCTCATTCCGATATCCAACGGAGTGACTGGTCAGGAGATGTCGGAGAACCATAAAAATGCGGCAATTCTTTCATGCAGTCCCTTGATGAACATGTCTCACGCACAGGCAGAAATGCAGAATGCAAAATATCCACTGATATCATGGGCCGTTATAACAGGGAACAACCCCTACACAAGGTTGCATACCCGCCGGTTGAAGGATCAATTGGGGATGTTCCTCCCGTTGAAAAGGTACTCTGAAACAGGTATTAGGCCGTGAGGCATGGGATGGCAGATCAGACCGGGAACCTGCATGCGAGTGGAGTGTGTCGTTAGTCGGAGATCCCTGGACGCGGGAAATTAGATTGGGATGAATTGAACGGATCGCGGAGTAACAGAGAAAAAGAACAATCAAAGTGTTTCTGCTCCACATGTAAATGTAATCAAGGCATGACATCAGACGTTTGAATGAAGGGTGAAGGAAGCTTCTTGCATAGAGATTGACAGGTGCCACGAGTGGAAGGCTCATTAGCATTTGGGAACAGGTTGACGAGGAATGTAATAAAGCTCTTGGCAAAGTATGTTGAGTTATAGAAGTCACAGCGAGTGGAGCAAGATCGTTAAAAAGGTAGACCATCTTTGAGTCCAATAGATTTCTAAATACCTGGCTTTGATCCCTCCCAGATAAGCCAACGCAAGCTTCATCCGTGGATACAGCCGTGACGCCTTATGGGGTAACCGGAAAAGAATAAAACAGAGGCCATCATTAAAGTAGAATTATACACCTGAAACTTGAATCTCATCAAACCGCGCTTTCTTCATCCAGTGAATGCGTGCATTAATATCATGTCCATATCATATCGCAACCGAAGCAAAAACTTAGTTGAGGTAAACCATGGCCATAACGGCACCGGCAATCAGAGCCAGAGAAGAGGTCATGCGAGCAGCACCGCTCTCGGGGACGCTGGGGACACCAGTCTCGCCGCCAGCACCGCCAGTCTTGGAGGGAGTGGCAATGGGGGTGACAGTAGCGTTCTTGGAGGGAGTGTGGGTGGGGATGATGGGCTTAGCAACGGTGGTGGTCTCCTCGAGGGTGGTAGCGGGCTTGGTGACGCTGGCAAGAGTGGTAGCCTCCTCGGTGGTGACAGCGGAGGTGACAACAGCAGACTTGGTGGCGGTAGCAGACTTGGTGACAGAGGGAGCGGCGTAAGAACCCTCGTACTCGAACTGAGAGCTGTAGTTGATCTCACCAGCCTTGTCGGTGATCTTGAAGTTGTAGGTGTCGGTGGGGAGCTCAGAAGGGGTGAAGGTGAAAGAGTCACCATCGGCAGAAGCTGTTGCATGTCAGCATGGTGGTCGATACATTGTGTCAGAATGTGAAACATACCGGTCAGGGTCTTGTAGTCGCTGAGGTCATCAGAAGGACCGTTCTGGAGAACGATGGTGCAGCCATCATCACAGCCAGAGTAGCGGATGGTGTAGGGCTTACCCTCGGAAAGAGAGAAGTCGGTGTTGAGGAAAGCAGGCTTAGCCAGGGCCACGGAGGCAAAGGCAGCAACGGTAGCGATAGTGTACTTCATTTTGAAGGTTGGTGAGTTTTGTGATTGAAAGAATGACTGGGTATTACTAGCAGTCAAAGTTAGTCGATGCTTGGTCTGAATTGTTTCGATAACGCGTGAATGGTAATGAGACTATGAGCAATAGTTCCAGTGATGATGTTGTGATATCGGCTTTGAAAGCGAGAAGTTGAATAGCGTGAGTTGATGTAAACAAGAACTCTAGGCAGAGAGGAAGGATACATATTGCCGAGTGACTGAATCACTAGCAGTTGCCTGAAGTTGGCACTGCCAGTGACAGCAGGTGCCGGTGAATATCCTTCCACTGCCATTGCTCCCAACTCTCTTACACCTGCATGCCACTTCCAACTCCAAAGGAGGAAATCGATGGCGTGTGCAGGTAGATGTGGATGTTCGTATAGAAGGAAAGGCTCTTGTCAAGAGCAAGTGTGTCGACTTACAGTATGTAGTGAAGAGGCACAACGAGGTAGTGAGTTGACTAAGAGACGGCGTTGATAGAGAAGAAGGAAAAAGAGGGAGAATGGAGAGATGGAGGGCGGCTTATTATAATGAAGGGAACTCTGAGCTAGTGACAATATTGAGAGAGCAATCAAAGGTAGTAAAGGGGATATTGCACATACAAACGCTATGGATGCTCACCTAAATCCAGTCTAATACAACCTGATCCCACGAGACCTCCCACCAGGCTATCCAAGGGGGTGTGTGTTGTGTGGTGTGGGGGGGTAGGTAGTTAGGGGCGTGTCTACACAAAGACGGCAGCCGAGCAGTCAGCAGTCAGCAGTAAGCAGTAAGCAGTGAAGCGTCAGGAGCGTAGGTTGCCTGTGCTCTGCGGTAGCTTCCCATAGACTCCCCCAGGTTCAACTGAGAAAGTCAAAGAGTCTGTCTCTCCTTCCTCTTCCTCATGTTCCTCCTTTCCCGGTCCACTTCCCGACCCTTTCCAGGTTCTTTCCCACCTGACTGACCAAGTTCCATGGTCCACGGTCCCTTCCCACTTCCAATGGCCTACCCCGTTCTCAGTTGAGAGCTATTACACTACTACAGTACCCTGTCGTTAGAATGGCTTGGCCTGATAAAGCCATATTCCAGTTCACTAGACCCTTGCAACTCTTCCTTGGCTGCTTGGCCCATCTCGCTACGTCGAATATCATCACATTCCATCCACTGGCAGGCCAGCCATGCCCTTCCAATTCCCGAACCAGAACGGGCTTTGTCAGATCCCTGCTGGGGAAATTAGCCATATCGCCCTAGCGTTCTCTCAGCATGCCAGCGCTATGCTCTTTGTAGTTCGTGCTCCAAGCTTTTTGTAGGTGCCATTGGTCCTTTTCTTCAAGGATCTTCACTTCCGCCGCCTGCAGGACCAACTAACAACCTCTAGGAGTGCTGTGCCTGACAGCCAGAGCGGGCACGCGTCCACCGAGCATAATTTAGCGACATGCGACCTTGACCCATCACAATTTGACTTCTTCCCCCGGCTCGATCATATCGCAACATTATCGCTGCGGCGCTGCGCGCTGGCCGTTGGTCTTTGGCGGCCACTTTCCACAACTGCTTATCACCGAGCTGGACACTCCAGTGTGATTTGGCCATGAGTCAACCCTCGCCGGTTCGACCGTTGATCTATGCGTATCTCTCCTCCACTAGCTGTGTCACCAAGTTCGATCCGCAGCTCCGACCTTTTCGGGGTTTCTTGTCAGCCAGCACATTTTTAACCGCGCCTCTCCGGTGTGTACCGGGAGTGATGCACCTCTTTTCTGGGGCAAGACCAGCTACCCTATCGCCCAGCCTATTAGCAGCGATAGCCGCCATGATTTTAGGTTACCACCTTAAACAAGCTGTCGTAAGCTCCCGGTATAAAGCGATTAGCCAAGGAAGCCGTGTCTTTGTTCTGATATGTATTGGTCTGGTAGGTTCCGCCATGTCCTGTCAAAAAGTTAAACATGACATAGACAAACAGTCGACGGATCAAGACATGATCTCATGCACTCTGTCTATCAACTCACAGCACAAGCGAACTCTTCATAAGAGAAGTCAGCAAGGGTGGAAGCGATCAAACCCCCTGCCAATAACGGTTGTGGTCAACATCCAGGAAATCTCAGCAAGCCGACTGCTAAATTATTGATTCCCCTAGGCCTCATCGGCGGTCTGGATCCTTACCGCTATTGGAAACTTGGTCCCTGGTGCAGTCACCTTTCCTCATTGGGCAGCACTTTAATGACTTTGCCCCTCTTGGTCTGTCGATAGTCCCTGCAAGCACTTGAAGTTATTGTCATGACTCTGATAAGTTTCTGGGAAATATCGAAGAAGGGGCGTTCTAGCCTTCTAGGAATTGTCCATTCTCGAATCATGCTCTGCGGCTTCCCACACCGATCAGAAATCGCCATCTCAGCGCCTATAGCGCACCACCCGCTGCTAGTAATCTTCCCTCAGGACTGCGTCTCATTGCGTCCAGCCGCAAATTGGTGTGCATCAATGGCCGTTGGTAGCGTGCGCCATCGCCTCGTTGCTGTAGCTGAAAGCTGAGAAGGAGACAACAAACCGACATGACTTTACTGCTGACACAGTCAACACTCTCTTCATCTGCGAGTGTCACTGACGGATTGCCAGATGCTTGGCGAATTCTGGTGATTGAGGATATCATCTTATTCGATATGAGCACATACTCGAGCGAAGGAAGAAAACATCTTAATGCATTCCAAAAATCTTGGCAGAGCTTCCTAGTATGACCTTCATGCCATGAACTTTGAAGGAAGGGCAAGTACGCAATGGCATACGCACGACGCATTTTTTCGACTAAGCCAATCCAACGCTGCAACTTCTCTTGAGATGGTGTCTGCCCCAGCCTTCCATGGCTAGCACGGGTAGTATCATATGCCGATATGCTTCAACAACCGGCTTCGTTTCTGGGGCACCATGCTTATGTTTGTTGACGTTGTCCTTTGTGGCTTAAATCTGAGGGATGGTTGGGAAACTTTGATTGTCATTATCATCATAATTGATACAGAAACATCCTCTTCGTTATGCTCGTGAGAAAAAGGCTTGGGAAGCACAGGAGGGAATGACAACGTCAATGGTGTCTGGTAATTGTGCATCAACAACTGGTCCTGGATGCTCTGCGCCACCACACTACTCAAAATGGGTTGACCATCAGCGGCTATGGTTCTGCAGCCGTTAGCTTTATGGCTGTAATGTGTCCTATGAGTTGTTTCCGACATAACGAACTCACAGACGTTTGAACACACAGCATTGTAGGCTGAAGCTGTCTCGCCTCTCCGCACCATTGATCTCTAGAAACGCCGGTTGAGAGACGTGCGGTGAATGTTGAATCCAAAAGTCAAGGCACGAGGACAATGCATGACGATCTATCGTGCTATCCAGGATCAACAGCTCTTCCCGGTCGCGGAAGCATCGATTGCGGGCATCACAACGGCCAAAGAGTAATCAGGCTGGGGTCCCCAACTTTTGGCCTTGCTCATCAAGCCTCAAAGCCCGGGCCGAACGTCGCATTAACTAACAACGCGCTCCCCTTTTGACACAATTTCTCTCAACCCCACACACAATATGCAAACGTGCATTGAGTGATTGCCGCTTGCTGGAATGGAACGCCGGGGCTACCTTCTCCGGGCTAGACTATCTGGAGCAACTTGATAGCCATCCTTGGCTGATACAGACTCTTATCCCGTTCGCCAAGATTTCACGATATTATCGTGGGACGGCTTCTCTTTCCTCTATCCCATATGCTAGCATTTTGTACTCTTCCAGGCACCAGACTCTCCGGCTGGGCTTTCATCTCAATTTGGTTGATGCTGAACGTCCTGAAATTAGATTTTCTTCATCAGAAGAGAGTACCATCGCCCCAAATTGTATCTCCCCCATCAGGATAGGATCCAAACCTTACGGAGATGGGCAACTGTTTTTAGTGCAAAGTGTGTTGTAGTTATCAGGCTATCCACAACCCCGGTTCGGCATTAGAGATTGAAGGAAATGCCTCATCGACGTGGAACGTCACAAGTGCCGATCCAGGTCCTTTGATTTCAACGCTTCAAGCACCTTGTCCCGATCCTGGGCCTTCAATTCGAAGTCGGCAAACAACAGAAACACAATTGCTCTTGGTTGCATCTGTACATGAGCACCCAGCCTCCTTGAAGTGGCTTTGGCACTGACACTGACCCTTCAGGGCGTTCACCCCGCGTCTCAACTTCAAACACACTTTTGTTTTGAACACTGTCATCCTTCGTCTCTCGGACCTCCATGCGATTCTTCATCAGCCACCCGGCCTCTCGAAAATAATTAGCTTTTCCCCATGTGACGATGACTCGAGAAAGAGCGAGAGAGAAGGGGGAAAAAAACTCAAAACTTTAATAGGTTTCAACGTTGTCGTCATGCGCGCGTTCAACGACAACGTTTGGCCGGCTTGAAGCGTAATCGGAGCGGCTGGTAAAGTGCAACTATGTACTAAAATATTAAGGTTAAGACCTGGTCCGAAATGAGGATACGTAGAGCCACCGATCGATCTACCCCGTTAGCAGAGAAATTCCACAGCGGACGTGCAAAAGTTCCGATAATTTCTCATGTATATTATATACGGATAATAAACTCTGTTTTATTTGTATATATCAGCCTACCCTGAACATGTTAGAAGTCTTTTGATTCTCTTATGTCTTACGGATGTCCTCAGTTGGCTCCTTGACGGAACGTTTGCACAGAACCGGGTCAAACAAAAGGCGTAAATAATTGCCTAGTTCCCTGTAGTATGCATGTACGGATATAACTGTTACTCTGTTTTGTGGCTTGGCACATTGCCAGCAATTTCATCATTTCGCGAGAATTGTCATTGTCCTTTTGAATTAAAAATGTGCTCTGCACCTATGTAGGGGTAGCGAGCTATTGCTGTTTTGCCAAGTACGTACATACTCAAAGTATATTTTCCAAGTTTCCTGCCCGAAATTCAAATCGCCGCTGAACCTGGGCCCTGTCGTCCGTCAGTTTGGAGATTCTGTTCATCCGCCTCCATTCCGCTGGACAAGCATCCTTCTCATGAAATGTTGCTTATGTGTCATGTTATCCACTCAGAAAGATCGTGATAGAGTGAGCTCAAAAACCAGTTTGCAACACAAACAAACAAACCCAAACGGGCCACCTTAATGCTCAAGCAGGCGCAAGCTACCCTGAACGACAACGTTCTCAAGAATTGATCCAGGAGGGATGTCGATGGTGCTTCCCTCTGTCGCAACAATAATAACAGTGCCCTTGAGCGTCACGCCTCGGCCGAGATTGACAGCACCAGTGATGGTGAGGTGGTCCAACTCCAACACCTTGGGGATGGAGGGAATTCGCTTCTGGAAGTCTGAGACCTTCTTAAAATCACCTCCAAGCTTGATCAGGGGGGCATCACCGAAGCGATTGGCGCTCATTTGAAGCTGGCCGTGCTTCAGTGTGTAGAGATCGGACTTGACGAGCATAAGATCGGAGCAAGTCTTGACGGGCAAGAATCGTCGGCGGGGAACGTTGACACCATGGGCGTTGTTGAAGTGACGGATGGCAGCACCGACAGCAGTCTCAAGCTGGACAATGGAGATGTCGGACTCGCCCTTCTTGTCACCAGGGATGGTCTTGCCGTTGGGAATAATTTCCATCTCGAGCTCATCATTCTCCACCACACGCTTGATAGCCTTGAGGTTGAGCCAGATGTTGTTGGTGTTGAAGTACTTGAACTTCTTGATCGACTTGAACTCGTTGACATGCTCCTTGGGAACCTGGGCAATTTCGAGAAGACGGACAGAGCCCTCGTAATCGATGATGGTACCACCCTTGACATCGGCCTTGGTCTTGTTGGTCAACTCCATGATGTACTCAGCGTTGGTCTCCATCATGTGCTGCAGGATGCGGAGATCAACAACGGCGCCCAGGTTGTCGACGTTGGACAGGAAGACAATCTCGATACCTCGCTCCAGGAGCTTGTCGAGAATGCCAGAGTTGTACAGAGACTCGAAAACATCACCGTGGCCAGGGGGGTACCACTCGTTGATGGGAGAGTCGTTGTCCTTGGGGACAGGCAGGAGAGAGTCCTTGTAGACTCTGGGGTATCGGGACTGGTTGAAGGTAAGGATGTCGACGTTGTGGCCCTCGTACTTCTTGATGATGGCAGCAGTGTCGTCATTTGTGTTGAAGGAGTTCATAAGGATGAAGGGGACGTTGACGTCGTATGTGCGGTTGAGGTACTCGATCTGTCGCACGGAAAGGTCGAGGAAGGACATGCCATCACGGACCTCAATGACGGACTTGGGGCCAACGCAACCCATGGAGGTTCCCAGACCACCGTTGAGCTTGAGGACAGCCAACTTGTTGAGGAACTGGACAGACTCGGAGTTGGCAAGATCCTCGTAATCAACGACCTGACCCTGAGCGGGAGGGGCAATGCGATCCCAGTCTCTATAGTATCATCAGCAAACTGTCGCTCATGGTATGTTAGTCGAAGGAGGCATACACGGCGTTGCCCTTGGCTTTATCGTTGAGGTATCGTCGGAACAGAGCGAAGAAGTTATCCATCTCGGTCTCGAACAGCTGCAAAATCTGGTTAGCTCTGGCTGATCTAGCAAATCCACATGTTTCGATGGGAGACTTGCCTTCTTCTGCTCGGGGTCCTTGACGGTCTCGGCGAGGTTGGTCAGAGAATTTCGCATCTGAGCAGCAGCGACGTTGGTAGAGGTGTTCTCGAAAGCCTGAAGCATGATGGGTCAGTACAATGCGCTAACAAGGTTGTAATGTTCAGAATAGGACACAGGTTGCTGCTGAGAGTATAGTGTCTCGAGTGGAGTTGTATGAAGGGAGAGAAGGAGGCTCGCAATTTCATCGAGTACTTAATGGCCTTGAGAAATGGGTGAATGTGCAGCGCAAAACCAGCGCCATTTACTCAAAAGAGGTGAAAACAACTAGGTGATGCAAGGTTTCTTGTACTTGCATGCTCTAGATGCTCGAGGATTGCAGTTCATCACTGTAGCGGAGTACAGAGTGCGCATCATGATCAGGCTTTCAGGGTTGACGAAGCTTGAGCTTCACCCGTACAAAGTCCATGACCATGTGCATCCGCAGTTTGTTCGAGACGATGGCAGAGGAATTGAACATTGTTGCTTGACTTACCATGTGGCTGCGAGTCTTGCCATGACGACGCTCCTTGCCCTGCTCATCGCCGCCGCCGGGCATGAGGTGAGTAGGCAGCGCACTCTTGATTGCACTGGCCATTGTGAAGGGAGGTTGTGGAAGATTAATAAGGATGAATAAGAGAGTAGCACGGAGAAAGCAAGATTGTCTGTTGTTATGGAGGAGGGGAAGAGTGAGGTAAAGAGAGGAAGAAGGAGGAGGAGAGTCAAGATAATGGAAAGTCGGCGAGAGGAATGAGGTAAGGCAATGGTAATTAACCTGGAGAGAAAGGGGAGGAGCTGCTTGGTCTTGGTGCAGGTGCGGGGCGGTGATGCCCTCCACCGACTTGCAGCTTCCGTTGTTGCTTGTGCTTGTTCTTGTTAACGTGGTGGGGGTGGCGAGCTTGGACCTAGAGGCGGACAAAAGAAGCCAGACAGTGATAGGAGCATAAAGATATTGATTCTATTTCTGCCACTCAAATTGGGTGACAAGTTTACTAACAGTGACGTCGAGTCTAGTCTTTTTTTTTTCTTTCTCTTTTTCTTTCTCATCATGTCTCTCAACCAATTTCATTCCATTTTCCTATGTTTCCCGAGCTATCGCCTTTTTTTCTTGTTGGCGAGTACAAAGATAGGAGGCGAAACTTGTGAAGTTGCGGTGACAGCCTCGCTCACAATGGATGAACAAATCTCGTCTCGACTCGACTCGGTAAAATAATAATTACTACTACTGTCGATACCTAGTCTAGGTCAGCTCAACCTGCCAGGTACCTCAGCTATTGGCCGTTGGGGAATGGAGGCTTTCTTCCCCATACCTGGTACCTGTATCTGGATGCATATCTTTTTACGTATCCCAAGCTATGATGGCTTGAAAAGGAGGAGATGAAGTTCAATAGTTTCTGGTTACTCCTCTTTAACCTCTTATTATCCCCATCCCATCTCGTGTATTCGGGTTTGTCGTAATTGTTCAATCTCTACTTGACCTCACGATATCCATCAACGGGGATTAAACCCCACCAACTCACCACTTACCAGCGATCACTCACCTTGTGGCGGGCCAACCAGCCAGGATCCCCGGTATTTGGCTTCCTTTTTTAACAGATGGTATCCATTTGCCGCTGATATTATTAGCACCTAGCACCTGTATACTCAGGTGTGAGATTTTGGATGTTCGAGATCGGTCCTTTGCCGATATGATACTGCGGAAACTAAAGTTAGGACCTGGATATGCGTAATGCAGCCGAGCACATCAGCAAAGCATGCAAAACTACTTTGATAGTAGCGATCAAGGTGGTATCATGATTGGTTTCGGGGCTTTTTGGGTACACCACCACCACCATCATGATATCGCTCACTCCATGTACTACTACCCTTTTTAGACGCAAACAAACCGCTCAACACCTTAAAATTTTCATAAAAATCCGACTTCTCATGGAAAATCTCTTCATAGCCGCAAATCACTCTCGTACAGACCCTGCAAGGGCAACATCCCCATCCCCCAACGAGCCTGTGCCCCAAGCCAAGCTTCCCGCTTCCCTCTCCAACGGGCCAAAGCTCCCAAAGGCCAAAGCTTCCCGTCCCTTCATGAAAATACACAATGAGGGTCTCAGTCTCAAATGACTGCAATTGGTTGGTTGAAGCTTTGAGAACAAATGGGGTTCTCGTAGGCTAGGCCCAGTTGAAATGAGCAGAGTGGGTGCAAATAGACTAAGGTTGGCCATGTCCAGTCCTAACGCTACTGTATCTTTGCATCGGTCGATCTCCTTTTGAACTGCACTGCATCCTCAAACGATGTCTGTCAAGGAGAATGAAGGAACAATTGATCAAAAAGGGCTGGCTATGTTTGTTATGTATCAGAGTAGTTGGGTAATATCGTGGGCCCGGGTGACCCATACGCAACTTCAAGACATGGTCCAACATTAAGACGCCTGTAATATAACGCCTCTCCCGTTCCTTTCCGTTAATCAATGAAGGAATACGGAGTTACAGCCCCCAAAAAGATAACGTAGAGGGCCGCTGTCAGCTGTAAGTCGTGATCTGCCAAGTTACACAGCATTATCTAGCCCTGTCCAACTCCACGTGGCCTTGGCATTGGATAAGAATCCCAAAAAAGCCTGCTACCCTACATGCAAAATGTCGATATGAGGTCAACATCACAACATGGACAGCCTAGCCTGTTTACTCCGGGCTCTCTTGACACGGAAATCCACAGGCACGGAAGCTAGAGGCTAATCATATGTAGAACAGTGGCTCATCGGACCTCTAACTCCTTCGTAAGCCGTTGTATGGTGCAGGTGCCACGTTAAGATGCCCCGCCCAGTTCGTACGTGAAGTGGCCAATTGAAGATTATCAGATATATGGCGTTATTCAACTGACAGCTTGTCTGAGTTAGAGACTTGAACATATAGTATTATTCCGAACAAGAAAGCATAAAACCAGTTATAACAGACTGTAGTGTTGATTCTCGAGTGACACATAAACTATAAGCTCTTCGTCTTATCATGCATGCTCTCTCCATCATGGCTGGTGCAGTTCTTGGTGGAGAACAATTGACCGTATCAATCTCACCTATCCATACAACTGCTCAACCTCACACGAGACTTGTGCATGTTCAGACAATCTGCCAAAATCTCATGCCTACCTCCAAAACACCAGATCTGCCCGTCTGATTTAATCAAATTGCTGGATGATAGTTCGACCTTTACTTGATCGTCGATACCGCCTACATCATCTCACACCGTAACTCCATCTTACGCCCACCTTGATCCTCTACCAACACCAGAAAACCATGGGCAGTGCAGGCACTCTCCCTTTCTGGAATTACAATATTCCTGAGGATCAAAGAACCGAAGAATGCCCCGAATTCCTCCGTGACACCAAAAAGAAAGACCAGGGCATTCTCTCCACACTCGACGAGGATTATCATATCTCCAGCTGGGACGAGGCTCGCGAAATCATCGAAACAAACCGTCTCGAAAAGTTCAAGCGTGTACCATCAGAGCTCAGACGCTACAAGGCGTTTACTTTCCATCTCAAGCAAAACTACGGCAGTGTCGCCAACTTCATTCTTCAGCACCGCCTTGGATGGACTGCTCCTGTGAAACCGCGCGGAGCACCCTTTGAGTTTGAGGACGACTACAAGATCCTATGGAATGACGCTCCGTATGGTATAGACCCGAGAATCGTGCATCTTGTCGTGTGGACTAAGTTCCTTCTCGAGGAGGATCCTGCAACGGGCGATTTGACGGATCAGGCGAGAAAGGAGATTGATGATTTCGTGACAAAGACGTTCCGGGCACATGTCCCAGAGGAGCATGTAAGTCTTTCTTGTTACTGGATATGATTTGATTTCTTCGTGAGACTCATAAGTACAGGTCCTTTGGTTCAGGAACTGGCAGGGCCTACAGTCGGTCAATGCCGTGCAGCACTTGCATGTCATGCTCTTCAACCCAGATCCCAACTTCATACGGACAATTACCAAGGGAGATACTCCTAGAGCAGGAGTGGAGGTGAATAAGTGAGTGAAAGTTGACACTTCTAGCCAATACGACTAGACATGACTTGTATTCGGCCGAGTACCACGAGTATATCCAAGCGTTGAGAAGACCATGCGGTTGAGTAATGTCATATCCTGAGTTATGTACAGTATGGGCAGACTGTTGAAAGAGAATCTGGCTAGTTGAGAATGACATGACAAAACCAAAGCATCATATATACCTAAACATTCAACCTTTTTATTTTCCCATCTCGCTTTTCACCCTAACCGATGCCGTTGCACTACGACTTGCCATTTTGACTCTTGGAGCCGCCTGCTTTGGCGTCCCCGGACCCTGCAACCTTGTTTCTAGTATCATCGAATCTAACGTCCTTGGTTTTGGAGACTTCAATCTTCACATCTTCAGTTCTGACGGTCAGCTCCACGCAAGCAGCCTCGGCAAGCGGCACGGCTGTAGGCTTCTCGAGACCGATGCGGATGATTTCTCCATAGAAATCGTCACGCTTAGTCCTGAGTTCCCGGGCGATGTGGAAAGCAAGACTTGCTGCTAGAGCCTCGAGGGTTTCGAACGATGATTCCGACATAGCCTGCAGGAGTGTAAGTATATGGTTCACGATTCGCTTGTTAGCAGTCAACCTACATCGACAACAATGCTCTCGATGACAGCGTAGTCATCGTGAGAGGTCTCGTACTCGTCAATTCGAATGTTTGTGATGACGACTTGCTTAGCATTACGCTCGTTGCTGTTGACTCCGATGAGTGTAGGTACCCTGATTCCTTCCAAGCCCAACTCCAGGCTCCGTGCAGTGATGGCAGAGTCGGTAAAAAGGCAGGATCCTGACAGTTTGATGGCACTGCCCATCAAAGAAGCCTTGGGAAGAACAAGTGAGACTGATAGGCGGCGAATGAGGCTTGTGTCGAGAAATGCCTTTGTGTGTTCGGCAGAGGGCTCCTTCACGCCAGTATACTGACATCCTGTGAGATCGACCCAGAGCCTGTTGAGGATATCACTCAACGACAGTGCTGACTTGGGCAACTTATCCAGCGTGCTGAGAATTGATTTACTGAGGAGTCCATAGTGTACCGTGTCGGAAGCGACCTTGTCGTGTGAAGATGAAGAGGGAAACGCATGCGTCAATGACACCTCTGCGGATATCAGCAGAGGCTGCTGCTTGGAACCTCGACCCCAAGCATCTTTAGGTCCCTGGATTGTCGTCTGGAGATTCCGCACGCGAACAACAGCGATTGGGTCACCTTCGGCATTAGAGAGCCTTCGAGAAGAGACAAGTGGAGTTTCTTTGCCCATGGCTGACGTTGAGTTGTGAGGTGAAGTGATGTGATGTGATATAATGTGACTCAATTGAGCTGAGCAAATTCTGCAGCTCGTAGATACAGCGCGACACGGCGTGGTGAGAAGCTGCTGTGCTATCGTTACACCAAAGATTTTCGCTTTTGGCGATGATTCTGAGGTCGGATTGATTGATGTGGTGTAAGTTAATGATCGCAAGTTATGTCATTTGTGTGACTGTGAAGCTAGAATGACAAACAGTGGCGGGGCAAGTCGCAGCCCAAAAGCAGCTTTTGATCCAACCTATTAAGTGCCAGTGAGAACGACTCTTACTATAAGGTTTTGATATATGAATAATCACAAATAGGGTTCAAAGTCGGTTTTAAGTGTTTAGTTCCCTCGAATTATGCTTCATGCAATATTGACGTTGAACGTGAATATTGATTGTATTTGATTGCAAAGAATAAATGAACTGGACCACTGCCCTTCGTACGACTACAGTGAGTTGGTAACTAGTGATAAGAGATCTTTATAACTCTACCGAGGTTCTTCACATATCTACATACACCCATCAAACTTAACTAGAGGTGCCTAACAATATCTTGCGCTCTTTCTAGCTGAGCTGTTCTGATATGTCCTGTAGATCACGTGCTTGATGATTCTCAACGAACCTTGAAAACAAGTTACCCTGTAGCATCTTTCCTCCAGTCGATTCGACTGTCGCTCACGACAAGACATTCAACTTTGAGGAGAGCTGCAATCATCATCTTCAAGAAGTATACAGAAACACTTGTGTTTCAGTTGAAACCATATGACTCATTGAGAAACAACTGGATACCTTCACCGTTGCCAAGTACTACTTCTCACAAACCTCAACTTTGACATCGCTTTCGACACATCAGACTTCATGTTGATCATGAAATTCCACCTAGTAGAAGCATGCCCGGACTTGTTTTTACTTATTTATCAAAAAAAAAATAAAAAAAAATACAATCTAAGTATACTATATTCGAGGTCCAGCGCACCAAGGATGATTATATAGCATCATATCTGTCATCGCCTTAGAGTTATGTCGCTGATATATTAACTACGCACCTCATCGCAAGCTACCCGACGGCATCCTTCCCGTACATTGTCCACTTCAAGCAGCCTTCTCGTCCGTTGCAGCGGTTCGTAGGATCAACCGTCCGTGGCTTTTACCTCCAGCCCACGACCAGGGTCTCAAACAACTTCTGGAGCCCTTTGGGCTTGGGCTTGCCTCGAGTGTCTGTTCCGCCTGCAGGGATTCGAATCTCGTTCGGTCCAAGTGGTCCTAAGAGGAAGCTCATGTGGTTTTCCCACCTGTCTTACACTCCTTTTCACTTCTCAATCGCGCAGCTCGCGTGGTGAAGTAGCATTTTCGTGGGGAGCGAGGAGAAGCTTCTTCGCTTCCAGAACGTCGGGCTCTTGGTCGCCTTTCGGATTGACCTGCCCATACAGTTCAACTGAAGAGGCAACAGTCTCTAAGGCGGTTTGATCCCTAGGGCCTGTAACCTTACCTTAACCCACAGTTATCGCGATTCAACCCGCGAAGCATCTCCATAGTGCATTGTTTGTAGATGGGTTGCCCATCGCTCTCAACTGCCTAGTCTGGAGTTGCTAAACTACGCGATTGAAACACAGACGGCATTACGAAGAAGTGACAATGTCGCACTTGTCTCGCAAGGCACAAACCCATGGGAGAGAGATGAAACTCGACTCTTTTAGGCGGCTGTCATCTCAAGTCACTGTCCCTGCCATTCAGAAACGCGGAAAAATAGAAATGTTAACTCTTCTGAGCAGTCAGGTTACCAGGCAGGCATCACGGATGTTTCCGTCTTAATGTCCAGCATTGAACATTCGAAATACCCGACCAGAGGGTTGTGACAGGATGCCTCAAACGACCCATCACTATGAATGTCTAGTTCTTGAGTTGCACTCGAGAGAATGCAACCATAGCGGAGTAATAGTGAAGATCATATTGCTGCGGCTATCAGGTCCGTAGTCCTAGACCGCAAATGCTGCTCGAACATCACCGGCTCAATCCGCCGAGAATGAAACCTGACGATTTCCAATACAACCCGCCCAGTCGACTTCCATCAGGTGTAGGGGCAACTACTCCGTAGGATCGTCCGCCTAGGCTCTTGAGCACTGGGTCTAAGTGAGGCCCGGCCTCGGATCACGGACTTTCCTGGAGGCACAGCGCTACTAGCAACCGGCCGGTCGTAAAGAAGCCAGACAGACCAAGAGTTCTCAAGTTCGTGAGATGACCACGCTGAGGCAAAGAACATCGATGTCAATCATTCTTCGGCGCTGAGGCCAAATAGAGCTAGCCTCGCACTTACACAAGGGTTCATCGAACTCCACAAGCTGGGCTCGGATCATCAGCTGGCTCAGCCAAGCCGGAATCTCAACTCTGAAGTGGGTTCGTCTGAGGACCGTGTCATTGGCGTCACCAGTTTCAATTCTTATCTACTGTTTCAGCTTTCAAATCAAGGCTTGAGGACGGTGGACTCATCCTGTTTGCTTTTCGGTAGTGTGGTATTTTAGGTTCCGCAGACTCTTTTAGTCGTACACCTAGTAACAAAATTATTCTTTCACTTGCTTAGAATAATACAGTACTAGAATACTCAAGGAGATTCTAGTTCCAGGCCGGAAATTGGACAACAAGATGACAACAATGCGCAATCTGAGCTATCGCAGACTTCGCAAAACGCACATCAAGTCGCGAACCGTCCCGATCTGTGTTAGTACGAATTTCTGTCCAACTGGAGTTCTCACCCTTCCAGGTACGTAACGGTATCCATCTGTTCCATTGCTGTGCCACCTTGGCTCGTAACGCAATTGAGTTCAGCCATGGAAAGATTACTTCTTTTGACATGTGTCCACGCAACCACAACGACTTGCAACAGTCTCGGGTGCGAAACGGTGCTGCAACGGTGATAGCGTTGTGCAGGTAATAACGCGGATGTTGTATTATATGATGAAATTAGCCAGAGATGAAAAACCTACTTAGCAGGCAGAAGATTTCGTTTATACATACATAGGTAGGCATAGCATAGAACCCGCCGTTTATTACCGTGTGAGTTGCATCCTGTTCTGCAGTGTACCTATCACTTGGGTCAGTTATTACATCGGTATTTACCCGATATTGGTGCTTATACATTCATATACAGGCCGGTATCGATAGACCCGGTATCCGTAGGTCAGGGAAGGGTTTGCGAGACGATGCAACCGTTAGACCCTTGATGACATCCCGAATTGGCATCTCGCCCACTATTTGTGGAGGCGGAAGGAATATATACCTGCAAGGGCCGGTTTGTAGTGTTGATGCAGGCTTGAGGCGCATAAAACCATGCCAGAAGCTGTTGGATCATGCCACCGACAATAGTGAAGAAGCCTGGTTCTTAATATTACCAAAGAGAATAATGGCTGTCTCTGACAGGTGCCAAGCACACGATCCTAAACCCTCTTCATGTAGAATATCAGGTCGTTAATTCCCTCTGATCCTTACAACAGTTGTCTGGCTGAAAGGACTTTGTTGATTAGATAAGTGTCAATAAGCAACACCTAGACCAGGTAACTGCCTAAGAAAAATGTGGACAAGAAGTGGAAAAATGCGCCGTACATCGGAATAGGAATCTGAGCCGTCTGGAGCAGCTAGCCCAAGATTCTCCGACGTTGTTGAAGCAATCATACGTAGTAGATATCCCGTACCTGGATGTCAGACAATCCTTTGGCGGCCCAGTGAGGGTCGTATCCAAAAGTAACTTCCTGTTTAGTAGATCCCTAGCTTACGGTGCTGAATGTTGGGAATCGTAGGGCTCTCCACGGCCGCTAGCCAGATGGGTGTGAGGGATATCGAACAGTCTGGGGATAGATTGTGGGGAAGATAAGCAATTGATATGTAAGGACAGTCCAAGTGAAATGTCGATAGAATTGATGGCTTGCTGTGCCGTCAGAAGTAATTTGATGCTGAACATGAATGAGACTCGATTCGCAGCAGGCGGACCTATCACGAAGTTGCCCAATATCAGATCCTTCTTGGTTTGAAATTGGCATCAGCCTCCTGTCCGTATTTTGATATGAACATGATATTCACGAACAATGGATGCATCCTTTCGCCTGGAATGCCGTTGAAGATGTCTCACCAACGGACCGAAAAGTGGCCGTAAAAGGAAATGTGCCACACCACCAACTCTGAAATCTCTGCAAGCTTTGACGGAAGTGGCTGCCAACTTTGCCGGGGGAGTGAGATGCATCAATATTAGTGCACCACTCCGTATTGTACCTGCATTGAGCGTACCTGAATGTCGCAGCACCAACTTACTATTAGTGCTTTATCAACAAGAAGAGCTCTCCTGGACCTGTTTAGGAAGGCAATTGTGGAGTACACCACGCGAACTTCAATACGGATGCTCACACTTGGCTCTCTACGACGAGGCAATTGATCAGTTCGGATGTTGTCTATAAAGCCGTGATGTGAGAGAGGAAATAAAACCATGGCCTGATGGCATGGGTGTGGCAGTCAGATGGTGTAAGCTGACCACCAGGACTTGTTTTTGACTTGGCGAAAGAGAACGAAGAAGATGGCACTCGATCGCATGCGTCTTGAGATCTGTCATTGAAACCCTCCCGTGAGATCCCCTGAAGAAAACTCTTTTCCGATGGAAAGGTGTCGAGCTTTTAGGTGGCATGGTGGGAGCCTGCGATGTCTATATCGTCTAGTCCATGGCTATAACAAATAGCGGTTGATCCAGATTTGGCACACGATTTGTTAATAGACAAGCTTCACAATGCTAAATGATGTCAGGGTAAATACACTTCGTTGAGAAACATCACTCTCAATGGCGATTGGGTCCGCAGACGTTGATGATAGTGGATATATTGGCGAGCAAGAAACCTAGACGCGAATCAGAAGCTGTAGTGCGCCATTTGAAGACAAGACCAAGGTGATGATGTTCCTGAGTGGCAAGTAGGAACAAGCCAACCAAAACCCCCAATTCAGAGACAACAGGAGCAATAAGCATGGGTCTGAGTCTGGGCAAGGGTAGGGCTTGGACGGGAGACCAGGGGAGCCGCTCAAGGATGTGACAGTGACTGACGGGGGGCTAACAAGGGTGCGAGAAGGACCGAGAGAGGCCAGTAAAAGCTAGAGACGGCTTCTCTCTGTTGACAGGAAGCATACCGTTGGAGTTTTAGTGGCCAAGTCTGCCGCGCAGGCTTTTGATTCTCGATGGTGGCGTAAAAGAGAGGTCGAATGATATGCCTTTGAGGACGTCGATATAGGATTGAGGATTTCGCTCATTATCGATAGATCAGCCTTTTAGCTCGATTATAACCGCTTTATTGAATCTCGTGATTTTGTAAATGAACGATGACTGGGCTTATTGGTGATGATAACGATTAGGATAGGTAGAGATCAACATTTGTTTACCACGCAATTGGTGTGTAGAAACATATCACATCGCAGAGGAGTACGTTCCTTGGATGCCTCTGATTGTTCTTCACAATGACGCAGAATGGCGACTTTCTCAGTGTTGATGTTGTACGGAGTATTGTCTAATAAACTATCAATAGTAGAGGATTTATCCGTGGGGATACTCCGTAAAGCTGGAAACACTCGAAGTCTCCACCGTGTCTCTGCCCTAGATAAGCTAATAAGGTACCTGTAGGGAAGGAAGGACGGGAAACATTTTGTGGGTGAAGCGCCTGGGGGAAGGAGTCCCACTAGATCGGTGCCTGCCCATCAGAGCCGACCCCCTGTGTAGCTTGTCTATCACGCGAGCGCAAAAGCCTCGATTTTGATTCATTCAACACAACACACCACGAGCTCATTATTCTCGACTATTGTTTGTTTGCTTGTTAAATGATATCGTTGCATTGAATAGCGTGGGCATTCTAGCTACAACAATATAGCGCTCGCTCGAGATCGGTACTGACCTAATTGGCTACCGGACATTAAGCTTTTGGTTCCTGGTTCCACAGAGTTCAGCTCAACGCAACGCAACTTCGTCTGGCAGTCCAGCTCTGGCTCCAGCTTAGGCTCCACTGAGCAGCAGGTCCATCTCTGGTTCTCTGCTTTGCCAAACTTTGAAACGGTGCACGGTCGACTGGACGCTCCGAGAATGTCTCTAGTTGACAACGGTAGGTGGTGGAAGGCGTGGAAGGGTTGCTAAAGTGGCTGCAACACCTGACTCAGTCTCAGTCCGTTGAAGATTCTCATCATCAATGTTTGGCGCCGATAATAACGGTCAGTGCTTCTTCGCTGTGGCCGTCGAAAAGGACATCGAACAATGAGCCTTCCCGATGGCCTCGATCTTGGCCGGCTAAGCCCGGAATCTACACACCTGTTTTGTGATGTTGTTGATTGATTCTCATCACTTCCTGTTTAGGTGCGACAAAGCTTGGCAAAAGCCTTCTTTTCTTCACGTCCTCCTGTCAGCACCGTATTTCAGGGCCTACAATGAAAGCGGTACCTGTCCAGAACTCTGATGGCGTACATCACCCACCAATAAAGAACTAGTATCTGGTATAGGTATGTACAGCATACGACTTACGGGTGCAGAAACATTGACCGTTGGTCTGCTGCGGAAGACTTGTCATTTCGCATGCATACCGTCCACTTCAAGCCAAATGTGGTGTTTGGTAGAAACTACCAATGGTATGCTCGACGATCCCACAGTTTCTGTGTACGACTATGGATAATGAGAACTGACTCTCGCAGATCTCTGGTGACCTGGGCTCACGGACTCGAACAGTGGTCGACCTGATACCTACGCACGCGCTTTGATATGTTTCTAAGATTGAACCTCACCGTTAACGATTAGTGAAGTCACCGATCGCTCTAATCTCAACACCAGGCCTGGGGACTAGAAACAGCTCAGCTAAGTACTCCGTAAAAGCCAGGAGTGTCGTGATGGCTAAGACATGCATCGACGACCCCTGAATCCCCGCTCCTCCACCGAGCTCTCCACTTCGCAGGGCTCCAGGGCTCCAGGTCCTCAGGACCTCGTTAACAACGCTTCTGCTCCACTTGGAAACGTCCGGCTCCGGTAAGCTTCGCCTCTGCGTCTTGCCTTTGCCCCTGGGCCCAAGGTACATTCAGCAGGGTATCATAATGTGCCCTTTTTGGGGTACTTTGGCTACTTGGCTCTGCTGCAGCGCTCACCCCAAAAGTCCCTAGGCCCAGGAACGTCTTGTGCCTCTTGACGACAGCTCTGCACAGCAGTGGGTCATTCCCAAGTTTAGCAACCCCTGCAACCTCGCAGCTTCCCCTCTCAGCCCGCCCTTCCCAACGACTTCCGAATGGGTGCCCGCTCGTCATCACAGACCACCTCCCCCAATGATACTTCGTACCATGCTGTTCAGCAGTCTACAGCGCCTGAAGACTCGTCGCCGCAGCCTCTATCAATGCCTTATTGGCCCCGATGCTACACCCCTGCCCCCGGTCTGCCATGCCTGACTGACCCAGGATGCTCCGAATGGGTGGGATAGATGCAGGATGCACAGAAAGAAACTCTTGCAGCAGCGGCAGGGATGTCGAAAAGATTCAGACCCTGTTGCCTCCACCCTCGCTTTAAGTCATGTTCTCGATGCCCCATTGTCGGTGCTTTCAACTCGGTAGTGGTGTTGCTCAAATATACACATCTCCCTCCATCCCGCTATCTTATATGGCTTGTGTGCCCTCCTCTTTGATCGACTTACTCTCTCTTCGCTGGTCGACTCATGAATATACGTGCTGAACGCACTCTTGGTCTCGTTGTGCCATCTGTCTGACAACTCTTCTCTTTCTGTTCTATAATCCATTCATCATACCATTCCTTTCCTGTCCTACCTTTTGCTTCTTGTACGCAGTATTAGTGTGTCCTCATCGAAACCATCTCGGTGCTGCCGTCCGGTTACACGTTCTCGAGCCATTGACAAACCATTTGCTATGTTGTAACAGCCAGCACTCAGCGAATTCGATACCGGTGTCTCTTTTCACTTGAACCCAGACCGACAAGGGTGATTCTCGACATTCTCAGTATTTTGGATTTAGATTGGGGGACATCAACGAAATCAAAAGATCATCCGGAACGCACTGCTATATCAAATCTATCTATTAGCTGGAGCGGCGCCATTGGCCCAGTCGTCATCATGGCCAACACCACCTTAGCCGCCAACCTTTGCCCTCCGCCGTTCTACGACTCCAGGATGTTTCCTCTCGATGGTGGATGTAAGCGAACTGGATCTTGAAGATGCGTGGTCACTCATCTAACAAATGCGTAGTCATCGATGGACGGCTCTGCCAAACAGTCGGAAGTATGCAATGCTGCCTGCCTTGCCCAATGACAGACTGGGTTTATCCGGATCGTTTCGATACATTGACAGCGGTTGCCAACTGGGTTTCTGTCCTTAGCCAAATATGCTGCCTGTTCCTGCTTCTGTCATGGGCATTCCTACCTGTGGAAAAGACGAACCGGCATTACTTGAGCATATGCCTGACAGTCGCTATTCTACTCATGAACGTAAGTCACATCTCAATGCGTTTCTGTTTTGTCTTCGACTCCAGGCTGCTAATGCTTGAAACTGTAGATGGGTTTTGTGATTCCTCTCGCAGCACAACCCGAGCAGTGCTTCAACGAGATCACTCCGCACAGCATGCATACCAGCAAGGTTTGTGGCGCTTCCGGCACCTTTCTACTTCTTGGAGGTTGGGCAGGTGTCATGTGGGTGTTTCTTAGAGCGGTGTCGCTTCACCTTCAGATTTGCTGGCAAGTGCTCGTTGGCAAGAATTTTATGATATTTTCCCAGGCAGCTGGATGGGGAGTTCCCATCTTGGGTATAATCCTAGCCCTCGTCTTCAGCGGTGTGTCGTTCCGCTTTGGCAAGACATGCCATATCAACCACGAGAACAGCTTGGCCGACTTCTGGATTCCGCTCCTACTCTTTGCTGGATTGACAGTCATTATTACCTTTGCTACCTTCGGCTACTGTATCAAGGTCTACTTGGCATCCTTGTCTGACAATGGGGCATCCTCTGCGGGTTCCAGTCTGCCTACCTACACGCAAAGCATCAAGACCATGTCCCCTCGCCAGGTTTACCGTCGAGTCCGCCGTGTCATTGCACTGCAATGGCGAGGAATTGCCATCGTTCTTATCATCATCGCCGATGTGATCTTCTTCTCCGTGGTCTTCGTTTTCCAAGACAACGTGGTTCAATCTGTTGCCGACGACCCCACGAAGGCAAAGAAATTCATCATGTGTCTATACGAAGAAAAGGGCAGGAAGGAAAATTGTCTCGACGAAGCGTCTACACTAGTCATCAACGAAGCGACTGTGACGGCCGTCTTGCTTCTCCTAGCGGTATGTGACTACACTTAATACAACAACGAAACGATTACTGACAATATTGTAGTTGAATGGTCTTTGGCTGGTCCTCTTCCTAGGACGATGGGCCATGATTGAAGGCTGGTTTGATATGTTAAAGAAGCCATTCGTTCGAGAGAAGAAGGAATTTGTATCAGTTGACGCACGTGTTGACGTCAAGAACCATCCACGTTCGTACGAGATGCTCTCAAGGGATTTGAGCGCCGCAGTAACACCTGTGTCTCCAGTCAAGTCTCCGGAAAGCGGACGAAGAACTCCCGATTACTTTGGCCGAACGGCTCGCTACCATGCACCCGCACGTTCATATTCCAGCCCGAGGCCACCGCTTACATCGGTGCACGATAACGAAGAATCATTCCCGCTCCCCATTTATGACAAGGAAATGAACCCTCTTGGCATGAACCGAACATAACGAGGGTTGATCACCCACACGACAAGCCCAAGAGAGGGCAACTAATATGAGCCACTTACTGTAATCTATACATACCGAGAGAACGGCATATTCACGCCGCCTCGGATGGCATACTAGAACAAAACTTCGGTCACAACACGGTATCGCGCGATCAACAATGACTCGCAAAGCGACAAAGACCGACTACCGAACCTTCCCATCTCCATAAGAGCTGAGGATAATGATACCAAAAACTGGAATTTCTTTTTTGTTCAAACTTCGATGGGGCAGCCCCATCAATACGATAGCGAGGCGTTGATACATGTACGATCTGACATTGAGGAAGAAAAGGAAAGAAAATGCCACGCTAGGCATGTCGATTGACGAAAATCAACTTGGTTCATAACCAAGAAGAGGGTGGAGAGAAAGGGTATATAATGATGAGTCTGTGACTCCATATATAGACAGTGTTGTCTCGGACGTTACGTCTTTCACTGTGGGTATAGGCGAGGAATAACGGAGTTAGGATGACTCCTTAGTCCGTACAATGCCGGCAGATCCAAGACATGTTGGATAACAGCAGTGCGACTCCAGGAGCAAGGCAGGCAGCAAAGCAAAACTGAATCAGTCATGAAGCAGTTTCGGAAGTTGCGGATTCGGAAAACGATGGAGCGAAGGGCGCGAATACCGAGAACGAATCATCGTGTTCGAGTTCGGCGATGCGGGCTCTTATCAAGATGCCAAGGATCGCCATGCGTCTGACATCTCACTTCTGGCCTGGACTGGGCATCTTTCACACGCCAGATCATGGCATTTTCATAGCGGTGACACAGGCTATAAGCCGTCAATTACTTAATGATATCAAGTTACGATCAAGCTTCATTCTCTGTGATGCTGATGAAGCAAGCTGATTAGTCAATAAGTCAGCTTAAGCTCAGGCAATGACGAAATTGAAGTATCTATCCAATGCCGTGTCGCGTGTCCTCAGAGCCAGTCCCCATCAACCACGCTCCTTTAGTCACAGCGCCATGCATGAGGTATTCTTTCCGGATGAGCCGGAAGGGGAGGCTACCATAGAGCTTGGCGACCGGGCTGATATAATGTTCCATGATTGCGTGAGAGCTTGAGGTATGATAAATAGGTCCGGGACAACCGTTTCGTGTGGTAATTGTTGTGTTTGCTTGTGCCTTGTTCTCACGTTGTACGTGATTGATACCACCTTTGGAAAACTGCGATTGAGTCGTCATTCATATCCGATTCATATGAGTATTCGCGGCCAGCTTCATTGAGGTATTGAGATACATCAAACCATTCAATTATAACAGAGACCTCGAATTTCTGCCTTTACTATCGACGACAAACACATATTGATACACAATCGAAGACAAATTACGATAAGGCTTAGAGCAGAAAACGTGACTTCAGCCTCAAAGTACAGGAAATACCTTAGCCATCATGTGGCCCACCATCCGATTGCCGCATTATTTAGGCAGATCACGGCCCCGCTCTCCGGCTCTTGACTCTCAACCTTCACGGCACCACTTACTCAACGACTGGACAGATATTGAGGAGAATCGTGCCACAAGGGAAGAAAATGAGCAGCAAAGTGAATATGGAGACAATGACGAAGAGGAGCATTCGGATTTAGAAGCGACGACAAAGCCGAAACGACATGTTCACTTTGCTGATTACGAGAAGCTAAAGACAAGTACGCAAACACATAAACATAAACAGACACGGGCAAGAATGTGCAGTTGCTTGATAAGTCCGAGCAGTGTCATTCTATTCGCTTCGGTATTGCTGTGCCTTGGAGTAGGATACGTCTATCGTTGGAAGATCGAAACTGCACTGCATAGAAGCTGGATCCCTGATGCTGCCAGCGAGAGATTCAGCCAAAGTCCGTTGCCATCACCTCCAGAGTATCTACTGATCACAAACTACACACTGCCTCTACGGACGAGAGGCCGGGATATAGTGGATGTCAACGGTCGCCGCTTCAAGCTTGCCTCTGTGAACTGGTACGGTGCCAGTGATGAACTCTTCGTTGCAGGAGGCCTAGATATCCAACACCGCGATGAAATTGCAAAGACTATCAAGAAACTTGGCTTCAACAGTGTCAGGTTACCTTATGCTGACGAGCTGGTCATCGAGAACCCAGTCGTTGATCAGAAGCATCTTCGTGCAAACCCCGACTTGATGGGCTTGAAAGCCCTGGACGTTTTCCATGCTATCGTTCAAAGCTTGACTAAAGCGGGCGTCGCTGTAATTGTCAATAACCACATCACCAGTGCTACCTGGTGCTGCGGTGCGAATCCCTGCGATGCGGGTTGGTCTAATGATCACTTGGGTCCTATCTGCCGCGTGAAGCAGACTGAAGAAGAATGGATTCAGCACTGGGAGACCATTATGCTACCGCATATCAATAACCCTCTTGTCATTGGTGTTGATCTGAGGAATGAGATCCGCGGTCTTTGGGGAACCATGCCGTGGTCCAAATGGGCGCCAGCCGCTGAGAGATGCGGCAATCGACTCCTTCAGATGAACAGAGACTGGCTCGTCGTCGTTGAGGGCACAGAATCCTCCAACGATCTATCCAGCGTATGCCAGCGTCCCATCCTCTTGGACGTCAACCACCGGTTGGTGTACTCAGCGCACGTCTACGCATGGTCCGGCTGGGGCAGCTGGGAGGGCCGCTTCCTCCAGCGCGACTACGCCTCGTTCGCAAAGACGATGAGACACAACTGGGCGTACATCCTCGAAAAGCAGATTGCACCCGTGTGGGTTGGCGAGATTGGCGCGCCTGTGCAGCCTTCCGTAGGCGACGCCAACTACTGGCAGCACTTGATGCGGTTCCTCGAGGAGATGGACGCTGATTTCGGATACTGGGCGCTCAACGCACGGAAGCCAAAGGGGAATGCGACGGAGAGGTATGGACTGTTGCGGGATGATTGGAAGACGCCAGTGCTTGATTACCGCATGAAGGATATGCTGGAGCTCATGGCGGCTTGAGTACGTTGATGATATATGTTTATGACAATGGAGGAATGAGACTGTATTTTTGAATTTGGAGGATATACCTTGTATACTTGTATAGCGGAATGGAATTCTGATGGTACTGGACATGTGTTCATGTAGACATGGAAGTTTGTAAGTTGCCAAACAAAAAAGCAATGTGGTGTACCTAGCATCAAATGGTTTACTATTTATTGATGGTATCCTTGGCAAAACTGTTTAACCGTCCCTTTAACCTGCAGCCGAATCATTCACCAAAGCAAACATTCGAAGCACCTCCAATATCTGCAGCATCTCCACTCTGTTGCATCACAAGCCCCGCGAATAACAAACAAATAGAGTTCAACGTTTCTATCTCATATCTTATATCTTACACAGTCTACCCTACGCCTACGTGCAATTGCAAGGCGTAAAGCTACGGCTACAGTACTTTGACTTTATCTTACCAAGTGCTTATCGATAACAGGGATTGACGTACCGCACCCCGCGACTCTCGATTTGGTCACTCGCATTGGATTGGATCCTCTCTACGGATACAAGAAGCGCGATTGAGGTTGAGCTGGATGTGCTTGTGATTGTGCTTGTGCAGGTTATGCTATGTCCTGCGTCCTGTGTTGTTTAACTCGTACACCATCGCGCAGCGTACTTAGTACTTAGTACTCAGTACTCATCTCTCTTGTCCTTCAAAAACTCACAGCAGCACACACACACACACACACACACACACACACACACAGCAGAGCACCTTTCCATCGCCTTTTGGCCTTTGGCGGTATCACCCCATCACAACCGCCTATGCTTAGCTGCAACACCTCGGCAAGGCCATCCCCCCGCGCATGATTGAATGCTGATGGAAAGCCAACAACCTAACAAACGCAACTTCCAGCCAATATCCGTCGGGAAATGCTATGCGCAAACTGCCACCGATCGGGTAAGTCAAGGTCAAGGATGTGTTCGTGCTCTTCTGTGTCTCTCCTACTGACTTTGTCTGTTTTGCGATCAAATAGTTTGGCGATGGCGCCAGAGCCGCTGTGCGGGATCGCGAGCGGGTGACGTTGGGCATGCATCCCCAGAACGCAGAGTTACCATTTACTTGGCCCGGAAACGACTCGGACGACGAAAGAAGCGGCAGGACTTCCATATATCGGCTGATACCCTCCATGCAGAAGTTTAGAGGCAACCTGACAGCCCTGTCCCAGGTGTACAATGTGTGACCATGCTCAATTATCCTCGAGGACTCTCACGATGCTGACGGCCTGTTCTAGCTTTACTTCTCTGCTTATCAAGGTCGAATATTCGTCTACAGACCCCGCGCCGCTCCGAGCCAGGCACTCCCGCGCCAACCCGACCTACAACTCAAGCCCAAAGCCAGTACCGTGGCCCGGCTAGTCGGTGGTGAGATGGACCATACAAGGCCGCACACGGTGAACCAGATGATTACCGGGCTCCTTGGTGATCAAGAAATAGTTCTGGCGTGCTACGATGACGGCGATGTGGTCGCGTACTACACCGAACAAATTGCCAAACGAATATTCTCATGTCGTGGCACGACCGATGCGTCGCACACATCAGTTCCGAAACAGTTCTTTCACGAAAATGTTGGGAGGTCAGCTTGGGGTTTGGCGATACATCAGAAATCTCGCCTGATTGCTGTCAGTTCGAACCGCCACGAGGTCGTAGTCTTTGCTCTGGCCCTAACCCAGGATCCTCCAAACCGCAGGGCGAGCTGGTCTCGTATGGCGCAGCTGAATATCCAGACACGGACACGGAATTGGCGAATCGTGATTCGGCTGCCTCCCAAGGCGGAAAACATGCCAAACATCTGTTTCGTCAACGACTTTCAAGGCAACGCTCAGCGGGTTTGCGCCATTGATATCAGGGGAACCGCATGGTTGGCAGATATTTGGCAAGGGAACAAAGGCCCGATAGCTCTCCAGCCGCTATGTTCAGATCTACTGAGAAGCGAAGAGTTCTACCCAGGACCATCCAGAGGATGGGGCATATTTGCCCTCGACGAAGGGGATTTCCTGAAAGTCAAGACTACGGAGGAGCTATTCGGCGTGCCTACGAATCGACTCGAATTTGTCCCAGCGAGTAACGGCTGCAGTCAACCACTGGTGAATGTCAGAAACGCACTGACTAACATTCCCGATAACCCGCATAGTAGGCTGAGACCACCGAATCAGCCTGGCCAACCACCACATCTCCCTTGGGATCCCGGAATGTTTCAGCCAGGCTTTGCGATGCAGGAACCAGTGGACCTAATGGGAAGCGACGGAAGTGATGATGCGGGCGATGACGAATTTGAAGATACAGAGGAGGAAAGCGAAGACGAAGGTATCGACCATGGTGACTCGGAAGTCGCTTCGATAGTCGATTCTGAGGAAGACGCTATTGTGACAGCCACAGACTGGAACACCTTAAGCTACTTCCAGGTTCAAGCCCAGGCCCAGGCTCATGCGCATTCACAGGCACAGAAACAGGACCAAGGGCATAATGCTGGCCAGTCAGCAGCTAGTCCTCCCGATAACTTGTATGGTTGGGATGCAATATTGAAGCAAGAAGATTTCAACAAGGACCGTCGAGACGACAGGAAATACGTGGACGAGGCCGCTCAAGAAGATGAAGCAACTCCTTATATGCTTGACATGACATACTTTCCTCACAACAACAAAGTCTACCCAACATCTCGGAACGCGCACGAGATGATGACCTTCTTGGCGAGGCGATGCGAGTCCAACCAGCACTCTTTAGCGTCGGAGGCTCATTTGACAGATCTCGGAAGAAAGCTGTTTCTGATACGCACTTACGAGAAGGACATCGAGTTGCGCTCATTCTCCCCGTTCTTTAGCAGGAACTCGCAGTCGGAAATTGGTGTAATTTGCCCGGATGCTCTCAAGTTTGGGCGCTTTAGAGACCCTGGGCTGCACCCTCATTTCCATGCGACGAGTAGGCTGAACATGATTGCTATGGCCCCTGAACTCTCACTCATGGCCATCGGGTCGCCTACCGGACGCGTTGTGCTTCTGACACTGACACGGAAGGCCGTCAATACGGATCGCGACGAGAGAAGCTGGGAGCACGGATTTCGGGTGGAGTGGGTGCTGCCGACAGGATCTGACGAGATGGAGCATCGCAAGACGCTGCGACCTATGCACGGAATGGCCCTGGGGCCAGTTCAGGTGGGAGATGATATCGGAGGTAAGGTCGGAGGTGGAGGGCCAGCGATGCCCCGGCGATATCGGCTGATGCTACACTATCGAAACCATGACATCTTGTCATATGAGCTGACGCGGGAGGAGCAAACGGGCAAGCTATGCATTTTCTGAACCCCAGGCGTTTCTGCTTAGTTGTGTTTCTCTCTTGCGTTTTCTTCCCTGGGAGTCTACTGGCTCATCGATACCCGGTGGACGT
Organism: Fusarium sp. PT; assembly: GCA_021020635.1. NCBI lineage: Eukaryota > Fungi > Ascomycota > Sordariomycetes > Hypocreales > Nectriaceae > Fusarium > Fusarium sp. PT. The sequence goes on along the minus strand of JAHMRZ010000008.1, from coordinate 249,973 downwards.
TTTCATTGTGCTTCTTGGATCAGGGTAGGGGTTCTGGCGTTTCGGAACTATAGGCGTAGGTAAGGCAATCTACTCCGTACTCTTCTGGGGTTTCCACGGAAATTTTCTTGTGCTATCTCTTGGCAATGACCGTTGGAGCCGATCTTAACGGGTGGCCATCTGTTATGGCATACAGCTCTTGTAGTGTCTTATTACTGCACAGGTGGACCTGATCACTCATCATCGTGGGCATTGGCTTCTTTTTGAGTAAAGAATGGCCGACTTGGCGATTAGCACAACACGATATGAACAAACAGAATGCAACGCACACGAGACACTTGGAGTAGGTAAATCACGAATCATAAGAACGGCATAGGGATTATCAAGTATCGGAAGAAGCAGGCTCGATATTGGAAAGCAAACGCTGAGGCCGAGGCCGGAGCACAGCTTTTAGCTCTAGTTTACCTCGGGAGTGTTGACAATTATGAATTATTTTACTCTGAAATCTAAGTGTGAATGCAAAACGTGAATAGGTCCGTATCTCGGGGTTCCGGGTCGGCGGGACGAAGCAGAGCCACCCCGCAGTCCGACCCGGGGAGAAGGCAAGTGCAGCAGAGTAGAGCGCAGCAGAGGAAAGTACGTACGGCAATAAAAAGTAAGGCCTTCTAGAAGAGAAAGAGGAGGAGTGAGGATAGTAAAGATAGCGAAAAAGAAGGGAAGGAGGGAGGAGGGCGTGTGGGAGGGACGGGCAGAGAAACCTTGTTGCGACATTACCAAGTGCAATTTGTGTTGATTTGATGTTTAAGTGGCGCTTGATTGGCCGAGAGGCTGCAAGGGCAGATAAGACGGAGAGCATCGTGTCTGATCAGCATCGGTTTGTGTGAGAGAGGGACTTTGATTGGGTGGGTTAAAACCTGGGGATGATGCTGTTTTAACTGGGTATTGAAGTTTTTTTTGTTGTTGATGTTCATTGGAGACGTCATTGCAGGAGGAGACGTGATGATGATGATGAAGAATCTCAATTATGTTACTTCGTAGATATTTTTGGATTACAGAATGAGGCTCATGAGTGGAATTGCCAAAAGACAATCATACCCTGCTTTAACGGAATCACCGAGATACTCGCCGTATTTGTTGCTGTGTCTGTATCTATCTATCTATCTGTATCTACACATCTGATCTGTGCTGAGAAATGTCCCGGCATCCAAACTCGGAGCGGACCCAAAATGCCCCCGAAGCAACGGTACGGAACACAGCATCCGCCTGCCGCTCGCCGTTCTACCGGGATGCCCCGGAATACAAGGGCTAAGCTTTCAGATTGGATGCAGGACAAACCCGCCTGTAAGCTGTAAGCCAAGCTGTGACTTGGGTTCCAATGTCGGATTTGCAGGTCCGGAGAATGGAGAGTAATTGAAGAAAATGCGGGAGTACACGTCCATTGAGCAGCAACCATAGAGATATCTAAACTCAAAGAAGATAAATAGTAAGTTAACAGGACAATAACCGAGACTTTACACGAGTGTCGTAAATATTGAGATGCATCAAAGGATGAGAATGTCCGCCGCTGGTCAAATAGTGCGTGTGTCTGATTGGCCAGCGAGTTTCGATGTGTCCATGATTTTAGCAATCAAACCCTTGTTCTCATTAAACAACCTTTTTACTCACACGAACTGGAAGGTACCGAGCCAGCCTCCCTCCCCCACTAAAACCAACTACCTCACAGCCTTCTGATAAGGAAAGTAAAGAATTGGAGTGCACTTTACACGTGAGAGACGCCAACTCCCAACTGGGATGACTCGTTTTGGACGGCTTCCGACTACTGGATCCAATGACAGGCGCTCAATTCTCTTATCTGGGTGACGCCAGCGACTCACGTCAACGGCATGATGCGTGCAATTATGCTTTATTATTCACGTGTGAGACATACGGTAGCTCAAAAAGAAGCAAAAGAAGGTTGTTTCTTTCTTGAATTTGGATCTGAACCCTTGGTGACGATTTGTTGTAAGTGCAACGGCCAAGACATCGAACGATGGGCTTGGTATCTCGCCAAGTCTGTTAGTAAGACGATCTGGATAAGTTACAGAAATGCATTACAACACTCCCGTATCACACATCGGAATCTAACTCATCGCATCAGCCAAGGCTGAGATGTGCTGTTCAGCTCAATATTCTCTTCATTGGATTTGTTACCCGATAGCCAAGATGCAAGGAAGGGACAGACAGACGACACAAAAGAGCTGATGCTTCAGCCTAGTCACATCAATACCCCAGATATAGACATAAACTTAGATACAGATGGGGATAGGGTTTTGTGGTAGGTAATGCAATCGAACGGCTTTACACATCGACCACCGTAATGGAATAATCCTTTGTAGTTTAGCCTCGTCTAGTAAATCGGATCAACCCTCCCTCTTGGATCCCTCTCCGCATTTACACACGACGATCAGTGAGCCCGAGTTTGCTTCCGATCAAGATGCCGTCTTTTCTTTGCCTATCGATCCACAGCCTACAAGCATCTATGATTTGGCGAAGGATACATCACGCCACGGGGAACAAGCCGATCTGATGCTAGCTACGCACTGCGTAGTGGTGAACATCAACCGACAACGGCGAGGCTTGAAGTTTGGACCTCCACGTCAAGCCCCTATCAACACTTCTCAACTGCACAGATTAGACTCAGAACTGTTCAATCTTGATCAATGCGTATCAGCTGAGATTCGTCTGATCTGTTTCATGCGTAGCAAAAATGAAAGTAAAGAATAGATTACACTATTTTTCAGCTCTCCTCCCCCATAACGATAATCTTGATTCTCAAACGTGGCAGCAATCTGTAGACGAGGGTCTTGAGACAACCAAACCCCACGCTTCGTCTCTCTCTGCGATATCACACGTCAACGGCGCGCCCCCCAAAACCCCAAACCCCAGACCCAGGGTTGAGAGGTCTTTCCCGTGTTTTTTTCTGGTTTGGTTTTTTTCTCTCTCTCTTTTGCTTGCCTCCCGCCTCCCCCAGGTTCGGTTGATCCAATAAAGCGAAAGAGTCCAGGGTCTGCTGTTATGCATATGTGCTCTGTGAAATTGAATGGCTGCCCAACTTGACAGCCCCCGTTTGTGGGACGTGGTGCGATGTCTTAGATACAGTTGCTGGCTTATGGATTAGTTACATGAAACCGATACACAAGGGCGGATTGATTATGTGGTTATAAATGGAAGATTACTTTGTAGGACTGTTTATTTCTGGATATTGGGTTAACTAACTGACTTGTGAAGCTTTCCACGCACGGTAAGCTTCCTCCTTCCTCCTTCCTTCGACTTCAGGGCAGTGCTTGCATCAGCAACAAAAGTCAAGATCGGGCTCTGCTCTTCTTCGGTGGGCGTGTATCAAAAAAGCAGATGCGGACTCTGTCCGGGAAAGAGCAAGAGCAGGGGTGCTTGCTCGATCTGGGATCCCAGGAACCAGCCGAGAACGGCGCAGAGAGGAGTCGACATAGTAGACGCCTTACCGAACACGTATAAGCGCAGATGCGCTAGGGTCGGTACCTGGGCTTGGCTGGGCAGACGCCGCTATCTTTATCTCTATCATTCATGGTACGTACCGATAAACATCCATGGCCTTGGTGGTTTTCATATTTTGTATGTGTCCAACTGGTTACTACAGAAGGGAATCAGATCAATCTCTGGCTGTATCACAGCGACTAACGGGGTGCTTGCAACACTCGTACGGAGTACAGCCCTGTGAAAGGCTGAGCACTGAGCACTGGTGTCCCAGTACGTATCATTCTCACTATCTTTGTGCCTTGCTTTGTCTCTAATCTCTATCTCTTCCGGTCTCTGGGGACCCCCCAGCTCAGCTGCTATCTCTATTTGTGTCTCGAATTAGCATGTCGTCCCCAAAATGTGTGTCGCGCCTCTATCTCTGCCAATACCAGCACCACTACCAGTACCACTACCAGCACCCAGGAGATCTGCAACAGAATTGTCCCACGCCCAGGACCATCCATGGCGTTTTTTGGCTCATGGAGAAGAGGACCCGCGGCCGGCCTGGGTATGGGTCGAGTCGATGCAGTACCGTACTCTGTATCCGTAGATAGAATGCAGTCACTCACTAAAACTACCCACGTCGAACAAATATATTAAAGTCTTTCCCCGTCTCATATCCTCTTGCCTTTCTCGCTTCTCTTCTCCATATTCCTTCTCTATTCCTATTCCACTAGGTTGTTTCTCATACCTTCCTAGAATTGGTGGACCTTTCCTTCCTCTACCTCTTCCTCTGCAGGTCTCCTTCCTCGCTTCACTTTGGTCACCTACCAATCTGAGAAGGATCTGAAATCTCATCGATTTTTCATCTTTGACCTCTTCGACAATCTAACATCACCCGATCATACGAAACGAAACCCGACGACACCTCGTATACTATAATTCAACATGTCTTACGTCCTCCCTGGACCGCCAACGGCCTTCAATGGCACCAACGAAGAGCTTGGTGGTGATTCCAGTATGTCTTTACCGCCAGCAACATCAAATCACTGTCACAGCTTCGTGACAATATCATAAGACAGAGACTAACATGGTTCTCCTCTAGCCACCGAAAACCTCAACCAATGGTACCAATCCGGTGATCAGGCCTTCATCATCATCTCGGCCTGTCTCGTCCTTCTCATGGTGCCCGGTATCGCCTTTCTCTACTCCGGCCTCGCTCGAAGAAAATCCGCTCTCTCCATGCTCTGGGTCGTCATGATGTCCTTCTCCGTCATCGTCTTCCAGTGGTACTTCTGGGGTTTCTCTCTCGCCTTCTCTACAACCTCCAACAACCCTTTCATCGGCGACCTTAAACACTTCGGTCTCATGAAGGTCTGGGGCGCTCCCTCAGTCGGATCACCTCTCGTTCCTGCTCTGCTCTACTCTTTCTACCAGATGATGTTTTGCGCCGTCACTGGTGCCCTTACAGTCGGTGCTGTTGCTGAGCGAGGTCGTGTCATTCCCAGCATGGTCTTCATCTTTTTCTGGGCCACCCTCGTCTACTGCCCTCTTGCCTACTGGGTCTGGAACCCCAACGGCTGGGGTTTCACTCACGGTGTTCTTGACTACGCCGGTGGTGTTCCTGTCGAGATTGGTTCCGGTATGTCCGCTCTTGCCTACTCCTGGGTTCTCGGCCGCCGTAACGAGAAGATGATGATGAACTTCCGTCCTCACAACATCTCTCTCATCACTCTTGGTACTATGTTCCTCTGGTTCGGCTGGCTCGGGTTCAACGGTGGCTCTTCCTTCGGTGCCAACCTCCGTGCTGTCATGGCTTGCTGGAACTCTTGCCTCACTGCCATGTTTGCTGCTATGACTTGGTGCCTTCTTGATTTCCGTCTGGCGCGCAAGTGGTCCATGGTTGGCTGGTGCTCTGGTACCATCTCTGGTCTTGTCGCTGCTACTCCTGCTTCTGGTTTCATCGACCCTTGGGCCAGCATCATCCTCGGCGTTGTCGCAGGTGTCGCTTGTAACTTTGCCACCAAGAGTATGTTTCCCCTTACCTTCGTATCATGTAACAGTCACTAACTCATATACAGTCAAGTTCCTCATTCGAATTGACGATTCTCTCGATGTCTTCGCTGAGCACGGTGTCGGTGGTATTGTCGGCCTCATTTTCAACGCCTTCTTCGCCCGCGGTTCCATCATTGGCCTCGACGGCGTTAACACTGGTGTTATGGGTGGTTTCATGGATGGCAACTATGTCATTATTGGCTGGCAAATCGCCGCCATTGTCGGTGCTTCTTCCTACGCTTTCGTCATGTCTGCTATCATCGCCAAGATCATCGACTTCATCCCTGGTTTGAAGCTTCGTGCTTCAGAGGAGGCCGAGCTCCTCGGTATGGACGACGACCAGCATGGCGAGTTCTCTTACGATTACGTTGAGGTCCGCCGAGACTTTCTTGCTTGGTCTCCTCACCGCGGCGACCCCGCTCAGGATGGTGATGTTCTTGAGCCTACCCACGGAATCCAGGAGCATCAGTCCATGATGAACCCCAGCGAGTCTGACGACGTCCGCAAGACCCCTTCTCTCAACACACCCGACGTCATCGCACCTCACGCGGTGATTGACGAGAAGCATGCTTAAGCTTGCCTATTGCAAACTTTTCTTTGCGAGTCATGTTAGCCTTGTTTGATATAGAGGGTTTATTTGTTGCGAGACTTTTTCGTCTTTTCTTTTATCTTATTGGAACTTGGGAGTAGCCGGCAAAGGCGTTACGGATCTACCACATCTTCGACGTATATGCCTTGTTGTTTTTTAATACCCGCCTGGTAGATGTTTGTATGGCTTTGGAAAAGCAAACAAATCGTTGGATATGTACATATAATTGTGCCATCTCAAATTATAGATGGTCACTCAATCAGATCATTATATCTTCACATCCTTACACTTGATGAATGTCTTTCGTCGTCTGTGAGCCAGCCATGATGGGAGTAATGAGTGTAGCTATATCAACCTCTATTTACCCCAATGCAATGTACCCCTTGTAAATGTAAAACCATAACAAACAAATAGCTCTCAACTTGATGGAAATATCATGCTATACAAAATCTAAAGGACATACTGATCTTACACGTAGATTAATATTATGTGCCTTGTCTCAAGAAGGGGGAACTCCGTCTGTGACCTTGCCGTATGGCAATTTCGAGTAATCACCAAAGCAAGAGTACTCGAACTGCGCCTTATCGGCCATAGTGTCCTGTATTTTGATGAACGTGTCCAACTCGCACCAACCGTCCTTACGGTTGACGTCACACTCCGGGAAACTTCTGCCCAGAGGCACTGTTCGCTGGTTGAGGACAAAATGAATGTACTTGGTTTCCTCGCCATCGAGATAGCCGTCTCTCTCTGGGGAGACAGGATTAGGGGCCTTGATGATTTCAATGTCCAGGCGGGCACCGAAGGGAGTCAGTTTGGACACAACGAATTGATGGTCGCCAGGGTATCTGTCGGTGGGAAGCTCCTCTGCAAATTGACGCAGGCCAAAGGCTGCTAGAATAGAGATAATGTTGGTGTCATGAGAAAAGTCGAAGTAAAGGCTTTGGTTCAGAGGGAAAGTTTCCTCCATGCTGTCCAGAGTTGTGTTGATCTGGGAGCCTGAGTAGCCAAGAGTGTGGTTCTTGAGGCGTGCCATGACCTCTTGTTGATAGCCAAGACCAGTAGCTCTCTGCATTCAGTGTTAGCATTGCTGGAATCATTGGGGAGGTGCACTTACGCCGACAGGACTGTGGAAGCCCGCACCCGAGGAGAATCCAAGGTCGATTGAGTAGCCAAAATGCTCCCACTCCTCGTAGGTGAACAGGTCACAGAACATACTGAAGCCATACGCGACAGTCTCGTAAGGACACATGTTTTGAGCTGCCCAAACGTCTGCTGGTGTCCATGTGAAGCCCTCGGTGACGTCGTTGAACCGGTCAGTTGCTAGCCAAACTCATCAGCTCCTGTCCCTTCATTTCAAATCTTTTCTGAACATACCATCCTTGAGATACTTCTCGTACCAGGTAGCTACAGGAGTAACGTAGTCCGCCTTGGCCGAGTTAGGGCAGTTTAGACCTCCGGCAAGTGAGTTGTTGAAGCCAGGAGCTTCAATGATCACTTCAATGGTGGCATTGTTGGTCCTACCGACGTTAGTTTTCGAAATACCCAGTGTTGGTTAAGACTCACCACTCCAGACCGAAGAATCCAGCCATCCAGTTTTCAGCCGATTTCAACATGCGATCTTGGGTCTAAGTATAGTTAGATTGTTGGAGCCTTAGTAGGCTCATGGATAGGCGACATACCGTAGTCCTGACAATAAGCTTGCTTTGAGGGTTATACAAGCTACCATACATGTAACTGTGCAAGACACCTAGTCTGGTGTTAGTATTGTGGCTAAGAGTTTAGACGCATGAGATTTTACCAGACTCGAACAACTCCTGTCGGCCCCTTGGAACCAGAATGGCTTTTCCGAGCTCATACTTCCAGTCATTGAGAAACTCAAGAGAATCACTGGCCTTGAAAGTGGCCGAAGCATTGGCAAGACGCTCACCAAGCTTGGCGACATTTGCGCCTGGAGTGGGGTATCGAGCACCGTGACGTGACAGCATCTGAACCTGAACAATCTCAGCGCCCTTGGGGATTGGATACTCATCCACGCCGAAGCCGGTTGAGGGAGAGTAGGGGCTCAGGTAACCCATCATCTGGAAGATGCTTCGGTTACCCTCCTTCATGCCCTCGATAGGAATGGAAGTCTGCAGCGGGTCATTGGGAACAAAGGTAGCAGTGGGCTCGAAAGCATGAGTCTGGGCCATGAAGGCCGGCTTGCCAGTGGCAGTGATGCCGGCCCATAGTTCCGGCGAAGTCTGAAAATACTGGGGCACTCGGGGTGGGTCACCCGGACATGACCCGGAGCCAGAGCCGGAAAATGCTAAGGGAAGACTGAGATAGAGGTTTGTACCCATGAGAACGACGACAAGGCCCGAGAGAAGAAGAACCGTGTTTCTGTATGCGCGGATTGGCCCCCGAGGGGTAATTGGCTGGACACGAGGCCCTCCGTAGCCTTCGTCACGGCCATCGCGCTCATCTTGATGCACTGGCTGGTAACCCGAAGAGCCCGGGGCGGCCTTCGACTTGAGGATATCTGAAGCAGCAGCCATAATGATGAGGGGCTTGATTGTGCAACTCCGATAAATATACTGAGCTGCGATGCAGGATAATTGTGCTTCCTCAACGAATACCTTCTATGACCAGCATAAACGCGGGACGTTGCGTTTAGAATTTGGGTATGTACCCCTTTGGCACGGTGGAGGTCGTTGGCAGGTAGCTTTGACAGCAGACAGCAATTAGAGAGTGAAACAATTGGTCCAAATCCAGGCCCTGGGAGAGTCGAATGTCAAGGTAAGGACCAAGGGGGAAAAAACAAAACAAAAGAATGGAGACCGCCCTGAGACGACGAGCGTTGAGTTCTGATGGGATGCTCGATTCGCCTCGATTTGCTGTTGATGTTGCTTCTTCCAAGATTGGACGAGGCGTCGGAATCCAAGCCCCTGCCTGTTTTGCGGCTAGGGAAACTGGGAGAAGAGGGAAAGAGAGGGGCGGTGCAAGGGGAAAAGTGGCCAATTGGACTATCTCCCTGACACTGTGCATCGCAGCCTCCAGTACCGAGCAGGGGGAGGCCGATCTTCAGCTGCCCGAGACGCTGGACGCTGAGGGACTTGGTCTAGCGCTGTCAGGGTGACCTAGGGCGACAAGATAGGGAGACAACCGCCAAGAGAACTCAACACTGTAGAGAATACTGTGCTTGTATTAGTGGATTGATCGCTTAAGACCATTCCCATGTCAGGCGCAGCCGCCAGTGCCGCTGTTCCCGTGATCACTTATGATGACTTCGTCTTCAGCCTCAGGGTGTTTCCAGTTCATGCATCTATAGGTAGTACTAGGTACTAAGGTAGTGGAGGTCGAGGAAACAACCAGCAGTCGTCTCTTTTCTCGGTACCCAGTTTTTCGTATTCTTGACACATACGCTCTCTTTCCTCTTTAACTTGTCGTAAGCACATCTATTTTCGAAACCAGTCCTCTTTGATCAATCTATCGTAGCATGATTTATTCGTTATCACCACCAACCTCATCATTTCGTGTAAACAACAAGCCATCCAAGACAAGAAGTGCAAAATCGGACTTCTCCGTAACAGGTGATTCGTTAGATATCCTACTACGCCTCAAACAACCCCAAGACACCACCCATCAAGTATCAACAACGGCTGAACGTTCAACCGTTCAACCCCCCATGTCTTTACCTTATCCCTTTTACTTGTCGCAAAAAGCTTCCATCGTCATCGATGTGACAGGATATCTTGACCGCCATTATCAACTTGATACCAGGGCCAATTTCAAAGTACTTTCCATCTTTTTTTTTTTTTAACCAAACGAAGCAAGAAACCAGGGCGGAGACAACATCTAAATGACGATACCATACAAAAGCAAGTTCACCAGCTCAACGAACACATCAGGCGGTGGCAGTAACAGTAGCAGTAGCGCCAACAAAAAGCAAATATCGAATTCCGCGAGGGTTTTTCCAGTCCTGTTCTGTCCAATCTAATTAACTTTTCTGGAGCAAGTCACTTATCGGTGTAATATCTGAGACCACGAGCAGTCGAGGGTTCAGATGTCGTCTCTGAACCAATGCCCTGACTATATCGATTGTCTCAGTCTCCCAGGACGGCCAATCATCCGAAACTAAACACATCTCAACCAAATGTCCCGCCCCTTGGAAAGATCGATATATGTATGGATATCTCATCACTTTATCGTCATTCCGTATCTGAGACCCATCTCATCTTATCTGCATCGTCTGTGTCTTGGCCCAACCGTTAACGCTCGTTTTGTGTCACCCGACTTTCTACGGAGGGCGCAAGCCACAGCTGTTCAGATGGTACCCGCTTACATTGGATCAATTCTTTATGAGGCGTCCTGATAATCCTTGCCACCACGAGCATCAGCCAGCCTCATTCTCTTGGTGGAGTTGATAGATCACGGCAGAATTTTATAACTTGTCTATTTTCAAACGTCTCTGATCTCTCTCCTCATCTCTTCCAATTTTTAAACTACCTACAGATACTGATCTTGATCTTGATCAATATGACAAGATCTGCTAACCTCGGTCTCAAACAAGCTCATACCAATTGTGTACCCCTGACATGATATAAATCGCTCCCTTAGCTCTAATACTCCTCGATGTACTCCGTACACCCGGTACTTTTATGTAGTAGCACATATCTGACACGAGACGCCCGGCTTATTCCCTGTGCTGCACAAACCAATTAACCTGGTCGCGCCAAGATGGGATTGGCGAAGTCGTTGTCACTGTCACATATCAATATGACAACTCCCTGTTCCTGAACATCTCGATCTATGCACCCGAGTCTTTTTATTCGCCAGCTCTTAATAGGTCCTATTCTGTATCTGTACAAACCTGAAAGTTCAAACCCAGGCCTTGATTAATCCTCCGCTGTCTAGCCAGACCACCAAGCCAAATACCGATACGCAGTTTCGTCAGAGACAGACGATACTTATTGCTTTTCCGTAACCGTGACACCAGATAAAAACATACTCAATAACCGAATGCAACCGTCAACCATACCCATGCAAATCAGAACTTTTTGTTGCTCTCCCAAGACGCCCCTTGTTGTGTCATGCGCCTTTGTTCCAATGCCGACAAGTATTCAATAATCTTATCATGTTTCATGAGCATGTGTTCATGTATGCGTATTCACCCCACAGTTGTCTTGACTGTAGGAGCCAGAGGCGTAAATTTAGTTGGCCTGAGATCTGAGGGGAAAGAAACCGTCAGGCATGGGCTCGATGTGCCAGATCTTGGGTGCTTCCTTGTTGAAAGCAGCGTCCCACTCTTCTTTGAGGTCTGCAGGAAGGCTCCATCCCAGCTCGTCGTCGCGAAGTCTCATGCGCACCAAGTGTCGACGCTCTTGAGCTCCTTCACCATTGACGAAACCTTCTCGGCGATGCAAGATTGTGAGGTTGTTGATAAAGTGAATGTCACCTGCCTGTGTACTGATCTCCAGTTGGGTTGCCTTGGCGATGTTCTCGATGGAGTCCAATGCCTCCATCTGGCGTGGGGTAACGGCAGGGAGGTTGGCGGGACGTGGGTGTACCGCATTTCCTGTGAGAGCTACGCGACCAAAGTTCATCATCACTCTCCCCTCATGGTGGAAGAGGACCGGTCGACACTGAAAACGGGGCCTATCCAAGCAAATCATGTCAGCTGATACATTCGTTGTCTCTCATCGAGAAAAGAAAAAGAGAAAACGCAGATGATCATGTGCGGTGACTTACAGGGCGAATGGCCAGTCAGAACGAGAGAGGGTGCGGATCATGTCAGGGCGACTGGCGGCGAGAACATTGTAGACAGTGTAGACCGAAGCGATGATGCATTTGCCGCCCGAGGCGGCAGTACTGCGTGTGAGCCAGCTGACAATGTCACCTGCTTCCTCATTGTGGAAGTTCTGAAGTGGAAGTTAGCATTGTTGAATTTGCTATGAAAACGATTAAGAGGCAAGGTCGACTTACAATGGGAGAGGTGGAGTGACGATGATGACCAGCCTTGAGCTTGGATGAGTTGTCGGCGACAATGTGAACTAAAGACAGGTCAGTTGCCAAAGAAAGCAAGGCCGGCAGACCATGATAGATAGGACTAACCCATCATGTTGCCTTTTCGATCTTGACGACCGTGGCGATTGGCAATGTACGACTGGATGCCAAGATACAATACGGTCAGATCTTCGGGTGAGTACTTCTTTGTGTCTAGGCCGCGAATGACACCAAAGCCCTTGCCTTGATAGACGTCTCGGCGAATTCGGTCCAATCGAGGTCCCAGAGTAGGAAGGGGAAAGTTGTCTCTGCAGACACAGTCCCCGTCAAGTTCCAAAGCTGTCCGGTGTTAGCCCACATCCCGCACTCAACCGGAGAGCCTTAGGAAACTTACCTTTGAACTTCTGTAGGGCATCGTCGGCTTCCTGTTGATCAGACTCACTTAGAGTATGGATGTACTCCGATTGATCCGTAAACTGGCCACCAGACCAAGCCATGGCCTGGAGGAGAAATTTGGGCCATCCTTCGGGGACCCCAGCCGGTACAGCTGCCACGCGACTGACACATCCGGCGGCCGCAGGAGCTAGTCCAACGGCGAAACTTGAGCCAATGATAGGCCCGCGTCGAGTAGAAGCCATGTCAATGGTTTCTGAGGGAGAGTTCGTTAGTGGCTTTAGTTGGGGGGGGGGGGGCGTCTCGGTACTAAAGTTGTATACATCAGCCAGCCATCTCCCACGATAATAGGAATGGGAAAGTTTGTTCCAGGACCTACTTTACGAGACGCAACGGGCCGCTGTCTGATGGTGGTGTAAGACGAGACAAGGGAGATCAGATAGACCGAGTTGGAGACGGGAGATGAGAGGACGAGTTGAAGTTGTAGGTAGGGATGTTTTGGGGGTGTAAGAGAGATGAACAGGAAGAGGTAAGGAAAACAAGTGTTTCTATGGTGCGAGGTGCCTGTTTAAATGTCTTGCTCGGGCCCAGCTGCGATGGGAGGCGTAGATGACGAGACAAGGAGTAAGAGGAGTTCTGATACTATCGTCGCAAGCCTCACGAGTGACGTTAGAGGCGTTTTTTATATATCGATGCTGGTTCTGGCCTTCTGGGGTACGGACGGGATATGATCTCGAGCAGCAGGCGCAGTTTCCAGTCGAGAAAAGGAAAGAAAAGAGAAACAAGCGGATCCAGGGAAAGAGGTAGCGACTGATGCGTATGACAATGGCACCGGTAATGCCAAAGATAATTGTGAAGTGAGGGCAGGTGCGATAGCGGCAGCGACAACTGCAACTTCAACTGCAACTTCAACTGCAACCACAACGGCGACGACAAAAAAGATGACGATGACTAGTGAACGGCAGATTGCAACAAGAGGTCAGCAGATCAACGGCTCTTGGAGACCGAGATTGAGATCTGAAATTAAAACTGAGATGAGATTGCTGTGGAAGGATCAAAGAACGTTTGGACAGTGGAGGCCATTATAGGTAATTATACCTTTTTTCACGACTTTTATGGGAAACGACAATAAACCCCCCCGGTTTGGACTTGGGGATGATGCTCCCATGCTCACAGTTACGGGGAATAGGAAGTTGAGCGGCTCAAACGGGGAGTGTATGTTGACGGCCGTGGTTGTGTAACATTGCTCCCTTTTCTCTGCTCCCGTTGCGTTGGATTCGACGGGAGAAGTAAAAAAACAACCTTTTTCTTTCCTTCTTTGTTTCTGCTCTTGTGACTTGAAGTCTCAAGGTGATCTCCAGTGCTAGGTAACTTACACCAGGGATGTTTTTGGAGCTAAGGTAAGGTACAAGGCAAGACAGGGGCAGTGAGCTCTGGTTCGAGCCAAATGGTAGATCGGGTACTTGCGTACCCGTGCGCACTCGTGGCAGGTCGCAGATACGCGGCGGCAGTAGGATATGACAAGACCCAGCGACGCGGGTAGACACTTGACACCCATGGAAGATATGCTTGCATTGCCTGGTAGTGGAGGTATCTTGGACATGGGGCATGGGGCATGATATATGATATGGGATGCTGGGTATAGGTATCAGGTGCCGGGTCATAGAATGGGGTTGAGCCCGTGGATCATCTGTTCCATGGAGGGCTCAGGGCATGAACCAGGGCAGGGTTCCATGGGTGGAAGATCCGAGATAGAAGGAGGAAAACGCCCTGCCGTTGGGCTTTTTAGTGTCCGTGTGGTAACTGTGTTGCCTCTCTCGCTTGTCACTGGTTGCTCAAACACCTGGATAGCAACATTAAACTCTAGGCTACGGATACCATGCCTCGTACCTAACCTTGCCTTGTGACAAGGGAGACAAACGAGAAACGGGGGAGCAGGTCTACGAGGCGAGATGAAATGAGATGAGATAAGACGATACAACACGAGACGAAAGAGAGAACTGCTATCATTCATCCATCACCATGTGCGTTCTCTCATTCCTCGAGAAAACGATACTGGCTTCCTTTAACTACCTAACTAGTTTAGTCTGGAGAGGGGAGGGGGAGAGGCGAAAAGAGGAAAAAGCAGAGCGAAGGACAAGAAAAGAAAGGAAAGGACAGGAAAGTGAAAGGGTCAATCAGTGGTAAAGTGGGATAGGAAAAAAAGAAAAGACACAAAGAGAGAAAAGGAAGAGAAGAACTGAGCGGGCTTACTAGCATGGATGTGCTAATATGGGCTTTAGCTTGTCAGTTAGTCAAGCTGGAGTATGGGGACTCTAGGGATTCTAGGGACTGTATGTAAGACTCTACCCCGTAGACTGCGGAGTAAAGAAAAGCAAACACCAAGAGCTAAGCATGGGCGCAGGCTAAGAGAAATTCAGACCTGAGCCAACTGCGCGACGATCCTCTCTTCGTGTCGATCCCTTGTGGCTTTCTTAATTTTAGTCGTGTTTTGAAAAGTGGCTCCTAGCTCCTCTCCTCTCCCCTCAGTCAGGGTATCTATTGCTGTTGTACCTTGTTGGCCTGCGTCTACGGAATACCTAGACTACCTATCTATCAGATGTGTACTACCATACTAATGTACCTACCAGTTCAGCTCAGCTCAACTCAACTCAATTCAACCAAGTACGCTACTACGGCACTCAATAAGGGGGCTTCT
Source organism: Fusarium sp. PT (assembly GCA_021020635.1). Classification (NCBI taxonomy): domain Eukaryota; kingdom Fungi; phylum Ascomycota; class Sordariomycetes; order Hypocreales; family Nectriaceae; genus Fusarium; species Fusarium sp. PT. The sequence continues at coordinate 234,803 of JAHMRZ010000008.1, read as the reverse complement.
CCTCCGGGTACCTGGGCTACGGCAGTCGATATTGGTTCTTGAGATAGTCGAACTTAGTCAACCAGTCCTCAAGCCATGATTGGCTGGCGGGAACTATCCGTCGCAACCCGCTTAGCTTTGGTGTCTCGGCTCCAATCTACTGGCTCCCCGTGACAAACCAACGTCAAAGAACATTTGGGCTTGGGCATCTAAGAACGTCAAAGCAAAGGCAAGGCAAGCCAAGGCAAGCCAAGGGATATGCAGATATGCGCGCGCATCTCATCTCATTTCATTTCCCCTTCGCTCGCCTCTTTCCTTTCCTTTCCGTTCTTCCCGAGACGATGAGCATAGCATAGCATAAGCATACGCATACGCATACGCATACAGACGGATACACAGCACAGATAACACACAACATCCATACTAATTACTACACACAGCACAGCATAGACAGACCACACTGTGCTACACTCTTGGGCCACTATCATCAACGTCCATCGACTCCATCCAATACCTCCGGCTCCGGCCTCGGCTCCTCTGCCTTTTTGCTGCGGTTACGGCTTCAATCTTCCGCTACCCAGGCCCGGCCCGCCCGGCATGTTTCCGTTCGAGTGACCAAACCCCAACTGCCTTGGTAGCTTGGTACATATAAACCTTCATCCGCCTCGTGTTTGCGTCTTACGCCGCACAAGCCGTCAAAGCAGCAACCCGTTGTCGGTCAACACTCGGTCAGCACCTCTCGCCTCTTTCTGTAGGGGGCCGTACACACACGCGCGCGCGCACACACACACACACTTGGTGGCTCTGCCTAGGTATGCTTTTGCCTCTGCTTTCGATCCCTTCCTCATCATCGTCATTCTCTACCTTGATCACATCGCAGCGCAGCGCATTGCATTGCATATCGCCCTTCTGTTCGTCCCTCCCGCTGCTTCCCGTCACTCCGATACCCTTAAGCAAACCCGTCGACGTGGCGGCCAATCAATGTTGAACAAGAACGATCGATCTCTTTGGCTACCTTCATCACCCCAATACTCTATCCAATTCACAAATCTCCCCAACAGTCCACGTCTTTTCAGTTCCCATTATGCCAGTGCCATTATTTCTCTATGCATTCGCTCGCCGTTGACCGCCTTTTCATTTCCAGATCAGCCCAAACATTTACCAAATGAATCCCGTTATCGTGATCATCGTTGACGTCGTCATGGCCGTTGCCGTGGTTGTCGCTCGCATTGACCTCCAAACCCCTCCCTTCCTTCGCTTTGTATACAGTCTCATTTCCTGCATCCCCGCTGTGAGTACAGCATCTACGCGATAGAACTCAAATCCTACACCTACACGATTGGTGGAAATCCCTCCACTACATACCTCCTGCTCTTTGACCCGGAATTATTGCACACGGTGCTCTTTTGTTGCTCAATCAATCAATCAACCTGCCGGATCATATTGTTGTCCGAGGCTGCCAGTTGTTCTCGAACAATTGACTGACGAAGAAGTAATCATTTTCGTATGCGGCTGCCCTTCGAAGCTCCTCCCATTGCGACGCTGAAACACAGAGTTCGGCGTTAGCACCAAATCCAGAGTCCTGGTCACAGTCGGCAGAAGGCGTAAAACACTGGGGTTGACTCACCATATCGTTTGGCCAAGCTGCTAGTCGCGTGCACAAACTTGATCTTCTCTTCATCAAGGCCGGCCAAAGTGCGCAAGTCTTGATCTTTGCACTCCTCCGAGAACGGGTAAATACCCTTGTTACAGTAGTGGAAATGCGCGAGCAAGATATTGGCCCCTTTTCATATTTTCGAGTCAGCAAGCACTTCAACTCAGGAGCAAGGTAGTATGCCAACTCACCTAGGTGGTATTCTTTCACCTTTTCTTCACGCGCAAACCGTCGCTGCAAGTACAGTCCTGGTCAGTAACCGTCCACAGCTCTTCACATGTGTGCCTAGTGGCGTCGAGGATGGTTCTCTTACCTTCATGCCATGCTTTTTCGCGTATCCAGCATCGTGCGCTGTGATGAGAGCTGTGTTGTGCAGCAGAATGAAGATTACAAGATACGTTACTAGCCATGTACTCTGCTTGTTCTTTGACATCATCTTCTGCAGCTTGTCTAGTAACTCTCTTCGCAGTTTCGTCTGGATATGATGGATCAAGACGAGATCCATCTGAGCGCCTAGTACTGGCGGAAGAGGAATTTTGCCATGGTTAGGGTTGGTTTCGTCCAGGATGTTCTCTTCCATGCCCAAGGTCTCTTCCCCAACTATGAAGCTTGACCTTGTTGTCAATCGGATCGACATCCACAACAGAAGTGTGTGGTGAATAAGGTCCACGCACTCGGGCGATGTGGATGGGTCACGGAAGATTTTCCAAGCACGTAAGTACGTCCGAAAAAGGAGTCCTTCACGCGGGCCAAGCAACCTATTAAAAGCATCCTGCATGCTGTTCTCAATGTGACTCAGGTACTCGGTCTTTACCTCCTCGAGATTCACCATTGCATAGGGAGGAATTATCACCGACTTCTTGACGCCTTTGTAATCCCATGTGCGCTCCAGCTTGTCACCAGCTTGAGGAATAAATCGCTGGACCTTGACCTTGACGAACTTGTTCGAAAGCCCTTCTGAGAGGTATATAACTCGGGGCTCCTCGTTTGTTGCCCAACTCTGTATGGGATCAGAGATGTTGTTGGTCCATCGTCGCGTCCATTCGTAACCTGGAACTTGCCCTGGCTTGAAAAGCCGGATATCGGTGATCTTGTATCGGAGACAAGGAAAGCGTCCCGCTCTTGAGTTGGAGACTTTCTTGCATGTCAAGCATGGCCCTCCCTCCTCTTCCGGGTTGTTTTCACACTGCATCAAATGGTTAGTGGTCTACACATAAACCCTATAATTCTCACTGAAGCAAGAGCATTGCGTGGTTCTGTCTAAATACACGCAGATAGTTATCACTTACACGAATCCTCTGCATTCTGCATCTGATGCAAGAGCCGATCTTTCGGGTTTGGGCGGTTTGCTCACGAAGATTGTGATCTTTGAAAGGACCCCTCTTTCCTCCCCGCTGGTTGGGAAGTAAAATGTCAAAGTTGGGATGTTGATCCATCAGGGACCACCCATTCTGCACCGCATCCTCGCCTATCTGACCGTTGATAAGCATACCATACTGGGAGACGGTGTCGACTGGTGACATGTTATGATGAGTAAGAGCAGCGGTATCGATGAGACTGGGCTGTGAGTTGTATTCGACCTGGGATAGTGTCTTGGCCATGAGGTGGTGATTCGACATTATTCCTTGATTGTCCAACTGTTCTTCGTCTTTAAACGTTTGGGTGGCGTAGAAATCTCCACCTGGTAGAGACGCCTGTTGATTTGGCACAGTATCACTTATCAAGGGCTCTGCTAACGGAGCTTGCTCAGGGATGAGAGGGAAGCTGACAAGAGGCGCAACGACATTCAAGTCTGGCTGTTGGTAGCTGTAACTTGTTTGTGGCCCAGCACTCATAGCCGTATTGTCATAAGGTTCAGAAGATGGCATTGCCATTGCCGGTTGCTTTTCTGCCACATAAGGAACATCCGAGCCTGGAATCATTGGCGCAGTGTTGGGCAATTGTTGGTAGCCTTTCATTACGGCGTCAGCAATGGCTTCTAGTGCATTATGATAGATGTTTGGTGAGTCGGGTAAAAAAGGAGAGCTGACTACTTACCGTCCGACTGTCTCGAATCCCAGCCACAGCACGGGCAAAGGAACAAAGTAAGGTCCGCCATACGCCGTGCTAAAGGTGAAGCTGAAGATGGCATCGAGCTCTGTCCACACTCGTCCCAGGCTGCAGATGCGCCATACTGTTCATGACGTTGATCGTAAGGATCTGACACTGGAAGTTTTACCAGAGGTCCTTGGGACGAAGCTGATCCATGCTCTGGTGTCATTGGGATAGATGGATCAATCCTTCTTCTCTTTCTACAATGCTCTTGATCAAGGAGTTGATGTATTTGGTAACCGGAGGTTATTCCATAAAAACTTGCTAGATTTTCAAGGTTCTGGTGGATCTCATATGGTAGGATATTGTAGTTGGGATCCACGGGAGGGGTGAAAGATATTGATGAAGAAACCTGATCGTCAACCCCCGGGTGGAGGAAAGGCCTCTTAACTTTGGAAGGATATTGCAGATTCTATAAAAAAATCAATTCACCGCACATTTGGGTCTGATGAGGAGGGGCCTGGGGGCAAGATCAAGGAGAGAATGCTTGTCCGGGAGTCATGGCACGAGAGCCACGATGGGGCGGCGACAAGAGGAAACGGGGGTGATTGGCAACAGCCGCAGGGGCCATGCAAAAAGAACGATGGGACGGGGGATCGATGATATAACCCCATGCAGCTTGCCGCCAACCGGAGAGAGAAACTCTTACCATAATGGCTGCAGTGAGACAGGACAGGGTGTGGAACAAAGACTGCCTAGCAGCAGCAGCAGCAGCAGTAGCAGCAGTAGTAGCAGTAGGAACAGAAGTCAAAAGTCAGGGTACCACCACGCGGGGATCAAACTCGACGAAATACAGGCAATGACAAAGGAGAATCTGGCTTGCCCGGTTTGGAATTTAGCAACAGTGATCAAAATCAAGCGACGCCGGGGTGAGAGGGGAGGGGGAGTGTGGTGGTAGGCTAAGGTGCCACGAAAGCCATCACCGGAGCACTTGACGTTGAAACCCCCGTAGTGCGCCGAGTGGAGCGCCAGCGACGACCGGAGTCAAAACCGCGGCTGAGAGATAAAAGAACACTCAGACAACCGGTAAAGAAAATCGATGTGATGATGAGGCGAGAAGTCCGGGGAAGACAAAGGGAGAAACGATAAGTAAGGGCTGTAAGATGAGCCGAATCAGGCTCTCGAGGTTCCTTGCCAACGGACGTAAGTTTGATGAGATATTGGTGTGATGCCCGCAGCCGTCAACTGCAAAGCTTCAAAGCTTCAAACTCCAAAGCGTGAGCACAACACAGTACAGTTGGGACAAGACGTGGAGCTTGTCCACCCCGTTTACTCTTTTAGCAACAAGGCGGGCTGAGCTGTCGTGGTACTGAGTACTGAGTACGGACGACAGAGCGTGGAGCGAGCGGTTGGTGGTGCTGGTGCTTGCACTGGCTGGTGCTTTGAGCGAAGTCAAGACGATACAGTACAGTATGCTTGCGGCCGCGATCGTATGGATGACGGCTGATGCGGGCTGCAGGTTGAGCAAGTATGCGGCTGGCGGTGTGGTGGTCGTAGTGACTGGGCGTTGAGCGATTCAAGCGACGGCTCGACGGTCTGCTGGGAATGGTGATGATGAACGAGTCTGTGAGAGAGGAAAGTGGACTCGGTGAGGACGGCGTTGACATGGCCTCGTGCTGAGTCGTTTTTGACCGGTCTGAGGGGTACCATGGGGTTGGCAGGGGCCCTTCTGATTGCACTGATTGCAATGCGTGGGCAAAAGATTTGGGATATTACCCGCCCTACCGGTTCAGTGTGTGCCTGGAGGTCCCGATCTGGTGAAAGATAATGGAAGCAGTTCCGGTGGGGAAATAGAAAAAAAGAACAATGGCATTGTGAATGGACTTGGGAGCTTGGTTAGAAATCGTCAAGGGTGGCTCGACTCTTGCGTGATCACAGATCTCCAGTCTCCAATAATGCGGGTTTAATCCCTCTAGTCAGTCGAATTTCCGAATCGATTCAATGTTCCATAGCCACGGAGCCTAGTCATGACAACGACTAAGTTAATTCGTGCATTAAAATGCCCATGTGATTGACATGGGGCTGACCAATGTTGGTCATGGCTGCACAACCGCTCAGCTAGGATTGGATGTGCGTGCTATCCTCGAATTTGCTTTTTTCTCTCACAGGGTCTTGCAACGCCAACCCGTCTGGGCATCGCACCCCAGGTTCTAGGTACATCGTCAACTCCGCAATCTAGCAAAGGTTCTCAGAAGTACATAACCTAGCCGGCAATGCCAAGCAGGTTCGAAGAAAGGCCAGTTTGATCCTTCTGTCGCCGTGGGCCTAGTCTTGAGAGACCATCAGACCGGCCACTTGCGGAGCAACTGCAAAAGACGATGCATTCAATGCTTAGGGGAATGCAATGACACCTAGAAAGCCTCACTTGAGCAATATTTATTAGTGTTGGTGGTTCATTGGATGTCCTGGTCACCCGATATCCTCGAGTGTAGGCAGGCGCTGTAAACCTGCCAATGTATAGTCGTTGCTCCAAGCCCTCCAGGCTCTTCTTTGACCTATCTCGCTGACCAAGGCTGACAAGAGATAGCAGCTAACATCTCTTGGTAATCCGAGGCGTGCGGTGTTATTTGAGTCGTCTTTGATTTCTGCCCATGTGATAAGACACATGTGTGCTATCGTCACGCAAACGTTCTGGTTGGTACAAGGCGCGAGGCAGGGGCGGCGACCGGTGAGACCAGCAATTACCATTGCTCGTAGCCGGACATTGAAACTGGACATCGGACCGATCGACATCTGGTTGTATGCATGCTATGATTGCGAGCTTTTTGCAGAAGAGCTACAGTAGGTGTGCGATCCGATATCGAAGCTGGACCACTAGCGGCACGATGCAATCCATGGATGGGATTGTCTTTAAGCCGCCGGCAGGCATTACCCAGCCAAAGGTGCTGCTTCTGATTCTGATTATGATCCGGTATAAGTGTTGGCTTGTTCCTTTGGGTTATGTTGCATCGGATTGCATGAGGAATCTGCATATCTCTTTGGCCTCCATGGCTGGCCAGGTAAGATGTTGCCTCTTCTCTCACCAAAGCGCAGTCATTGTCTGGTTGAGATACGATGATGGGCGTTCCTGGCGATATGAGCCTGTGACGTCGGTCTGGATGACGGATGTCAATGGAAACGATGCAGGTGGCAGGAATAATCACTGGGCGTTACTCCAAGTGCAAGAGGTACCTGAGTATTACCCAGTGATTGGAAGTTAAATCCAAGTGGCGGACGCGCTTTCCCTCGAGGTAGGTTTAGCAGTTTTGCTTTGAGTTAGTACGAAACGCTCAATGGTGGTTCGGGGGAAGGTCCGTGGCTGGCCATAGGTGACCGTACCTACCTACTCCGTAGTCGTAACCGCGGCCATAGGCAGCCATAGCCATTGACTTGACAGTCTCGACTTGACCTCCCTCCACATCGGGCAGGTATCCAAACTTAGTACCCTACTACTGCAAAACGCAAACCTCAGACCGAACAATCTAGGGTCTTCACCGATCCTGCCCCTTGCCTCTACGCGCCCATGGTGGGTTTGAACTCTCGAGCTGGTGTGAACATGAGCATGGATGCCACGAGGATGAATGGCCTAGACAGGCTCGCTCTTCCACTAATACCGTTAGTCTTTATCCGCCAACGGGTCTTCCCGCCTCCAAGACAAGACGAACCGGACCACACCAGACAGAAGGTCTCATTCAGAGCACCACTCTGCCACTGTACTACGGTACTGTAAGTACGTAAGGTGGTCTGCCTCCAACAGAAGTCGACGGAGATCAATCATGGGATCTCGAACTCGCTTCCCCGACTATGTCTCGTGCATACATATGCAGGCAAGAAGCCATGGTTACACGAACGAAGTCGAGTCCCTTGCGTTGCTTGTCGTCATTCGCTCAGCCCCATTTTGTTTTTAGCCATGTAAGCTGCCGTCGACCAGTTATCAATCCAAAGATCCCCTTTTTATGGTATGGTAACGCAACAGCGATAGCAACAGCAACTGGTCCATTCAGCCCAGCCACTCGGGAGCTTCGCCCGGTTTGTGTATTGGAACATGCGAAAGTCGGTTTTGCGCACTGTTAAAGCCTACTCTTCCGACTGGAAAAGCAACCTAACCAATTTGTGTTCGCAGCGCTATTGGGCAACAGCAGGTGATCGATTCATGGGTTATGGCTCCCCGATGCGCCTCTCCCGCTTCGGTGTCGGTTAGCACTACCTACTATCAGAAATCAAATATCGGGAATGCAGTTTGCTTCAAGGCACGCCTGTCAGTGCAGATGACGTTGGATATGCTCGGTACCCAAGTGGTCGGTATCTCGGGATAACATATGTGATTGCTCACCGGTCTGCCAGGAGCCCTTGTTACCAGAAATCCGGTAATCCCCCACACTCAGGTTGATCGCGCTCGTTGGGCAGATGCCGGTATTCAGCTGTGGAAGCGAGAAATATGTGCCATTACTGCCAAACGTGGTGATAATATTGACTGTATGGGTCCTGACCGAGTGGTTGGTGTATGCGGTCTCGCCTTTGCCCTGTTCGCCCTTGATGTTGACCTTGGTTTCAGGCTTTTCACCCACTATGAGTCGATCTCGCTTACTGCGTAGAGTCCATGGCTCTTGAACTGCAGAGACATATTTCTCAAGCAAACAACTAATTACCTACCAACTCCCTTATGTAATATCGTTTTAGAGTCATGGCCAACATCCAAGACTCCCATTGCCAGAGTTCCTTCCATGATACTCAATTCTACTTTCCCTTAACAATTCGCGTCGTGCTACAAAAAGTTTTTGCTAGTTTATTTTCGCTGTTCATTTGCAAAGAGTTACCATTCGATTTTCGATGACCGTGTACTCTTTTTTCTTCAAGCGAGTGTCGAGCTTACAGAACCTTCAGTCATTACTTCGAGTAGGCATTCAACAGTTAATGTCACCATAAAGAATCATTGCGAGCCCAAACGACACAAATAATCGACCCTGTCACTAATTGCACCCATATTTCAACAAAGTCTAGAGTCAATGGACTTACTGATAAACACATATGGTAGAATGGCAAAGGCTCGATGATATAAGGATACCTATGTTACAAGGCACGGCGAGGTAACAGTTCTGACGAATTACATGGGCACCAAACCGGGCAGCAACTCCGGACTCACGATGTCGTCCCGTGTTTCCAAACGGCAACGGATACCTACGTGCCTCAGATTTACGACATGGAAATCACTCTATATTTGGTGTCGGGTAGATTCCAATATTAGGTACTTTACAACCCGAGGCAGTTTGCGTTTGCGTCGAGGCGAGTGGAGCTTTGGGATATTTCTGCCAAGCGCCGAACTAGTTACGCGGGCTACCTTAGTAGGTAAGGTACGGAGTAGGTGAGTTAGAAACTGGGTCTTTCTCTTTGAAGCTTGAATGTGGCAGGCAATCTCCATCACGGACAAGTGCCTTCGGTGTTGTTCACTCTTCATCGCCTGGCAGGAACCAGTTATGATCAGTCACTCTCGGTTTCACAAGAGCCAACAGGCTCTCAATCTTTCGATCATGTGATCAGACAAGCATGACCAAAAAGCGCAACAAGGTGAGCATCCAAGCCAACCACCTAAAGTGGCCCAATTTGGCGGTAGCATCTACTTGTGGTATTGTCGCACAGCTACGAACTATTCCTTTTGCCAACTTCATTGTCCGTCTGTAACGCGCTGTCTGTTTGGTCTAGCAAGATCCTTCTCTTGAGTCTAGCCATATCTTGTCTTGGATCGACCCATTGTCGGTCTCTACGACTGTCGGCTTCCAACAACTCTTCACCAACAAACTGCCTACACAGCCTCTGGCTCTCTCGCCTCGCATCCGGGATAGGAACCCCTCACCGACAACCGACAGTTTGCGTCGGGCAGCATCTAAGACATTGATTGTGCAGGTGCTTGCTGCTTTCCCGTACAACATTGCCCGCTGCTGACTTTGAGCGGCCTTTCAATACTGTCTGTGGCTTTCTCAGTCAAGCGTATTCACCGGTCTATGCCATGGAGTTGAGCCAGGAATCTATCCACGATGTTATCCACCCTACTGCAGCTTTCTCGGCCCCTCCACCAAGCCATGATCTAAACTCGGAGGCCCAGGGCGCGCAGTCTGTTGACTGGCAAGACTCACTGCTAAACCCCAAGAATCGTATTGACAGTCTGAGCCCACTGGAGCGGCCTCTTTGGCGCATCGATGGCTGCACTGCCTTCGGGAGTCAGCTCTACGCTGTACCTTTATTCATCGATCCGATGCCTCCGATTCGGATGGATGTTTTTATTCCCGAGCCTTCCAAGCTTTCACCTGATATTCGAGATGTCCTTGATGTTGATGTGGCATTTCACACCACAAGTGCGAAGCGTATTGCGCATCTCGGCATCACTCAGCATGTGCTCCGTATTCTACAATATTGGACTTCCCGCCAGCCGGATCCTACACAGATCTTCAGAAACATTCCGTTTGGTTCCAGGATTGTGTTCAAAAGCTTGCCCATGAAGGTTGCTGACGCAGAGGTCATTATCGCACGAACTCATTACCTGGAGCGCCAACTCTTGTCCGTATCCTCCCTTGAGAAGGCATGGGGTAGTGATGTTGAGTTACCTCCTACAGTCAACCTCGATGACGTGGTATATGTCTCACAGCTGCACGACAGTGTTTGTTTGGTCAAAATCGAAGGCAAAACGTGGATCTTCAAAGCCCTTACCAGTTACACCAAGTACCTCTATCACGAACTCAGGCAGCTTCTCACCATCCAGCCACACCCCAACGTTGTTTCTCGGCCTGTGCATCTGGTTACAAAGAAATGCGGCTTCGGTAGCAAAGTGGCTGTTATCGGGTTCACGCTTGAGTACCATATTCACGGCAGCCTGCGTGATCTGATTCCTTTTCTCAAGCTTCACAACATGGTGTCGTTGGCCGACGGAACAAAATGGGCGATCCAGCTGGCATCAGCATTAGTACATCTTCGTACGACATCCAGTATCTTCTATCCGGATCTCAGACTGGACAATATCGTTCTTTCTGCTGCTAGAGATGCCATCATGGTTGATTTCGAGCAGCGTGGAGTCTGGTGCGAGTTTGCCGCTCCTGAGGTCAACGCGCTTGAGTATGTGAGATTGCTTGCCATTGATGAAGAAATTCCGGCAGAGGTCAGTGAGAAGTATTCGAACCTTTTGACAGAGATGCTTCCAGAGTGGCAGACTATGGGAGAGAGTGAGGAATACAAGTGGCCCTCAAAAGGCTACAACGTCCCCTGGGCATGTCTCACTCCCAAGGAGCAGGAGGCATGTGAGGTATATATGCTTGGTCGGGTATTGTGGTGCATCTTTGAAGGGAATAGCGCTCCCCAAAGAGCCGCGGTCTGGCTTTCATACCGATGGGAGCCCCTTGTCGAGTTCCCAGGATACACCCAGACTCCTGGAGCGATGCAGCGTCTAATCAATCGGTGCACTCTCGGGCGGCAGGCTGGTCTTAGTAGGCTGATTGTGAGAGAGAGGAACCAGATAGTGCTCCGCGAGCTTGAGAAGACAGGTCTTTCTACCGCAGATGACGTGCAGCGGACTGCAAAGAAGTGGTGGTCGAGAGAGATCGATGCATCGGAGCAGTGGCTTAGACAAAGAATCGAGGGTATGAAGAGGGGCGATTGGAAAGAGAACTACTATGATCGGCCTACTCTTAAGGAAGTTCTCGCGGAACTCGAGGCCTTTCGCGACGAGGCAGGATTCAAGTTTTGATTGATTTTTTACTGCGAACTCATTCTTCTACACGGCACTCTCCACTCCACTCCACAGCATAGCATAGCAACAAACAGCAAGCAAGTTATCGGACGAGGAGTAACTGAGATTGATTCATTAGGGTCTTTCAGCAGCAATTACAACTTAGTCAGTTTTTCTTAATATAGCATTTTAGATAGGCAGTGCTCGTTTCGTAAAGATATATATCAACAAACAGGTAGTGTAGTGTTCTTGTCCGCATATAAGGCCGGTCCCTCCATTGTTCTCATCTGGTCCTCCTCGTCTTCCTGCCGCCTAGTTGCCCCTGAACAGGCCGTTTCAGTCCAGATCCTGCGCTCGACGTCCTCAGTCTCCTCAGCATCGCCCTGAACCGCTGCACATAACCTGCTGGGGCACCATATATCTCGATCCGGTCAAGACTTGCCTCGAGGTTATGCAGAAACTGGCTTGCAGCCTCTGGAATGAGATTCAGCACATTTAGAATAAAGTCCTGGTCGCGGTCACCAATTAGGCGTAGGTAGATGTTGCGCTCGACGCGGGGCGCTTGCTTTGAGCCCTGGTCTTTATTTCGAGACACCACCAAGTCCAGAATATGTGTGAGGCTGCGGGCTGCAGATAGAGCCTCACGCACTGATAGGGGTTTTTCGCGGGTATATATCTCCTGGCGCATGCGTCGAACGCAGCCGAGGATGTGAGAAGCTGCCCATGGTACATCACGGGGAGATTCAGGATCTGAAGCAGGATCTGCGGCATCGAGATCTCGAACGACACGATTTATGCGCTGCGTGAGCTTGTGGAATGGGTCTTTGATGAGATCGTATGGACGAGATAAGGAGCGGCAATAGTGAAAGAAATGGTGATTGTCCAGGAGCATTCGGAACATGGTTTGTTCGAGGTCGTTGCGTTTGATAATCTTCTTCCCTAGAGATATATGGTTGAAGATATCGGGACGGAACTCGGTCGGATCGATATTGTAAACAGAGGAGAGAATCTCTCGAGCTTCTTGGGCGCGGAAGGTATCTGGTTCGTTGTCGTATTCTGAGTCTGGAGTAACTAGATGACAATGGAGTCCGTCCGCAAGCATATCGAGACGATACTTGGAGATGCTTTGGAAAGGATCTCCAAGCTCTTCAGCATAACCTGCTGGGTTCATCTTGAGGGGCTTATTAAGATCGTTGTCGTACATAGTCTGCTTGACTATCTGATCTAACAGCCAAAGGAGGTGTTCGCAGGGCTGTCCATCGTCCCGGCATGAGCAGCTCAGCTTGGAAGTGCCGTCTTCTGGGGCACGAATTCGTACAGAGCGTGTAACGAGCTCTGTCATCTGGAAGGCATATGTATCGTCTATGCGACGGCATTTTTCGAGAGCAATTTTGGGAGGCTCCTTGAAGGTATCGCGAACAACCGTTTGGGTGTTTTCGGGAAGGTGGTCGACGAGATATGTGAGCTTGGTGGGCGATCGGATGATGGAAGGCTCGTCTTGATCATATTCAGAGCTGTCATCTTCATACTCGGAACTATTCGAATCTGGTTCTGACTCTGAAGACGATTCGTCGTGGTGGTGCTGCTCTGCTTCCATTTGGGACTGAACCCTGGCGCGAGAGCGGGTTTCTGGAGACATGCTCATAAGAGATAGTCTGCTAAAGCGAGATGAAGGAGGAGACATTGACTTGAAAGAAGCTACAATACGATGATGATGTATTCAGGAGTATTCGAGGTGGCCGTGATATAGCTTTATATCATACCTGTCTCGAACTAACAAGGCTGTAGCTCGCAGCGTCCTTGCCCATATAGAGACACAGACCCCAGCTGCGGCCATTGACGGTTGGTGATGAGCCTCAAGGCCGGGAACGAGGACACATGAGGGGCCCAAGGCATCATGTAGATGATAGAATAAGAAACTATAGTAAATGTTGTGTGTTGAATAATTGTAAACCAATACTAGCAGTGGCAGGTGAGCTATGAGGTCCCCAGCCGTGGCTGTGAAGTTCAAGGTATAATACATATCATGACGATGGGGATATCCACTTGAGATCGAGGGGGATGGATCCTTCGGTAGATATTCAATAGTGTATGCATGCATTTTAACTGGTTTGGCTGTTGATTGATACTGGGGATTTATTGAAGTTTGCTGAAGCTCGGTTTACATCACATACTGACTAGAAGAAGTCATCATCAACACGAAGTAATTTAGAACTTAACAAGACAAATTTACTCTACAATTTCTTCAATAAACCTCAGGTAACTCTCCACATTCCATATCTCTCCTTATTTCCCCTTCAATAACAATGCTTGTCTATTTACCGTTGGTTCAACCCTCCAATCGCCTTCGATTTCAAAGCCTCTCACAGCTCAGCCACAAGCCCACCTCTCACCCGTCTGGCGGCTATAGAGCCAGTCACAACTCTCCACGGCTGATATACTGCGACCGCATCGGCGACCGGGGCAGGTAGAAATCGCCAGTTCCAGCTTGTTTCTCTCTCTCTCTCTTGTTTCTTGTTTCTTTTCTACTTGTTCTATTGTTTCTTTGTGGGTCGCGGCTGATGCGGCCGCAAAAGGCGACCCCTTTGCAAGAGGCCGGTTGGGTTTGTCTGGCAAGGCATTTTCTAAGCGACAAACTTCGTAGAGATGGCGGACGAGAGCATTGGCCAGATAGTTTGCGTGGTATGAGGGTGAGAAATTGCAAGACTTTTGTTATCTATTTTCTTTCGTCGATAACTGCATTGTTTAGTTCAGTTGCTTGTATGAATGTGGTTATACCAGCCAACGTGTGCCTTGAACCAACAACTCATCTCAAGAGGACATCGACTGATCTTCAAGTCCGTGAACTTTCAGCTCCGACATTCTATTGCTCACAAACACGTCCGCTTTATCCATTTGTCTGTTGGTGGCGTCTTTGCAAGAACGGATCTCTCGCATGTCTTGACTACCGAACTGAAGAGAAATTCGTTGTTGGGTGGTTCATGAACTGCGGTTGGAGCACAAGATATTACATCTCACATTGCATCGATGCTGCCTGCTATGGAATATGATCAAACTGTACAATGCATTATGCGACTTGGCAGCTCACCCGTTGAGTCATCCGGTATATCTACTCATACCCAAGAGGTGACATTCTACTGTACAAGTCTGGGTACTTTACACTTGGAAAGGGCCAAGAGGCTGTGACGTCGATTATGATGCATGCTTCACGTTCTTGAGTCTCTACACCGAGACAGCTTCAGGTCCGGAATAGACCATTTACAAATCAACAAGTCACCCAGATACCAGAAGTCTTTGGACTAATCCCCGTCTCGTTACCGAATCAAACTGACTTCATTCTAGGTTACCACTGTTATATCGGTTTCTCTCTCCATTGTCAATATCAAATTTGGTAGAATGCACAACATCAAAGACCCAGAGCAAGATGGAAAGTCGAGGCCACAAATACGTCTCGGGTCTGTATGGTCTCGAGCCCATCGAGCAGATCGCAACGGTGAACGAAGGAGGGGGGTTTGGCTTCTAATGGCCAAGACTTCCATGGAAAAATCCAGGATTTTGGAAAGAAAAAATAAGAAAATGAGAGGCACAAATGCAACAAAAGCTAACCACAGGCAACAACGTCATCAAGACCTATCCCAGGCCACGTTTAAAAAAGCAGTGTGTGACTGGTCGTATCGCCACTTGCTGAATCAACCTTGAATTTCCCCAGTGCACCTAATTCCCAGGACCGTAAAAGGAGAGGTGTTTGTGTATGTCAAGCGAGTCCGAACCAATAGTAAACCACCTCAGAGCTGATGCGTATTCGGGCTCATGTTAAGAGCCCCCCTCCAAAAAAGCGATAAATAATAATAATGGTACATCATGCACAGGTCAGTGCAGGTCGAAGTCCGTCATCGAAGCGGACAACTCGGGAGGATGCGTGGCTCTTGGTGGTTGCTTTCTTGGTCGGGGTCCTGCCTTTTCGTAGGATCGTCTTCGGATCAGGCGAAGGAGATTTGGAAGAAGACGAAGACCGGCCTGCAGACGAGGAAGTCAACTTCCTAGGCAGGCTATCCACAGACCGGTCGGATTGTCAATCGATGCCGTGCTGTTTCTTGAGCTGAGCTAAAGATTCCCGGCGGGCTTCGAGGTCCTCTTTTGACTTGGCCATCTTGTCGGGCTGGTGGTATAGAACTATGAATTGTGGTCAGTACAGGCGCAGGATAGAGACTACGCCGGAGAAAAGACGCACCAACGAGGTATCGATTTTGGAAGTTGAAGCCGTTGAGCTTGTCGCAAGCCTGCTTCGCGTCGGTTACGTCTTCATAGACAACGAAGGCGGTGCCCTTGGTGTTGTTGGCGATACCCTGTCGAACTTGGCTACAAAAGACCGTCAGCATAAAATTCGTCAAGCGCATCTCGACTCGGCTCGGCAACATCGTTGCCATAGGGAGAGGTTGTCGAGTTTCGGGGTCTGTGCATACCGAATTGGGCCAAATTTTCCGAAGAGGTCGAATAACTCTTCTGGAGTGACGTTGTAACTATAAGTCGAAATCGATTAGTCGGGGATCGGGCGCATGTTGTGATCGCTATTCCTGCCATACCTCAAGTTCTTTACGAACAGAGCTCTGCGAAATAGTTAGCAAACTGTCAAAAGAGCGCAGGTATGTGTCGCAAGGGCCGATTGGGGTTCGAGAATGCGATGTGAAGAAGGAGGCGCAAGATTTCAAATGTTGATTCGTGGTGATTTTCCAAGACGCAGAAAGTAGCAGGGACTCACCGATTGACTTCTGGGGCTAATTTACCGCCGCGACTACTCATCTCTTGGATGATTATTTGATGGTGCTGATACAGGTTCTGTAGGAACGGAGAGGACGCGGTGGTCGGTATAACGGGACGGAGAGAAGATGGAATTGAGCGGAGCGGAGACGGGAGGACGGCGACCAAGGCAAGATCTATGCACGTGACCCGCCAGTCGGACCACAGCTCGGGCGGAGCGAGGAGGCGAGGCGTTTGATTGGACAGTGGGGGGGTTGGCGTGATTCAAGGCGGACGGCGGACACGGCAACAGCGTCACTTGGGGGACCCTGTTTTTCTTTTTTGGCAGAAGGAACAAACTCTATCGATAAACTGAGGAAGGGATATGGTGATAAAGGAAGACGCTGTTTTATAAGGTACCTAAGGTAGGTAGATAGCGTTTGCTTGACGTCCACTTTATTACAATAAGGTAGGTACCTATTCTTCATCTTGCGTGTTTGCACGGATGTTTCCCAACGCATACCGTTCCGCTCTCCATCACGCGACCCAACCAGCTGTCAGTCACCGCATCTATCCATACCCAGGCCAAGTTGAAGAGAAACCCAACCCTACTTTGAGGCTCACCGTGACAAGGCGCGGCCAAGTAGCCAAGGCAGATTAGCCAAGGTACCATGCAAGTGCATCGAGACGTGGAGTCGGGTACCCGCTGATAGAGAACAAGCGGCACTTCCAAGCCGAGGCGCGCTGATGAAGAAAGAAATGAACAAACCGACCCTGCAGTGCAGTGACTTGCTTTGTAGCGTTTTTGCGTGCTCAGGACTCTCAGGTATCACTGCAGCTCTGCACAACCTGGTCACCTGGACACGTGGAGGACTTGTTTTCAGGGATCAGTCAACAACTCTCAGTTAACAATAAGTCCAGGTTAGGTTGGTGTTGGATGATCTGTTCTAAACTCATAGCCGGGTCATGTAAGTACGTAGACAAAAGAAGCCCATAACTAGGTAACTATTACTGCAACATGTGATTGTCTTATGCGGTTGCAATTTCCTGTCATCATTAATTCGCTTGTTGTTCTTTTTTCATTATCTAAATTTCGCTTGGTTCCAGGGACTACCAACTTACCTACTGGGACCCATGATGGATCTTGTGGCTCTCCACTGCAGTGAGTCCCGATTCATCCGCCGCGACTGACTCAGTGAGTGACCGCGGCGTATTATACCAAAAGGCTCACTATGACTGAACTGAATTAACCAAGAAGATTTTGTGAGAGTTTGAAAGCAACAATGGCCATGCGTACGATACTTGGCACTGTAGGGCAATCACCATGAATCTATGCCACATCCCCACACCTAGGTAGATATTCACTAGGTACAGTTAGTTGCCTGATCTTGAAAGTGGTTTTAGCAACTCAACTCAGTTTACTTCATCCTACACTGCATGCAAGTTGTAGTTTATGACTTTCATGAGTATAACAAATCTTTCATTTTAACTGAGTGTTTTCACACCCATTCCGGCTTCAATAACCATCATTATCCAACAGTTCTCCGACAATCGGCCTTTACCTGAGCAAGATACATCCTGTCACATACTCACGGTACACGAGCTGCTGCTCCCCTCATCATTTCTCGCTTGCGCAAGGCCTGATCGACATTAAAATCCCCACAATGTCACGCTTCGGCCACAACGTCGTCTCCGTATTCGATGTCCCTCCAGAAGCCCGGGATTTTCTCGCCGACGTCATCGAGTCCAGTCAGGCACCGAACGAGGTTGAGGAGCTTCTCCAGCAGAGTTTGTTGGCAGGCGCTCAAGATTGGTATTCATTGATTGAATGCGCCAAATATATGCAACAAACACACAAATACGACAAAAGTAGTTTAGATGGACAAGATCTTCTCACACATGTGTCGTGCATGCTGGACGGACGGGATCCTCCGCCAGATACAGGCCCTCAGCCGTGGGAAGCGACCGATAGGCTTATAGCCATTGCCAAAAGCCTCGAGGACAGACCATTCGTTCCCGTTCCCGTCACTGTCCCCCAGGTCTCCGGAGGATTGCATGATCAACGACAAGCGGCATTGTTGGAGGCAAAGAGCCGTTTTACAACATCTTACTACTGGTCTGACCAGCCTCAGGAGAAATCCCCGAGAGAAAGCAACAAATGGAGTGCTTTGGCTAAACCAGCTCCTGATCCTTCACAGACACTTGCACCAAAAGTACCTGAATATGATGCTTCTCAAAGTGTGAGTGCTGATAAGCTCTCCAGCGAGCAGGGTTCCCCGCAAGAAGTTGTTCACGACGATAAGACCCTGTGCACCGGATCTAGCAGTACAAAATCACCATACTTCACAGTCAGCCCAGTAGTCACTGTTGCATCAAGGCGAATACTGCCCGGGAAGAAACCTTCGGTTCCTTTCGCTCCACTCACCTCTCCGGAGTTTGGTCTCGTTCAAGAGAAGTTCGCCCATGAACCATTCTGGCTTCTGATTGTGGTGACATTCCTGATCAAAACGAAGGGCAAGCATGCCATTCCCGTATTTTATAAGGTCAAAAAGCGGTTCCCAATACTGGCGGACATTGCTTGTGCTGCAAATAGCGAACATATCATTGATATGATACGCCATCTTGGCCTTGCAGATCACCGTTTAACTCTGATGCAAAAGTACGCTCGAATCTTTTTGTCTGATCCTCCAACTCCCGGTGTACGGTATAAAGTCAAAAACTACGACCAAAGAGAGGTTGAGTCTTCGCCAAGTTCGCGTCTACCCCCTGGAGAATACCAACCTTCCTTTGCTAAAGTTGCGGATGAACAAGATCTAGAGGCCTGGGAGATCGGGCATCTCACACAAGGCAAATATGCTCTAGACAGCTGGCGCATTTTCTGTCGAGACGAGTTCCTCGGTCGAGCGACAGACTGGAACGGCGGTGACAGAGAACCCGAGTTTCAGCCAGAATGGATGAGGGTTCGCCCAGATGATAAGGAACTCAGAGCATATCTGAGATGGATGTGGATGAAGGAGGGCTGGGAATGGGATCCATCTACAGGTGAGCGTACTGTGTTACGCAAAACGATGCGAGATGCTGTCAACGAGGGGGGAGTTGAATATGATGACAAGGGAGGATTGAGGCTTATGGACACAAGCAAGGAATACCCACTTACTCCACTGTTGGATCTTAAGAAGCCGACGACTTAAGGAGGAGAGTTGTTGATGTTGAAGACTGATTTGTCGAAGTGACTCGGCTCGTTGGTGATGGGCCGAGTACCTGATTGGAGGAGCAATCTAAACAAGATAGACTAGAGACTGAGACTTGTCTGAATAGACGACATGTAATAAAGATACGATACGAGAGGACAAAGAGCTTCACCACTACCTAACTAGCTTGTCGAGTCTAGCCTAGGGCTGTGCTGGACGGTATTTATTACGCCTGGTAGCAGGTGTGTTGTGTGTTAGAAAATACGGAGTAGATAGTAGGAGATTTGATAAAGATACCTTAAAATACTGCTATATTTAGGCATAGATCTGATAGAGTCTTTAACTCATGTCCCGCTTTGGAAGGAGCTTGGGTTCCCTATTATTTTCTAACCCGCCTGTTAGGTAGCTGTAGGTTGATGATGTGATACGATGGCAGTGGAGGATGCGCCACTGAGGTATTGCCCATTGCAAAAGTTTCCATTATTGGAACCCTTAGTTCCCGAGTCTAACCAAAACGGTGATGGGGGTGGCTGGGGCCCTTGCTCCGAGGAAGGCACTAGGTACAGTCTGTTACTTGCCAAAGGGAGCTTGACGGTCTGAGAGCACCTGTAGAGTTCGCAGCTCCCGGGTACCTTTGAGTCTCCGTCTCGCCCTATTCGGCAGTAGCTAACATGTCTCCAAAGTTTTAGTCCAGGCGCAAATAGGAAGGGAAGAAAGGGAGCTAAAAAGTGGGACGACCAAGCAGCTCCATCACGGGATCTCTTAAAGGACACCGTTGTACAATTGAATCAGGCCCTACCTGGACTGTTACTGCCCTCCAGCTCGTTAATGCTACAGTGCACTTCTCTTTCTCTCGACTCGTCTGAGGTCATCGTCTCCAATTGAAACCACAAAGGACAGCTCGCCTCGACGCCTCGTTCTTGATCTTTGATCCTTGCACTTGATCTTTTTGTCTTTCCTTCCTCACTCACTCTTTTTTTCCACATCTCTTGTTTGTCGAGCTTCGTCAAACCACCCCCGTTTGCAATTCTTGCTATCCTCGTTGGTCGAATACAAACAACAACCCTCCCCCTCCCTCGGTTCCAATTCTTTAAAAAGACGTCGTCAACCTTGCTTGTAGCCTTTTTCCTCTTCACGACGATCAACATTCTCAACAGTCAACAACATCTCCCGAGAAACTCATCGTGTTTCGTCTCGTCAGCAGGTCTGCACGTGAAACAAGCTTCCTTCGAAACGAAACTCAACCTCAATCGGTAGCCATGTCTCAACGATTCAACTCTGGCTACGGCCTCGGTGGCCCTGCTCCCTACGGTGGTTCCCAGAACGCCGACTCTCAGCAGGGCGAGGGCTTCCTCGAGCAGATTCGTCCTTATACCAGCAAGATTGAGGATGCGCTCGACACCATCAGCGAGCCTGTCAAGCCGTGAGTCGAGCGACCTCCTTTGTAAGCGCGTTTGGAGCTCCGAGAGCTGACCTTTGTCCTCGTTGACAGCTACCTCCCTGCCATTGGCCGTTTCCTGATTGTCGTCACCTTCTTTGAGGATGCTCTCCGTATCGTCACTCAGTGGTCCGACCAGCTGCTCTACCTCAAGGACTACCGTCACAGTAAGATGCGCATTGCCTTGTTTCCTGGGACAAGGAGGTTGTTCTAACATTCAATAGTCCCTTCCGGAATCACCCACCTGTTCCTGCTTGTCAACATTATCGCCATGTTCACCTGCTCCATTCTTGTCATCATCCGAAAGCACTCCGACTACGCCGTCGCTGGCCTCATGGGTGTTGTCATCACTCAGGCTCTAGGTTACGGGCTCATCTTCGACCTGAACTTCTTCCTCCGAAACCTGTCTGTCATTGGTGGCCTGGTCATGGTCCTATCTGACTCGTGGGTTCGCAAGACTCAGGTCTTTGCTGGTCTCCCCCAGATTGACGAGAAGGATCGCAAGATGTACTTCCAGCTGGCTGGCCGAGTCCTGCTTATCTTCCTCTTCATCGGATTTGTCTTCAGTGGCGAGTGGTCGCTCTGGCGAGTCATTGTCTCGTCCCTTGGTGGCATTTCTTGTGTCATGGTGGTTGTTGGATTCAAGGCCAAGTACAGTGCTACTCTGCTCGTTGTCATTCTGAGCATTTTCAACCTCTTGGTCAACAACTTCTGGACGGTAAGTTTCAATTCAGAGCGCCTGTTACTCTGTCTTCAAAAAGCTAATCAAGAACACAGCTCCACGAGCACCACCCCCACAAGGACTTTGCCAAGTACGACTTCTTCCAGATTCTGTCCATCGTAGGTGGACTCCTGCTGCTCGTCAACAGCGGCCCAGGCCAGTTCAGCATCGACGAGAAGAAGAAGGTCTACTAAGCCCAGGCTTGGATCCAGGACAAGCGAGCTGCATCCAGCGCGGGATGTGTTGCCGAGGTGTCCGGCGTTGGCAAGGCATTTTCTATTTGCTATATTGGGAAGGATAATGATCCGAAAAAGTTGCGCTCGAGTTGCATGATTGCCGAGCGAGTTACAGTACACGGTGGCTAGGGATGAGCACCGGATTTCGAAGCGATATGGGGATTATAAAATCTGCTTCTACAGCATGTCACATGACAATGAATACATGGATGATCTCTTACTTTTGATGCTTTGTGACAGAGAGGCTGGGATATGGTGGTGGTCTCGCGTTTGGAAGTGTAGTGTTTGTGTTCGTACTCGGTACACTTATTCTGTTGAATGCTTGTTTGATGTGAACAAACGACAAGTAACAAACGGTTTGAAGTGGAACCCTGACTGGGTGCGAGTTATTCATATTGATGTAATGATCAAACGTTATATGCAAACAAAAGTCAAAGTGTTTGAATGGTTGATTTGGTTTATAAGACTCTAGCTATTGCCTGCATTGGCTATGTGTAGTCTATAACGGAAGCCTAATATCTCGAGTGCCGACATAATCTTGTATCTCGAGGTAACTAACATGGAACGGATGACACAACACACTCCTTCCTCATATATATATATTTGCCTACAAGAACGTCTTGACAGCATCAAAAAACGACAAGACGATATGAAACAAGATGAAGCAAAAAACATACAACAGCGGGGATTCGCTGGTCGTCACCGACCCAACTACTAATCCGCCCCTTATTAGCTTATCTATGGGAGAGCGGACGGGATCCCGAGTTCTCTAATAGGTATGGTCGTATGTGCTGGAGGTGTTGGTTGTAGTGGATTATCGTGATGATCAGAAAGGGTTGAGGTTGTGGACCGAGCTTATGTGATGATGAGTTAACTGGAAGAGTGATCTTTACTCGTGCTTCGGCAGTTCAGATGTGAGGAATGGGGCATGCTGAAGCGTTAGATAGAAAGTTTCACGTTATTACCTATTCGAGTACTCTAAGATACAAAACAATGTTCATCTATGTATATGTCTAACAAGAAAAAGAGAGATCAAGGTTGTTCGCTGTGACTTATATGCACAATTTTATGGTATATAAAGATCTACACATACGTACTGATAAGATGTGAACAATGTAAAATAAAGATGAAATCATTTCCATTAACTTCTCACACAAAGCTTATCTTTCTAATTATTTACTAATGTATTGGATGAGTCTCATTACCACTCTCTGGTGTGGTTGATGTAGCCCGGTTTGCAGCATAATGCATAATCCTCCGACAATTGATAATGACCCTGTGCTGCTTACAGAACAAGACCCTTGGTCTGCTTCAGCTTCTTGACGTCAATGTTTCTCAACATGGGAACCCAGACGAAGAACAAAGAGGCAATTCCTACACCAGCGGCAAGCATCCTGACTTGAGCATAGCCGTAGGACTCCTGAATGGCAATTCGTGCAGGGCTGTCGACGGGATAGGCCAACTGGCTTGTAATGGCGCCTGCGATGAGAGGGGCATTGGCGAGTTCGGTCTCAGGGAGCCTCTTCATCAGTTGAGGGAGGAAGGTGTTTGTCCAGATTGCTCCAGAAATGGCACCTCCAATTGCGCCGCCGACTCCTCCAGCTACATATAGAGTAGCAAGGGCTGCAGCGATGTATTGATGGGCCACGGCGGCGAGGACTGCAAGCTGCATAACCAGGATAAAGACAGCGCCACCGATGGAGATGAAGATCTCGCACATGATGATGTATCCGACGTACTGGTTAGGAGCACGGAAATGGATCATGAGACCAAGAGCAAAGATGTAGATGGGGACGGCAAAGTAGAAGGTCCACTTGTAATAGCCCGTCTTGCGGATGAGGAAGCCGACGATGAAGAGAAGCACTCCGGAGACAACCTGGAAGGTAGAGTTGACGTACCCAGCCTCGGCGGGTTCAAGGTTGACAACGACCTGCAGGAAAGAGGTGAAGAAGTAGTTCCAGGTGTAGTAAGAGATCTGGTAGGTCAGGTCGATCATGCAAGCGGCGACAACGGATCGGTCGAGGAGGAAACGGCCCTGCAAGAAAGGCACAGGGGCGAGCCAGTATTCCCAGACGCCAAAGAAGACGAGGGTGAAGAAACCGACGACGATCATGGCGATGATATAGCCTGTAGCCCAACCATTGGGGGCATGGGCAGCGAGGTTGAAGGGGAGGAGGAAGACGACGAGGCCACCACCAAAGAGGAAGATTCCGATGACTAGACAGTTGTTAGTATTTAGACATTTTACGGCACTCGCTTGCGCGGGTTACTCACCGTCAAACTCGTTAAAGGCCCACCAGATACTCCCAAAGAAACCACGGTTTCTTTGGGTCTTGACAACTGTGCCCTTCTTGAAAGCCTTGCGCAGGTTGACCTTGAGGACAAGGAACAGAGGAATAGTAACGCAAGGCAGAACGAGAGCAATCCAACCAAAACCCCATCGCCAGTTCTGGACGTCGACGACAAAAGCAGCGGCAGCTTTGGAACCGGCAAAAGCAGTGATCATGTAAGGAGAAGAGGTAAAGGCAAAGGCCAAACCTCGGTTCCTCAGGTTAGACGCATCGGCAGCGAGAACGCCGACGGCATAGATCATGCCTCCCCATCCAACAGAGTAGAAGACCTGGGCGGCGCAGAAGGTAGCGAGGTTCTGGGAGACGGACATGAGGATCAGGCCCAGAGTGGCAAAGCCGCTCATGAGGAGGAAGCCTTCTGCGCGGCCCCAGACGTCGAGGGCTTTGGCCATGGGGATGTAGCAGGCTGCGGTCATGGCGTCGGCCACGATGGGGATGGTGGTCATTAGAGAGTGAGCCTGCCACTCGCTGGTGACGTAGGGGACTAGGACGAGGTAGAATGAACCGCGGAAACCACTGATGAGGAAGAGAGTCCAGATGCTGTTGATGGAGTGGTTAGTCTAGGTGCACATCAGAGAGCCAGTCTCAAAGGTGGTCACTTACAGGCATAGCAGAGCAGCTAGAGATCCCTTTCCCCAGGTGAGGGTGATGGCCTGTATCTCCTTGACACCAGGTTGAACATCCTCACTGGGAACATCAGACTCGTTGCCCTTCTCATCAGGGGGCAGAGCACCAGCAGAGGCTTCCTTATCATGATTAGGGCCAGCCTCGCTGACTATCTCAGGAGTCTCATAGATCTCCTTCTCATGGGGAGCCAAAGTATGGGCCACGGGGGTGTTGTCCTCACGGGCGAGGCCCTCACGGATCTTTGCCAGGGCCGACATTGTTGCTGTTGAGCTCGACACTAATAGATAGTGTTAAGATATGTGATTGATGCCAACAGTGATGTGAAGAGGTGAGGACCAGGAGTAGAGTCTATATGGGAAGGGAGCTACTGCATTACTTATGTAGGCCAATGTAACACTGGCACAGGCATATGCTCCAGACAATCACAAGCTCTCCATCGCCATGCATCGGTTCTGATGCGGAATTCCTCTCCAAGCAACCCCTGTGCATGATCCATTATGTCGCCCAACGAACCATCTGAGCCAAGGAGCTAGCTAGCTACAGAGACTCTGGACTCAACTGATGTTTTTCTCCAAGTGGTCTTTTCCTCAATAGGATAGTTTCCGTAACGAATGGCAAAACTTCCCTGGGACAGATTACAAGTGGCAAACGAGTGGAGGGGGAAGGGGAGAGTGATTCCGAACCCGGAGGATGGGAACATGTGAAAATTTTTATCTAATCTGATTGATGGATAAGATCAGATACAGGGATTGAAATATCTCTTTCTGTTGGCCAGACTTTGTTAACTTTGACCCTGGTCTCATTAAGTGGCTTGGCGTTTGCTTGGAATCGTCCGAGTCCCCTTGCATGCTAGGAAAAGGAAAAGGAAAGGGAAAAGATAATCTGAACATTTGTTTTTTGTTATGGAGTTGGATTAAACTACTGGAATATGCTTCATCTTAAGCTTGTTTTGTTGTCTTGTTGTCGTGGCTGGACCTCAATGGGCTCTTCATCACTTAGACCACCATGTTGTATATCACTCATCGTGGTCAGATATCTCACAGCTTGGGCTGGCCTTGTTAACCAAAACCTTGCAGCAACATCCATCACACTGTGCATATGACACGACTGATCCACAGTCAAGAAAACAATCCTCCGTGGATGAACAAAAACGGCATTAGTCTGGACATGCCAGGCTTTAACCAAGCGGTTAATCCCGAAGAGATTGATATCAGACGTTATCTCTCAGTCCATCTGACACGGGACTTTGTATGCCAAGCCATTCGCCAAACCAAGCTATACTCTATGCGCTGCTTAGATCCGAAGCATGTCGTCTATTAGCTGGATCCTGTGCGCGATATAGCCCACAGGTTCCATAATCGTGTGTCTTGTTCTGCAGTCTCACAGGGGGTTGCCTGATGAGCGAGGTCCACGATGATCCAGACGGACGGTAATAAAATCCACGGCATTGTCTTTTCACATACTTGAGTACTTTCGTACTATCCTGATATTTCTTGTAAGTTTGTGGTGCAAAAGATTTCCACCACAACATCGTTCCGGCTAACTTCACTTTGATATTTTGAATCGTGTTAGAGCACAGCTTAAGAAACGTGACTGAGGAATAAAGCACGTTCAGAAGTATCAGGTATTTAATATTCACGTATTTATATTTAATATTCACGTATTTATATCACCACCAACTATGCCGCGCACACTTGCCGAGATAACCAATCCTCCCTAGTAACCCCATATTCCACCTCACCCTCCTCAATACCAGGCGGGGGATTATCGTACTTGTTGTGAAACGTCCGGACGTGCTTAAGACCAATCTTTGCCATGACAGCTCTTGAACCCTGGTTCACTGCCATGGTCTCGCCAAACACTTCCTCCAGCTGAAGATCCTCAAGGCCATGCTTCACAAGGGCCCGAGAACCTTCCTTTGCAAAGCCCCGGCCCCAGAATTGAGGGAGGATGCGGAGACCAAACTCAACTCGCTTCTTGTTGACCTGAGGAGGGTTGTCGTTGCTCTGGCTCGGTGCCAGCACCCACCAGCCTACGAAATCATCCCCGGCGAATCCAGCCCAACAGCCAAGGCCGGACCCGAATGAAGCCGTCTCGAGGAGGAGTTTGTGTACAATCGTTGACTCGTCCGCTGTAAGTGGCTTGCCGTATCCAATGTATTTCATCACTTCTGGGTCTGAGTCTAGTTGGTAGATGTGGTCTCGGTGATCGGGACCGAGAGGTCGTAGCTCGAGGCGTGCGGTGCGGAGTGTTGCTTGGCCCATTGTGTTGGAAGTTTTGCTGGTAATGATACGGGTGTTGTGGCTGGATATTCTCAAGTATCTACAGACTCTTGCCCATCTACGTGCTTCACTCCCCTTTTATATATGCCAACCAAGAGATTCAAGAGCAGGGCTATGATACTGCCTTAAACTCTGAATGTAACAAGAGAGTCACATTCTGTATCATCGAACTGCCGTTGATCAACGGGGGTACCACGATGCAGACTCAGGAGCCGGTGACGATGATACTAAGATATCATCTCCTATAAACCGGCAAGATCAACATCTTGGCGTGTGCAGAGAGAGGGAGTTCGTGGGCACTCCTTAGCCAAGAAGATTGATTCTGCCGCTTTGATGTCTTTGCCAAGGTCTTGGTGAGAAACCAGCGGATGTGATAAGTGGTTGAATCAAGGGAGAAATAAGCATTATATTAACCTTTCCCACTTTTACTGTTCCAATGCAACTTCGAGATCCTCTGGCTCCAGCCATGCAACTCGCTTTTGTATTCTGTATTGGGTATGATAACCGATGAAGCAATCCTTAGGGTGGTTCGTTTCAGGGCGGGTAGGAGTTGTTTTGGTGCGTCTATGTATCCTCATATCCATTCTGGTCACTGACACATGTAACCACGAAGGGAATGTCTGAAATTATAGAGAGAATTCTAACAAGAGAGGTCCAAGTTTGAACATGGACGCCACTACGCCGGTACAAAACTGTATCTCCGCTGTATAAACGATGGAATAAGCATAAAAACGCCCATCGGAACATTGTAGCGGTCTCTTTCCTCCGATAGGGCAAAGCTGATCTTTGTGAGGCACCTTTTCCAGGCCCAACTCCACCAGATCTCCACTAAGACATATCCTTGTAATCGGGTAATATAACGTTAACATTAACGTTAACGTCAACGTACTGTAAAGTTTGACATGGCTCAAATGCTCGGCTTTATCAGGCATGAGAATTGTACTCGGAGCTTTCTCGGCAGCCAAGACGTGGTATTGGCTTACAAACACAGCTAAAAAGGCGACGATCCCCTCCGATGCACGGCGGTTCAACTTATTCCTTGCTTGATTTGTCCAAAGTAGTTTAGCGCATGTTATCCATCTTATCAGATCAATCACCTCATCTTATCTGATCCTAGTTCCACTGTCTCTATCTCTCACCAATCCTTGCACACCGGCCTCTTTTGTGCTTCATTATCACCAAAATGTCTCATTCCGGTTTGTTCGGTAGTGCTATTGGTGCCCAGATACGCAGTTGCAGGGAGTTGGGGGATAAACATTCAGCCTGACTACCATTCACCCTCAATGACTCCACCATCTATTCAAGGGTTAGGTACTTTAAACTGCCGATCGACCCTTGTATGGTTCGTATCTCGGTCTCGTTGTTATCATTACTCGGGATAGTATATCTGTGGTTGGATAGTATACGCAAAATGTCTTTCTCGTCACGTTGACAAGTATCCAACTTTGGAGTGGTATATTCTCGCGTGCTAGCCTTGAATACCCAGTATCGTAATGGT
The DNA here is from genome assembly GCA_021020635.1 of Fusarium sp. PT. Classification (NCBI taxonomy): domain Eukaryota; kingdom Fungi; phylum Ascomycota; class Sordariomycetes; order Hypocreales; family Nectriaceae; genus Fusarium; species Fusarium sp. PT. The sequence goes on along the minus strand of JAHMRZ010000008.1, from coordinate 206,305 downwards.
CGTCAAAATGGAGAGTAGCACTCTTCTAGGGAAGACTAGATAGAATCCTTCCAAAGCCAAAGACAATCTTGTAGCAGCCAGAGCCACCTAGAAATAGCCTAAGGAGAAGGTCAGTCGTTCCCACAAACAACAATAACCGATGCCATTAGTCCCCGTTACATATCAGTCCCCCACCGTATCACTCTGTTGTCACAAGATCATGTCCTACTTGACTGTAACGTAAGTTACAATGCTCGTTCAAGTACCTACTGGCCATTGTGTTGCGATACCGAGACTGAGGGAGATTGTCGATCTACCAACATTCACCATACCATCGCAGTCCTTCCTTCTTCCTTCTGTCTATCTGAAAGTCAGAGACAGCCTCAAACACTTATTCTTTACTCTACTGTCATTGGTTCTCCTCGGTGGGAGAACAACAGACTGGATGTGGTCAGGAAATATTGCAATGGAGGACTAGAAAACAAGATGGCATTATAAATCATAGACATCAGAGTACTTGTTTCACATTCTGATGTCTTTCCTCTCTAAGAAGATGCGACTTGTTCCCATAGATTGGTGAGTTTGCAGCTGACATCAACACCACCAACTTTGAACGAGAGAAATTCCTCATGTACGAGCCAGTGAGACGTGGTTGAGATACGTAAATATGCTCAGACAAATATGCTGAAAAATAAAAAACTCATTCAATCAATGAAACACAGTCGGAGAAGCATCAAGTATTAACAGTTCTTAGACTCAAGACGTTCCTATTGCAACTCACGCGATATTCCAATCTATTCTGATGCAGGTTTCCTTCCGCCAAATCGCAAGTTGTGATAACCCTCATGGCTTATTAAGCATCAATCCATAACCTGTCTAGTTCTGTTCCCAATTACCACTGATCCTACAGTAGTCAATCAATTAACAATATCCTCACAGGCATATAACTACACTAACAAATGTCGAAATATTGTATATACTCGCCTTCTCTCACAAGCTTCATCTCGCCACCGACCCCTCACCCACGCAATGGCTGAAGCTGTGGGAACCGCCCTCGCGGTCGTAGGCGTCCTAGGCCAACTCTTCGACGGCTGCGTCAAAGCCTACGGCCTTTTCACAGCCGCGGCTAATCTCGACACGGACAGCCAGAGGCTTCTCTGCAAGGTCCGCATAGAGGAGATGCGTCTTGTCGTCTGGGGTCGGGACTGGGGCGTCGCTGAGGGGAGGCTCGAGGCTCATCTGGAGAGCACGAGGAATCCTCAGCTGAGGAGTCTGGCTTTGCAGATCCTCGAGGAGCTGCATAGTGCTGTGACGGACTTTAAGAAGCTCAAGGATAGATACGGGCTGGTTGATGAGGATGTTGGGAGGAGCAGCACGAGCTTGGAGGTGGGCAAGGCAAAATATAGGAAATCACCTTCGCCTTCAAGGAAGAGCTCTAAAGATGATGAGATTCGAAAATCCAACGGAGTTTCGAAATCAACGGGTGAGAGAACTTGGGGAAAGGAGATGAGTCTGAGAGCCAGGTGGGTTATAGCAGGTGAGCTCGTCGAGTCTATCTTCTCAAACTCCGAGACTAACTCAATGATAGATAAAGAGAAATTCATAAACTTGCTGAAGGATCTACGAGGTACATGACCAACTCCTCAGCCATCTCGAAATAAAAACATGACTAAATCTCCAAACTTAAAGACTTCAACGACGGCCTTGAGCGCCTCTTCCCACCCTCCCATCTCCCATCATTTCAACGCGCCTGGACACACCAGCTGCTCGAATCCGCCCAGCGCGATATAACCCAGCTCTCACTCCTCGAGACAGCATCGACAGGCGTCTACCCCAAGCTCACCACCTCAGCCAACCTCAAGAAACTCCGCATCAACCTCGACGCCAGACCCCAGGCCTCGTTCAAACCAACCTTTGCTCTTAAGGTGCCCCGCGCTGCACTTGACCTAAGCGGAGACGACGGCGAGGGGGGTCGGAGCAAGGGACGGCATGAGCTTGCTGGAGATGTAGTAATTGAGTGGGTGGACTATGATCGCGACGATGTGGACGAGCGTGTAGCTCATGTACGCCGCCTTGATGACCTTGCTCGCATGATGCATTCGGCTTCAGAGTGTCACCCTGACCTTCACAGCATCGACTGCGTAGGCTACGTCGACGACGCTTCGCGCTGCAGATATGGTCTGGTATACAAAGCGCCGTCGCCATCCTTCTCGACACTCCACGATCTCATCGCCAGTGCAGATCTAAAGACCCCAGACCTCGACGACCGGGTCCGTCTGGCACACACGCTCGCTGTCGCATTGTGGTCTCTGCACTCTCTCGACTGGCTACACAAGAGTCTCTGTAGCTCAAACATCCTGTTCTTCCCATCAGCTTTCTCCACGTCTGCCCACTCACCAACCGCTGCAGCAGCTCTTGTGCCAGACATACAGCAGCCTTATCTCACTGGTTTTGACGCTTCACGACCTGATCTCGACACAGCACTATCCGTGGCACCGCGCAATCCGTCCATCCTCACCCTCCACCGCCATCCAGCTTCCCTGCGTGGCTACCCCCACTGCAAACCCATGGACATTTACAGTTTAGGCCTGGTTCTCCTCGAGATCGGCCTGTGGAAGGTTCTTCAAACATATCACAAGCCACACTACACCACTGATCGATGGCGCGACAAGGTGCTACGTGCAGCTCTGGTTCCTGGCTTGGGCAGCAAGGTTGGTCGACGATATCGTGACGTTGTGGATAAGTGCTTGGCTCTGACTGAGGAGATGACCAGTGCTGAGGCTGCAAAGGTGATAGAAGAGGTTGTGACGAGCCTTGAAGGTATCAGGGTATGACGAATTGCTTGACATGAGATGAGATACGAAGGAAAACGTGTGAAATGATATGAATAACGAATACATGCCGTTAGTCACCAGTTTATAGAAAATACATGTGAATAGTATAAAGAATTTATTTCAGTTCTCAGAAACACATATATATCGTAGTCATAAAAGTCCGCTACCTTCTCTCCACTGTCCCTCTTCGTCTTTAACCAAGAAACCAGAGACAACCAATGCAATGCCTAAAAATCAAATACACAATAGCAAAAACTTGAACCCTTCCCTTCCTGTGCGCCGTCGCAAATTTAAACTCCGGTATGCCTTCAATGTTCTTCCCAAGACAGTATGCTCTGGTTATCATATCTCTTTGACTGCCCTCGCCTTAGCCGTGACAAACACTATTCAACCAGTGGTTTGAATGCAGCGGAAACTGGAGTATCTTCAAGTTTGAAATGGCAAATAACTGAAAGCCAGACACTCCACGACAAGGAGTCGTGGGAGAAGAGTCGGCTCAACATTCAAACACAAACGCCCATTATTTGTTCATCTCCTTTCGAGCCCGAAACGCCGGTGCATGCGAAACGTTAACATCGCCCGTGACGTACGTGAATCATGATCGTGATGTAGAGTCGTACAATTATTGCCTGTTGCGCTTCGCGTTGGAACGCTGAAGCGGCAAGGCTCGCTGGGTCGGGACTCTCTAGGCTCCAGAAACCTTGCGAACCGTTGAGGCTGCTGTCACCGAGGTGCTGTGGCTGGCGCTGCCTACCCGGCCGCTGGTCTTTCGAATACCGGCAGAGTCCTTGGCTCGGAGAGGGGACTCGGCCTGTTGGCGCTTGCTACCACGGACCTTTGTCAAAACACCAGGGGTACTAGATACCCGCTCAACATGCTTGCGTACAGAGCCAATGTTCTCGGCATCATGTGATGCATCGTTGTCTATTGTGTAGACAGCCGCCGTCTGGCTAATCGGCCTTGTCTTCTCACTGCGAGCTGGTGATTGAGAAACTGCCTTGCGATGACGGCGCATACGCAAGTGCAACTCCTCGTCAGACTCAACGGGCTGGGGCTGGCTATGCGTAGCAATGTGCTCAGCCTCTTGCTCAACCGAGTACTGTACTTCGATACCACCGTTGGAGGTAGACCGCTGGTAGGGGTGGTGACGATCTCTAACAGTCTTTCTTGGTTGGCCTGGTGTGGGAGCTGGCAAGTAGTCTTCCTGGACCCCAATGTTATTGCGGTCATGGTCGACTTCGCTCAGCGGTGTGCGGTTGGAGGGACTTCGGTTTGGAGGTGTTGAGATCTGGCCGTTTCGCAGTGATGTCTTTTGCATGGCACGAATAGGTGTGCTGGGAACGGGGTTGGCAGCAGCCATCTCTCTCCTCAGCCTGCGCTCGATTCTCTCCTCAACCCACCACTCGCGGAATGTACCCTGGTTCAAGTGTAGCCAGTGCTGTTGAGGACCAACAACCATACCAGGCCGCATGAAGCGCATGAACGAGATGACTTCGTTGGCAGTGAAACCATGGCGGTAGATGAGATAAGCGCCAATCAAGCAACCTGTTCGGCCCAGACCAGCCTTGCAGTGAACGGCGATACCCTTCTTGCGGACAGTGATGGTCTCGTGAGCAAGCCTGATGAACTTGCGGACAGTTGTGAGCGAAGGACATGTGCCGTCATCAAAGATCATGTCGAGGTGCTGGATACCCAAAGCCTCGAAGTATGAGGGGGAGTAAAGTTGTGAGTTGAGCCGCACGACCAAGCCGATGTTCTTCTCCGAGAAGTGCTTCAACACGTTCTTGAAAGGCTTGGGCAATTTGGGGTGCGCGTCCACAGCAGCAATTGTATGTGGAAGCAAAGGGAACAGGTCGGAATCCTCTGTGATCTTCTGGACAGGCGCGTGTTGGGGAGAAGCAAATGCCAGGAAATGGGGAGTGATCCAGTTGAAATCGCCATGCTCGACACGCTCGAAGCGCTCGTACTCGTCAAGATCGAAGTTGTCCAAGTCGCAGCACTTCTCCTCCTTGGCCTTCCACACGCCGTAAACAACATCCTGGACACTGATGCCGTAATCGGCTTGACTGTAACCCGCGTCTCGGAAGGGCATTAGAGGGGGGTCGACCTGCGCAATCGGGGCGAGGGCCAGATGAGGAGGCCAGTTCTGGATCAGGACCATGTAGCATGCGAGCATACAGGCAGCATTTGCGCGACCTTGAGTCAATGTTAGTTTCGTTGCGATGCGCACAGTTTCATAGAGATGGGCTCACTTCTGGGGTCGGCGGCGCTGTAGAAGACAATGGGGCGGTCCTTGTTTTGCTTTGCGCCTAGGATGTCGTGGAACTGAATGGCGAAGCGGTACAGGTGACCGATGTGGAGAGGACCAAAGTCATGGTGAAAAGCGTTGTAAAGAAGAGTATCGTCGACGGTGAAGTAGCAGGGCTGCGGTCGAGATGACTTGGCGGCGAGCGGGGTAGCGCCAGCAGCAAGTCGTTGGCTTCGCTTCTTAGGAGAAGCAGGCTCCTCAGGGTAGGGGAACGGTGTATCGGCTGTAGGAGCTTGGAGGTAGGCGGCAAGATAGAGTCGATCTGGAATATAGTTTAGCGCCGACGTTGGGAGAAGCATATTGTTGACATGAAAGTTGACGTCGACGACGCAAGGTGGAACCTTGAGCTGCGCCGACGAATGGAATGGATAACAATGCGACGAGGCCCAGGAAATCCAAGCGGCCATTGTACTGTATGTGATGTGTGTTATGAAGAGTGCAGTGCGCAGTATTAATTACCTGGAATGTATTCCACGATCTGCACCAAGTTTTGCGATTGTCGGGTGGAAGGCGCCATGTTGTTATTGTTGATGTTGACTTGCGCTTCAGGGATGGGAGGGCGCTGAACCCGTCCTGAAGGATATAAAGAAAGCAGGAGCGTTTAAAAATGCTCGGAATATTATCAGAGTATCAATAAATATACGCAATCAATATATTGAAGCAGTGACGATGTCTCAATTGTGACAGGCGACGGCGACGAAAAGCAGGCGGTGACGGAGATCAATTGCGTTTAACGGGAAGCTGCAGCGGGCGGCGTTAAAAATGGTTAATGGCGTGCGTTAGACGTTGACCAAGAGCAAGTGAGAGAGAGATAAGATGAAGTTGGTGTTCAGCAAGTCCAGCTCCAGCACAGACCAGAGAAAAGCACCAAAGACAAATTTGGAGAGGAGGAGGAAAGAATTGAAGTCCAAGGTCTTGGTTGACGATGTTGATGTAAGGTGAGATTGAACCTGGGCTAGCGATTCTTTTGTATGGGCCATTGTCGTTGTTTTTGGGCCCCTGCCCCGAAACAGGTTGCTCCCTGTGCCATTGCCATAGCAACAGTGACAGCGACCGGCGACGGGACCTTTACCTTAGCGCCCTCTCTGCCCTGGGCTTTGGGCTTTGGGGCTTCGAGCTCTGGGCCTTGGGGGGCGCGGGCCACAACAGACCGCTCCAGTTCCCAGCTGCAGCTATTCCATCAGGGCTGTTACAGTAGTTGCTAGTGGTCCTAGCCCGTCCATGTTATCAAACAACCAGCACTTCCGTTTTCCTTCTCACGCGACAGCAGTAGTAAACACCTTGGATGAGGCTGTTCATGCAGCAATACACATGAAAGGTACTTCTTCTTCTTCTTCTTCTTCACGTGCTCTCTTCGTATAGATCACGACCTTAATACTTGCAGTAGCACAGCTAGCTACTAATATAATTATCGATCATCTCCCTACCCTATGGGTGGTATAACACACCACTACTATATAGCAACTCAAACGCAACTGCTTACTTCTGAGCAATTAAAAGCAAGCAGTGTAACGTGGAGAGCATATGCAATCAAACATGGATGCAAGCCTTATTTCCTAAAATTGAACAACACCTGCAGTAGACTGTGCTCTTCGCATCTCCAGGCTTATGTTGTTTGGCTGTTGTTATGATGGAAACCAGATGTACTAAGTTAGTTAAGTTAGTGTGAGCGGCTGTGGCTTCTGTGGCTGTGCCCATGAATCTTCAGTCCCGTCCTATAACGTCAATCTTTACCGCCCGATTCCCAGAGATTCCCCGCTACCAACCAATCTCATCCCCGCGCATAGAGGAGAAACCTCTTTTTCAATAGAACAGAGTCACACTCACTCACTCCATTTTCTCACGCCTGTACTCACTTTTAACTCACACAATCTCTTAAATCCCCAAAACAAACCCAGCATAACGGGTCAACGTTCCTTTCCCTTCGGTTTTGGGTCTAGATCTACATTCCTTGTCGCCGCAAAGAACAGGCTAGCTTCGTCATTTTTTAGAGCCAGGCTACGACAAAGAAGAGAAAAAAAGAATTTAAACAAGAAATCGGGAATCGATTTCAGATCGATCACGAAACGAGAGACGAGAGATTAAGCGGTCGCTTGCCTCAAGCACAAGCTACTACAACCATGGCCGCCACTCCCGATTCCGAGTTTCCCTGCTCAATGCAAGCCACCCCCCCTGCTTGAACTTGTTACGATGACGACTTTCAAGGCTAAAGGCCTGTTGTTGTTATTGTTGTCATTCTCTACTCTACTCTATTCTGCACTATCACACTTGCGCTACACGCTACACGCTATGTACACTTGCTAACCCCTGACCCCCTTGTCCAGTCTTCTCAACGTCCCGTTTCCCACCTCTCGACTGGCTACGACCGCTCTAAAGGCCATTCAGGTGGACCCGGAACTCTCTCCACTCGTCAGGCGACAGCTCACCGTTGTCCCAGCGCCGACGTCAACATCAACGCAGGGTACTCCTGCTGCAACTGGCGACGATGCACGGCTCCTCCAGGTTCGATACAGGGCCACAACCAATCGAATGCTCCGTGTAGCCGTCAATGGCTTCATGGAGAGCTTGAAGCTCGTGGTGGAGGTCATGGAGCAGCTAGACACTGACGTCCTTGGCCAACAAAAACAATAACAGATCCATAACAATAAACACAGTTTCTGGACCCTTAAATCGGTATATCTGCAGCTTATTCACATTAACCTTCACCTGAAGTTGCCTTGCTAGATCTTGAGTCCTAGAGCTACAAGGTTGAAGCTAGAAGCTCGGAGTCTAGAGCTTGGATCTTTCACCCATGTCATGTCTTGTTCGGCCTTGCTTCTTGACTTGACCGTTGTTATTCAATTCTGGTATATCCATGCTCTGCGATTCATGTGAACCCGTTCGTTTACCAAGTCATCCACATTCTTTCCGTGATGCTCTACATCTAACCCATCCCTCAAGGCCCAGAGGCGCGCCCATCTAATACTCCGCCTCACCTTGTTCCCAAACAAAACGCTAAAACAAACATCGCTGCCGCCCTTGTGGATATAATGCAGAGAGCCGACTCCCTTTTGACAACTAAACCTACCCATTACGCTCCAGGAGGGTCTCCATCTATCCAACGCCTATGTACATCCTGCGGTGAGCCGAATACACCTCGGTCTCCTTGTCATTGTTGATCGTCTGTCGGCCCTTGTAGCCCTTCCAATTGCTTTTTCAGTTCCTCCATTTCCTTCTTTAGATCCGCATTTTCTTTCTCCAGGGTCTTCATGTGCGCGATGGCGCTCTCAACCACGCTGGCTTTGCTGTTCTGCGCGTTCGCTTGCTTCCCGTCCTTCTTGTCGCTTTCTTCGATTAGATTCGCCTTGTCTCCTCCAGGCAAGAGTCCAGCCATGACCTGCAACGCTGAATTGATTCGGTTACGGCGTCCTTGCTCCGCGATCTTGTGTGATGTTCGCTTCGAGGTGAGATTTGTCGACAGCTCGCTAGGATACGATACACCCGGAACCTTGTTACCCTCCAGAATGTTTTGGTAATTAGACTTGGACATTAGTAGTTGTGAGGCAGCACTTTCCGCTGGCGTCATGCCAGGAGTACCAGGCAGCAGAGGCTTGATACTGGGAGAAATTCTGGGCAACAGAGCGGGTGAGACGTGGACAGAACCCGTTGATCTTTTCCTTCCTGCCCTGGGGGCGAGCTGAGGAGTTCTGCGTGCAGATGGGCCTGTCGACCCGGGAGCCAGTTGAGGGCTCGCACTGGCTGAGGCAGGTCCTGAGGGTTTGGGGAATACAGGAGATGGCAATGGTTGAAAGCTGGATCCCTTGCCAAATGCCGGCTCCACAGAAGAAGACTGCACCGAAGAGCGCGAGATAACCGGGGTCATAGTCTTGCTGGATACCGACTCGGGCAATTCGAGTGACTCGATGTGATCAGAAACCATAGGTTCGGTATGTCCTGTGGCTTGTTTGTTTGCCCGGGATGCCGGTAGTTTCATGAGCGAGGCTGGAGTAGCTGGAGCCGGGTGCAAGTCTATAGGAGCAGAGACAGGCGTCTGTTGGCTGCTCGATTGCGCTTGAATGTATGGCGATTTGCTTGTCGATCTCCTGTTGGGAATTGGAGGTGGGGGCATCTCCAAGAGAGCTTCAGGGGATACCGATGAATTCTCCTCTGCCGAGGTCTCGGTTGAAGTCGCGGACATGGGAAGAAATGAGCCGTTGATCTCCTCGACCTCGCTAAGTACCTGGGAGACAATAGCCGGGCTAGGTCCTATTCTCCGACGCTGAGGCTTCACAATAGGAGAACTCCGGATGCTGGCCTTGGCTCGAGACTTGGTTGCGGCCTTTTTCCTTGCGGGTTTCTTGGGTAGATCCAAGACAGATGTAACAGGACCAGCAGATTTATCAAGATCCACATCGATTGGCGAATTGTTGGTGTTAGTGTGGCGTGGATCGTAAATCGTAGAGGAGTCGTTTTGCGCATGAAGAGCTGGTGAAGTCAGAGGGCTAAAGTAGGTGTTAGGGATTGTATAGCCATTGTCCATCGAGAAGTTCGGGTCTAGAGGTGTAACTGCAGGAGAGACAAGGGGCGTAAATGCCATCTAGAGATCAGTTAGCATATCAAGGCTTGCAGAAGCGACTATATGCCATGATGGCACCACAAGCACTGTCTTACATCTTGCTCCTTCATGCGCTGGTGATAGCCTCTGTCGTAAGCACCTGATGATGGCATGTGTTCGGCTTGGGAGTAGAACTGCCCGCTGTTGGGCATCTCAAGACTTTGCGGTGTAGGAGGCACTGAGTGGTTGTGGCTGTGGCTATGGAAGAAAGCCGCCTGCTGCTCTTGTAATTGCCGCTGCTGTTGTTGAAACTTTTGTTGCTGAAGATACTGAATCTGGGCGTCGATGTTGGAAATAGGGTCGCTCGCGGGTGTCATCATATGGGCCGGGATGGTTGGTTGACCAGCAGACGTTGACATTGGCATCGCATTAGCCGTGGCCATCAAGCCTGGGTTGTCGCTGTCGGTCATTATTGTGTCGGGAGCATCGCGCGTTTGATTTATGAGGCCCTGCGCCGAACCATCTTGGAAGGATTGAAAGTCGAAGTGCATGCCATCGCCCAGGCCTCCCATGGCACTCATATCGAGGAATTGGTGAAAATCATCATCGCCGGTCGACGCCATTGCTTGGTCTTGTCCGTTCCATGTCGCCGAACTCATCATGGCCAAGGTGACGGCGAGCGTCAAATTGCAGGCGGTCGGGTTACAATAGAGTTTATCTGACCAAGGTGAACGAGAGGGGTTCGAGTATTGGGCTGCGCCAGTAAGGGCTGCAGAAAAGGAACTCAGGTCGTTGAAGCGGCACCAAGAGCGGAGAAATTGACTCCAAGATGTGAAGTAGAACAGCAGATGACAATTATTCACGAAACGGAAGCAGTCGAGATCCAGGATAAGATGCGATCCAGTCAGAGTCGGGGTCGGGGTTGGGGTCGGGAAGTAAGTAACCGGGTGATCAGCGGTGATTATAGACCGGAAATATCTGGCAATATTGTTGACAAGAGAAAGCTTGTGACAGCGCAAGAGGAGGAAAGCTGATTTGCAGTGCAAAAAGCCACGACGAAAGTTTGAACAGGGAGACGGCTGAGAAGGCGTCAAGGGATGGAGCGTCAACGGTTCGTGATGATGTTGTAGACGCAGATGTAAGAGTGAGGCTTAGAATTAAGATGAAAAAAACCCACGAGGACGCAAGCGCAAGCGCGGGACAAAAGACGAGGCAGCGCCGATGTCGAACTCGACTAAGGAACCAGTAGAGTCGAGTCGAGTTGAGTTGAAGAGTCCCCGTCCCGAAGGTGGTTGGTGGTTGGTGGTTGGTCGGTTAGTGTCAACCTTAGCACAGGTCGAAGTGGGCGGCGCAACTGGTTTCCCAGTATGAGAATAGACAATGTAGAGCGACTTTTTGTCGACAGGGTGGAGTTTATTGCAGGTGAGAGTGGGGTTTCTTTTACGCTCCATGCTCATTGCTTGTGGAGAATTGAACCCATTCCCAGTTGCCCTGTGCTCACTGTGAGATGAACTGGAGGCGAAGAAGCGGAGGGTGGAGGGCGGAGGGCGGAGGACAGGCGGGGGAGGAGCCAAAAGACGAAAGCCGAATTCAACTCTTTTTTTTTTTTGTTTATATTTGTTTCGCTTCCTTCGTCTAGGTAGTGAAGCAATTCATACAAAAAGGCCAGTCTGTGTAACGAGATTAATTCAGTGAGAGACGAGAGTTCAGGGATCATCAAAAGTATCAATACTTGGAGAGTGGGATGTCCACTCCATTATCCATCTCCCCGCTGCAGGACATTGTCAGCTGGGGGACTTATTAGAGAGGCCTAGAGGACATCGTCCAAGGGGAAGGTGTCCGTGGGAGGGCGATTTCATTGGATGCATTGCAGGGGTAAATGGTAAATGGCCATGCCTGGTTGGTTCTTTTGTTCTACAAGCTCTTTTTCTTTGGTAGGTGTCCATCCACCGTGGGTGGCAGGGCATGCAAGACAGACCTTCACGAGCATGGCTCACGCGGAGGTTTTTTCTGTTTTGATTGTGTGGGATCTTGGCTCAGTAGAGTAAGAAAGAAACTCAAAACCGATGATGAGACTAGACTAGGCCTGATATTAGATGCAATTATATTGCTCAAGACCTGTGATGTTCTCCTTCACAGGTCGACCGACTCAACTCCCATTCACCTTCCATCTTCACCTTGACATTCATTGCTTCATGTGAATGGACTGTGGTGGCTGCAGCCAGCGTGGGATGGCCCTTGTAAAGGTTTCCGATGGAGATTCTTTTTCCTGTGGTTGCGGGCCATTCTCACAGGTGAGTGGTGGATATCCTTGATCCCATGCGTCAGTGTCTCTGAGACTCTAGACTCTGGAGTCAACTGCCTGTAGCTTAGGTCTCTTCGCTTCTGCCCCCATCATAGACCAAGCCTTGTAAGGTAGCCTGCAAAATCTCATAGCTTGCCCGGCTTAATGGCTGACGTTACTTGGTGACTCGCTTATGGTATGGTTACTGCAACTGGCTATTGGCCGTGGTGGTATCAGGGGGCCCTTGTAGGGTCTGCTTCTAGGTTACCTGTGTCCGCTTGAGCTTCTGTTTGGGTGACCGATGAGATGCAATACGGTGCGATGAGATTTTGGCTTTTGTGGTTTGTTTTAACTGTGTGCTTAACCTTGTTTACTTCCAATTCTGACATGCTTAAGAACCCCAGATCTAAGCAGGAATATCCAGACAAGGTCACCGCTTAACAAAATATCGCTCTCCTCGGGGTGTATCCGGCTCTGATTCACTGAGTGGACCTCTCTCCTCTTGAAACCCTTTCCCCGATGCATAGAAGCTTGTTGAGCTCCCCCGTTCAAAGGCCCAACGTCTCGGCCATTCAAGTCCCATCCTCCATTGGATGTTTGCGAATTTATTCCGGATCTTTCTCTCCCAATCTGACCAACGCTCTCCGTCGGCTGGGGTCCCCCTTCAACCGCCGGCAGCATCTTCCGGTACGGAGAAATTTACGGATAACCCGTACCTTGCATTGCATGCAGATGTATGTAGTTGCATTGCAGAGAAGGTGTCCTTTGTTATTTGGTTTATTTTTCTCCTTCTCTGGTCTGCCATATTCAGCTTCTCTACTAATTAAATAATCACAACTTCGATGCCGAGCTGGAGGCTGAGAAAATCTCTCAAACTCTAACCGTCGCTTCGAGCCCGCCATTAGCCAAACATGGAGCCCAAGAGGACCCTTAAAACGCTATGTTCCATTCTTAGGTTCGGGGGCCCACTGGACTAAGCAATCTTAACGGTAACGTACTGTAAACGGTTATTGCAGGTAATTAATGAAGCTCCGAGACCCTCCGCTCCCCAGTGACATGTCGTTCCTGAGAAGAAGGGCCAGTATCAATCGGCCATGATTGGCCAGGAGCTCAATGTGTAGACCATCGGAATAATGAATATTATACATACGATGCCCTGAGAACAATGAAGTCATCACGGGGACGAGCGGACGAGCGGAGTCTGAACTGTTGATAAACAGAATGATGTGAATCGTAATTATACTTGTTCATCGGAAGTCGGAATTTTCCCCTACACTCGGGAGCTGTTTGCTTGATCCATCGTCTAGACCCATGAATTTGTCTGTCAGAATATCCTGACAGCGGCAGGACATCTTCTTTTTCCGTGAGCCTCCTTACCCAAAGCACTCACCGAGCTGGTCGCTTGGTCCCCCACAAGAAACATACCTAGGGATGAGGCTCAACCAAGCAGCTACTGTGCCTCAGTATCCACATTATCAACTCCTCGACCAGCAGAATGAGGCTCTTTTATCCTTCTTCCAGAACTCTTCTGGGTTTCCATAGAGTTTGTACTGCAAATTCAGTGGGGTTTGTGAGTACATATGCAGGAATGGATGTAAATACCTTATGAAGGCGAGCACTGTCCAAAGATAGAGCGATCGAAAATGGTCTCAAGCCTGCGTTAGACTCAAATACCCCAACACATCTTTCACCAACACATAGCCTGAATAAAGATACATAGAAAGTGTATGTTATGAGAAACATACCAACAGTCTTCTGTCTTGATGTGGTAACACGTGCTCACCATCACAAAGCAAAGGCCCGGCCCGCAGCTTGTCGAAACTCTGATGCTGGTAATGGTGTGTAGCGACATTCCTAACCAAACAGTCGGGTTCCGAGTAAAAGGGGCGTTTGTGGCTACCCATCCCAGTAGAATGGAAATTCGCCAGATCGAGCTGAGTTGGTTGAGGAGTTGGAGACGGTAAGTAAGCAAGTTCTTAACTTTGGAGAGCTCCTAAGTGTTCACATCGATCCCACCGACACAAAGCACACCAGACAGGTACACAAGACTACTTATGCTTTAGCCCGGCTCGACAACCATCACTGACATAAAAGAGGAAACTCTGGATATTGATTTCGAGTATTGTTTTATTGCGAGAAGTTCCGGCTTCGCAGCCTCCTGCTTCCTGTGCCTCACCTCCACTTCACATCCAGGCATGCATAGACATAACAAAATTGGCTGCCGCCGCTCAACCTCGACCAGCAGCCACGCTCCCTTTCCTTCGATGCCCATGACTTCCCCATGCGACACATCTTTTCCCCTCCATCTAACATCCCCTTCTACATTGATCCTCCCTCCAGTTCCCCTTTTTGCTAAACTAGCCAATTACATACATCAGGAGATGGTGGTATCATAACAACGACAACGGCGATCCACAGAAAAGGCTGGGAAATAGTGACCAATCCCGGGTCCACGTCTAGAATGTACAAATAAGATAAAAAACGGCGCCAAAGAGAAAGACAGAATTGAATATGAAACAGATTAGGACGACAAGGATACATGCCGACGTCGGTTCATGCGATGCTTTATCAAAAAGAGTAAAAGAAAAGAGTATCTCCTGTAGACTCTAGGTCCAGGAGGGTTGGGTAGTGAGTGTGATCGAATGCGTGCTAATATGTACATGCACCGAGGTAGATAGGGTAAGAGCACAATACATGTGCTTCAGGTAGTGGTGGTTTTGTCCTTGAAACGGCTTTTCGCTTCCGACAAGGAGGAAAGGATGCATGCGCCGAAAGCGCCATGGGATATCTCAATAGCTCGCAACAACCAAGCAAGACTCAAACGACTTCATCAGTTCATTAAGACTGCGGTTGCTCTACTTGCGCGACCGGTCACCAAGGTTCAACCAGCTCATGTCTGACGATTGTGCCGACATGGCGAGTTGAGGCTGGGTGCTCACACCAGAAGGTGGTGTTTGAGGTGGTGGAACTCTAGGAGACAGTGGTGCCCCAAAGTAAAAGCTCGGGTTGTAAATGCTGCTGGTCGCTCTATCCGTGCCCCAAGGCTTGTCCTTATAATCAGGATCCCAGGTCTCGTTGACACTCTCGGGGATACCACTAGAGTAGCCAGAAGATGCCTTGGAAATCGGGCGTTCAATCTTGGCAGCGACTCCATCTCTGAAAGGGATGTTCTTGCTGTACTCTGAGACAACAGGGCTTCCAGAGTTGACTCGGTTCATCTCGGGACGGAACTCGAAGTTCAGAGGAGGTACGGTAGCCGAATCTTGTGTGACTCGGGGGTTGCGGGGATGTACTACTGCATCCGAATAGTGCGAATCGCTGTCTGAGATAGCGGTGTTTCTCTTAGGACCACCGAAACCCAGGATCTGAAGTGCGCTACCGCCCGACCAGTATCGGTTCCAACCAGAGCTTCTTCGCAAACCGTCCTGTGTTTCGAGAGGTCCATTACGGGGTCGAGGCTCGGCAACGGTTGGATCGAAGGCAACCCCTCGAGTATCTTGTCCTTGCAAAGCTGGGTGTTGCATCTCTTGCAAGACGGGCTTGCTAATCGAAGATTTGAGTTGGTTGTGGTCAACGCTGCCAGAAGTGCCGTGGGAGCCATTACTGAGTTTTCGGGAAATGCTGGGCTTGTTCTTGCCAGCACGTCCCATCAGAATGGCCATGGATGAGAATGACTCTGCAGATTGGTTAGGGTGGTGGGTTTGGAAAGCTGACACCGGGCCACCACCAAGTCCCATGGGGTCCTTCTCATCACGGGGAAACTCCTGTCTGGGTGGTGGCGCGCTCTCGGGCGAAGCTTGGCGAGTCTTCTTGCGGCGACGTAGGAGCAAGAGGATGACGATGAGCAAGGCAATGAAGCCCAAAATCGTACCGAGAGTGATACCGAGGATGGCGTTAGAGCTAAGACCAGAGTGACTGTCGCTGCTTCCGCCGCCAATTGGTGCAATATCACTGTTAGTAGCTACGCTATCAGATATCGTCTCCGAGGCGAACGAATCGTCCGTCGCTGTAGCGGAGGCAGTGGAAGTCGCAAAGGTAGACGAAGAGTCCAAAGTAGAAGACTCCGTTTCAGTCGATGATTCAGTTGAGACTGTCTTGGTGGAGCTTGTTTTGGTCCTGGTCCTGGTCTTGGTAGAGCTTGTCGTGGTAGAAGTCTCTGCCGAGAGAATCTTTTGGTCTTCTCCGACAATGTTAGCGGCATCCAGCCAGGAGTTCTCCTTCATATCGAAGAAAGCGAGAGGCTCGTCTTGGTTTCCGCCAACAAACACAACTCTACCATTTGAGTCTTGAGCAATAGAGTATTGGCCTTGCGCTCGGACCGCCGTAGGTGCCAATGTTGAGTTATATTCGGGCCAGTTGCTCTGGGACAGATCGCGCTTCGCGTTCTGGTCGACAGCGTTCTGGCCAGGTGCATTGTTGTCACCCCAAACAACGTAACGGCGGACCGTATTGGGGCTTGCTGAGAGGTCGAAGACGTAGAGACTCTTGGAACCATCGTCTCCTTGTAAGACGAGGGCTTTACTGGAGGATGTAAGAGGAGTCGCCAGCGTAGTCTGCTTGTCTGTCCAGCCATTCGCAGGGTTGAAAACAACGACTCCAGTACTTGAACCATCACCAGCAAGCATGCATGCTTCATCGTCAGACCATGGCAAAAGAAGAGGGTCAGCAGTTGCGATAGCACCGGCCGTGGATTGTAGTGTGTATGGTCCTGCGGCGGTGAAGAAGTATGAGTCGCTTGAGGCGATATCTCTGCCATCTTGACTACCACCAGATACAACGATCTGGTCAGTATTCTTGATGTAAGTCGCACCGTGGTACTGAAGGTTTCGAAATCTTGGGTCCTGCATTTCGATACTCTCCCACTTCTTATCAGCGAAAGTGAATTTTTGCAGACCATTATAGTCGGCCGGACCACCGGTGCCTCCAACAACAAACAAGGCGGAAGCAGCACCAACACATACTCCGCCGGTGACCTGCTGTCCCATTTTCAGTTCCTTCCATTCTGCTCCCTCCTCGAGTGAGAGGGACATGAAGGCAGTCGGTGTGAAGACATAAAGAGTGTTTTCGTGGACCACAGAACAACCACTGTCCACGGAGGACGGCGGCTCAGGTAAACTCATCGTGACGAGTTCAAATCAAAACAATATCGACAATAAACTAATAGGTTTTCGATGGCATGACGGGTTCGAATAGTCGGCAGATGTTCTTCGTGTTCCAAATTAAGTCGATAAAGTGACAAGCCGGCAGTTGATGGGTCTGGTGGAAAGAATGTTGAGGTCGGTTCGGAAGAATATCAAAAGAACAAATCCAGGAGATGATGACCACGCGTAGAAGATCGAAGAGAAGTCGTCCCAAACAAGAAACGATCGAGGACAATCGCAAGCAGACAGAGTTGAGGCTAACGGATGTGGCAACGATCTGATGAACCGAATATCTGGGGAGAGCTGGCCGGATGCAGCAAGACGAGCTGATGGCGTCGAAAGGAGTGGAACGGTGGCTGAGTTCTCAACACCACGGGTGCGAGTGAGTGAGAAAAGGAAGACGCCGACGTGAATGTAAATCACTGTGATCTGCCTCGAGAGAATCGATGTCGTCGCGGTAATCGAAAGCGAAAGATGAAATCCAGGTCTAGAGGGTGGGTAGGTGGGTGAACGTCGTGTCGTTTACTTGGGAATGCAAGTCGGTGTTGTAATTTGGCGCTACTTGTAAAAGGAGAGAATCCAACGATTGCCAATAAACCTCGACGTTCTCGTGCCAGACGGTGTTGCGAGGTCTGGAATGGGTGTGGGAGAAGGAAGCGCGAAAAGGGCAACAGCAGAAAAAGCAACAGAGCAGATAATGGGGAGAAGAGAGAGACGAGAGACGAAATGCAGAATTGAACTGGGGGGAAGAGACGTATGACACGAGCTGGTAGCGGAGAGTCGAGAGTCGAGACTGGGGGGTCCTGGTCAAAGGCGGAGTCTCAGAGACAGGCAAAAGGACAGGAGAGACACAAACGAGCAGGGGTTTGATGCTCAAGGCCCTGCAAGCAGCCACTGAGTACGCCGCAGCACACGAGCCAGAGGCAATCTTATCAGTGCACAGTCCAGTAATTAATCAGTACCTAAACATACACGGCCTTATCATAAATATATACGGCCACCGCCCAAATAGGAAGTCGACCTTACCTAATTAGGAAATTCTTCTTATTATATATATATAATTGTAAATATATCAGCGAAAACAGTAGATTTAAATAAATTAATATAAATTAAAGCTATCACGGCAGCTAATATTAATAAATACGAAAAGTCGGCTATAGAGGTACTAAATAGGCTAGCTAGGAAGCTAGGGGAGCCGGTATATTAAAATTATATATATTAAAGCTATAAGATCTTCCTCTATACTGTAATTAACTTCTCTTTATAGCGGCCAGTAGTTATAATTAATGGTTATTTAGTATCTATACTAAAGGAGATATATAGTATTATAAGGGTATTATAAGCCTAGGCTATAAGGCCAATAGCTATAAATATAAAGATAGACTAAATCCCTATAAATTTAAGTATAAAATGGTCTATATAGGCATTAGGGCTTATATTTACTATAGAAAAGTCAACTATAATAGCTACTATAAGCCCTATTATTAAGGGTAGGGCTATTATAACGGCTAAAATAAAGCCATTATAACCTATAATTACTATATAAGCTATAGTAAGCCTTAAAGTAGCTATATCTATAAGGTTAACTCCTTTAGCTTATTTTATATATTATTATTCTTTATAGTGTATTTCTAGCGTTTTATATCTATTTTTATAGGGTCTTTACTAGCCTTCTTTTTAGCCTAAGAATAGTATACTGCCTCTTCCTTTATATATAGCTCCTAGTTACTTAGCTTATGGCCTAAGGGTATCTTATTAGCTACTATAATTAGGTGATTCTTTAGGTAGTAGTAGCGAAATAAAGAAATAATATCGGGATTAGGCTTATATTAGTAGATAAGCTTAGCTTTATTATTAGGCTATAAGGTATTTATATATTAGTAGGTATAGTATTAAAGGTATAGATAAGCTTACTATATTTAGCTTTAAATATTAATATTAATCTATATATTTAAGCGGTAAAAATAATCTAATTTCCTCTAAAGGAAGAATCTTATAATAATAAGAAAGCCCCTACTATATATAGAAGCTTCTTAAGTAATAGCTTAGCCGCCTTAGATTTACTAATTTAAGGCACTTATAGGCAAAATTAACCTATAATACTATTATAGTTATTATATACTAACTAACCCTATATATTATATTAATAAGTATAGGATAATATAACTATAAAATATATAGTTAATCTAATTCTATAGTTAATTATAAATTATAATCCTTAATTTATATAGTTATATATTTATAGATTTATATATAAAGTTTAAATAAATTATAAAATCTATTTATAAGGAAGCTTTTAACGCTATAATATACGCTTTTAGTATATTATATAGTAATAATACTAAAGTTATAGTATTTTTATATAATAAAATAGGCAAATTAATATTAGACTGGTATATAGGTATATAATAAGTAAATAAGAATTCCTAGGGGATAGAAATCTATTAGATTATAGCTAAAATATTAGGGAAAGGAGTTATAGGTAAATTATATCTTATTACTTAGAAAACTCTAACTATAATAGCTCCTAATTTAACTAAAACTCCTTAATTATTAGCGCCTATATAATAGCAATCTAAGCCGCTATAATACTATTAGCTATATTAGTATATTTATATATATTTAGTATTATAATTATAAAGAGAGGGATCTTTATAAAGTATAGGGCGGTAATAGAGGCTTATTATATACCTTAATTTGCGAGAAGCTACTATAGTGTTTCTATAATTACCTTATTGTATAAGGTATATAGCGAGAGGGTAGCTTTAGCGGCAATATATAAGAATTCCTTAGGGTTATTACCGATTAGCTTTATACCCTTAAGACTATCGAGCTACTTCTTCTTGATATTTATAAAAATATTACTCTAAATATACTACTTATAAATTTACTACTATATATTTTCTAATATAGTTTATAAGGTATTCTTTAAAGCCTTATTAAAGTCGATAATAATAATATTAGGCTTAGTAATACCCTTATATATATATACTATATTAAGCTATATAAGAAGCTACTTAAAGGTATCTTTATCTTTCTTAATAATAAGGCTAAAAGTAATACTAAAGCTAATATATAGAGAAGTTATATCTATAATTTAGAATAACGGTAGGTTAAAGTGGTTAACCTTATATATATTATCTATTATAAGGATTTCTAGGTTATTCTTTTAATTTTATATATTCTCTTTATATAACTAAAATATATATTAAATCTTATTATTTAGGATATAGTCGATAGTAAAATATAATATATATTAATCGCTTTTAAGGATATAAAGAAATACCTATATTAATATATAGGGGCTATATTTTTATTACTAAAGCCAGCGATAAATATATTAGATATCTTACTATATTATAAATAATAAAAGAAATTTTTCCCTAATTCCCTTTATAATACTTTTTATACTTATAGTATAGTTAACCAATCTTATAATAACCTCTTATTTAAGTTTAATAAATCTAAATTTCTCTTATAATAGGTATTATAAGTATAGATTACTAAGGTTTTTATCAACTAGATTATAATTATACTAAAGGTAATTAGGAATATAATAATAAACTAATAAATTATATTCCTAATATATCTTAAGCGAGAATAGGTAATCTAACTTTTCTATAGAAGTTTTATATTTACTATAAGAATACTTCTAAGTATAATAATTACTACTATAATAGTATTATATATTAATATAAATATTATATCTATATTTATTTATATTAAAAGTATATAATTTAGAAATAATAAAGCCAAGAGATATTTAATAATCTTATATAGTATTATAAGCTTTATTATCTATATCGAAAGTAGCTTTAAGAGAGAATTCTATTATATTATATTATTATTATATTATATATAAAGAGGGAAATTAATAATATTATTTAGTGGTATTAAAGAAGGAAGAAATAAATTATAGGGCCTAATTAGGGTAAATTTCCTATAGAAGAATAATATTCCGGCTAAAAATCATAAGGCTATTGTAAAAAAATATAGTCTAAGTAGCCTTAAGGGAAAATCGGCACTATAGGCCTAATCGGGTAATATAGGTCTTCGTCCTAATTAGGTAAGGTTAACTTCCTATTTAGGCGGTGGCCATATATGTTTGTGATAAGGCCGTGTATGTTTAGGTACTGGTAATTAATATATTGTGACAGGCCCTGAGCTAAGTGCGCTTTGGGGACCTGCTAATGAATTTGTGATTCGACGATCGTTGGTAGTGAGGTTGTGATTTGTTATGGCGCTCATACATTATCGTGAGCTTGGACAGAGGCGGAGTTGAGCGCAGAAACCACGAGGTGAGACGCAAGTACCAGTAGCCAACAGCCAACAGCAATCCAGACAAGATACGCATCCTGCAGGTACGGCGGGCCCCTCCTTCCCTCGACAAGACGCTGGACTTGCCGCCCAGGGGTTATAGTCTCTGATTGGCCGGTACGACACTTTGCCAAACCCTCCGTGACGCCTAGCTGCAGGGGTCCTGACAGCGAATGTGACCTGCCGATTGGTGGCATGAATCGCCCATTTCAGTGCCCAGTGCCTCCAGGGCATGGTGGGATTTTACAGGGCAGCAAGAGCAGCTCAGAGCTTTTCGGATCAGGGGTCTGTTCTAAAAGAGGCGTGCTCCATGTTCTTACCCTGGACTTTTGAGAGATTAAAATAGGGGCCTACTCTGTACAGTACCCGACTAGCCGACTCAAATAAGAGAAGCCCGTCACTTTTCCTAGTCGCCAGCAGAGCGTTGGAGGCAGGCCAAGATGTTATAGGTTCGGGATATCTAATATTATACAAACATTTGATATATATCTGGACTGTCTGGTATCAATATGAATGCTACCATCGTGGTAATAATGTTTGCGGATATGGAATGTTTTGACCAGGCATTCTCATATCGTCACCTGCATAAGACATGCATGACAGTAATGCATTAGATACCTCACATATTATATCTCGAAGTCTAGACACAGTATCTCCCTTATTCAAGCCAGATCACTCTCTGTTCTACTCCGTATCTCTGCGCACCCATCGAAGTACTATGTCCGCAGCTGGTCCTGTGTTCATCTTATATGATAGCGTATCATATTTGGATTGATAACCGAGTGTATACGAGAGTAAGGTACACAGCGATTCTCGTGTTGATGGATCTGCTGAGGCTGGCTAGTGGATCCATTAGCCTGCTCAGTCGAGCATACCCCTCGGAAAATTATTCTAGTGAATATGGAAATATCCAATGTATTCGTATCGAATTATATGAATAATCATGTCGATACTTGACTTGAGGCTAAACGATTACCGCATACATACCGGTCCAGACGGGCCGCATGTATGTCACTCTCTCGCTTCGTTTCTTTCTGATACATCTTCTGTAAGATCCCCCACAACCCGAGCATCGCTTATATTCTCAGACGACACATGTGTGGTTATATTATTCCCCGCATCTCCGTACTTAGCAAGTTGTCATATTTCTTACTGCTAATGTTGTTACCCTCCATGGCACGGAATTGAGAGAACCAACTCGAAGTGCGCTCTCTGCCCAATGCCGCGTGGGAGAAATCAACCGCTCTCTGATTCGACACCGTCATGAGTGAGAGTCGACGTGCTTCTACTCAGTATCCTACCAACCATAGCAACAGGTGTCCACTGGGGTCCGTGGTTCAAATGCACAAGCCCTTATCTGAAACGCGCCATTGCGCGCCCAACCTGAAGTCCCTGGCCCCTTTAGCGCAAGACTGGTCTAACAGCTTGGCTTCTTTTTTACCTGCCCTTCTTGTTGAATTCCATCCGAATGGGCCTTCGGTTTAAAAATTCTTTTGCGAGACGCGTACAAGTAGACTTCTTCTGCGTCAAGTTGATTGAAATCGTCGGATGAGCATGTATCAGATAACCGGCTGGCGTAATCTCCCTTGCCGATCCTCATTGTCGTCTCAACGGTCATGACGATGGTTTCTTGACGTGTACCCTTGCCGTGTTGTGAACTTGTGATCTCGTTCATCTCGAAGGGATGAACCTGCATGTCACTGCGCAAAGTGGTTCAGCTAACCGTCTTGGGTCTGCCAAAGCACTCAGGTACACGCTACTACTAAGTATTCATCCTCTATTGGTTGTTTCGATCTAGCCTTGAAATGAAGTTCATGAACCAACAGATCAGACGACATGCCCACTTCTACCATATTGTCGGGTTCTACCTTGGTGAGATTTGCGTAATGGGCAACCTCCGCGCTATGAGATGAAGATCTTTGTTTTCAACATGATTGACTTTATACTTAAAAGCCTGGGAGCTTTTACTTACCAAGCCTATCCCTCCTTCAAGACGCCTCATTCTTTGCTTCACGTCTCACTATCGCATGTTGTCTTGGGAAACCAAAACATCTCACTGACCATGACCTGAGCCTTAGCGCTGGAGCGCTGTTCCTTTCCACCTGAGCTAGAAGGCCTCCGGTGAATCTGCATGTCCTAATTCTGTTCTTTTTTCAACTGATAATAGCAGATCGTCGCTCTAAGGAGAAGCGTAGTTAGCCCGTGTGTAGAGTGTGTGATCCAAAAAGGAAATCATAGCAACTACACCGTTGAAACTTTGCAGCCACAGACGACACCTGGCAATATGTATGTTTCTAATTAGAGGCAGCGAGATACTAATGATTCACTTCCGGCAACGAGTGAACATGACCTCATCAATTTATAATCACATGTAGCCAAGACATCATGTGGGCGCCTACAGAATCGCTGTTCGCATCCATCGCAGTAACATACAGATTACCCTGAACCACAGCCATTTGTCCAACTCCTCTGCCTGTCTGGAGTCGCATCCATACACATTCCAGTTGTATCCAATAAATATATGGTGTTAAAGTTCCTCTCTGTTTAAGGACATCTTGCATCCACTATCTGGTAGATTAAATAACAATGAATTCTTGGCTACAATACCATATCTTCCAATCGACGCCGAGAAAGTGCCTCGAGCTTAACCACTTTCATGTCACAGTTTATGAGTGTCAGGTTGATGGTTGATGTGATTTGTTCATTCCGTGAAAGCATCTTATTATAATTATGCAAACGGACATTTCGCCCACGAATAGCTGCGTTCATCCGCAGTAGTGCCTCCCCCAATACCTTTATAATGCAATATACGTAAGGACCACAAACTCCAACAATGTTCCAAATCATCGCTGCTGGTATAAGTTACCACCCACCCCCTTTGGTATAGTCGTTCTTCTCCCTCCGAATCCCCAAAAGCCCTAGATGTGCTGTACGTTGTCATATTGTTCGTGGGTAGTCATGTTGAGAGCCCCAGCACAGGAGTTTCCAAACTATGGTCCACCCATGGGAGCGAAAGCCTCAGCAGGGAGTTGTGACTGCAGCTTGATTAGTCCACCGCCACTGCCTATAGGGACAGAGGATCACATACCTTTTTCTCGTTGAATATAACTAAAGCCTGGTCGAACGCCCAGTTCACTTGGGTGAGACACATCTCAGAGTACTGGGCTGTCATGCCTGTCTGCTTAGATAGTTCCGCGATCATCGCTTGGTGTTGATCGACCGATGCCGGAGCAGGAGTTGGGGCAGCCGCCGCGAAAACATTTGGGAGTTGACTGTAAGTTCGGAGCGACAGCATGTCGCTGACAACTCTGATCATTCCTTGCCCTGGCTTCGCTGGCCCGAGGACGAATGTGCGTGAGAAGCTGCGCTTTCCTGCTACGTTGGTTGTAGGATCCTGTTCGTCGAATTCGCCGTGAACCGCAATTATCAAACCGTCGACACCCCCAGAGTTTTGTCCGCTGGGGTCCACCAGTCCTTGCAGGGGATGGCAGTCCATGATGTACTTGCTGAGTTCCTGCTTGATGTCGGGATGGCGAGTAAGAGGGAGGGTCTTCCATGCGTCCTGGATGGTTGCGGCGCCGCGGAAAAGTCGCTGAATTCGGGGGTTAGGCATGGTAATCTTGGTCAGATTTCGGGAGAGCTTGATGTATGAAGCCCATGATGCAGGCGCAGCCGCGTTGGGATCTGGCGCAGCTCGTGTATCGATCGAGATAGAAAATCGGCTATCCTCATCATAAAGCCGAGATGCCAGACCAGGTCGATCACTGTCGTATGCAGCAAAGAACTCAAGGAGAAAGTTCTCGCCAACACCGGCGACATCTCGGAAATCGGGTCCGTTTTGAGGGATTGGCTTGGGCCTCAGCGCAGCTTCCTGCTCCGCGATCTGCTCTGGCGTACGAAGTTGGTTGCCGTTGATGTTCTGCAGTTTCGGAAACCAGTCCAAGAGGGTAGATGGATAGGTCGGATCTGCAGCTTCGATGGGATTGCCTGTAATGAAGAGGGTCTCAAGGTGTTTGAATTTCCCCTTCCAAGGCTGAAGTGCTTGCATAGATGCCACCTGGTTGCCACTCATATCCAGATTCTTGAGGTGAGGGAAGGTCATAGCAACGATTTCCACTTGACCAACATCATCGATGTTGTTACTTGCTAGACTGATGCTCTCGATTGCATCTTGTTTCTCCTTGGCCGTCTTGAAAAGACTGTCACAGACAGCCATCAAGCCCTTGAATGTCTTAAGAGCACGCTCACGGTTCTCAAACATGCCAAGAGTGACAAGCTCAGCGTCTGAAGCAAGGGCATCCAGCTTGAGAAGCTTGTTGTCGCCAATGTACCTCGAACTGAGGATATTTTGAAGTCTGGCACGAAGCTCTTGAGTTTCTTTAGACTCCACCGTCCGGCCTCTGTCTGGGATTTCGTCCACTTGGGTAACCTCTAAAGCTGCGCCAGCAAATGTAAACGTGTTAAGCTTGATTAGCTCTTCAGCATCCTCCTCATTCGCACCTATGTAGACATAATCACCAACAGCATGGTGCTACACTGAGTTAGCAGGCGTTGTCGAATGTTGTTAGCTGAGGTGCGGGGGGTGTATAATTATATGGCAAAACGCGTTCCTAAATCGATACATAAATCTCCGAGTCTCGCATAGTCGAGCCGAATATTCCGCACCTGAAGCCCAGTCAATGATGAAACTTACCTTTCTGATAGCGACCTTTCGCTTGGAGCCAGTTCTGAATGACCCAGCCTTTCTCTCCATGAAGCCGAGAAGATCGTGGACACCTCCGCCAGCGTTGGTGGCTGCTTTACTTTCCTTCAAGCCACCAACTCGCAGTAACGTCAGACCTGTCATGTCTTGAGATCGAGTCTTGGGTCCCTTGCCAGAGGAGGCACTTGAGATCCGGGAAGCGAGTGAGGCGGCAGTGCCGTTGCTCAGGTGCTTCAATACATTCTGTGCATTTTTGGAAGGACCTCCTCGCGTTGATGCTCGGGTGCTGGACCGAGTGGGTTTGCTCTCGGCTGCTGCCTTTTTAGCACGACGACCGGCACTGTTCATATCCAAATCGCCATCGCCATCAACGCGGCCAGCCTTGCGCTTCTGAATTCCACCCCTTGAGGTGGTGGCGGCCGGTTTGCGGGCATTCCGCGTCTCACGCCCACTGGTGTTTTGACGACCTCGGGGCGCCATTGTGAAAAGAGACGACGTGAAGCAAGCAGCAGAAGTAGGTTTTTTTTTAAGTGGTGTAGTGGTTTTTTTTGTGGTTTTTTTTGTGGTTTGAAAGTCTCAGAAGCGCAGTTTTCTTAATCGCAGCTGTGTACGAATAGAAGATTGATTTTGCGACCCAAATGCTTCGGTTGGTCGAGCTCGTGATTGAATCCGGAATCAAAGAACCAGACAAGCTGACGATAGAGGTTGTTCAAGTCGGCAAAGTTTGTTTGTTCCAGATGGCGCGAAAAAGGTCTAATGATCGTCTGCGCTGCTGTTGCAGACAGGCGTGCGTTGGTCGATCGAGAATCGTGCGACAGGGCGGTCGATGAGTGAGCACAGCCAAGGCGATTCGGTGTTGGTTTTGATAAGAACGTGGAAATTTAAAGCTCCAGCTCTGCGTAATTGGACGCAGGTCTTGCTCTGATGTGATGCGGAGATGAAGCGATACGTGGAGGAGGAAAGTTCTGAAATGATGTAGAAGACAAAGAAGTTCTCTTTGCGAAGCAGCTGTGACGTTTTGCTAAGGCCCCACTGTTGAATGTCTCTGGGGGGCATAAACGCCCCAGGCAGCCTCCACCCGATTTAGACTAGTGCACAGTCGTGATTTAGACGGAAGTCATTACCTGGGTAATTAGATAGATATTGGTGCGCTTGTGATTGTTTATTGTTCTAAACAAAGGGCTATTTGATTTGAGGTTCAAACCAGTAGAAACTCTAGGTAGGTAGGTCTAAACATAAATTATAGGCCGAAGGAACTGTTCTGCTACCGAGCTTGGAGGCTCTGTCACGTGACATCGCGTTTGAAAGTGACACGGCTTGAATACGGTAACGCGTTCCTTCCTCAGCCAACCCCAGCTCACGCTTGATATTTTCGCTGCAAGTGAATGACTGTCACAAACAAAACTTCCCATTGCTTATAATGATCTGAGGCCCCTATTCAGATTGAAACTTAAAGGTTGGCCGATGCATCACAGCATTAATTCGCCACTATGGATAGTGATGAGTTCGACGACGACATCGCCGATGAGGACTTCCTGACAGCCCTTGACCAAGTCTCATCTTCTATGAATGGGCAGAGTACGGTAAAACCTTTGGAGAAGGTGGCTCAGCAACCATCAAACCGACAAAATTCGGCAGCGGCAGCAGTCTTAGAACTGGAAGATCTACCTTCGGATGCGTTCTCATCTCCAGAACCGCCCCAGTCAAGACCACGAGCTTTAGTAGCAGCCTCGTCAGGACCAGCTGCTCAGACAGGATTCAACCGAACGAACTCCGGAAATTGGCGTCAGACAACCCTTTTCGGTGGTTCCCTATCAAGTGATGGCCCGCGGCCCTCGCAGCCCGCGTCTGCAAAAGCATTTCGTGTCGACCTTCCTCGGGAGGAGCCCACCCACCATGAAGTTGACCACGAGGCCATGAAGACATGGGTCTATCCTACAAACTTGGGCACTATTCGAGATTACCAGTTCAGCATTGTCAAGAATAGTTTGTTCAACAACACTCTAGTGGCATTGCCAACTGGTCTTGGAAAAACGTTTATTGCGGCAACTGTCATGCTTAATTTTTATCGGTGGACCAAGAAGGCGAAGATCATTTTCGTCGCCCCAACCAAGCCTTTAGTGGCGCAACAGGTCAATGCTTGCTACAGTATTACTGGCATTCCTCGGTCAGAAACGACATTATTGACTGGCGATATCCCTCCCGCTCTGCGTGTCGACGAGTGGGAGGCTCGCCGGGTCTTCTTCATGACCCCGCAGACCCTACTAAATGATATCTCTCACGGCTATGCAGACCCAAAGTCCATAGCTTTACTGGTCATTGACGAGGCACATCGTGCAGTAGGCGAGTATGCATACGCAAAGGTCACGAAGCTTATCAGGCGATTTTCCAAGAGTTTCCGAGTACTAGCGTTGACCGCTACGCCCGGTTCGAAGATCGAAACGGTACAAGAAGTTATTGACAACCTGGGCATTTCTCATTGCGAAATACGCACCGAAGACTCGATCGACATTCGGCAATATGTGTACCAGCGCAACCTTGAACAGGTGGTTCTCGACCCATCTGACGAGATGGTCTTGGTCAGCGAGCTCTTTACCAAGGCCCTGAAGCCAATGACCGATAAGCTGAGTTCGCAGAATATTTGGTTTGGGCGAAGCCCTATGGCCATGACCTCTTTCGGGCTGATGCAATCTCAAAAGGAATGGTTTGCAACTCGAGGCAAGCATGCCAATCAAGGCGTGCAACATATGATGCGAGCAGTTTTCAGTGTTCTTACCAGCATTGCACACTCAATAAAACTGCTAAACTTTCACGGCATCAAACCTTTCTACGACAATTTGGCCGACTTGCGTAGCGAGCAGGAGGGCAAAGGAGAAAAAGGTTCCAAGTACAAGCGACAACTTGTTCAAGATTCTAGTTTTCAGGAAATGATGGACAAAATTTCCAAATGGCTACGTACGGATGGTTTCGTGGGTCACCCCAAACTCACGGCCTTGGCAGATACTGTATTGAATCATTTCATGGATCAAGGCGAGGACTCGACATCGCGGGTAATCGTATTCAGTGAATATCGAGATTCTGCCGAGGACATTGTGCGCATGCTGAACAGCCATCGGCCTCTTATCAAAGCCAGTGTCTTTGTTGGCCAAGCTGATAGCAAGCGGGGAGAGGGCATGAAACAAGCACAGCAGATTGAAACACTTGAAAGGTTCAAGAGGGGCGAGTTCAATGTGCTCGTTGCAACCTCCATCGGTGAAGAAGGACTGGATATCGGTCAAGTGAATCTTATTGTGTGTTACGATTCTTCAGCGTCTCCAATCCGAATGTTGCAACGGATGGGAAGAACCGGTCGAAAACAAGAAGGAAATATCGTATTATTACTAATGCGCGGCAAGGAAGAGGATCAATTCGCCAAATCCAAAGACAACTATGAGAAGATGCAAACATTGATCTGCGAAGGGAGTCGGTTCAATTTCCGATTTGACCTCTCAACAAGGATTGTTCCTAGAGAGTTCCGACCAGAGGTGGACAAGAGGCGCGTTGAAATCCCTCTCGAAAATACGCAGGATCCGTCTTTACCTGAGCCCAAGAAACGCCGAGTACCAGCAGGGAAAAAGAAACCCCCGAAGAAGTTCCACATGCCTGATGGGGTTGAGACGGGCTTTCAGAGTGTGGCAAGCATGCTGAAAGTTGGCGGTAAAGGAAAACAAGCAAAGCCTAAACGAAACCCGGAGTACGACGACCTTGCCACAGTACCTGAGCTCAGCAAGGTATTCCTAGGCGATGAAGAGCTTAAGGAGCTCAACCGGGCATACCGCGACCTTCCATTTAACCATAGCATAGTTGAGGAGACGGATATGCCTGATATGACAGCACACCCAGAGCTGCAAAGGCAGTTGCGACCAGTGTTCAAACTCAAGCATGGGACGCGTACCAAACGCTTCGTCAAGATGTGGAATAAGATGGCTTATGATCAGGAAAGTTTGGTCTTGCCATGCCGATCCAAAGACACAAGCAATTATCTAGAGATACCAGTACCCGCGTTTGCTGGATCCGAACCTGAGTCAGGTGAAGACACGCCAACAACACGAGCCAGACCGGTGAAAACAACAGCGCCAAGCAGAAAAAAACAGAACAAAAAAGCACCATCGAGAGCACAGCCTCAAGCGAAGAGAAGGAGATTGTCACCCGATGC
Organism: Fusarium sp. PT; assembly: GCA_021020635.1. Classification (NCBI taxonomy): domain Eukaryota; kingdom Fungi; phylum Ascomycota; class Sordariomycetes; order Hypocreales; family Nectriaceae; genus Fusarium; species Fusarium sp. PT. Next base: position 176,011 of record JAHMRZ010000008.1, on the reverse strand, counting down.
AGGGCCGCAAACGTTTGCTCTCGGCTCCATGGTAGAGGAAGGCTCCTCAGACGAAGAAGACGAGGATGTAGAGGAGGAGGAAGTTACACCTAGGGCTCGTGGGCGACCAAAAGCAGGCAGCAAACCAAAAGCGAAGGGTAAACGCAAAGCTCAGCGGAAGACCGGCGGACTTAATAGCGACGAAATTGGTGATGACTGCGACCGCGAAAGTGACCTGATGGAGACAGATGGATCTGACAACGGCGAAGATCTACTGGATTTTATTGTTTCTGATAATCACCCGGCATCGAGCACCCGAGAACATGGGTCTCTGACAGCTACTTCTCCACCTGCATCATCCTCGTCGACCGTAGGAGGCGTAGAGGATGAAGCTGTGAAGCCCTTTTTCACACGCACACAGTTTTCGGGAACACAAGAAAGCGAGGAGATTCCCGACCTCGACGATATCCTTAAGAAGAATAGCAAGAGGTCAGAGCCGGAGCTCTCAGACGACGATGTGGCAGTAAGACGAACGGTACGTAGTCGACGTGCTGTTGTGGACGATAGTGAGAGTGATGTGTAAGATAATTACTGAGACAACTGGTTTTGGCAAATGTCAACGGGCCAACATGGCATTATGAGAATATCATTAGATGGGAGAACAGTGGTACATTGACTATTTAGACTATGGGGTAATGCACGAAGGAATGAATCATGACAAACGTATCGGTGTTTCCAACTCCTTGTTTCCTGCCTGAATCTTAATCATCGACTGAATAGACTCCTGTAATTGTTTGTCAGCGATTTGCACATGATAAATGATCAAGTATAAAAATGTGACAACATCTCGAAACATCAGAAACCCATTTTATAAGCACCACCGCCCCCGACGCACCTGTCAGGCTCACCGACCGCCAGCCCAGTATCATCTCCACGTGCAGCACACCCGAAAGCGGCGCACAGCAGAGACAAAAGGAGAGCGTCTTGTCAGGAGCTTAACTGTCAGGTACATATTTCGAGGGCAGTCTCAGACGGCTCTTCCTATAAGATTATGGAGGGTTTGAAAACAATGAACTCATCATGCGAGATTGTGTAGATAGCGAGAATATGGGCTGTGAAACTTACGGGTATGGATGTATAGAGTTGGTTGATCGTGGGTTGTTGTTTTTACACCTTGGTTTGTTGAGATTGAAAGGAAGAAGAAATTGCAGAAAATCACGAACTGCAGTTTTCTGTTCTGTAGTGGAGCATTGCTTTAAGCGACGTGGTTCACCCCACTTCAGACGCGGAAGCGCCAGACGCGTCTCCTGCGCCACAAAGGCCCCTCTTTCAAGCCACACGTGGCAAGCTGATGTTCCCCTCCACATCTCAACGTCACTACCCGATCTTCGTCTCCCGCTGCTCCGTTCGCAACCAGCCCGTCACATCATTCTCGCTCTTCTCTTCCCCCTCCTTGGGATAACCTAATTCTTCTCTCTTCATCGGCAAGAGACTTATACTATTAATATCTGAGTTCAATTAAAAGGCTATCAGTCATGACTGCGACTGGAACGAGCGTTTCGCTCCTCAAGTTTGTGGGCACTGTCTCGCTCGGCTTGCTGACGGTATGTCTAAGTTCTTTCTCCCATTTGAAGAGCTTGGTATCAAATGATACCCAAGCTTCATCATCGTCATACTCGCGAACATCTTTACCATCACATAGAAGACTCCTCCCAGACTCAGTGTGGAATAGCACTAGACAGTTCCATCATGAAGTCTTGTCGCATACTTTCCCAGAAACTAAATGCATTTCAGTACACTTGCTAATGTTCGTTTTACAGGGCGTCTCCTACTCCATCTCATCTCTCGCCCTTCCAGTTCTTCTTCGACTTCCCTCATCCTCTTCCGCTTCCCACGGCCTCGCCAATCTCAGCGACGCTCTCAAGACACCTGTTCTTGCCCTCACATCTCTCGCCGCAGCGCCGTTCCTTATCAGCTTTGCTATCGCTCCTCGCTCGTCTCGCCATCCTTATCTTCTCTACACAGCCCTTCTGGCTACTCTATCTTCTGTCGCCCCACTCCTCATTCCCACACCTACTCCTCGACGTGTCACTTCCTCAGCGACCCGCCAGTCTTCGCGTGCTAAGATGGAGGCTAGCTACGAGGTTCTAGGTGATGCCCACAGCGAGCCTGCCAGCGAGGAGGATATCGACGATGTCAACGGTGAGGGAGTGCGAGCTGAGGTCGAGGGTCTTGCGCGAAGCTACATCGCCCGAACGGCCCTCTCCGCTCTGGGTTTCGCTATGGCAGTTGTTGGTATCTGGGGCGACGGTTCGCCTCAAGCTGTTATCTATGCTTCATAAGAAAGAATTGCAATTGCAAGCTGACGTTTTTCAAATTTGTAAATTGAAGGATATTTCGAACATATAGGAGTTTTGCTGGTTTATTTATAACATTCTTCTACTTAGTTGGGACCATCTCCTATCAACAAGTTACAATTGTTCAAACAACGTATCACATGTATTGGGCCATTGGCTAATGAATCTATGTCAAGCTTTTTGTATTAACACTACGAAAATCTTCAACTTTCACTCAACACCGATATGATGAGGTAGATAGGGGAAGTACATAGTCAGGTACTCGCTACTTGCACATGTTCGTTCCAGGCTTAAAGAAGCACTTGCTGCTGCAGCCCGCATGATGCCTAGATTCCTACCCAGCCTTTGGAACCGTTACGATGAGTCTTTCCTCCTCAGAGCGCTGCACTGCAGTCCAAGCTTGACTCAGGCGAGAATTCGTCTCCTGGACCGCAAAATCGACAGTGTTGTTGGCTTCCTTCTCTTCACCATCATCGTCCTCGTCATCAACCCGAGCTTGGACACTGAAGTACCTAGATGCCGCGTACTTCTCACCCAATCTCTTGGCAACATCGTTGGCCTCGTTCAGGCTCACCAGCCGGCGACTTCCAGGCTGCTTTTGCATCGCAGTACGACAGAGATCCCACAATACTTCATCGATGGTCCGGCCACCAAGTTTGTTGTTGTTCTCGCTGCGATACCCCTCAACTCCCATAGAAGCCAGAATCATAGGAACGTCGTTTGACTTGTAGGTGTCGCTGAGTCCTAACTCTTGCAGCAAGTCTCTCGTTTGCTCGAACGTACGGCCCTCCACGGCAGCTTCGTGAACGAAGTCCTCCTCGGACTTCTTGAAAATATCTCCCACGTGGTCTTGACCATTCAAACTGGGCTTGTCAGGCATGGTGAACTTCTGTCCGGTGAGTTGATCTTGAGCAACCTCGGCAGGGGTTCGTCCAACAGCGTTCTCCCGGTAGAGCAAGCTAGGCTTGAATTGCACCAAAACCCGGACGACGGCAAGCATGTCCGTCATAATCGCAGTATGAAGACATGTATCTCCCGCACCATTGAGCATTTCGAGCTCTTCGCCCTTGGAGTACTCAAGAAGGAGGTTGAGCATCGAAACCAGTTCCTTTTCGTCGCGATCGTATGGCGAGTTCCAACCGTATCCACTATATCTGCGCCAGTCATTGCGGGAGTTGTTGCCCGCCTCTCGTCCTGAGGCTTGTGATACCCAGGTATGTAGAGGCGTGGTGCCGTTCTCGCTCAGGTTCTTCCGCTGTAGGAAAAGATGGCTGCGGAGATCGGGGTCGAGGAGATCCAGGAGCTCACGAAGTTGGTGAGCCTTGGGGTTGCAAGAAATCGCCGTGTGCACGATATTTTCACCCTTCTGGTTCCGAACAGACTGATCGGCGTTGGCTGCCAGTAGGATCTTCACAGCATCGATGCGTCCAAGACGGCAAGCCACCAAAAGAGGCGTTTCACCTTCAGAGTTCTTCTTCTCGATAAAATCCGGGCAAGTCTCAACGAGGAACTCAAGAAGCTCGTCAGCCTTATCACCAGGCTGCGCCAGGACAGCGCAATGGATGACAAGGTCATCTGCAAATTAAGTCAGTGTCGTATTCCAACCAACTCGGTAATAGTCTTACTGTCAGCTCCGAGCCACTTGGAGATCGCACGGTCAAAGCCACCAGGGCTCTCCTTCAAGTGCTTGAATCGAGAATCCTCCTTGGAGGCCTTGGACTTAGCAAATTCGCTGTACATCCTGTGAGGAGCATCTCCGAGGAAGAGTTCGACACTCTCTACGCTACCTTCAAGGGTAGCATGGAGTAGAGGTGGCGTTCTGAGACCGGTACTTTTAATGACCATACCGCGCCCAGCAGTAGCCCAATCCTTTCTGGATGAATAGTTAGCACTGAGTTTATCAAGTGTTGTGTTCGACTTCTTACCTCTTTTTGCCGTAAACCGTAAGTCCCTGGTAATATCGTGGCCTTCGCTTGAGTTCCACGCCGCTCTTCTTGACAAGGTGCTCAAGGGGAATACCTGCACCTGTCCGTTTGATCACCAAAGCAAGCATTTGGGTTTTGCCGTGCTCAACTGCCCATTTGAAGTCCGCCTGGGGGAAGGTAAAGCGGCTGCATGAACCATCTTCGTCTTCGTCGTCATCGCCCTCAAATTTCTGACCCGAGTAATGCTGGGCCATATCAAGGAGAGCCTTCAGTCCAGCAGTGTCGTTGTTGGCGAAAGTATGCACGAATAAACTTCGAAACTGCTTCTGGTACATATGATGCCCCTCTTCCATAAGCCAGTATGGAACAGCCTGACATATGGCTTGCAATGGCTTAGTATGGGACTCGACCTCCATGGAGACATGCCCGATATCGTCAATGGTGAACTTCTGCTGCACCTTTTCTGACACAATCCGTGGTTCGCTGTCGGCAGAATCGTCGGAATTGTAAGAGTTTTCGTCGTCGTCGTCATCTTCATCACCGGTGTCCATTCTGAACCGCACCTTATCCTTCTTGGGTGGAGACCACTGTGCCTTGATGATCTCAAGCAAAGCCCTTGCGATGCCATGGTGTCCTCGAAGGAAGGCTACAGAGAAGGGGGTGTTGCCCATGTTGTCCGAAACGGCAATCTTCAAAGGAGGTTGATCTTGTTCCAGGCCCCATGCTTGGAGAGAAAGAGACTTGATCTTGTCCAGATCTCCCGCCCACGCGGCTTCCATCCTAAATCAGGTTAGAAATGAAATCACAGTCTTTCAGGGGTGCTCACAATTCGACATAAGCATCTCTCCTCTTTTCGGTCATATCACGGTCATTGTTAAATGAGAACTGAAAGTCAAAGGGTTTCGGACCCTTTTTATCCTTATCGTTGCTTCGATAGCTCGTGTTGTTACTCCTCTCGCCTGTTTCGATATCAGGATGAAGCTCGTCGAACGTCTTTGCATCTCGGCTTGTGAGAGCTTCCTCGACGGCTTCAAAGCCTGTCAGAAGCTCTCTGATTGCTTCAAGTTTCTCTGGTACTCCTTTAGACTCTGTGTGTGATCCGATTTGCGCTTTGTACATCTCCTGTTTGTGAGCAAATTGCTTCTTAAGATCGTCAACTTCTGTTGAAACAGTCCAGTGTGAATATGTCCCAGCAGTGAATTTGCTGAAGAATTCGTCCACGCCTGGAGTTTCCAATGGCGCCTCTGGCTCTTTCTTCTCGCCAGTATATCCTCGGAGTTTCTTGATTGAAGACCGAACAAGGTCCAAAACCGATCTTCCTTTGGTATAGCTTCTCTGGTATTCGTTGACCATCAAACGCTGTGTCTCCGTGTTCAACGAATTGGGATCAGCACCGTTCTCGAGCAGCTTCATTGCAATATCCGTATGGCCACATCGGATGGCGGTAATCAAAGGCTGTTCGACGCCCTCTTTGTAATATTTCTGGTTCTGCTCTAGATTTCCTAGGCGGCCAGACATGCCGGATACCTTTGCAGACTTCAGCCAGGTGTCGAAGTTGATTTGAGCCGTAGCACCAGCACTCAGAAGCTTCAATACTAAGCTCACATCACCATTCTGAACAGCAGTGTTGATCGGCGCTACTGTGTCCGGGTTCCAGTAGCTTGAATCACAGATCATATGGTTGATGGCAGCCTTGATTCCGGTCTTGTCGTTATCCAGGAGTGTGTCGATGAGGTCTTCCTCTCCAGAGTCGACGTATTTGTGGAATGCAGTGCACCCTCTTGTGTCGGCCTGAGCAGAGGTAGCACCGAGTTTGAGAAGAAGGCTAGCCATCGACTTGGCCTTATTCTTGGGGAGCGCCAAAGCCAGAACCAGTGTCAAGATGGCACGACTATCATCGTTACCCTTCACGGGTAGAATCGCATCTGTTCCATACTATATGGTAAATGTCAGTAGGATATCCCAAAATTTTCAGCGAAGTCAATGTAGTTGCACTCACGTCACAAAGTAGCTTGACAGCATCCTCGTTGCCTTCTGCAATGGCGAGATGAAGAGGGGAACATTGGAGGTCCCATGCCAAAGCGTCAACATTGAAGAAATCTGGCTCGTCTTGCGCCTCGTCGGGTACCAGATCTTCAACATCGTCACCTTCTCCTTGCTTGACGTTGACAAAGGATCCAGTCGTCATGGATACTGCATCTACATCTGTTGTTTCGCCATCAATTAGTTCACCATCTGACTCGTCATTGCCGTCTGCTGAAGCATCATCTTTCGGGGCTTCATCCTTGCCGTCGGACTTGGATTTCTTTGCTGCTTGACGCTTTTTGTCCTGACGTTCTTCCTCAGCCTCTTCGTTCTCGATTGACTTCTCCATCAAGATCTTGATGATTTCCACGTCGCCTCGTGAGGCTGCTAAATGCAGAGCATTTTTGCCGTCTGCCAAGCGAGCCGTAAGTCGAGCACCATGCTCAACGAGACACTTAACAACCTCAGAGGTTGAGACCATAACAGCAAGATGAAGAGGTGACCTGCCAGTGTAGTCTCTCTTGTTTGGGTCGGAATCTTCTTGGCTGAGCCAATTCGATACGTCGTCAACATCACCGTCAACAATCGACTGGCAAAGTCTCGTTACATTACCGACGTACGCCATATCTGTCCAGTCTTGTTCAGTCAAGGGGTTGAAGGAGCCAATTTGCTGCCGGCCAGGGTCATCGATAAGAAATGATACTTCTCCTTTGATGTAGATCTGGGCTTCCTTCTCTGCAACCTCTTTTTCTTCGTCGGTGACAGGCTCAGGGCAAGAGCCACAGCAATCTTCAATCACGTCTTCAACACGTCCAAAGAAGGCGGGGTGACGATGTAAGTATACTTGTCGATCGTCAGATTGGTTCCATTCTGCGTTGAGAAGAAGATCTCGAGTATAGCAGAGCTTCTCAATCCGCTTGGCGTTAAAGTTCTGTCCATAAGGAACTGTGAATGTGTGGTAGTTACTGATGTCCTCTCCAGAGAGCCAATCAGAAATCTCGTCCTCATGATAGTCCTTGATGTTGCCATGAAGGACCTGGTGGATCCTTGAAACCCTGGGGCGGCCTCGCTCATCACGTCTCTTGTCAAGATAGGTCTCTCGAGCTGTGGTGGTAGGGAGTCTTTCGAGAACGAGGAGACGAGCTAAGCCGAGTGTTCTGCTGAAACTTCTCTCGAATATAGTCGGATCGATCTGTTTGCGATCGAGATCAGGCCAATAGACCTCAAAGTTTTTCTTTGCATACTTAGAGAGACGATGCTCATAGGAAGGACTTCTTCGAGTAAGATCAATATGATTGATCTGTGTCATGAAACTTCCGAGAGCTCTTGGAGTGACATAGACTTGGTCTCCAGTGTAGGCTCCACCAGCAGCGTCAATGTCAAAGCCAGTGAGAATTTCGCTCACGGATTTGTAGACTCGAAGGACAATCTGGAATATGATTAGAAAACTCGATGTACACGTGAGACAGAAATGTGACGAACCTGGATGTGTCGAACTGGATACTGGCTGGCGATGGTGATGGCGTACTTGGTTCTCACGACGGTAACCTCGTTCAGTATAGCATCTTTAACGGCTTGTTCGATCTGCTTGATCTTCTCGAGAGCTTGCTCGTGGTTGAGTCCATAGAGAAAGAGATCGACATCGGAAGCAGGGCAGTATTTCTCGTGATAATACTCACGAAGCTTACGCTTGGTCGTATTGAACTCTTTGGGGACGGGAAGGAGACAGTTAACGACAGAAGAGCCAGCAGCTACAACGTTCGACCAATCCATATCAGCCATGGACGACTCTGAGAAGATGTTGAAGTTCTTTTGGAACTCGGCCAGATCAGCCACAGTGGCGGGAGAGTCATGAGGGCGACGCTTATCATCCGGCAGGGTCATGATGTACTTGGACTTCTCCTCTTCGGACTCGGCCTCGAGGTTTCTGGCGTGTGTAGTGATCAACTTGGTATCTTCAGTGAAGAGGGGGACCACGTTGAGGTGGGGGTCCTCGAGAATTGGATTCTGACGATCCTGGGCGTAGACTGTCCGCAAGTTTGCTTCATACTGGCGGTACGGCTCCAGTATTTCGGCGATGGGCTTTTCTTTGTGGTCAAAGATATACTTGGGCAGTTCAGAGTGAGGAACAGGGAGCTTTGGTAGATCTGCCATGATTGCAGTGGTTGATTTGTGGGAGCAAATGTGTGAAGGAGATGGTGAGATGGTGAGATGGAGTGTATAAGTACCTAGGGAAGGAGTGAGGTAGGGAAGGAGTAAGAGAGAGAAAGTGTTGACTGGGTAGAGTAAAGTGAAGTAAATTCGAGCAGTTACAATATAGTGAAAGATGAAGTATTCAGATAACTACATAAGTAATATTCAAGAGAATTGAAGAGGATTCTCTCACATTTTTATATCTCCCCTCTCCATAAACCAGCTGAAGCTGAATGTCACTACCGCCCTCGATCGATCTGCTGTGCCTGAACGGGAATGGAGGGGTCTTACCCCACTACCTTACTATGATTGTCGAACTAAACAGGCAACCAGGCTAGCCAGGGTAGCCAGGCTAGATCGTGTTCCACAACGCGTCTTAGTTGCAGGTCCACAGTGCACAGGGGCCTATGCTGCCTAAACCGACGAGGATCTTAAACGCGAAAGCTCGTGACTTTGTACAAAACGTGTTGTAAGCCATCAAAAGTTGCCCGCTGATGCCTGGTTTATGTGGAAAGCTCTTGTTGGTCGTGAAGATCATGATCACACTCAATGGTCTGACATTAGTGAGAATGCGTGAATTCGCATTCTTTGGTTTATGCGCATGATATCGTGAAGACCTCGGCGGTGAACTATTCGGGTTATAGCCAGATAGCATGGCCTCTTGCTCAAGTAGACGATTGGCCATAACAATTGTTGAAAGGATAAAGAGGATGTGATAACAGGCCGAATATATACTGCGGCGTTGGGACAATATTCCAATATGATGAAAGAGCATACTTACAGTTATGTGCAAAATTTACGATACTGAGCTCTTAAATACGCAGTGATCAACACGAAATTGATCAAGTGCGTATAGTAACTTCCAAAGTAATCAATTGGAGTAAACCGTATTCTATTCATATATCGCATTTTATCGTACCTGGTTTGTTGGTTAAACAACGTACAAGGGAGTAAACATGACTTGACTACTCCCGCTAGAAATAATGAGCAAGTAAGAATATGGAACATCTACATCAAGATACACTCTGTGAAATTTATCTATCCACACATGCATACATATGAGCGTCAAATTGAAAGAAACACATATAACTTTAGTATGTATTCATCTTGAGCTTAGCAGGCTATTCCACTTATTATCGTGTACGTTTGCAACACGTACAACTACAGGGTAACCAGCAACATTCCACTGGAACTTCATCATTGCCACCCAAGAATAGTGTGATTACCAGTCGTGGTGTGCTTTGAGGATTTAAAAGTTGGGATCACTTCTCAAGGTACACAATCCACGGTGATATAGCATATATGCAATAATTGTAAAACCTATGTACTATTTGTTGCTGAAAGCAATAAGTTGTTCATCAAAGTCCACGCTTGAATATGTTGACAAGAACCGGCGGCCATTCCTCCAGCTTGTAGCCATGATGCAATGGAGTTACAAATACCAGTAGGAATACGAGGGAATCGCAACGGCGCTCTCAATTCAATCTTTATTAATAATCATTAAAAAGCATAGGAGGAAAACGGAGACGAGAAAATGATCATCGATTGTTCCAATGGCTAAGTACCTACTGGAGGCTGATTCATCAACACTTTACCAGAGGTGGTGAATCACGTGTTCTCGTAACTTCCACTCTATTACCAGACGCGTGACGCGCCAGAGCGGGACAGCCACCTCCGGGCCGCCTGGGGCATAACAAGCAAGGCCTTTCCGAATTCAATCCACGACTCCGTTCGACACAACGCATTACCTAGTATTAGCAACTCGATGTTTGGAGCAAAGGCAGCTGAAATACGCTCCGACATTACCGTGTCGGCTTCATGACTCGCAACAATCTTGCTGAGCATTTGTCCTGGCTGTTGGACGATCGAGGCCGCTCCAAGCCTGCTACACCATCTTTTCCAGTTTGCAGCGATTCTTCCCAGACCGGCTTGATTCAATCCCAACACTCCGACTCCCAAGCACGGCAAAGCCTACAGGCTTCTACATCTTATCGTCCCGAAGAAGTCCCACGACCCAGAGGCGACGCGTCAAATACCACCAATGGACGGGGTGAATTGGGTTCAATATTGCGGCAGAGGGACCAGGTGATACTGGACGACGACGACGAACACGACGACGACACCATGGGACGCCTTATGCTTAGCTCGAAAGTAAAGAAGCCCAGTCTTGTTTCGAGGCCACCACAACTGCTTACGCCGTCTTCCATTACGCCCAAAGTTTCAAGTCGACAAGATACTCCCGTTAAGCGTTCCGATGAGTCGCCACCCAAGAAAACGGCCGTCCCCGTGGCTGCCCCAACCCAACGTCAGCCCACGAGCAGCCCCGAATTCCCAGAACTCAAGACAGGTGGCGTCGATTACATGGATTTGACCGACGATACCTTTAATTCTTCCGACTCATTGTCTTTTGGTAGTGACATAAAGCTATGGCGTGAAGACTATGCAACCCGACCAGAGCCCGAGCCAGCTGTCTCAAGTGGTAGAAAGAGGAAGAGCAATGAAATTACAAAGGAGGAATTTAGCGACCTAGGCGATATTCCCGACGTCTACGAACTCCTCGGCACTGAACCTCCACCTCCAAGCCCGACTAGATCTGCTCGACGAAAGAACGGATCCCTCAGTACTCGAAGTCGTCGAACCCGCGATGGCTTTACTGACCATGCATCAAAGTCTATCGAAGCAATCAGCGAAGAAGAGCAGGATATTATGTTTTCACCATCAAACAGAGTTCGCAGTCAACTCACTCGTGAGCGATCCCATACAGGAGCATCTACAGTCATCGACACTAGCCGGAGTCCTAAGAGAGCTGCTAGTCCCTTGAAAGATCTTGCAAGCTCTGGTACCACAAAGCCAACCCTTCGGGCACCATCCTTGCCACACAACGATTCTATAGGCGACGAGCTTGTTATTCCCGACTCAGACGACGAATTTCTCACACCACCCTCCCATAATAAGTCTCTCACAATTTTGCAAGGTTCCCCAGCCAAGGCCGAACATATCGAGCCGCAAACTCAAACGGTACCGCTGTCCGCAGCCCGAATCAACCTTTACTCGGCCTCGCAACGACAAGCCTCTTCTGGCTCAACTGCTAATGTGGAACGAGCCGACACAGCAAACAGCTCCCAGTCTACTAAATTGGTGGCTGATGATTCTGTTCTGGAGTCTTTCGACGGAGCTCCTCCTCAATCAAGCCAAGAACCTACTCTTCTCAAACAACTAGCTTCTGATCCAACCTCATTGTCCAAATGGGGCGAGTTTCTCGACCAACTTATTCAGCAAAACGGAAAGAAATTTACACAAGCAATAAATGAACGATGGTCAAAGCCGCAGCGTGCAGAAGTCAAGGTTGAAAAGGAGCGTTTGAAGCGACAACGAGCGGCTATCGTTGAACTCGCTGGCTCCGTTGAGGAGTATAGAGAATTGGGCGAGAAACGGGAACAACTAGCCCAGCAGATCGCTCAAGCTTACGAGGAGAGTCTCGATACGGATGAAGACGAAGTCCGACTTGATGATCTTACCGATGAGATCCAAGAACTTGAGGAAGGTCTTCTAAAGACTATCAGGGATGCTAGGCTGGATATCGATGGATTCCTTGCAACCATTCGGAAACCAGTCTCCGCCCCTGCGCCAGTTGTTGTATTGGGTACTCAACCTGTCTTTCAAAGCAGCGTCAACATGTCGATGCCTTCACGACATGCGATTTCAGGCAGCGACATGGGTGAGCAAGTGGTCCATCAGACCCAACTGCCCAGGACATCTGCCTGGAACCCTTCGGCTTCAAGAATTGAGGCGTCACAAGGCATGAGTGTTCTTTCGCAGGAGGAGGACGATTTCTCTGCCCTTCCTTTCCCAAGGGAATCAGCAAGAGCATCAGAACCCTCTTACCGACCAAAATCGACAATGAGACCCATGGAGACGGATCCTATTCTTCTAGAAGCGGAGCTTGACGACGGCGACCAAGGACTATCGGATCTAGATGACGTCCAACTCCCGGCACGGGCCAGGACCTCAAATAACTTATCACACGTGACAAGTAATCGGAGGATACCTCAAGGAACGCATCACCGCGCGGGCGATGAATTCAGTGACTTCAGCGACGATGAGGAGATGCTTGCTTTTGCTCAGGATTATGAGACCCGTCAATCGCTGGCTCCCGGTTCACAAGATCCGAGAAAAATATTCTCAGAGACATCTGGTAATGCGTTACCTGTGGCAAAGTCGCGAGCGTCACTCAAGAAGCCGCCAACCGCAGTGGCTCCAGAAGCAATCCCAGCTCATCTGATGAAGCATCAATGGTCTCCCGAGGTTCAGAGGATGCTCAAAGACCGGTTCAGGATGAGAGGATTTCGTTGCAACCAGCTAGAGGCGATCAACGCCACGCTGAGCGGGAGAGACGCTTTTGTACTAATGCCTACCGGCGGCGGCAAGTCGCTGTGTTACCAATTGCCAGCTGTGGTCAAGACTGGCAGAACTCGTGGTGTCACCATCGTCGTATCGCCCTTACTCAGCTTGATGCAAGATCAGGTTGATCATATGAAAGCTCTGGGAATACAGGCGGTTGCATTCAACGGAGAGTGCTCAGCAGAATACAAAAGACAAGTGATGAGCGCTTTCAACGAGCAAAAGCCGGAACACTTCCTTGAGCTCTTGTACGTCACGCCAGAGATGGTGAGCAAGAATGTGAATTTCAACAACGGGTTGGAAACGCTGCATCGCAAGGGGAAGTTCGCACGCCTTGTCATTGACGAGGCACATTGTGTCAGCCAATGGGGACATGATTTCCGACCAGATTACAAGATCCTTGGCCAAGTACGTCAGAAGTATCCAGGAGTGCCGGTGATGGCTCTAACCGCTACCGCTACCAAAAATGTCATTGTCGATATCAGACACAATCTTGGTATGGACAACTGCCAGACGTTCTCGCAAAGTTTCAACCGCCCGAATCTGTACTATGAAGTCCGTCCGAAGACAACAAATGACAAAACCATCGACAGCATCGCTTCGCTCATTCATTCCAAGTATGCGAACCAGAGTGGAATTGTCTATACTATCTCACGAAAGAATGCGGAAAAGGTAGCGGACAGTCTCTCTGATAGTGGAATCACCGCCAGGTTCTATCATGCAGGTTGCGACCCTCAGGAAAAGGTTGAAGTGCAGACTGCGTGGCAAAGGGGGCAAGTCAAAGTGGTGGTGGCAACAATTGCATTCGGAATGGGCATTGACAAGCCTGACGTGAGGTTTGTCATGCATCACGGCATTCCGAAGAGTCTGGAAGGTTACTACCAGGAGACCGGCCGTGCAGGCAGAGACGGTAATCCTTCTGATTGTATTCTCTTCTACGGAAGAGGGGACATAAGAGTCCTGAAAAAATTGATTCAAGATGGAGATGGTAGTCACGAACAAAAGGAGCGCCAGATGTCTATGCTCAACCGGGTCACAGCATTCTGCGACAACAAGTCGGACTGTCGACGAACCGAGATTCTTCGCTATTTCGGCGAAGACTTCGCAGTAGAGCAGTGCAAGAAGAGTTGCGACAACTGCAAAGCTGGTTTGACTTTTGAGCAGCAGGACTTCTCAGAGTACGCCATTGCTGCTATCAAGGTTGTCCAGGCCCAGAACCGTATCACGGCTGTGCAATGCTCCGACATTCTCCTGGGAAAGAAGTATCCTCAAAATGAAGCAGAACTTTCAGACCAGTGGCACGGCATGGCAAAGGGCCTCAAGAAACATGAGCTTATTCGTGTCATCGACAGATTGTCGGCCGAGAAGGCTTTTAATGAGGACAATCAGGTTGGCCGCCATGGTATGGCGATTCAATATCTACGTCTCGGTCCAACACACCGGTCGTTCCTTTCAGGTCAACGAAAGCTTATGCTGCATATTCAAGTGCCGGAGCCTGGTGCCCCTAAGAAGGCGCCCAAGTCTCGGGCAAAGAAGGGCAGCAAGGCAGCGGTTGAAGAAGAGGCTTCGAATTTGCCCTCGACCTATGTTTCTTCGCCAGTTGGCCGGCAGAAAAAGAAGTCACGAACAACGGCGAGTGACCGGGGGAACACTGCGACATCAGCATACTCATGGGAGAATGCGGGATTCGTGGTAGGTGATGAAGATGACTACGATGACGCTTTCGATGAGCTGCCGCAACATCGCCCAGCAAGACCATCCTCCCGCACTCCTGGTCCTCCCATACCAGTCGATACTAGCTTGGACGAACTGGACGAAATACATCGGGACATGGTCGAAAGCTTCGTTCGAGAAGCACAACAAACAGAGGAAAAGATTCGTAACCAGAAAAGTTTGAGGAGGCCTCTATTCACGGAAAAAGACTTTCGTCTGATGGCGATCCAGTGGACCACCTCGACTGAGAAGATGCGAAGGATTCCTGGTATCGACCCCGAGAAAGTGAAGGAATATGGGCCTCGGATCCTCCGCATTCTACAGAAACACCACAACCATTACCAAGAAGCCATGGGCCCTAGAAGCGGCGGCCAAGGACAGGATGTTGTTGATCTGATCAGCTCAGAGGTTGAAATGGATGATGATGAAGACGAAGACGGCGAGGACTCACACTACTTCAACGAAAACTCGAGAGCAGATGTCCAGGCGTTCCACAACAGGCTCCAGAACCTCGGCAGCACACAGACACAAAGCAAACCGAGATCGTCCAGTAAGGGTAGTGGAGCGAGCAAGCGATATTCGAGCGGGAAGAAATACCCGAGCAAGAAGGCTTCAGGTGGCGTAACGAAGCGCAGAAGCACTGGTGCCAGCTCCAGCCGTAAAGCTAGCGGTACATCAACGGCGGGCAGAGCTTCCAGCAGCGCTGCCAAAACCCTCAAGAAGAGCGGCATTGGGTTGATGCCCATGTAGAGCCGAGACTAATTGGTCTTTCTTGATTTACGAATCGATACGACTAGAACGGAGAGATAGGGGAGTGAGACGGGTATATAAGGCAGAGGGAAACTGGAGGATGGATGATGAACATTTCAACGACATGGGACTCATTTTTCCCTTTAAAGATCATACCCCCTTTCAATGGAGTTTACAACAATCGAGAGCTATGCACTTTAGAAAGAAACCCTGGTTATGAGCGGGTGGGAGTTGATGGCGGTTTGTTCTGCATGGGCGGCGATTAGGGGTTTATACTTGATTTGACTTGACATTCACAACTCTCATGGCGTTTCTGGGACGCAGCACATAACGGAGCTTTGCATCAATCAGTTCAAGTTTGCATTTGTACAGCATGATAGCTAGTTCAGCCACAGCCGTGGCGTGGCCTTGAAAGAAGACTTTGTTGTCACATAAACTCGTCACGAAAATGAAGATAGATTAAAAGTAAGATTCTAATCAGTTCCTGTGCACCAAGCTTAACTGGATTGAGAACCTTTTATTTGTTCGACTGAAGCCCTCTTTACATCTAAGTAGACAGCTCATAAATTAACAGCTACAGCTCTTGATATCAATCAGTGACGGTGAGAGCACTTATACTACTATATTCCTTTCCTTTCCTCAGACCCAAATACACCAAATCGCGTGATTCGGCACTTAGGTAGGAAATTGTTCAGCGAGTTGTGACTCATGATCAGGACGCAGTGGTCCCTAGAAAGAAACAGGATTCAAGGCTGTCATCCCAGAAACTGTATCCCAAACTCCGTCGACCACCTTGATCTTAACCTGGTACGCCATGCTGCTCAAAAGAAGTGATTGATTTTTCATAAATGGCGCCAGGCCCCTTGTTTACTTGAAGACCAACTCGCGAGGCCTCAAGGTGATTATAACGAAGTCAAATTGTTAGAACATATGTTACATAGAAACAGGAAGAAGTCTTATTCCTGTTTCCGAGAGTGAATGTGTCGTTGTGCCGGGGCAGGACCAATATTTGCAGCTTTCAATGCCTCCATCTTGGCTTTGAATCTTTTGGCTCGGCTGGCTTACGCATGGCCGATCGAGCACCTGCGATGGCAGCGGGGCTGGCCCGCCCTGTTTCTGATCTTGGCTGAGGGAGCAGACTGATCCTCCTCGATGCTGTGGCAAGAGAGCTTGCAGGTCTGCTTGGCCGGCTGTCTCCATCAACCCCGATGGATCTGGAGGCCATCAGAGACGAACGCCTACCAGAGAGGGCCGTTGTTGACTGATGAGAAGCCAGACGGGGCTTCGGCAATGGTTGTGTGTTCGCACCAGGGGATGAGAGCCTTTCCCGAAACGAGAGTCTTGAATGTCCGTTTCTAGTGGGCGTTTCGTCGACTCGGGGTGATGCCGAAGATGCCCGGCCAAGGGGGCTGCGCAATGTCGGCAGTCTCGAATTACCAGAGTTCGGGGTAGTCGAGCCAGCTGATCTATGAGCGGCAGGGCTCTTGGCGTACGGGCTAGGTGTCGTTAGTGTAAGAGGCTTGAAGTTGTGACCAGTGTCAACATCCGCCGTGTTTGTTGAGCCGTTCCAACGTGGGCGATGTGCAAGCTTCGAGTCTGGTCGCTTGATCTGGCTGGCGGATAGGCTGGTAGTGGATGAGGAGGCGGATACGGTGGAAAGACGAGAGAAACCTGGTTTCCTACCAGGCTGCGATGTTGGTGCTGGTAGTGACGAGTGGCGACGGTTTGCAGGGATTTGTCGATTGGTAGCCCCCGGTGTGGCCCGCACCTTTGGAGGCTTTGACATTGGTGTATGAGGATCCAGTCCCAGGCTTGACATGATGACCGAAGATGGTGGTGAGCTACCTGGCGTCTCGCGTCCACTACCAAGCGTCGAGCGATCGTTTGACAGCATGCTGGAGATGGAGTCACGTAATTGATGGCTTTTGTCCGCGTGGATATCCTCAATTAGTGATTCGGCATCCTTCATCTGTTCCTTCAAAGCCTGCCATCGATTTTGCAAGTCATTATGCAAGCGTAGAATTTCTCCGTTAACTGTGAGTCGCTCACTGACACCTTTGTCAATAATGGAGAGAACGCGTTCAATGGCTGGCCCGTAATGCATTCTCTTTGCCTCGTAACTTTCCAACTTCTTCATCATCACCGGTTGGTTGGTCAGATGCAGCCCAGCATCGGCAGCCTCCTTAAGCTTGAAGAGAGAGCGCTCAACGGATTCTTGCATCTTCTGCGCTTGTCTACCGGCGCCCCGGAAGACGATGACCCATCTATCTTCACCCAATTCCTTGCGCAGCGACTCGGCGTCCTTCTCCAACTTCTTGTAGCTGGCGTCAAGTCCTTCACGACGCATGTTCAACTCTTCACAGGCCGTGGGAAATGATTGTTGAGCCCTCGCCTCGAACATGGACAATCGCATTGGCAGGAAATCAAGGGAGGCGCGCAGAGGTTGCATGCGAGCAAACAGAGCCAGTAGACTCGAGTCGTCCTGCGACAGAGTAGGCGTGCCAGGCGAAGTGGGGGTTACTGGGAAGACCGGAAGGCTGTAGCGGCTAGGAGCCTGTAATCGAGATGCGTGAACAGGATTCTCCTCAACAATTGTCTCGAGGTCTCCGATATCGACGGTATCCGCACTGGCAGCCATGAGACTCTTGTGGCGTCGTTCCTCCATCTCAAATACGAGCCTGCTGAGTTCATCCATTTCTCCTTGCACATCTCCAAGGACGTTATTCCAAAGCTCCTCCCACTCCATAGCTATTTCCACTTGCGCTCTCACGATGTGTAGTGTTCTGCGGATCTTGCCCCATTCTTGGATGACTGACTCCATCTGCGAAACGGCTCGGGTCAGATCTTGCATGGATACATTGGCAATATCTCTCCTATTCTGGAGCTGTTCGATGGCTCCGACATAAGCTTTGACAAGCTCCTCAAAGCGTGTGATGGCCATTTCCACTTCGGCCAGGCCTTCGCGGCCACCAGCAGCAGCCCACTCGACATCATCTTCGCTATCAAGGCCTTCCACAACCTCGGATGCCTTGGATATCCAACTTCTAATTTGCTCGGCAGCGTTGATAAGTGCTTTGGCAGCGATTTGCGCCGTTGGGATAGCGTTCACTTGGCTCGCTAGCGATTCAGCATCCGGGAGCTTGAGTGACGTTAACTGAGCCAGTTGAGAGGCGAAAGAGGCGCGAGATAGTGTATATATAGAGCCCGGGCGGTTGTGACCAGGTGTGAAGTACGAATTTAGGCTTGGGACGTAATCGGTTGGAGGTGTATCAGGGGGAAGACTGCCGACTGGTGGTGTATCTTTTGGGGGTGGCGGCGGAGGAAGGTCTGCGCTTTGAGGAGATGGCGGACGTATATTACGCTCGAGGTGTTCGCGGCGAGTATCGAGAGTGACCTTTGTCCCATTGCCGTTGGTGTGGTCAGGGAGACGGTACTTTTGAGTGTCCATTTCCAGGGGCTCGGGTGTCTGAATCTCGGGCAGCAGGGCCACAGCAGACTCGTAATCTTCGACTTTGAAGGGCGGTAGTTCAATAGTGGGCTCGTGGGCGACGGGCTTTGGTGAGGTAGAAGCGCCGGCGCCCTTCCACGGGCGTCCGCGCCGGGCGATGATCGACTTGACCGAGCCCGCTTGGTGCTTCTCGTCGAGCTGTCGGAGTTGCTCTTCGTTTAGACGACCGATGCGATCGTTTTGGGGCGTAATAGGTTGCGCGGAAAGTTTTTGAGAGCCAGAACCAAAACCAAGAGCCTTAAGCCGGGCAGCCAATCCGGGCGAAGTCTTGCGAAGGCTAGAGGATGGTAAGGGTGACGTTGGGGTAGGGAACGGAAGAAGGGTGTTTGTTGATGTTGATGATGATGGTGTTTTGGTTGTTGTCGAGGCAGGGGTCACTGCGGCGGATGCATTTGGAGTCGTACTGGTTGTTGAAGAATTCGCAGCAGGTGACTCAAAACAAGTTGTCGTCGTGTCGATAACGGAGGATGAGGAAGTGAGGGAGCTGGAATTAGGATCTGGGGCGCGAGTGGAGGGATTGGCTGAACCGGGGTTGAATGGTAGGTCAGGGACGTCAGCGAATTTCAGCAAGCTGGCCGTGGGTGCATCATGGTCCTGGTCAGTGTCGCAGTTGTCGCTGGCGAACTGATCCCCGCCAGCAGACCGGCTAGCTTCAGGGCTTGCAGTGGGTGTTGATAAGAAGGGATCAGCTTGTGACATCCAGTTGCTGTCGTCGTCGTCTTGTTTGACGGCAGATGTCGTCGCGTCCAAATCGCTGAGGTCCATCTAATCGTTGGAGTTGGCCCCTCGAAAAAAGAGAGGATGATTGACAGCCTAGTAAGAATTGGCTAGACGAGCCCAGATTAATGAAGCGCAGATCCGGGTACCAAAAAAAGCCGGGGTCTGCTGAATGAGTCTGCACAATCAAGACCCAAGAGGCGAAATGTATTCGCGCAGTCTTGGAAAACGCGAAGAAAATCAAAATAGGACAGATTGGATGGAAGTTGATGTGACACGAAACCTCCCGAAGGTTTTTGAGTAATTGTCAAAGGGTGTCCTTATGCACCGAGAAGCTCTCCCTCTGTCTCCAGTCTCCCTCAGATAAGTTGTCTTGCTTTTGAATGTGCCACAAACCACTTTAGCCTAGCCGTGCGTTATCGACTGTCATGGTATTGTAGCTGAATCTAACACCAAAAATGCTGGTGCCAATGCCAATGCCAGAGTAAGAAGTAGGTAGGTACCCGTAGAGTAGAGGCTGGGCCTGTCAATCAATACAGCACTCTCACATGCGCATGCAGTGGAGGATGTTGCGATGTGCTAAGTGGCTGCTGTAAGTGAACCTTGAGGTAGTTGTCAACGGGAGCTTGTGTGGGGCGGCAAGTACAGCGCAGACTGCTACTGCGATTGGATTGGATGCGAGGTAGCCCAGCTGTAACTGCAAAAGAACTCCTGCAGGCGTCAAACAGCCTCCACTGCCAATTGAGTAAACTAAGAGCTTTGGCCTGTGGCTAGCTTGAGTTATGACCTCAAGCTACTCCGTAGATAAGGCAGAATGTCTCTTAGACCAGGCAGTCGTGAAATAAGAATAGGCGGCAGGATAAATTGTTTTGTGAGCGAAACAAATGATTGGTCTGATTTCTTCAAATGCTGTCACCCAAAAGATGAAGAGACAGTCGAGGAACCGAAGTACTCTGTACTCTCGTCAAATAAGAGCAACGCAGTGTCGTTCGATGGGGCGAAAGAGATGAAAGTGGCTGGCGGGGACAAAAGGGGGCCAATATTTCCGAGACAGTAATCGGAATGAAAATAACGGGACGCGTGCAAGTTGTGAATTGGCCAAAGAACCCAGCTGCAATTTGATAGAGAGAAAAAGAGAAGATAAGAATGAAGCAAAAGGCAGAATAAAATAAAAAATAAAAATAAAAACCCGATTGATGGACAACAGGCCTTGCAGATGAGGATACCTACCTAAAATGGAAGGGGCCAGAGGCAATGGGTTCCGGCGTGGACCAGGAGGGAGACCAAGGCCGGCAAAAAGAACATGGATATTTCGTATAAGAGACCAACAAGAGAAACGTGAATAGAACGAAAACCACACAGTCTTGATCCGGTAATTAGAAGGCTTAAACTGGGTATTGATAGCAAAGAAACCGTCCGATGTAAAAAGACCAGATGAGTATAAAGAAGGTTTGGTTTATTAGACGTTGTTAAAGCAACAGAATAATAGACTCAGATAATGCCTCTAGAACCCTCCGCAATTAGAGAAGCAAGAAGCCATCGTGTTAGTACGTACGGATACGGATACTCCTAAAGGTACGCCTTTAACGGTTGCATCCAATCTACGACCGATACTACGCAAGACGCAATACAAGACGAAATTATTGCAGATGCCAGATTGACGGATGGAGATGGGGACAAACTACTGGGGGGAAGGGACCAGGGGTACGTCCTATTAACAGCTCATGATTTGGCCGAGAATTGTTTAGATGACTGTCTCCCTGGTTAATGATCTCGGCTAGTAATACGCAGACTGGCTTATTAGCGTCCTCTGACTCTATGGATGTAGTTACTCTCGATGAAGAGCTGAAGCTTGTAAAGTGGACAATGAATTGGTGTTGGAAGAACTGCCACAGAAGCACACATTATAAGCGTGGTTCAAACAAGGGCTACTAGAAACTTAGAAAGCTTGAGCCTCAACCGTCGCTGAAGCATAAAGAAAGACATCAAGACCAATGGCATGGCATGGTGTTTGATGCAGGTCTCGGAACCATGGAAATAAGGCGGCCAACCCTTGTACATACATATTCAGCAGACCAACTGTGCAGGTGGGTTGGAATAACACCAACAGATGATAGATGCTGGAGATCCAAGCTTTGGCGAATTCATTACATAGCCTCTGGTATCATAATGATCTATCTTAAGTCACTCTAAACTAACCTTAAATCCTGGACCTCTTCCTGTATGTCTTAGAGTTCTATTCATTATATGTTTCTACCGTATTATACGAATTGTATCGACTTGGCTGTTGTGGTGAAGGACAGCCTGTCTTGCACACGCAACGATAAACCATACTGAACTGCATTGTCGGCTGCATACAGTACCTTGTTAAAGGCTCAAGAACTCGGAGTCTCCCACGAATTGGCTTATGAAGATAGTGGAGGTCTGCATGAAACCAATAACGGAGATATTATTAACCCATCGGGGCAGATCCGGGCTGGGACATTCCGTCAATGTTAAGCAGAAGCGTGCTAGAGTTACTTCGCCTGTGACCTTTTCACTCCTTATTCCTTGTCGTCATCGGGATGGAGTAACAATGAAAGGCCTGAAACTCGCAGCAGTTGATACCCATGGCAACGGGTCCAGTACAGATAGAGATGAATTCCAATCAACCTGGGACGTTTATGTTGGTCCTATACTTGGACTCTACACTCAGAGTCCGTTCTTGTACATTCGTAGGTTGCCCGGGGAAATATCAAGGTAATCAAGGTCATTCACTTACCATCGGTCGTGATGATAAAGACTCTTCCGTTAACGTTCATGGAAGCTCCATATTCCATCGACTCCATATCTTCATCCCTGACATTTCCCCGTGCATCATCCTCTCTTGTTAGACGCTAACTACTGTACGAATCGCCCTAAGCTAAAGAGACAGTTGCTCGGACCTATCCAGTCAACGGCCTTCATTTTGAGCTTCTTTTGGTCAACTAAGAGAGGTACCTGCATCACACCTGAAGGTTGCTGCAGTTCCTGAATCTTACGGCTCCTTTTTCCATTATGTGGCGTCTGCAATGCCGATCTCTGTTGTGTTTCGACCCAAGACATATAACATTTATATCTCTTTACTGAATGTCTTGTTAAAGAGAACAACCCGAGTTCATCACGATAACCGACAGAGAAGGACCTTTGATATCGAATATTAAAACATCGACTATCGACTATCGACCATCAACCATCGATCATCGACTACCGAGACTCGTGGCCTCCCTGACATTACACGGCTTCTGGAAAGCACGGAATCATTCTCCAACCCTTACAAGTCCCCCATTTACCATTTAACACCCCTGTCACGCGTTTGGCTCCCCCGCTGTTCCAGAGGTCCAGTGATCCGGTGATCCAGTCGGTATCAGCGGGATTGGGAGGTGTAATTTCACATCCATTCTCAACCCTGCCCGGCCTCTCGCCCCGTGCCTGTCCCGCCAACCACTGAACCCAGGCATCACCGTCGCCCCATCGCCATTGAGAACCCCCTGGAAATCATCCATCCATTGAATTGCCCCCTTCACTCCCGTCCCGTTTACCTTGAACTTTTTTTCCAATTTTTTAATTAATCTAATCCCTCCCTCCCCCCTCCTTGTTTCTCGTCTTGTCTTGTCCGATCTTGCCCAGTCCAATCTTGTCTCCTTCCTTTCGTTACCCCTCGACAACTGTCTGTACTCAACCATCTTTTGTCTCTTCTATTCGCTCTCTATCAATCTCTACCAGTCTCTCTCTCTATCACTCTCTATCTTTTGGCCGCCGTGCAGCCCTGTCTTGTTGATTGTCGAGTCCCCATTTCCAAGCCGAGCTACCCCCCAAGCTATTGGATCGTGTGGGACCTCATCTCGTGTCTTTGTGCATCTGTATAAGTGCAGATCATTATTATCATTATTCACAAACACCACGTCACTGTCAGAACTCACAACGTTGATCCCGCGGGGATTGTTTCTCGTACAACACTGCATCACGCATCACGACATTTAATACCAAGCTGTGACACTCTCAGCCCTATTCAGCTTTACGCAGCAAGGCACCGCATACAAAACAACATGATGGCTACCGCCAACAACCAGACACCGTCACTTCGCTGCGAGTCGCCGCCCCCAGACGCCCTGCCAACTCCAGCCATCGGCGCATGCCCGGAGCTCTCTCGCTGCTTATCAACTACATCCTCTTGGTCTCATGGCAGTAGCGATGCCAACTCCCGAGATTCTCTCGGCATCGAAAACTACTCCCGCCATTCCACCGGGAGTCTGGATGCCAGCGCCTTGAAGCACCAGCCTTCCAACATGTCGGCCAACCCTAACAGACACTCCAGTTATAGTTTTGATGGCAGGAGTCGCCGCCGCGGATACATGCGGCCACAAGGAACCGACTTTGCTGCCAGTGCCCGATCACGCGAGAGTGTAATGAGCCTCGGCAGCATCGCACATCTGCAGTACTACTTTGCTAGAACAGGCCTCCTCGATGGCAAGGGCGGCCAGCTGGCCAGGAAGAAGCAACGACGTGCAACTCTCGATCTTTCCGACTTGGACACCGATCCCGATTCTTTGCCCAAGATTGTCGGATCAGATGTCGACTCCTCCTACGCTTCCACAGGCAGCAGCCCTGATTTCAATTCCCAAGGCTTCGGCACCGACATGGTCGAGTCTCCGGTCGAGGGAGGTGAGGAATACTTCGAGGACAGCTTCAGTGATATGGGGGATATACTTCCCCCAACTGTAAGCACCTACCATCATCAAGAAAAGGTAGTCCCAAAGCCACCCACCATTTTAGAGCTCAAGTCGGAACTCGAGCAAACACTAGGTGATGCGAAAAAGGCCTTGGACGAAGTAGAAGCACGAAGGGTGGGAACCTATCAGGCCCCAGCGGATACCCCCGAATATCCCAACATGCCAGAAGAAAACACCCAAGGATGGTTCGAGCTCCAGGGAATGCACATACTGGATGTTGTCACACTGGCGATCCGTGCAGCAAAGATGTACTATACAGCCCACGAGCTGCCTGACCGTCTTGACTCTATTAAGCCCGAGAAACAGGTTAGGGCGGATTTGCTGGCTGTTATGGAAACTCTGAGGCAGATGGCCACCCGGAACTTCAAGGAAGGCATGAAGGAAGAAGAGATCAAGACGATGAACGATTGGGTTGACAGCGTTTTCGACATCTTGGACCAGGAGCAGGACATCGAAGACGCGGAGAGGGCAGAGCGGGATGGCTGGACTTGGCTTCAGGGCGACTGGACTGGCCGCGAGATGGAGCGCGAGCGGGCGTTCATCGTGTCCATGGACACGGTGTCTGAGCCTTTGCCGGAGTGGAAGCCAATGTCAACCACGGACGAGAAGCCTACGCCCTTCCTCGAGGCGATGCAGAACGGCGTACGACTCATCAAACTTCACAATGCCGTTGTGCACAAGTCACGAAGACGATTCGGTGCCATTGGACCCTTCCATACCGATACCCAGAAGCCCTACCGATGCGCCGACAACTTGCGCTACTGGGTCAAGGCGGCCGAATTGCGCTTTGAGATCATGCTCAAGGTGGATGTGCTTGGTGTCCAGTACAACACCTCTCCCCAGGTCTGGGTCGACTTTGAGGACGCCATCCTCAAGTGGTCTCGCCACGTACGTGAGGAAATCACTCGCGAACTGGAGTCATAGCATATGACTCTCACACATTCTTTTTCACTCCAGTAATCGAGGAACATGCCTAGCTCGATTCACTGATACCCTAATGATTTGACGTTGAGGACTATACGGGAGTTTGCTTTATTGGTTTTTCGTCTTCGTTTCCACCACTTTTCTTCTCTTTCGTTTTCTTTTTTAACCTATTCCCTTTGGAAGGATATTCATCTGAAATTGCATATCGCGTAGAGAGCACGCGGATCTCTTTTGTTTCACTGACGTTACGAAAGCGCTTTAAAGCATTTATATTCACCTTTTACACTCCTCGGGCTTGGAGAGCTCGGCCCCCTTTTGTGTGTTAGACACGACCCCTTTCACCTTCTAGCATATACCCATTGCATAGGCCTGACGCAGATGAAGACATGTTCAGCTTTAAGCTGGTAGACTGAATAAATAAGTAAATAAATACATATTGCATAATACAATATTCTCTACATTTTATTTATCAAGGTTGTACAGCGTGTCATTACATTGAAAGCATAGTGTGTTAGGTTTAGAGTACAGGCCATGTTCACGTTTGAGATATTGGATGTATATGTAAGTCATTGAATTTTTATGTTCCAGCTATATAGTAGGTATTCGTATAAATCAAAACAAAATCAAAAGCTCAAACTGTCGTATACTAACATAAAAATTAAGCTATCTTGTAAACTCCGTCAAACCTGTGGATATCATATCATGTTGCATCGTTTCGTAGCCCCTTAGCCTGATCCTTACTCAATGTCAATCTTGTGGATCTCAGTCCACTCCTTCTCGGCCTTGGGCACAGTGATGATCAAGACACCGTCCTCCATCTTGGCCGTGATGCCGAGACCATCAACCTCATCGCGCTCATCAGCTCCCACGGGGGGCAGCGTCACAGTGCGCTCGAACATGCCAACCTTGCGCTCACCGGAGGCGAGGGTGTTGAGGAAGGCCTCGTCACCGGGACGGTGGACAACGCCGGCAATCTTGAGAAGACTGCGGTCGGCGTCCCAGTTGACGCCGATGTCCTCCTTCTTGGCGCCGGGGAGGGCGACGTGGATGACAAACGACTTTTCGGTGTTGAAGACGTCGATGGGTGGGTTGAAGGAGGAGTCTGATGATTCGGTGGTGTTCTTGTCTTGGTTTTGGGTCTGGTCCTGGTTCTCCTGGAACTGGTCGCGCATGTTGCGGAAGAAGGGATGGCTGGCCCAACCGCGGAAGAGAGCGGGTAGGTCGAAGGGGGCGCCGTAGGGGGGAGGAGGAGGAGGAGGGTGAGGACCATGATGAGGGCCGTGGTGAGGGCCGTGGTGAGGGCCGGGATGAGGGCCATGAGGGAAACCTCCACGGCCTCGTCCCCATCCACGACCACGGCCACGACCTCGTCCACCCCACCCAGGACGAGCTCCGCACTGGTTTTCCTCAGGAGCAACCTCGTCGGGGTCAGGGACGTTCAGAGTGTCATCAGACTCGCGGGAGTCACTGCCAGCAGCTCGCTGCTGCTCCTCGTTTGCCTGCTGACGCTGCTGGTTGCGAGTTTGAGAGTCGGGGACACCCTCACCAGAGAACCAAGGACCCCAGACGAAGCCATCGGCCTCGGGAGGTGGAGGAGGACCTCTGGGGCCATGTCCTCGAGGACCATGAGGGTGGCCATGAGGAGAGTGAGGGCCAGGACCGCCGGCGCCAGGTGAGGCAAAGGGGAATCCAGACATGAAAGAGGGAAATGGAGAATCAGTCTGGTGGTCAACGCCACGGCCAGTTGCGTGGGCTTGGGCTTGGTTGGGATCAAAGTGCTGGATGAAGTCCCAGAAGTTCATATTGTTGTATGGGTTTGGGTTTTGGTGTGGACTCATTTTGGCGTATAGTTAATGAAGTCGTGTGATGTTGAAGAAGGTTGAGAGTAGTTGAAAAAGGTTGCAAGTAGTTGAAGAAAGTCGAGAGTAGTTGTGAGGAATGATAGAGTTGAAGTTGGTGGTGAATATCGTATCATAAAGACCCAGCAGCCAGTAGGTCATTTATATAAAAAATTCTCCATTTAATAAAAGACGGACTTCCCATATGGGGCATCTTATCCGCTAAGAGGCGAGATCTAGACACATGCGTAACCCGCATCGTAACCTTGACTAGGCAAAACAGGCACGTAGACCACCAAAAGGTTTGCCATAGGGCTGTCGCATTTGGGTATGGGATTGATCGAACCACTTGGATCTGCAGAGAAGGAAAATCAAACACTTCGGGGCCGTTAATGTTCGAATATTCGCCGCGCGGCCACTGACACCACTCACACACTCATTAAATTCGCCTCCGAGAGAGTCTGGGGTTGGAAGAGAAAAAGGCATGATCGGTCCCGAGACCAATTAAAGACCGGGGGGCAAATAATTGGACCACACCCTAGATTTGACCGATTTAGTCTCTCGCACTCTTGTAATGTGCGACAGGCGGCGTAACAAGACATGAATCCCTCCGGCTTTAGAAGAGAAAAGCAAGCCAGAGAATCCAATAGCATGAATTCGTTAGGTAAAGAAAGCGGCACTAATTTACGCAGCCATAAGCGGTTTAACTGCTGAGTCATTCTACGATAGCTCGCATCCAATCCGATGTATCGCCACATCAGATTAGATTCATCAGTCTACCAACATCCACGAGGCCTCGCATATTCATCACAGAGATTTCTTATTGTATTTTTGACGCCATTAGCGCTGAGAACGAGTGGATCCATTTTACGTCTTCGTTCATCATCTCATTCTTGTCTGGGTGACTGTTCGTTGTCTCATAACCTCTTGTCACCCACTTACATGGCTGGTCTACGTCACCTATGTCGCCTTCTATTCTGCACACGCGGCCAATAACATGAGAATCAATACTATTCGTCACTGCAATATGTCAGATTCTACCATATATTTTATCTATGTTCGTGCATGAGGAAATGGGCGTTCTTTAGCCCACATCACGCAGCAAGCAACCACTTCAGACCCTCAACAACATCCCGCTCACGCTTCTGCGATATCTCAAACTCCGGAAACATGGCCCAGAATGCGTGAGGCAAACCAGGATAGATGTCAAGTTTTGTAGGTACGCCTTCGTCCTTGTAGACCTGCTCAAGCACAATACTGCAGTCCCTCAAGGGATCCATCCCGCAAGCCTGGAAATACGTTTTGGGGAGGCCTGCGTGACTGGGAAAAGCAACCGGGAATGCCAGAGGACTCTTTGGGTCCGGCTTATACATGGCTGGTCTATGTTAGTAAGATGCTATTTGTGTGATATCGCGTAACAACTTACAGTGAACAAACTTCATCGACTCTGCACTGAACATGGGGGCCTTGGCACACTGCTCCATGCTGATGAAATGGTCCTTATACTTTTCAGGGACCGTTTGATCATTGACACCAGAGGTGATCGGCGCAAAGACACCAGTCAGTGCAGGTACCATCTTGGCGTCGCGGCATAGGTGGGACACAACGAGAGACATATCTGCGCCTGAGCTGGTACCGCCGATGATAAAGCCCTTGGATGGATTGATCCCGAACTTGTCTACATTTTGAGACACCTACTCCGATTAGTAAGTTACTGCTGCTTTTTTCTGGTAAATAGAGTAAAACTCACCCAAACAGTAGCATCAAAGGCGTCGTTGATGGCCTGAGGGAAAACATGTTCAGGCGCATGGCGGTAATCAATGTTGAGAGCAATGCCCCCGAGCTTTGTAAACTCAACACATAGTCCTGCCTCTGTGTTAAAATCACCTGAGACAAAACCACCGCCGTGAAAGACAACCAGCCCAGGGCGTCCATCAGATGGCACATCCCCCTTTGGCATATACGATTGAGCATTGACTTCAAAGCCATCCCGAAGAGGGATCTTGAAGTCTTTCACCTCATAGGAGAGTGTTTCCGGGTCAGGCTTGGTCCGATACTGCTGAACCTGAGCCATCATTTCTCGGAAGGAGTCGAGATCAGTGTCCATGTCCCACCCTTTGAGCATTGGGTTATGAACCCTGATTATCTTGCTGCTGTTAACTAATCGCTCTGTCCTCACCGCGACATAGTTGAGGACTTACAGGCTCAAACTCGAGGTGAGCCTCCCCAAGAGCACGGATATCCTCAACAGTGAGCATAGTGAATTTGTTTAGGTGATTGAATGGTGGAACTTGTTGTGAACTGATGTCTGATGAACTCTCTCTCTCAACGGGCGAGGCCTCGACTTTATAGCTGAGAGTTGCTAGAATAGTTGTTGAGAAAAGGCAAGGGCTGTCCCAACACAGCACATCAAAACAAAACTAATACAGCTTCGAAGGAACCAATTGCTCAACTCACAGCTATGCTGGCAATGCTAGGAATAGATTATGGGTACCAAGTTTAGAGCAAAGTGACAGATTTGGAGATTGATCACGAAATGATTGGTTAAGACCACATCTGCAACTTTGGCACCGCGAGAAACATCACCAAGCGGGTGGGAATATGGCCTTGTCGCCGGCATAAATCCGTAAGGGCCGTTAAACGGGTGGGTCTGCGGTGTCAATTGGTTCCACAGGCATCACAAGCACCATATTCCCAGATAGGCAATCAAGGAGGAAGAGTCATGCCAGACTCACTGTATCACCCAGTCAAAGCCAGTTCAACAGAAACGTATACCAGGCTCTTCATAAGCATATGATAAAATACAACAAAAGTAGAACAAACAAAACTAGACAAAATGACGTCAGAACCAAAGCGCGAAGTCCTCGCGACCCCACGTGAGAGACATTCATTATGATTGGTCAGCTACCACAGAGTAGCTTAGAAATCTGATCTTCAGGCGCATTCCGCCATTGGAAAAAAGAATGGCCTGCTGAATGATGTACTTGTGCCTGTAACGTAACTTAGCCGGCCATCATTTTTCCAAACTGAACTTGTCAATTCACAACCTCACGAGTTATATACAGACACAATGGACGCCGCTCAAACAACAATCTGTGCGTAGCTGTTCCCCCCATATACATGCCCATCAATTCATACTGATCTGATCTTATAGCCTCACCCGTGAGCGCCGCCGCAAACGTTGCGTCTACCGCTACGCCGGCTACCAACAAGCCCAAGGTGAGCTTGAACCCACCTACCACTCCCAATTGCGATACTAATAGTCGATAAAGCCTTGCTGTGTGTGCAAGGATGAGAAGGCCAAGCGCGATGAGTGCATGCTCTTCTCCAATGCGAAGGACCCTGTCGCCGACTGCAAATCTCTAGTCGACCAGTACCGATCATGCATGACAGGCTTTGGATTCCAAGTGTAAAAGAACAATGATAGATGACGATGGAATGATATCGGTCATAGAAAAACGACCGTGTACAACATGATACGATAGATGTAGAATAGCGGGTAATTCACACATGTTCCTCTCTGGAATTATCGATGCTGTCAGCAGTGGCGTGGTGTGTAAAGTATGCGCCAAGAGTTGCGCATAGTCCGGAATATGTGTTATGCTGTCAATTTCATAATCTCAAAACTAGAGATCATAGCAGAATCCTCAACGTCTCGTAGAATCATAACGTTCGAATGGCTGTACTGTGCTCCTGCATTGCTCCGATGCCGCTGATCCATATCTGCCATCCACCAAATGCCGAAATATCACCAACCACAGATCTTTAATCATTTAGCCTTCTTAATCTCCTCTGCTCTGCCTCGAAAGCCAATCTCCATCATTGCTTCGATCTCCCGAGTTGTAGAGGTGACTTGGGAGACAAGTGTTTCCATCTGCTCCTCAATCTGCTTCCTGCGCTCAACGGCCTCGATGATTTTGAGAACAGAGCTAGCAACAGTTTCCATCCTAAGAACAGTGAGCCCAAATACGAACACTATAGCTGAGATTAGTGAGTGAAACGCACTCTGTAGTCTGTCGATCTTGCTGGTATGCGACGACACGGGCACGCAGTTTGTTCATGATAACACTTGACTCTTTGACAATAGCAGACGTGCGTTCTTCTCGTTTCTTTTTTATCTGCATTTGGAAGCACAGGTGAGAAGTTTCCCAGTCTTGTCTCTTGCTTTCTTACCTGCAAAAGGCGGTGCTGGGTGTTAATGGATTCATCATAAGAATCCTCGTTGCTCGAGTAATTGTACTCATCGCCTGCGGCCATTGTCGAGGAATAGCAACCAAGTCGACTGCTCAAACTATTGTGACTGAAGTAGTGCTGCAGTTCGTATTGTGTTTTGAGAGTTATTCAAGTGTTGTGTGTGGTATGAAAGCTGCGTGTGGTTGCGAAAAGCTACACTTCACTGTGAGGCACAACACAAGGAAGGTGCGACCCCTTTTGCACCACATCTCAGGTTGTCAAAAGTGGCCAACTGCCTCTACAATGTACATACAAAACCCAAATATCAAAGTCAAATAACCATCATCACATGTCAATTATTCACCACTTGATCTATAATAATGCAATACTTTTGCGCAGATTCATAACCCATTTTGGTATTTTCATACAGCCCGAGGCAGATCCTGCTGGGGGGGATATCTTACTCTATCGGGTCAAAGCAATGTCGTCTATCCTCAGAATCATCTTGACTGTCTCGGCCGCAAGCTCGATCGCGCTTGTGCTCACAAGAAGAGGCTGCAACACGTTCTCCTTGGAAATGTTGGTGTTGACACCTCCCGACTTAATACTGACTCCCGCGTTCTTCTCGCCCATCTCGTGTCGGTGTCGAAGCTCCGTCACCACCTTGATGCTGTTCAATCCGGCGTTCTCAGCCAGTGTGGTGGGAATAACTTCGAGAGCGTCGGCAAACGCCTTCCAGCAGATGGCCTCGGTACCTGTCAAGCTGCGCGCTTGCTTGGACAGCTGTGCGGCGATCTCGATCTCAGGGGCACCACCACCAGCGATGAGGGCCTTCTTCTTGACCAAACATCGCACCACGCAAAGAGCGTCGTGAAGACTTCGCTCAGCCTCCTCCAGAATCAGAGAGTTGGCACCTCGTACGACCACAGAGACAGTCTTGCCAGTTGACTTGGTGCCAGTGACCTTGATCATTCGCGATCCCGAAGACTGAACCTCCTCAACCAAATCAGCGTAACCGAGCTTGTCCTCGGTGAAAGAGTCAACATCGGCGATAGGTTTGCAGCCAGTAGACTTGCAAATGAACTCAACCTCGTCACGCTCAATATCCTTAACAGCAAGGATACCAAGCTTGGCCAAAAAGTGTAGTGATAGATCGTTGACGGCATCTCGTAGGATAGACTTCTGGATAAGAAGAACATTGCACTTGGCCTTCTTGATCTTCTTAGCCATGTTCAGTAGGTATAATCGCTCCTCCTTAACAATCTTGTCCATTTGGCGGTAGTCGTTGACCTGGATAGTGTTCTCCATCTAGAAGGTGTTAGTAAAATTAACATTCCGGAGACGTGGCAGCACATACATCAGGCTTGGGGGGGCTCAGCTGGAACTGGATCAAACCAATTCGAGCCTTCTCCATACGAGCCGGGCCACCAGCGTTCTTGAGTACGGGCTGAGTAAGGACAAGGCCATCGATAAGTTCACTGTCCTCGATTGTTCCACCAACTCGCTTGACAATTCGGATGTTCTTAAGATCGACGTTGTCGGCGGTCTTCAGGTCGATGGTCTTTGTAACAGAGTTCACCGCCATGGGGCCCAGGAGGTTTGAGTATTGCGACACAATCTTGGATGACAACGAGGTATTGGCAGCTTGAAGAAGCGAGGATGTATCGCTAAGGCTGATCGGAAGAGACATATCGTGAAGGACCTCGACAGCGGCGGCAGCAGCTCGTTGGAAAGCTTCGGAAATGGCAGAGGGGTGGATGCCCTTGGACAGAAGGCGGTCGGCAGCGCCAAGCAGACTTCCACAGATAACGACGACGGAGGTTGTTCCATCACCAGCCTCGACATCCTGAGCACCAGAAAGGTTGACAAGCATCTTTGCAGTAGGGTGCATAACGGCCATGCTCTTGAGCATGGTGTTTCCATCGTTTGTGATAATGGTCTCGCCCTTTCCACCTCGAATCATCTTGTCCATTCCTCGAGGGCCGAGAGAGGTTCTGATAGCATCGGCGACGGCTATTCGACCGTTAGTCTAAGTAAAGCTTGTTGTTGGATCGAAGGCGTCATACCTCGAGCGGCGACGATGTTGGAGGAGCGCACCGCCATGGGCTTCTCCTTATCCTATCCATATAGTCAGCGGGGTGAAGCTCAAAAGCTTGACAGGAGCTCTCCATACTCGGAAAGTAGCATTGCTATGGCCACCCGATGCGGGGGCTAGAGCTGCGGCCGGGGCAGACATTTTTTGAGAATAATTTGGCGGTACCTGAATCCTCAAAGTAAAGAAGTGATGTTGATGGCGGGGCTTTGAAGGAACACGACGGGACTTCTTGATGTCCCACCTCTCCTTGGCTGCCCTACTCCGCCATAGAATTGTCAACCTAGAAATTTTGGTTCGGGGGTACAGATCATCCAGCTCCGAGGGGTCTTCTATGCTAACCTCAGAGAGCTTAGTGCATCCTCTACCTGCGAGACCAGCCAGCAGCCATTACCTATTGCGTGGGTCCGTGCTCGAAGCTCGCTCAAGGCAACTCACAGATTACGGAAGGCCTTTGGTGACACCTCCAACCCCAAACAATCACGACTCCAGCAACGACAATTCACCTCTCTTTTCTCAACATAGATACCTCATCAACACCCGCGCCTCCAATACACATCGACCTCAATTCTGCGCACTTTTATTAGACGATCGGGAACCTGCGGAATTCATCATGGTTAGTCGCCAGACATGGGTGGAAGCTTCCTCGTGTACCTTACTGACAGCCTACTACAGCCTTCCGCAACCGGCTCAAACTGGGAGAAGTACCAAAAGACCTTTGCCGACGATGAGGTAGAAGAGAAGAAGATCACACCTCTAACAGACGAGTACGAACACTACCTACACGACGAGCATACGACCGGTCAGCTAATCCACAACTAGGGATATCCAGGTCCTCAAGACCTACGGCGCCGCGCCCTACGGAACATCCATTAAGAAGCTTGAGAAGCAAATTAAGGAGAAACAACAAAGCGTGGATGAAAAGATTGGAGTCAAGGTTGGGTTATCCATCCTCGAGCGAATACACAGTTCTAACCTCCGTAGGAATCCGATACAGGGCTCGCGCCACCTCATCTATGGGATGTCGCCGCTGACCGCCAACGAATGTCTGAAGAACAGCCTTTTCAGGTGGCACGCTGTACAAAGATTATCGCCGACGAGAAGGGCGATGAGTCCAAGAGCAAATATGTTATTAACGTAAAGCAAATTGCCAAGTTCGTTGTTCAACTCGGAGAGCGAGTCAGTCCTACCGATATCGAGGAGGGCATGCGAGTCGGTGTCGACAGGAACAAGTACCAGATCATGCTTCCCCTGCCACCTAAGATCGATGCGAGCGTTACAATGATGACAGTGGAGGAAAAGCCCGACGTCACATATGGAGATGTTGGTGGTTGCAAGGAGCAGGTCGAGAAGCTGCGAGAAGTCGTGGAGATGCCTCTGTTGTCCCCCGAGCGTTTTGTGAACCTCGGTATCGATCCTCCCAAGGGTGCGCTGCTTTATGGCCCTCCTGGAACCGGAAAGACCCTCTGCGCTCGAGCTGTCGCCAACCGAACGGACGCGACATTTATCCGAGTCATTGGTAGCGAGTTGGTGCAGAAGTATGTCGGTGAAGGTGCTAGAATGGTCAGAGAGCTGTTCGAAATGGCACGAACCAAGAAGGCATGCATTATCTTCTTCGATGAAATTGACGCTATCGGCGGTGCTCGATTTGATGATGGTGCTGGTGGAGACAACGAAGTCCAGCGAACTATGCTTGAGCTGATCACGCAGCTCGACGGATTTGATGCCCGAGGAAATATCAAGGTTATGTTCGCCACCAACAGACCATCGACATTGGATCCTGCGCTTATGCGACCTGGACGTATTGATCGAAAGATTGAGTTCTCACTGCCCGATCTCGAGGGCCGTGCCAACATTCTCCGCATCCACGCCAAGTCTATGTCCGTTGAACGGGATATCCGTTGGGAGCTCATCTCTCGTCTCTGTCCCAACGCAACAGGTGCCGAGTTGCGCAGTGTGTGCACTGAGGCCGGCATGTACGCCATCCGCGCAAGGAGAAAGGTTGCCTCAGAGAAGGACTTCCTCAGTGCGGTAGACAAGGTTATCAAGGGTAACCTCAAGTTCAACTCCACAGCCACTTACATGCAGTACAACTAGACATACAGACCATAGCGCGGGGTGTAATTAATGCGGTGTATGAGTAAAGGGCAATTGGATGGCGGGATTCTAGACGTCACAATGAACAAAATTGCTTAGACATTTAAAATATCCCAGTGTGATTTATTGTACAGCTTCTTGTGCTGTGATGTTCCCTTGGTGTTGATATCTACATAATCTATCTAATGTGTGATTACCAATTGTAATTCGAGAGGGTCAAAACAAAACAGGGCCACCAAGGTCCTTTACCCGAAACACCGTTGCCCGCCAAATGCTTATCAGCGCAATTAATACCGTCCCAATGCCTATCTTTCCCATTCCATCCAAAACTGTAATCCCTTGGCTCAAAACCATCCTCCATTGTGTGGCAGATATATCTATATCCCCTTGTGCCCGAGAAGCCCATCGTTATTCGTTATCAAACGCCCATGAATGCCGTACATATCTCGAATTATGAACCTTCCATCCTGGAGAAGCATCCCAAGCATGTTACATCCCCTTCTGCGCCTCGCTCGATACAACAGCGACTACACACCACGGTCCGATGCCCAACGGCATTCCACCCCTTGTTCGTTTGTTGTCCTCCGCTTGTAGCCTTGTTGTGTTGTTGTCCATCACCAACATCGTCCATGTGAAAAGATCGCGAGAGTGCCTCTTGTTCCGATACCCCAGACCCTCCATCCAGGTTCCATCCGTGGCATTCTCGGATACACACGTAGCAAGTACGCTCACCACAACCTTGGCAATCGGCAAACGAATCAAGATCGGACTTCTTCGTTGGTCTGCGGTGGCAGATATGACATGGAGCAAGCAGGGCGCTAGTGACTCGAGGTTTGGCAAAGGCGGGTTGGACCTGCAACGGCTTAAGCTGAGATGAGCGCCGCCGTCGATGTGAGTTATTGAAGGGGTAGTCAGAAGTGTCGTTGTCATCCGTAACGTGAACCTCGTCGTCGGTCTTGCGAGCCCTCTTAGTTGAAAGGACCTTTCGCGGTACAACTTCTGATCGCTGATTGATGATATAAAACTCCTTAGTCTCTTCCGAGGGGTATAATGGGTATGCAGCTCGCTCGTCGTCGTCGCTCCATCTTCGCTTGCGTCCTGGGTTAACGTCTTCTCCGACGAATGGCATTATAGTGTGCTTTTCGTCGGTGCTGCTTGTAGGGTTCGCAGCGAGGTCGGTTGATGAAGGAAATTGCTTGAGTAGTCTGAAAATCAGAAACGATAGCAATTAATTTAGGTTGCGTTATAACAAGAGAAGACCGTAGCAAATGATGGAGGAAGAGAGGCGTGGAGAGAGAGGAGGTTGAGAGTTGATCGAACGGGATTGGAGTGAGCGGTTGAGAGGAGCCACAGTGACTGGTCAACTAAGGAAGGCACATGCTGCTGCAACCTTGAGAAAAGTGGTTCCTGGCCCGGGACATGGATATCGATGTTATGACGCTAGTCGAGTATGGTCCAATCATGAGAGAGACTGCCTAGACCAACTTTGAGTGATAGTGAGTGTGGGACCATTCACCACTGCTGGCCCAGTATCGAGTCCATCGTGAATGAAGTGCTTCATTCACTTTCATTTTCACGCTTTAAAGGGGTTTGTAGTATTTTGGTCAATGTCACGACTAGGGCTCTTGGGGGATTTTAAAATGGTTAGGTGGAATATGGCGTTTAATATCCCAAGAACAAACAAAAGCAAGAGGTATCAAAGGATATAGAAATCAAGCCGAGGCATGGACATACATTATTCTATGTGTACATCTTATGCCTGCTCGGGTAAGTTCTCGCTGTAACGACTTGCTCGTTGTTTAATTTTAAAACTCGAAAGATAGACCAGGACTGAACCTTTAGAAAACAGTACGTTACGCCCATGATAGCAGCGGTAAGATTTCGAAGTCATATTTACTCTAACTACCAACACCGTAGCTCAAACAGCTTCACATCCATTATCATCACCAATCGTCCTCGCATGACTTCAATCATAGTACTGTCGAAATAAGGTATTGAAAACGATTCATCTGATTTACACTCTAACATCCACCTCCAAACTTCTTTCCTTCCACGACCAGACTTCTTTTCTACCCGCCACCGCCGACAAAAGAGCTGCTCTAGGGGGCGACTAGTATACAAATGAGATTTGAGATCTTGCCCGTTTAACGGCGGGTCTTGACCTCCTTGGGAGGGTCGTAGGCGATCTTTCGGGACTTGAGCCAGGCCCACTTGTATCGCTTAACCCAGACACTGACAGCCCACATAGAGGCAGAGACAACCAGAACCTTCATGCCCATTCGCTTTCGGTCGTCCATCTCAGGCTCGGCAGCCCAGTTGAGGAACTCGACAACATCCTTGGCCATCTGAGACGTGGTGGCGGGGGTTCCATCCTCGTAATCGACGAGGCCCTCGTAGAGAACACGAGCCATGGCAATACCGGTACCGGGGAAGTAAGGGTTGAAGTTCATGCCGGGAGCGACCTGGACACCAGCGGGGGCCTCCTCGGGGTAACCGGTGAGCAAGCTGAAGATGTAATCACAGCCACCGTGGCGAGCCTTGATGATAAGAGACAGATCCGGGGGCAGGGCACCGTTGTTGGCGAATCGGGCAGCCTCCTCGTTCTTGTAAGGAGGAAGCATGTAGTCGGCCAGCTTTCCGGGACGCATCTGGATCTCGCCCTGCTCATCGGGCTCACCGGGGTACTCGTTCTCCTCGGCAAGGGCCTTGGCCTCGTCAACGGTCAAGACGGAACCGACAAGAGTTCGGTAGGGGACTCGGCTAAGGGAATGGCAGGACTGGCAGACCTCCTGGTAAACCTGGAAACCACGGCGGAGACTATAGGGGAGTCAGTAATTCGATATATCGTATTCAGCGGGGCGGGTGGCATCTTACGCCTGGTGGTCGAAGGTCTTGAACCACTTGTTGTGAACCCAAGGGTACTTGGTGGCGTGGAGACTGTATTGGCGCTGTTAGCAATTGGTGATGCAATGACCGTGCGGATCATCGATGGACAGCCTTTATGCCTCATCATCCAAACTGGAAGGACGCATAAACACAACAATCGAGAACCGAGGGCAGAACGTACCCCTCCTCAGCGGGAGTCATGGCAAAGGCCACAGGTCCATAAAGATGGTAGTACCAGGCCATGGAGCCGAGGGCGAGGGTGGTCGAGGCGGCGGCGGCCACGTTCAATCGGGTGGCAGCGGCATCGCCAGCGGCGCTGGAGGTCGAAGAGGCGGCACGCTGCGAAGAAAAGACGGTCAGCAATGGTGTACAGTCAATTGAAGCGCATTCCGATGCGATTGGCGTGGTTGGGGCGTGTCAGGGCTCGTGGTGATAATCTCTCGGCAAACGGGAAGCTCGCTGGCAGAGGTGGTAGGACATCGTGCCATACCTTGGTGACAGCAGAAGGACCGTTCCGGAGGCCATTGAAGGTGCGCGTCGAGCGCAAACACGACCTGGCAAGCATTATGGGCGAGCTATACCGTCGCTGCTGCGATCGAATGTGAGGCGGCGATATGGGGAGGTCGTTCTCGGAGTCGGAGGACAAAAGGGCTCAAGCAGAGATCATTAGCAGCATCAGACAAAATCCTATCGAGCGTTCCAATAAGCCGATGCTGATTGGATGCGGGTCGGATCCAAATCACGTGTTCGATCTCCTTCGCCTTGCTCGGCTGAACGGGCAGGTGACCTCCGCTATGAGCCTTCCAAATTTTTCCGACATCCGGGTTAAAGTCGGGTTCGATGTATGAGCTGTCGGTCTATGATGGGAAATTGCAGTAAAGATAAATCAGCAGCCAGCCCAAGCCTAAACAAGCTATTCATTTACTGCCTGATTCTGCCTGCGACCCCACCCCCACCATGACCGACTTCACACCAAACCTGGACAATCTTTTGCCCTTTAATACCTGAACTACTCCTTTTCCTTTATATTTGGTGATCGCTGGATCTGGTATCTTTGTTCTTTCTTTCATAGCGATCTTGACTTCGCTCTCTTTCTTATAGAATGGCTTCTTCCGATAAGATCTTTTCCCTCGAGGGAAAGGGCCTCAAGCTCGACACTGCTGAGGATCTCGAGCCCCATGTTGCCCCTCTCCGATCTCAGGACGTCGAGGAAGTTCGCATTCTGGGTAACACTTTGGGTGTTGGCGCCTGCAAATCTCTCGGTGAGATTCTTGCGACCAAGAAGAACCTCCAAGTACGTACACATCCCCTATATATGTTCCGATCACTCTCTCTGACATATCTCTCCCTAGGTCGCAAACTTCGCCGATATCTTCACCGGTCGACTCCTCAGCGAGATTCCCGACGCTATCTCCTCTCTTCTCACCTCGGTTCTCAACCTTCCTAAGCTTAACACAATCAACCTGAACGACAATGCCTTTGGCCTAAATGTCCAGGCGCCTCTCGTGGCCTTCCTCGCCGCCCACGTGCCTCTTCAGCACCTATACCTGAACAACAATGGTATGGGCCCCCATGCCGGTATCCTCATCGCCGATGCGCTTTCAGAACTCCACGCCAAGAAGGAGGCTGCACGAAAGGAAGGAAAGGAGGTCCCCGATCTTGAGACTGTCATCTGCGGCCGAAACCGATTGGAGAATGGAAGTATGACGGCATGGGCAAAGGCTTACAGCCTGCACAACAAGATCAAGGTGGTCAAGATGGTTCAGAACGGTATCCGACAAGAAGGTATCTCACACCTTCTGACCGAAGGTCTCACCCACGCCTCTGAGCTCAAGGTCCTCGATTTGCAAGACAACACTTTCACTGTCACTGGCGCCAGGGCTCTATCGAAGGTTGTTTCTAACTGGACTTCCCTCCAGGAGCTTGGTGTTGGTGACTCACTATTGGGCGCTAAGGGAGGTGTCCTCGTGGCCGATGCTCTGGGTAAGGGCAAAAACACTAAGCTCGAGACACTGCGACTGCAGTACAACGAAATCACTGCCCCCGGTATTAAGGCCTTTGCTGCTGCAGCCAAAGATGGAATGTCTGGTCTGAAGCGAATTGAGATCAACGGCAACATTCTCACTGAGGACGACGAGTCAATTCTCGCTCTCCAAGAACTACTCGAAGAGCGCAAAGAGAAGTTCGCTGGCGACATTGTCAACGAAGATGAGTGGGGTGTCGACGAGTTGGAGGACCTCGAGGAGCCTGACAGCGACGCTGAGGAAGAGGAGGAAGAAGAGGAGGACATCGAGCCCGAGGACCGTGCCGAGAAGCTTATCAAGGAGGCTGAGGAGGCCCAGGAGGAACCTGTCATCGCCGTGAAGGATAAGGAGGTGGATGAGCTAGCAAAGAAGCTCGAGAAGACTGAGATTTAGAAATGGATATAGAGAACTGCGCGATGACAACCATTCGTTTCACAAGGCTTGAATGGAATTTGATACCCCCTTTTCAATGATTTGTATGAATGGTAGACACGAACAAGTAGATTGTATATACGAAAAAGGTCTCCTCGGTAGATCACACCTATGGCAAGGATTCAGGTGTGTTTCCTTTATATAAATCTTCCTTAGTCAAGTGGCATCATAAATCGGACTTGTACGGTTTTCCAGAACATGCTGTAAATGGCGGCTTCCAGGGGCTGATTTGAAGGTGAGGCAGAACGTACTTTGTTAGCACGCACAGCAAGAGATCAATAAGGGCAACAAGAGGAAAGGATAGTAAAGTAAAGTGATTTGCATAATTGAACGCTCCACCAGCGCCTTCCGACCCATTTCCTTTACAAGCCATGATCTCGTTTCGTTATAATCTTGTCCATCCTGATGACCATACAAATAAGCAATAAAATTCATACAATAACTGGTATTCCATGCCTCCAGCAATGGTTCCTTTCCTGTACGCTCGTTGGCGTATGTAACTTGTCCGCCGTACAAAAGATCCCATATCCTTTCTCGAACATCTATTCTGGTTGATCATTGACTCATTGGCCATACTTTTCTGGTGCAGTCTGAGAGATGGTAATTATTCACATAACATCCATAGTATCTGCCTCAGGGGCTCGGAATCCCTGGTAAGCGCCGTACTGGGTTGCCATCTGTAGCAACTGCTGGTCTCGGGCATAGTCGGGCCCCATATAGGCAGGGTCTGTCGCATGGGAGTAGAGGCCATATGTACTCCTAGGCTGGCTGTCCCGAGCCTCTCGTTCACGCTCTCTTCGCATAAGCTCCTCGTAGCCGGAGGCCATG
Source organism: Fusarium sp. PT (assembly GCA_021020635.1). Lineage (NCBI taxonomy): Eukaryota > Fungi > Ascomycota > Sordariomycetes > Hypocreales > Nectriaceae > Fusarium > Fusarium sp. PT. The sequence continues at coordinate 134,398 of JAHMRZ010000008.1, read as the reverse complement.
TATGGCTCCATCTCGGGCTCTGCAGTGCGAACCCATCTGCCATCGTTTGCTTGTACTTGAGTGCCATCCAGGCTCATGACTTGCTGCTGCTGGTTCAATCGATCGTAACGCAGACGGGCAAGTTGCTCCTCATGTTCAACGGTGGTACTACTCCATGCAAGAGCTGGGATATCACCACCGTTTCCAGGAGGGCAAATGTTCCAAAGCTCGACAAGTCTCTCCTGTTGGGCAGGCTCTGCAACCTTGAACAGCTGAAGTTGTGAAGGTGTAAGTGTTGCTGGGTTGATGCCGTGATATTGCAGGATAGCTTCGACGCTAGGCGCTTGGGTCTGGGGCGGCTCTGAAGAACGACGAGGAATTTCCTGGTGCTGAGCTGCTTGAGCAATATGTGCGGAATGGGTGTAGTGAACTGAGGTGTAGATAATGGGCTCAGCGTGGTCTGTCTTAGGTTCCTGTTGAGGCACAGGGGTAGGCTCAGGAATCGGGTTGAAGCTGAGATTACGAGCCAGGAGAGCAGCGAGCTCATCTGACTGCATGTTGGAGTGAGAGAATGCCATGGTTTCTTGTTTGGTATCTGGGCAATTGTTAGCAAGTGGCACATAATATTGAATCCGAATGAGGATGTTGTATACCAAGTGTGGTAGTTAGAAGATCTGAGTAGTGTCCGGTGAGAAGAGGCACAATGATATATTGTTGTATATCTTGATATCAAAACACAAAGAGGCGACAGAGCTGGGATTCAGAGATGTTTGATATGTTTGATGGACTGCTTGGTAGTAGTGGCAAGGGGCGAAGAAGGGAGCGATATACGGAGGTGACTCGGGATCATGCGCAGCGCAGGTGAAGAAGGGAACAGGAAGTTCTTGTTCTTTTTTTTATTTGGAAGCTAAGCTAAGCTTTTGACAGGTCGTCAAAGAAAAGTAGAGAAGTCAATAGCGGAGAGAGGCGATACATAAACGGAGGAGTCGAGGGAAGAAAGCGAAAGAGAAAGAGCTTTGTCTCTCTGCTCCTGCTCTTGCTCTTGGCTCAAAGGACCCTTGATTAGGCCTTGACTTGGAGGGGCTTGTCTAAGAGCGGTGGATCGTTGGGTCGAGTTGCAGGGAGCGCACGGGGTAAAGGTGCAGTGGTAAGTGGGGAGAGACGAGAGACGAGAGCTCCTGAGACGATCTTTCTACAAGGCGCTTTATGCGAGAAGGCAATCAAAGACAAGTATCAAATATCGAGAACGGGGGAGGCGTTTTCTTTGTGGACGGTCTGAACAATAAAATAAAACCGAGTATTGGTGATATGAAAGAATCAAGAAAGAGCATAAATCTCAGGGGATAAAGATATTCTATCAAAAAATGTTGATGGAGGGGCAATGAAACGTGGGACGCCAACTCACCTCACTGTAGACTGTCTCTGGCGGCTCAGGCACCTTTCCAGGTCATGACGCAGTGAAGGCACAACTGACAGAGGCACATGATGGTCCCTATGACAGCATCCACTTCCACCCACACGGGCAGGGCAGCTCAACGGTTTCTATGCCTCACCTAGAAGCATTGGATATTTTCCATATTCATCTTCTTCTCCAACGCATTCAACATGGTTATCACAAACAATCTTTACCATATTCAGGCACCGTGAACTAATTCACTGGCCTCATCCACGTCTTCACGCAAGGATTCGCAGTCGCACAACTCCAATAGCTTCGACCCTGGTCTCATTGACCTTGTGTGACCCAATAAGCCTGTGCCACACAGTCAACCGTCACACACTAATTGCTCTGCTTTACTTTAGATCAACGCCGACAAGGTCTGTCTAATGCACCTGCATTCCGTTTCCGAATCAACTGCTTTGACGTGGTTCATTCAGTTCGACCACCTTGACCACGTTCAGCTATTGCTCCCATACCGTGCGTTATGTGGCCATAATTCAAATACAAGCAGCATGTCTTGTCTTGAAGGCTTGATCTCCTGGCTAGTTTGCATAAGGCCTCAACAAACCTCAGACTCACCGCTAGCCGTCGAAACGGCCATTCATACATGACCTTTATTGGCTCCTCAAAGGTCGACGCTATGGACTCTTACCTGCCTAACGAGAGGCATGCGAACTTGACGGCGTGCTCTAGAATTAGGCCTTGGCGTCAGGTTCGTCCCAAATTTGCGACGGTCAAATGATTGGCTTCACGACGAGTTGAATCTGAATGGAGATTAGAGGCCATGTAAAATAATCAAATATCCCGCAGTGCAAATACGTGGTTCAAGACAAAAACCACAATATCAAATCATCGCAGCCTACAAACATTGCATGTCACCTCCGGCTCAATACCGACGCCCAGAGGCTAAACTCTTCAAGGATGTGCAGTTCTAGACTCTCAATTCCTTAAACTTCTGCTGCAGCTGCAGGGGAAATCAATTCACACAGGAGGGGCAAATGGGTCCTCCCACAAGCCACTCCCGCTTCTACAGCCACACATCACCCCTCTCGAGGCTGTATCATTGTGTGGCACATATCTGTGGCGCGCTTTCGTGGCGTCGATAACTCAAACCTCAGGCATTAACTTTCCAGCCTTGCAGTGTTCCGCTGGGTCAACTGCAACACGCAGCTCCAGGCTGCCTAGGTGAAGGAAGCTCCAAGCCAACGCCATAGCAAGCATCACGACAACACAGCTCTCCTCCTCCTCACCAATTCACGCCCCATCCGCTCTTCTCTACCGATCTACACTTTACCAATTTGACTAGAGAATCCAGGCATCATGGTAAGCTAATTCTACACCGAAACCAAGCATGCCTGTCGTCATCGAGGGATAGCTTCAAGTGCTGACCTAGCTTGTCTCTACTTATATAGACGTCGATAGGCACGGGTTACGATTTGCTCAACTCCATCTTCTCTCCCGATGGACGCAACTTCCAGGTCGAATACGCAGTTAAGGCAGTAGAGAGCGGCGGCACTTCTATCGGTATCCGAGCCAAAGATGGAGTAGTTCTAGCTATCGAGAAGGTCGTCTCATCCAAGCTCCTAAAACCCGGTGCCAACAAGCGCATTGCTACTATCGATGCTCATGTCGGTGCTGTATGTCAACACCCATCTACAGCTTTAATGCTTGGCATTTACTAATCCCACCAGGTATCTTCTGGTATGGTCCCTGATGGACGTCACTTCGTTGACCGCGCCCGCGACGAGGCCCAAAGCTGGCGACAGAACTTCAAGACTCCCATTCCAACATCCGATCTTGCCAGCCGTATGGGTGGCTACCTCCAAGCTTACACCATGTACGGCTCAGTTCGACCATTCGGTATCACCGCTATCGTGGGCGGTTACGACACCCCCGAAGAGACTCCTGTCGATGGCGAGGTCGGCTCAGGACCTAGTGTTGGCGCTGGTGGCAAGGTCAATGGCAAGCACGGCGGTCCTTTCCTCTACATGATCGAGCCCAGCGGTATGTACTGGGGTTACTTCGGAGCCGCTACAGGCAAGGGCCGACAGGTCGCCAAGGCCGAGCTTGAGAAGCTTGACCTGCCCGCTGGCAACATCACCCTGGAGGAGGCCGTGAAGCAGGCTGCGCGAATCATCTACATAGCGCAGAAGGACAACAAGGACAAGGACTTTGAGCTGGAGATGACCTGGATCAGCGGGCCAGATGGCCCCACCAAGGGACGACATGTCGAGGTGCCAAAGGAGCTGCGTGACGAGGCTGAGCGATTAGCAAAGGCTGAGGATGAGGACGATGACGATGACGACGATGATGAGGACGCAAAGGACGACAAGATGGAGGACTAGAAAGCGGATTGTGTCAAGAGGAAAAATCAAGGCACTTGTATTATCACGATGACGAGTTCATAGAATTTAATGTTCATCTGCAGACATTCAATTACTCGTGGGGTGTCTGCTCTATGTTTCTTGTGCTATCTGAGAGGTATATCTATTAGGGTATCAGGATTTTGTTTGCGAGGCTAGGTTCTGGCACCAGTTGTTCCAGTCAACAAAGAAGGACGACTGCAGCTTGGCCTTGCCCTGCACGTAGTCCAACCGCGTCTTGGCATATACGAAAATTGCCTCCTCGATCTTGGTCTCGTCTGCAGCAATGAGGGCCGACACGACAATAAGACTGGCCGCACTGGCTGCCTTTGCATACGTATGCGCGTTGTCCTGAGCAGCGGCGTCGTGGATCTCCGCCAGCAAGATTAGTAGGTCTTCCGCCTCAGGGGTCTGGATTTCCTGGCGGTTGCTGCGTGCCTTTCTCAGAGCCTTCTGGTACTTCAGGATGATGTCGCATGCACGGTCAACGAGGGCCTTTGTAGTAGTTGTGCGCATGAGGTTCAAAAGTGGAAGGAGAGTAGCGAAAGTTAGAGGGTTGAGGGTCTCGTTGCGGACGTAGATGTCGATAAGATCAAGAATGCGGTGCTTGAAGTTGACGACGGACTGCTTGGCGTCCTTCTTCTGCTTCTTGGCGTCGTTGGTGCGGTCCTGGATGCGGGGCTTTATGGCCGCGGCGAGCTGCTCGTCGATGGCGAACATTTCAGAGTCGGACATATCTCCCTCGGATTCTGATGACTCGGCAGCGGCATCCTTGTCTAGGCGGTGGGTGTTGAGAAGCTTCTCAAGGGCATCGTCCAGTTCTTCGGGCTTGTCGAATGTACCCTCCTTTTCATCATCCTCTTCATCTTCATCGTCCTCTCCGCTTTCGTCGTTTGCCTCTTTAATATCAATAAACTCAACATCGGAGTCAATCTCAATATCCGAGTTATCCTCCTCATCGGCATCTGTTCCTTCTTCGTCGTCCTCATCCTCATCAATTTCCATCTCATCTTCTCCAGTACTAAACAGCTCTTGCTGACCCTTGGCGCTCTCGCCAGACGAGAGCGGGCCGGTCAGGAGTTCCAGACCTCCAGCTGAGATCTGGGGAGTGAAGGCATCGAATACTTGTTGAGAAGCTTGGCGCATGAGAGACGAAGGTCGGGCAACCATTGATAGCAGAATCTCGACCAGAAGCTCTGATGTACCAGCCTCGCTCTCTGTAGACTTGCCCTTCTTGAGGCGGTCGGAGTATTGCGCAAGGTCGTTAAGAACCTCCATGGCATCAGGATCCTCGTTATAAAGCTGGAAGACAGACACGGCGTGCAGCATTGCGAGGCTCTTGAAGAGATTCTTCTCATTATCATCCGTCGCCTTGCGCTTGAGTAGCTTCTTCATTCTTGAAAGAGCCTCTTCAACAGCATTCTTGATCTCCTCGGACATAGCTACCGTGTCGGGGTCGATAGAGGACACGGCAAGACATAGTGTACCGTAGTCCTCGCTTCTTCGGCTGACCTTGGCGAAAGATGATTCGAGACGAGTTCGGCAAAGCTCTCGAACGCCTTCTGTAAGTGCATCTGCAGGAATGTTCTTGGGTTTAGAATATGCCAGTTGAGATAGCTTCTGTAGGGCAACAGAGAAAACGTTCTGTTGAATCTTTCCGGGGGTAGATGAGGCCGAAGCGTTAAGGGTTTTTGCAAGATAATCGATATAGACTCGAAGTATAGATGTGGCCTTTGCAGTCTCCTGCTCACCAAGGGTAGCAAGGGGTTTCTGAATCATTTCGATCGCCTCTTCGCCGGTCTCTTCAGATACATTCTGTAGAATTCTGTCGATAGTCTTGGTATTTGTTCGTTGGTCGAAGTTGTAGGCGCCATTCTCGCCTAATAGGCTCTTCAGGATGGGGACGAGTGTCAAGGGATGGGCTGAGGTGGTTGCCTCGATTGCCTTGAGGGCCTTTGTCGCTGCTCGGTGCAGATATCTATCCTCCTTCGCGGCTTGGTTCATAAGGCAGAGAGTAATGTTCTTGCTGAAGAGGCCCTCGATGCAGGCAGGGGCATGGGCGAGTCCTTCAAGCATCTTTTGGAATACCATGAAACCCTTGAACTTCTGGCCCTCGGTGGCGCTTTTGGCAAAAAGAGAGTCTAGGGGATGTCAGCCAATGATACACAATGTTCACGATCAAACTCACCATCCACAACACGAGCCCAGAACTGTTCGAACTCGGCAGCTCCAGCTTCTCCTACCTTGACATAATGTGCTAGGAGAAGATCCCATACGTAGTGCAATTGACCAGTCCAGCTCGCTTGCTTGGTCTTCTGGGCACGCTCAGGCTGGTCCTTGGAGAAGTCCTGGAAACTTTCTCGCAAAACTGCGGCAAGGTCACCGAATGACTTCTTGGAGAGAGGATCGCGCCAAGGCTTGACCTTGAGGTCGGAGAATCGGCTAAGGGCAACAAGCCAAACAGCGACGCCTTCGGGTGTCTTGGCCAGATTGGCTTTGGAAATCTTCTCGAGTGTGGCCTCGGCCTGCTTCTTGTTCATCTGCTGGAGGGACTGAACAATGACCCATCCACATTGTGAACGAAGCCAGACCTTCCTGCTCGCAAGCCTCAGAAGAAGATCCAAAATTGTGTTCCATCTCGAGATGTCGTCGAAGAGAATTCCAGCGCGGACAAAGGACTCGATACCGAAAAGCTGACCAAAAAAGTGGTCTCTTTCTTCCTGCCCAGGGATATTGCCGATGGTCTGGACCTTCTCTGTCAAGATCTCGAGAACCTTATCGAAGGTGAGGTTTGGGTATTTCGATTCGGCGAGGTTCTTCTCTCCAAACATCTGACCGAGAAGTTCTGTGAGCACCAGACTGAAACCAAGGCGCGAGGCATTGCGACCGCTTGAAAGCCCGCGGAAAAGACGACGATCCAGGTGTCGTTGCAGAACGGCCTCGGAAACACCCTCTTCGCCCAGGAGACTAGAAATAATGCAATCGGCAGCTTCGATTCGGTCGTTATCGTCTTCGCTACCTAGAAGCTCGTAAAGACCAGCTTCCCGCTTGCGCTCATCGCCAATTGGCGACTCGACAAAAAGAGATTTCTCCCATGTTGGCTTCGTCTTGGGCTTGGTGGTCTTCTTCCCAGCTTTCGCAGGAGTGTCTTCGGGCTTTGCGCGCTTGAGGGGGTTCTGCGCGTTGTTGGAGCTTTCCTTGGCTCCACGCTTTCTTTTGCTGCCCATTTTGACGATTGAGGCGGGGTTTGCTTGATTGCTCTGTGTTGATCTTGTCGCGAGCGCATACCTAGGATTCTTTTACAGGAAAATATTCTGCCGGCCTTGACCGCTAAAAAGTTTCCCCAACCCCCACCAACTGACGTATCCGTTGATGGAGGTGGAATGAAATAAAACTGCAAGATCGATGTGAAACGATCATAGAAAGATTTAGGATTACGTTTGCAGAAGTATCTGACACATGACTTTATTTTTGATAGCCTTGTAATAAATTCCTATCGTATCTTCATAGTATGATCAGGATTTTGTGTATTCTTTTCTCATGTGGTTCAAGGTCTTGGTTTATCTATAGAGCATGATGTATGTAATCTGATAGCATGCGGGTATTCTTTTGTCAACCTTGGCGCACCTTTTGGGGCCAAGATGTCTATCATGTATGCTTCAATTGAGATTGCTCAGCATGATGTCTTTCCGTAGTCTGGCTATCCTCTCAGTTTCATCTCATAAGGGGGTTTTCAACGCGATGGCATTCTTATAATAGCACTCCAAGTCTAATGGTCGTGTTCTTATGGGTGGTAGCCATTCAAGCTTTGAACTACCCTAAGCTTGTCATGACAGACTCATGATGTGAAAGAAAACTTACATGATCGCTATCCACGTGCCATCCCCCTTTAACATTTTATTCATGTTCAATTTTACGTCATGCTAAACGCAATGCTGTTTGATATTGTAACGCCCAGTCCCATCGTTGTCTCCGGGCTGAATGGCCTCCTATAGCGGAGATATTCAGGAGTATCTTGGCCATGCTCTCCTCCTTAAACACTAAGCTAATGGAGTTTTAGTACACGGAGTATTCGCGAAACGTGTAAGAGGGAGGTGTATTTTTTGCTTTGATGTTTCTCCTTTCGAAACTGTCATATACAATTTCCGACACCCGGTCTTATGTCGTCAAGTTTGACGGGGTGTTGAATTGTGTTTCCCGGACAGCCAACAGGCTTTTCAAGCACCAACACCCAGCCACGGACCAAGGGTCGTCGAGCTTGGGGAATGATCACCATGTTGCCGCGTAAAGCTAAGAGCTAAGTGTCAACTTCTATGTTACATGTTACATCTGCAGTTGTGGAAACCAGGTCAGGTTTCACCAGCAGATTGTTCAGTTACTGCAGTGACATTGTACAAGTATATTCTTCAAGAGTGTTTACCTAATATCGATCGTTACGTATTCTGACCCTGTATAAACTCAAGACGTTGTTTCCACCAGATATCACTCCATGAAGCTAAGTAGGTTAAAGCTTCGCTTACTTTAGAGAACAGCTCTAGAACCATTGGTTGGGGGTTTGACCCGGGCGGCGTTCAGGGACTGAAGCTCCTTGGACCTTTGACCCTGGCTGGAATAAGCTAAATTGGAATGACTACGTTGTGTTCCAGGTGGACAACGTTAGCAGGCTGATACTGTCAGATGTAGAATAATTACCTGGTCTCCTTTATTTTACTCCATGAGTTACTGTAGTGATGCGGCTGTGGAGATGGGAACATGGATTATAATCAGCATCGGTTAGGTTTGGTACGCCTTGTGCTTGGACAGCTTCAGGGTCGCAATACACCAAGACCAAGCAAGGTCCACGCGGATTTTGCGCTTGTACGGAGTACAGCGCTGACACATGTTACAATATATTGCATTCGCTCCTTTCCTTTCCGTGCTCTGCCCCGAATGATGGCGGCAAATAGTTGGCGATCATGCCCGCCAGATATATTGCAATGCCCACATCGTCGTAAAAAAATCTTTGCGCTTGTCGACATTCGTGATTCGCGACGAAGCTAACGTTTGGACCCTGAATGTTCTGACCCGAGCTACCCTGGATTTGGAACTTCAGCTCGAGACACCCTCATCCGAGCTTCGACATTACCACAAAAAAACTCACCACTCTCCACTGGTCGTTGCCACGGGCCGGCCAGGAGGATGTGAATGGCTTCAAGATTGCGCTGGACCCCCCCAAGGTTCGTTGACTCATCAGGATTCCAGGCCATGTCTATCTGTATACCTCTCTCACCTAAGGTTTGGAGTCGCAGTCTAGGTAACCCAGAAGCTTGGACTGGCTCATTCATTTCCGCCGTTCCGTCGTGACCGTGCTTGTGGAAAAAGACAAGCTGGTAGCACTGCACGACGCATTCATCCGTGGTACGACCCAGGGGCCAGGTATGTGTTCAGGTAAGTTAGAGAGAATGAACCACAGATCATAGGGGGGGTTATGATAACCCCACGGTATAACAATGAAAATGGTTATATTAAGCATGATTGTATAAGTCTGGCCAGGGTCGATGGATAAAAAAGTAAGAAGAAAAATACAAGCATGGAATTACAGCTTAAGCCTCACTTTGTCGCGCATAGTGACATCCATTGGAATTGCGACGGTTAGAGCAGGACTAATTGTCATGTTATAGATTCCAGTCCATCGTATAGACGAGCAGACGACAATGAGGCGATGTCAAGATATAAATCAGTGACGTGTTTGAAAGCTTGGATAAAAAGTCAGGAACTTGGAAGCTCTGGTATGCGGAATACCGTCATGTCAAGACATATAATAATGCAATGCACCATGTCTAAGTCTGCAGTCTACAGCCTCACTCCCGGAGCCAGCGTGGCCAGCTACCCAGTTCGGGAAATGAGCCTTTTGACTCGTGAAAAAGGGATTAGATTCTGCCAAAATGAAGGCTGGTCACTGCACATGCTAGTACTGGTAGTTCGAGCGTGGATCGCCTGAGCAACAGTTCTAGTTGGGATCAAACTGGGGAGAGCCTGGAGATAGGGACGACAAGGACAGGCCAGAACCAACGACAGTCGGTAAAGGCCGGGGAGATGAGAGAAAAGAAAGACCTAAGACTAAAAAAAGAAAGTAACTGTTGCTAAATAATAACAAGGGAGAAATACGTACGTCTCCGTGTTAATTTGACATGTCGTCGCCGAACAAAGAAAAAAACTAGATCGTAGATTTGATGTACTTTTATTAGAGCCTCTTCTGGTGCCCCCGATCCCGGTAGTGTGGGCCGCTAAATGGAAAGGGAGAAGAAGTAGAAAGACAGCACGTGATCTTGAATTCAGCATTGAAAGCATTATACAAATTCAAGGTATTGATGTCCAGGTTATATTGCTGATGGACTGTTGTCTTGCTGTAATAGTCTCTGCGCTCATAGTTGATTTGTTTGATAGAAGTAGAGATGTTACCCTTGTGGAAACTTACATGACAGAGCCAATTTCCTCACTATGGATGAATAGTTGTAAACTTGGTCGAGTTTAAGATCTGCGGATTAAGCAGTTGTATCCATCAAATGTATCATAATAGAACTGAAGCATTTAAAGCTGGAAGTCGGTTTATTGAGCTTGTATGTCTTTGCGCTGGGCCAATTGCTTGATATAGATTTGTACATTCAATACGGGTGTGGAGTAAAGAGGTTAGAACGATAGCACGTGATGGCGCGCTGTCCCCATTAAAAAGACGCCAAAGACAAACGCGACGCGCTGCCCAATTTGTTTACTTTAAGAGGCGGGTGCCAATGTTTACCCCACGACATTCTTCAGGATCAACATCGACCCGAGACTGCGCCGTAGCAGAACATGTACAAACCAGACCTTGGCACTTCTCTAACAAATTCCTGCAAGAGGCAGCACACCATCACGCTGGTCTGGGAGCACTTATCGTCGACTTTTACCCCTCATTCGACGGTCAGGAGACGCTTCACGCTGACATCTGGTAGGGTTCCAGGGATGGCGAGCCTCTGGTAGCGTCGGGAAGGTTTTTGGGAGGGGTGACGTGGTGGAGCTTATGCCCTGGTCCATCCCGCATTAGGAGATGGTGAAGGGATCCTAAGACGAGCTGGAGCTGACGAACTGCGAACTAACCGGTTGATGCGAAGCGATTGGGTCGTCGGGCGGACGCCATTGAAGAAATTATGGGCTTCCGGCTGCAGCTCACCACATCGTGGAACCCAGCATCTGCAGTATCATTCGTCTCTGGGGAGATGCGAATCAAGTAAACAATCAACTGCAAGAGATAAGAATTTGCTCAGTACTACAGGATAATACCAGGCAGTACGGAGTACCACTGCAGTGACTACACGGAGTACAGTACCGCGTGCTGTGTACTGCGCTATACCTACGTCGTCGCGCCGAGGCCTTTGATGGCTGACAAGTGGCAGCTGGACGCGAACTATTGACAGTATTTGAAAGCTTCCAAGGCTGCGAAGCCGCAGGTCTTGCCCATTCCCAGATTACACTTCAGCCAACCGCCATGCAAGGGAATGTAATTCTTCAATAGCCGTGTCGTTTGTTGTTGGGCATATCCAAAGCCAGTGCGCTTCCGACAAGGCTCGGCTCAGACCAGCGGCAGAATGTGCGCGTACCGTAATTCGGACCTCGAATACGGTGCCCGTTTAACGCACACATTGCAGTGCCCTGTCTTTATCACAGCAAGGCCGGCGCGATGACGACGGCCAAGAATGACGTCGGATCTTGAGACGGTACCGAAGGGGAGATCGGGATTTAAGGTCGCGGATCGACGATACAGCGGACTTGGGCCGTGTCCTCTCTGAGCAGACTGAAAGGTCCAAGGTCCAAGGTCCAAGGTCCCAGAAAACCCGAATGCATGGATGGAAATACAGGGAGTAATGAGTGATAGGCAGGTCGTTAATTAGGTGCAAGGCCGCCCGAACTGGCGGCCCGTCAATCTGTCAAAGGGCAGCTAGAATTAGCCACTGAGGTTAATGTAAGTTTTGCTTGAATTCGTTAAAGCATTGGCAGGATAAACCTGGTTCTCAACTGCTCGCGTTGTTATTGTTTGTATTGGCCACTGATAAACCCTCAAAGGCGAAAGAGGCGTTTAGACGCCACGAAGCAGGAAAATCCCCGACTAATTGCTGGTGTATCTAAAGTCAATACTTGATTGAGACAGTCTTGTCGGGATTGAAATCGAGATTGGCGATCTTTGAGTGTGGTTAACAAACCTGCCACTGGTCGCTTTGGAACCGCTAGGGTAGATCAAGCTGGTTGAGCATGGCTGAAAATAAGTCTTGGTGGTGTCGCGTCATCGAATATCGCTAATAACACGCCATTCACTATCAAACACCAAGACTAACTACGAACACTATCAAGTATCAAGTATCAACATCAACACGAACCATGGTGGCCGTCTAAAATATTCAAGTGTGGGACCCTTGATAATAAAAAAGAAGAAGAAAAAAGAGAGAGAAACCCATCAAGTCTCCGCTATCGCCAAAGCTTCAATGGGGAAGACCCAGACAAAGAACCAAAAACTTCGAGAACCGCAATCACGGCATTCTAGCCGCGGAGCTCAGACGCTTAAGCGTGAGGTTCCGGGCAGAAAATATAACGATTTGCATAACTCCACCAAAGGTAAATGGAGTCTCGCAACGGTTACTTTAGGTGTTAGACTAGACTATGGGGCCTGGACGGACGGAAACAACGGAGAACTGAATCCTTGGTTTGATGTTAATATATTATCACGTAGGCTAAGATATGGGTAATAAAGAGCATGGTCAATAGAACTAAACTTGATGTTCTGAAACCTGAAGACTCGCGTACAGACTGGGCTGAATACTCAAAAGCTGTGTTTCTGTTTCCGATGCTGATTGATGATGTTGTGTCGATACTACAATGACCGGGGCCCCAGGGCAAATACTCGACGCTGAGTCGTTGGACATCGTAGTCACAAGGACGGAGCCGCTGCAGTTTCCAGGCACGAACAATGCAATGCCATGCAATGCAACCGAAGACTGGGTCGCTTGGAGTACAGCTCGTTACCAAAAGCGGTTCAAAGTAAACATTGACTTTCAATCGCGTCAAAAAAACGCGGTTGGAGTTGCTGATGATACCAAGATGTTGTACTCATTTTTTGCAAAATGCTGAGAAGAACAACCACTTGTAAAGCAAATAATCTATTGTATCATCACAGTCTCATGCGAGACTCTTGAGGCTCATATCTATAACACACAATTGACCTTTACATCGTTCTGTTGATAGATCATTCATCACCAACTCAACTTCTCCCCCTCCTCACGCCATTGCTCAGTCGCCCGGGGCTAAAAAAAAAACGCACCTCGAAACACACAGCAACAGGGAAGGACCCTGGCCAAACCTTACGTGGGTTGCTGCAGCGTCAGCGAGACTGATACCATCAGCTTGGCAGCGCAGCGGAGGCTGTGCTCTGGTCTGGTGGGAGAAGGATGTATACAGAGTACGCCTGGGTGAGTTGAGTGGGAAGCTAACACCAAAAGACAATGGGCTCGACTATGAACAGCCCAGTGCTTCGTTTCGAGAGGAGGGGAAAAGCCCAGTCAGCGGTTACCGGCAATTGAAGTGGTGTCGATGTTGGTAGTTGGAGGTCCCCGTACCTTTGCTTTGGTAGAAGTCAATTGAGAAATCATGGCTGAATATCGTATCGGTAAAAAAGTCAATTCCTCTTGTCCCCAAGATCAACATATCAAGGGAGAGGCGAAGACAAAGACAGAAGAAAATACACAACAAAGGTGTCCGGCAGACAAAGAACCCGTCTCAATTGACTCGGACGACTCAAAGAAACAAAGATCCACGATCGTCCCGCAGGCCACCAGCCCCGGGGCCTTTGAATGCCGAGGGAGGCAGTTCCTCATGGCCATGGATCGCATCGTGATACCTGTAAGCTGTGCAGTCAACAACAAGCTGTAACCGTAACCAGAAGAAACAAGGATGAGATGCGGAGCGGAGGTACCACGATCAGCAAACAGGTTCGTTTGTTCCTTTGTTCGTCATAGGTCGCTTCAGCCTTGCTATTGGAGGAACTGGGTTATGGACCTGGCACTCGACAGTCCTGCTTTGGGTTTAAGAGGATTCTTCATCTTGGCGTCGGACACACCCCGCACGAATGGCACCTGGTAAAGTGCCTAGAGTGCTTCCCGTAGCCATCAAATGGCGCTGGAGATCCTGGAGATATCACCTGAAGAAGGCCATGTTGTTTCTGTTTTTGGTTGTGGTGGCTCGCCCGTCTTGGTAGGTAGCATTGAGCCATTGTTAGAGAGCGCTGTTGATCAGCGGATATCTATTCAAAATCTATGCGGACCGGGAACTAGACGCCTCTCCAAGGAATTCAAGGGTTCTGTCCCTTGGCCAGCCTTTTTCTTTATCTCTATACGAATCTTCAGAGGGTTTCACATCCTGTCGTTCCGAGGCTTCATTCCTGGGACTGTCATGTACACGTGGGGAGGACATTTGAAGAAAGTCACATACCAGCCATGGAAAGATTGGAAGATGCTTACATAGTAGCGTCAGTCAGTGGGCACATTGTTTAGCAGGATGTCCTAGGGATAGTCACATGCGGTCTGTTTCGATATGAATAATCCTTACCGGAATCAAAGTTATCGTCTTTGACATGATCTGCGAACCGCATTCTGAATCTTCCATCATCAACCCGCTACAGTAGTACGGAGCTTACAGCGCCTCTCGCACTGATAGCAGCAGGGCGCAAGCTGCAAAAGAATAAGGGATCTGGTTCGATCAGCAGCAAGTCGAGGATCTGGTACCTGACATACTGCAGCAAGTGTGTAGCATGAATACGCGCAATAGGTGATTATCGCGAATATCAAGTTGACAGTTGCAGCTGCAATTGCAGTCACAATTGCAACTGTACATACATAACATCCTCGTCTACTTTATCCACGCCCCTCTTCTCGGCTGTTCTCCATTGTGTCGCTTGTGCTTCGTAGCCTGTCTCCAACTGCTCCATCTGGACATTAGCATCGGACTAGACAAGGGTTGGATCTTGCTTCTGACCCAACAACGCCTGCGTAAATTGATCGTAACCTTGCACAACTGATAATGATAATGCCTTGCAGTCTGTCAGGAACCATCATGTCATCCTTTATTATCTAGTCGTCGAGTCAATTCAACTGAGAATGCGGGGGTTGGCTTGTCTTTCGGCGAGTCCCAGACTCCAGTGGAATTGGTCTCGATTGCTCAGAATTGCCCGCATTGTCCGGATTGAGATGATAAAAGACTGTATGCGGCATCGCTTTGAGTCTTCTGAATCGCTAATGCAACACTTTCATTCGTTGTGCTCGTTGTGGAACCGCTGTGTTTCTGAACCAGGGCCCCAGTCAGAAGGGCGACTGTCTCATAAAGAAGAAAAGGACCCTGAATTTTTATCCTCTGGGCGGACACTGGGCACTGGGCTCTGGGCTCTGGCACAACGACATGACTGGTATACTGAATCTGAGCTCTAACTAACCACTGCCCTGGGCCGCCGGGAAGAGCTCTCAATTACTCTAGCTGATAGCGGTCCGACAGGGACATGCTCTTCAGCGACTCGTTCGAGGCCTGGAGGAGGCGCTATTCTCGTGAACGTTCAACGGGCGCCGGCGGCTTCAGAGTTGAGGAACCCAGGCGCCAGGCCAGGGGACAGGGTCCCAGTGGATGACTGGGGGGGGGCAACCAAGAGACGCCGAGGCTGAGCTGCTTGGTTTGGCGCAGTTCCTGAACATGTCGAGCATAAGTTGAACATAGCTCACGGCTTAGCATAAGCCTAGACCACGCATTGAAACAACAACACACACACACACACACACACGAGGCAAGCGGGCAAGGCTGTTGATGGACGGATATCAGGATGTTCAGTGCGCTGAGCTGATGTCGACCGGGGTTGATGAACTGTTCTGTTGCAGTTGAGGCAGTTCTCCAAACAACAAAGAACCGGTTTCGGCGGCTACAAAGTAAACTTGGACCAAGACCCCAGCAGCCGGTTAACGTCATTCCTCAGGTCGCTCCAGGTCAAGCTCCACGCCTTGGATCCCCGGAATACAGTCCAGCTGCAGCAGCACGGTTGCCAATAAGCGGATATGGGACATGGGAAAGGCCCTCTAGGCCCTGTCATGTCATGTCCTCTATTCCAAGCGTAGAACACAGGCCCGGCTCCAGAAAAGGGAGACGACATTTTGACATTTGAACTGGAGCAACACAATGGAGACGTTGGGGCCTTTTACTTTTTTTGCTCCGAGACAGACAAAGAGGACTAGTTGGCTAATTACGAAGACTGATGGACAAAGAGTTTGGTTACGAGTATTAGTGAATATTAATTATGGATTGACAACAGGGTCCTTCCTACTCAACTTCAAGGGAGGGAAATTCAACACACGCAAGGAGAGGTCCATATGAAGCCGTATCCATTGAGTCGACTCACAAATCACTCCATTGGTTCTATACTTTAACTCGTAGCCTCTCCACGCTTCTCTCCGACCTGATACATCTCAGCTGACACGTCCATATCGAGTATCTACCGGTCCGTATTGGACTATGGAGCATATACCGTCGCTGTCTCAACCATCGCGGAGGCAGGTCGCAGTTCCGATTTTCTGGTGGCCAACGAGCATCGAGATTCTCAGACAGAGGCGTTTACGGTTTCTTTGTCTATACCAGCTCATCAACCTTGGACAGCGCCACGGCAGATTGGCGTGGATTGACTTATTGTTGTCTAGACTCGTCGAATCGCGGAGCGACGGTGATTTCTTTCGAGCGAAACTAGAGCTCGGAAGATGCACCAAGCCACAACAACGAAATCCCGATGGGCTTGAGTGAAGTGTTCACTTGTCGATCGAGAGAGGCTTGACTGTAGATTCCGGATCAAGAAGTTAAGTCAATTCCAGCCACGGGCTGTGTACTCCGTAAAAGCCAACGACTTGGACGAGGCGATAGTAAACTACTAGAACAACTTACAGATGTTCTATCCTACTTCACACTATTCCAGTACTGCACAATGCGTAACTTACTTTTTACAAGTAAAGAAAGACGCCTCCACTATGTAGTGAACCCTTTTTAGTGGCTTAAGTGTGGATTGTTTTCGAGGTCGATTTCTTTGAGACTATCAAGACTATCAACAAAGTCTCAGCTGCAGGGTGAGTTTCTTTGTTTAACAATTGTGCATGTCATGGTATCCATGCTTTGAGTTGATCAGTCTCGGTCGGAAAAAAGGGTCTTGTTGTTGTTCTCGTGATGTTATCTCATCTCTGGCCTCGCCTTCCAATTCATGTTACTGGGTCGACGCAATGGTCATGGATCCAGCTGTTGAATTAACATGCAGGTATCGCGGGATGCATGGGTTAAAGTATATTGTAAATTGACACTCTCACCGCTTCTTATCCCAGTGCGATGATGTAACCCGGTTGGTTGGCGCATAGAGTAATTAGATAGAAAGATGCATTGGGCAATTGTGTAAGATATCCTCAAGTGTGTCAAGGCTGACAAGGGTGCACCCAGAGATGGAATTGGGTGTCCAAAATAAACCGTCGATCATTCACGCAACAAGATCAGGTTTGTTGGTATATCTGAGCTAAATCGAGATTGAACAAAGACGATGGGATGATCTATGAATAGCTGAGAGTCGAGTCTCGTAGGCTATGAGTTTAAGACAAAGACAAAGACAAAGACAAAGACCGTAGAGCAGATGGCGTTTATTCCTCTCATAGCAGATTGTTAATTTATCATGACTTTTGTGGTGGTATTCTTTATGCGAACTGGAACTTGCTTAAACGGTTGTGTCTGTGCATCCACAATCATCAATCTGAGTTCTCGAAGTTGGGGATGAACATGACAGCGTCAATTGAAAAATCAATGGGGTTGCAGTACCCAGAACGTTATGCTAAGTGCTGGAGGACATTCATTCAACGAAAGTAAACAATATACCAAAGGAAGTATGGAGGAGGAACCAAGTTTGATGCAGAACATCCAAATGCGACTGCATATCATCCAATTCAAGGCACAGATTCACAAACATAGCATAGCTCTAGCGGCCCTGCCCTGCCTTGGTTAAGGACAAGCTCCCGCACGGAACCTCAGTTGCGTAAAGTTTGTACATACGTACATACAGTCCATAAATGCATCACTATGATATCCTTTGCCCTGGTCAGCTAAGCGCCATACAGGCCCAGGGCAAGCAAGGATCCCGCCCAAAGGTCCAAAGGTCCAAAGGTCCAAAGGTCCAAAGGTCCAAGGTGACTATCCCCACCTCCGCTCAGCAACCACGCGCTGCCCTCCCGGGCGACGTCCATTCAGCAGCGACAGAGGCCTGGAAAGTGGGCAGCCGTCTCACTGGGGAGGGGGACAGGCGAACGCTGTGATTTGCTTCAGCAGGGTAAGGGCCTAGGTTCTGCTCTGCTGCAGGACTAAGGCTAAAGGGAGCTGGGTGCTGGTAGCTGGCTGCTGTTCTGCTTTTCTGTGCCTTGTGCCTTGAGGCCCTGAGGCACGGCATCTCATGTATCCAATGCGGGATGGGGATCTAAGTGTGAGCTACTGTAGGTCAACCAAGAATCAAACACGCCCCCCTGCCTCAGCTTGCACACGCCTCCCGCCTTAGGTCGCCGGGCGTGCACTTCACGTCCACTAAACTCCACTGTAAGTCGGAGCTCCCCAGCGACCCCCAGGGCCCCAGCGAGCTCCCAAATCACCCCTAACAACCTTGGTGGGATAGCCTGGAAAAAACTCCAACCCGGCTCTGCTCTGGCTTGACCTGGGCTGGGCTTGGGTGAATCCAATCCATTCAAAAGGCTTCTGCTCCCGCATTCACATCTCTCCCCCTTCCCACCCATCCCGTTCGACATCAAATTACTGTACAGATACGGTTACGGTTAGCCATCTTTACAACCGACTTGGACAACCACTCGTTCATCCAGAAACAAAACACTTCCAACTCAACTCAACTCAACTTAGTCTTTCCATTGGACACAGCACCAAGCCTCGGACATCGAACAGCGTTCTTACCCGTGGCCGATATAAAGAAAAGGAATCGCATTTAAAGACAAGGAAAAAAGAGGGGAACTTGAAATTCAATTCTCAACTCCTAGAAAGAGGCTTCTTCTGTCTTGGTGTGCTAGTAGCATTGCAGTGCTCAAGTAACCTTATCTTGTTCCGTACTGTGCGTATTTCAGCCTGTGCATATTTGGTCCTCCGCCATCCGCCCAGCAACGCAACGCCCCCCCCGGTCAATTTGGCACTTGGTCTCGTTTCGTTCAACCATCTCGATCCCTCTCGAGATAGACTAAGACCTGAACGTCTCTTTGGACGCAACTTGACTCTTGCCTCAAATTATCGTAACGACTCCTTTGCCTCCCTCAACTCAAGCACGATTACCTCTCCGTCGAGTCTTGTTCGTACCGAATTCAAATGTCATTCGAACGATTATAACGACCGATACACGACATCGTCGACCCCGCCGCCAACCAATTTCCCATCCATCCATCTAGTACTTGGTTATCTACGAGTCGATTTCCATACAGCCGATACGATACAATACCTCGACCAGACACTCGTTCGATAATATTATAGAGGTGTTGCTGCAGCATTGACTTACTGCAGAACTACCTCTTCCATCTTCAATCGCCGTGTCTTCAATACCAAATAGCTCTTAGTAGCTGACGTGCTTCGGTAGAGCTCGACTCAGCCTCGAGTTCCCTCGAATCGTCCCGCTGCTTCATCTTCATCATCACAATGGAAGCTTCATCTCCTTTAGCGGCGCTGCATCGCCCGATGCTCCCTACCTGGGGTAGCCGAGATGTCTTTCGTGGACACCCACACTATGCTACATCCTCTGTCACATCAGCCAGCATGAGCCTACGCGAGCAGATGCACAAACATTCAAGCGGCGACTACTTCAACGTCAAGGACGTACGGGGTTCCTCACCTGCTGCGAGTTTGGCTGCCGATCTCTCTCAGAACTTCCGTCTCGACAGCGACTCAAGGTTCGTTGTGCTGTTTGGTACTTGGTTCAAAAGTGCCTTTGATTAACACATTTCCAGTCCCAAATTCCCCACTCCTAGAAGAGCACTCTTCACTGCTGGCATGATGGGCAGCATGGGAGGCCGAGGTGAGCAAGACCAACACGGCCTAGAACACAGAACTTGGTGGCTAATTGGCATGTTCTTATAGATTTAGTCACGACTCCCCCACTTCCATCATCGTCGCCCGCTCCCTTGACCGAACTCAAGGAACTAATGGAGATCTCACCTCTACCTCACAAGACACCTTTCTTCACGCAGTTCGAGATAACGTCTCCAACCCCGGGGTCAACCCCAGCCGCTGACGACGAAATGAGCCTTGACTCACCGGCCCCTATCTCTCGGCAGTCTTCCTTGGAACCACCCAAGCCCATCATGGCTGAGTCAGTCTCATATCCTCACATTCCTTGTTGAACTACAACTGACGTCTTTTAGAAACCGCAGAATAGCTGTGCCACGACGACCTTCCCTCCCACGGATGAAGGGTTTCAGTACATCGGCTGTGCCTAGTCGTCAGACTGACGCAGACCTGCCTCCATTCCGCTTTGGTGCTGGCACCCGTCTGAACCACACCAGCTCCAACCTGTCTCTAAGCGAATGCTTCGAGTCGACATCACCTCCGCAAGAACGCAGGCCCGTATCTGCCAACAGCCCCTGCCCTGGTCTATCTGTCAGCCGTACCAGACCCCAATTTCTCAACTTCAACGCCTGCTCCCGAAGCAGCAGCAGCAATGGCTCTCCTTCTATGAACTCACATACCCGTCGACATGCCAACCCCTTTCTCAGAAATCGAAAGCAGTTCCGTCGATCATTGAGCATGTTTGAACACCCAGCTGACGTCATGAAGAGCAACTCAGATGGAGAGGAGACTACCTCTCCTGCGCTTCAATCGGTTATGGATGTGGAGGAGGCTCAAGAGCCCGTTCTCCCCCATTACCTCACTGAAGACCCCACCGATACCATTCCTCGTATCTCTCGAGAGACCCTCGTAGACGTCTTGGACGGCAAGTACAGCTCCCACTTCGACCAGAAGATCGTGATCGATTGCCGCTTTGAGTACGAGTATGAGGGTGGCCACATTGATGGCGCTGTCAACTACAATGACAAGGATCTGCTCACAAACCAGCTTTTCCAGACTCCAATGGACGGACGTACTTTACTCATCTTCCACTGCGAGTACTCAGCTCATCGTGCTCCCCTTATGGCTCGACATGTCCGATCCGAGGACCGCACCGTGAATGCTGAGTTCTACCCCAAGCTCACATATCCTGAAGTGTACATCCTAGATGGTGGATACTCTGGTTTTTTCACTGAGCACCGGGGTCGTTGCTATCCCCAAGAATACGTTGAGATGTCAGATGAGGCTCACCAGCGCACCTGTGAACGTGAGATGGGTCGACTAAAGTCTCGAAAGGGTCTCAACCGTGCCGCCACCTTTGCCTTCGGTCAACGTGAGCCTTGTGTTGATGAGTCACCTACTGCGCCCAGCAGGCCTCAATCTCGAAATCTATCTGCACCTATTTCACTCCTTGGTGCCTCTCCCATCATCGGCGATCGATCACATGCTCGTCGCATGGCCTCTTACTAGACGTACTGATTCTTGCGACTTGGTCCCATTTGCAAGTGGTAGAGTCCGACTTCATTGGTGCTGGTCTCACCTTGTCTGCTCTGTCAAGTCTATCGTCACCTTCTTTCTTCTTTCAACAATGTTGTCAAGGGTATTCTTCATCCGACCTCATCCATTTTGACGAATAACAATGCTCAACCCGACCGTGGCGCGATTAAACCACTAATACGAATCCGGTCTCTGGCAGCATCTACCTTGTCAACTAATCTTCACTACGATTAATTCTTATTTTCCTTTGTCACAACACCACGACCGCAACGACTTCTTCACATTTAGACCACTGGCACGAGTTCTCACTCACCGATTGGAATTTTCCTTTTTCTCCCACGTTTTACGCATCAACAGACGGGCCCCATTCAAGTCCTTTGTCTTTCACACGCTTACGTACATGGTTCATTGATGGGACCTCATTCATAAGGGAGCCAACCTCCCCATTCTGCATTTGGGCGCGCATTATTCTTTTCTTTTCCTTTCACTCAACAAGCATCTGCTTTGGCGATTTCCGGACCTGCATTTTTGGCTTCTAAAACATGTCTCAGGAAACAAGCTTTTCCTACGACAGTGGCGCTGTTCGCGATAGACATTTCGATACCAGGTGTCTCGGCCTCTCAGTGGCTTCACTTCAGGGGATACAAGAAACCCCCTGTATTTTCAGAAGCCGAACGATCGCCAGGCACAACATGACTTGCATATGTCATTCGACACTCTATTCGGCAGTCTTTTGATACCAGTATCCTAAACCTCATGGATACCTACCTAAAAATATCCCGTCTGCGCATATTGTCGCACCTATACCCCCTCAACCTGACAGAACGGGAATGGTTACACTCTTTCATTTGTTCTTCACTACATATTCAAACAAAGCCTTCCCACCAGAGATTCTGGGAAGATGGAAAACATACCCTCAGGCCTGGAATGTATATATTCCTTTGTCCGTAATAGGCACAGGCTGTATTGTGTATGCGGTAGCATGAGAGATTGCTACCGCTGTACTTTCTGTAGGACTAGCTGGTGGACTGTGGAAAACGCCGCTGCATGGCTGGCGAAAAAGTGGTTTTACTACTTGTACATTACATTGACTTCGGGGGATATATCCCTGGCTAGTAGATACCTGCATATTGAGGGCAAAAACAGTTAAAAGTTAACATACTTCTACTTCTCTTGTTGTTGGTGACTGAAGTCTGTTGATGTTTGCATTAAATCAAGTTTCAGTTAGTGCCTATGCTCATATGGCTACCGTATCGATCTCGCTCGATCGCAAAGCCTTGCATAGTCTCATAATGCTGCTGAAATACGGCATCTATTTGCTTCATCATTCTAACGCTAAGACACCAATTACATCGAAGAAGATCGTAGTGTCGTAAACCAAGAACCACCAAGTCCACCCAAGCCCCTTTTGATATAAACGCCTCCCATGCATCTCTGGTATAGTATACAAATTTCCAAGGTCTCAAGCCGCAGCGTCATCGCCGTCTGGAAGAGTGAAATCCCATTCCTTGAACGCCTCCCGGAACGCCTCTACGTCCTTAGTCTCTTCTTCAACGGTTTGTTCGCAATCTTTCCAAACGATGCGGGTTTCAAGGCTAAGAAGCTTGGCCAGCACGCGACGACCAAATTGCAGATCGAAACGCATGTCTGAGGGCAAAGGCATGACGAGGGCCTTTCCCTTAATACGGTCCTCGCCGTCATCTGCCCATAGCCACACGCGGAAGAAATCACCACCAGACTCAGCCTGCTGCTCAAGTGTGAGGTCGCGCGCGGTGAAGGCTGGGTAAGACTGGTTCTCGGCTTCGACCTTGAAAGCGGCTTCAGCGACACCATTGCGGATGAGGTCGGCGGAGAGGGGCATGAGCTGCCAGATGAGATGCACATTGCGCTCTCGGCTGATCTCCCAAGTAACAACACCGAGTTTATGGGAGCTCTTGCTGGCGATCGTGGCCTGGACGGCTTCTCGGAAGCGTGTCATCTCGTTGTATGTCTTTACGGCTTCGCCTGCTGGATCGGTGACAGGCCCAATGCTAGCAATCGTAGGGTTGTGTGGTAGTGGGATGATAATCAAGTGGCCTGGGAAAGAAAGACCCTGCTCCGCAAAGGTAGTAGACGTTGGTAAAGGACCCTTAGCTGTCGAGATGTAGGCATCGTCGCCGATACTACAGCACATGTGTGCAGAGAGGTTGGGGTTTGAGAGACAGAAGTAGCATCGGTCAGGACCTGGAGGAGGAGATCGATGGCGCTGCTTGTGGCGGCGGCCTCTGTGGCCGCGGTCGTTATCATCGCCGCCATATCGGCTGTACGAATCATCCTTGGGTGCACGTTTCTTGGTTTTGGGATTGAATGGCGAAGCGGTTGCGCCGACGGGTACTGAAGCGTCTCCTTTATTGAGACTGAAAGCATACAACGCCTTTGCCTTCAACTCGTTACCGAAAGGCGCCATCGAAATGAACCGCGTAACACAAGTGTTGTCTGTCTCCTTTTCAGTGGGATGCACGAATGCTTCTCGCTCGTAGAAGAAGCCTGCTGGCGAAGCTGATATATGATACCGCGGCTTGAGCGCAGCACACAGTTCCGCAATGGCTTCCGAGACAGGCAGAGACGCTTGGTGTGAAGGATCGAGCGCAACCTGAGAACCGGTCCAGACACCTGCTGGCCATATCGATGTCAGAAGAATGTCAGCGCTGTTTGCGCCGCGCAAGCTTCTTGCGTCGTCTACTGTGTGAAATGGCAGATGCTGTTCCTTGGACTGGCCAGCAACAAGGTTAGGGTCCAATTGACCACCGAGAGTAACAATTCGCACACCATCGGATGTTTTAGTGATACTGCGCTTGCCCAGGAAATGCAGATTCTCGCAAATTTCCTCTTCAGCTTCGACCTTGGCGGCGATGCGTGGGGGTAGAGGGTGGTTTCCGATAGTAAAATAAGTTGGTAGAGGAACTTCAAGGGTACCATTGAGAAGGGCGGTTACTGAATCATCATCTTGGGCTGCGCTGAAGACATCACCAGTGAGTATGGCCATAGAGAAGCTGTTCTTGGAATGAAGGGTAGCCAGCTTCTTGAAGGCAGGCTCAAGCTGGCCATTGAGGCTGCCCAGGACAATACTATATAAAATTTATCAGTATATCTTATGAAATGAGTACATCGGAGTGTTACTTACATTTTGGGCGCAGCCATATTGATGCTGGTAGTGTCAAGAAGTAGTTGAGATTTCTCACGATCACTTCTAAGTCGAGAGTGCGGATGAAAGAAGCTATGATGAAAGTGCACTCAGAAGCGCGTCGAGTTGACAAAGATAAGGGAATGCGGCGCGAGTGTAATTGGCTGGAGTGGGGCAGCCTGCATTAGCGCCGCCTTATCGGTTTTGCCGCCTATCAACCGATAAAAAAAGTTTTGGCGGGGACGCCTTTCGCGGTATGTGAAGCTCTTTTTCGCAGCAAGATTTGTATCTTCAATTTCTCAACTTCTTTGCAACTTTGCGAACAAATACCGCCAAGATGCCGGCTAACTCATCAGGGCGCATCACCAAAGCGCGGAAGAACAAAAACTTTACACCCCATCAAAAGAATCACCGATGGGAATCATTTACAACTAAAATCTCCAAATTCAACTCACTCCAGCCGCTACGAAAAGTTCGCCGTCACGACCTCGATAACGAAGATCTTTCGACATCGACATCTTACTTCCAGACTGGACTGCAAAAATGGGGAGAACTCAATGTCTCAAAACCGTTCTCTACTTTCAAGACAAGGACATGGCCGCTGTGCGAGAGCCTTCCCCAGCTCCTCCATTTCGAGCAGAGGATAATGGACCTGCTGGCCGATTTCATAGCAGGACAGGATAAGGAAGCTTTGGAGCCGCTGCTGGACCTTCTTACCGCCTTTTCGCACGATCTAGGAGTTCGATTCGAGAAGCATTACGGCAGGAACTTGGATTTAATTGTGGCTATTGCTGCGAAGCCACAAGATGCTGATGTTATTGAGTGGACGTTCGGTGCTCTCGCCTTTTTGTTCAAATATTTGTCAAAGCTTCTTGTTCCCGACTTGCGACCTACCTTTAAAGTTATGGCCCCACTGCTTGGAAAGTCCCGACATCCTCCTCATATTGCTCGGTTTGCAGCTGAAGCACTGAGCTTCCTTGTTAAAAAGGCAGCCACTCCCTCGCACCGCGAGGTAGCCCTAAAGCGCCTGGTCGAATGCGCACGAGACGACCTCATCAGCATCAAGGACGACCGCCAATTTACTTTGTACAAGGATGGACTGATGACCATGTTTGCTGAGGCCATCAAGGGTACGGATAATGTCATCCACTCAACTGCCCCCGCCATTTTCATGGCTCTGGTCGATGCTATTCCCGAGGAGGAGCGCACCCTTGCCGAGGATGCGATCTGGACAGACGTCGTCTGCGGCGTGTTGACCAGTGTTATCCACCATGCGACTGCCGACACTTTTGGAGAATTTGCAACCGGGGTCCACGAAGCAGTTCGAGCCAACATGGAGCGGGTACCCTCTGCAGAATGCCAGTGGCAGCTCGTCCCTCTGATCAGAATATATGGCACCCTAGCCGGTGTTCGAAAGGGTTACCGTCTAAGTGACTGGGCACCTCTAATCAAGAACTTTGTCGAGATGCTATCCGGTGTTACAAAAGCTGGCGTTGAGGTGCCGCAGGATGCTGCAGGCGTTGTCTGGAAGTCTATCATTGCCAACATTGCGATTGTTTGGCACCATGCGCCTATTGATGCTTTAATACCCCATATTGTTCCCCTAATTCAGTCACTGAGCAGAGAACCACTCATGAAATGGTTTATCCCCTTTTGCTCATACTTTTGCGAGCTGGATGCTCAGCGTTTCGCAAGTCTATTTCGCAACGATTTCCAAAGGTAAGGTGCTTGGGTGGTTATTGTCATTACTCCGACTAACAGAAGAATCTAGATTTATCGCGAACCACTGGTCCGAAGAGCCCAACGAGGATATGCTCTGCATTTTATTGCCCAAGATGATTGAGAACCGCGCTTTCCCACCAGCTGGTGAAAAGGATAGCTGTAGGATGCCACAAGCCTGGCAAGATCAGATTGTTTCCAAGTTTGAGCGCCTGGAGATCTCGCCATTTCCCGAGAGGGGGCCTTACAACAAGGATCCCCAAGTTTGGCGCGATAGATGCTTGCCTAAATACTCGGCTTTACTTCAAATCCTTGAGCTGACAACAGTTCACCCATCGACAAATGCTCGTATCGCCGAACTCCTTCTCAGGAAACTCAAGCTTGCGCTACGCCCCTCTTCTACGCTGGCATCCGATGAGGTTCATTTCATCGTTGGTCAAGGATTTCATGCTTACCTACGTATGAGCAAGGCTGCTGGCTCCGTCGACATTACTCTTAGCCCCCTTCTCCGAGCAGCCGTTCCTCGCTTCTCTCAATCCATTAGCTTTCTACATGCGTATCTCACATACGAAGAGATTCTACAAGGCAAGGAAATCACCCAGCGACAAGAAAGTACGAGTAGCGATAGTTCATCTAGCGAGGAGGATCCAGTGACCAAATCGTTGATCGACAACTTGGGTTCTCCAGAGCACGATCTGAGGTTGGCATCCTTGAATCTACTCAGGGTACTCAGCCTGGCGTCAGACAGCATGAACACTGTCGAGACCATGATTGAGATTGAGGAAACTCCATTAGATCTTGCTCATACCAGAACAATTTCTATGCTTCTTCGCAAGTTGGGCCAAACCTATGCTTCGTTTGAAGAGAACTCGTGGCTACAACGAGCTGTGCCTGCTTTCCTATTCGGTATGCTTACGGTCAAGCTGTCGCCTGTGTGGGATGACTCGGTTGAGACCATGAAGCAAATCACAGAGACCAAGGCCGGAGAAGAAGCAGTTTGTGAGATTGCTTTCCGCTGGTTAAAGGTACCTTCAGCTCGCTGGGGTCCCTCACAGCCCGATACCCAAAGCCCGCATCGCGCGTTTGTTTCTGACTTTGAGTGTACCAATGTTCGCAGACTCGAAGCAGCGGCAGCTGAAGTGGAAGAGACCATTGACCACCCAGATGACCTCATGCTCCAGAGTTTCGACGATAAGAAGAGGACCGCGGAGACGACTGCGGGCAATTCTAGATCACGTGCGCTCAAGGTATTTAATGGAATTCCTTCGATTGCGGAAAGGAGATCTCGTCAACTCGTGCCACATTTCCTTGCGTGGGCGAGTGAAGATCGAACCCCTGAATCGGTTGACGATGAAGAGATCTCTGAGGGAGCCACTTGGTCTCTCGCAGATCGAAAGGCTATGCTTGGCGTGTTCTCCCAATTCATCAATCCCCGAGTCCTTTACCAGCATGAAGAGGTTTATACTGCGCTTCTACAGTTGATGGAGAACGGTGACGTTGAGGTCCAAAAGGTTACGCTCAAGGCCATTCTCGCTTGGAAGCAGGAGGCTATCAAGACCTATAAAGAAAACCTGGAATTCCTCCTGGACGAAGCTCGGTTCAAGAACGAGCTTACAGTCTTCCTTCAAGATGACACCGCCATCAAGCAAGAGCATAGAGCTGAGTTGATGCCTGTTCTCCTCAGGTTGCTTTATGGTCGAACCATCTCCAAAAAGGGTGCAGCAAGTGGTCGACATGGCCTGCAAGCCACCAGGCTGGCTGTTCTTCGAAATCTCAACCTCGAGGATATGGGAAGCTTTTTGGACATTGCCACAGGCAAGCTTAAAGATATCAAGGTTGTTGGCGCCTCGAAGAAGATCTTTGATGAACCCATACTCCCTGTCCGAAAACAACTTGGTTTCCTGAACATGATTTCTTCCGTCATCTCTGAACTCGGCACCAACGCTACGCCCTACTTGGAGACACTCCTCAATGCTGTTCTTTACTGTCTTGTATTCGCTTGCCGACAACTTGGCGGACAAGGCACAGACCCTGAGAATGCTCCCGAAGAAGAGGAGGAGAAAGCCAGCATACAATCCCTTCTTAGAATCATTCGATCCACTGGATTGAAATGTTTGATTGCGCTCTTCCAAAATGCTCAATCCTTCCAGTGGGCACCATACCAAGACATCATCCTCGAAGATGTCGTGGCACCGAGACTAGAGAACTTGCCCAGCGAGATGACACAGGGAGTATCTGGTATGCTACAGCTCTTTGCCACTTGGTCTGTTCTCCCCAGGATTGCCCTTTTCTTCGCACCGCACCCCAAGGTGCCTGAGGGCATCCTTCCTAAAGTCATTGAATGTCTGTCAATCGAGAAGGGTAAGGACGAGGTCAAAATTCATGTCTTGACTATCATTCGCAACCTGGTTAAGCTTGCCACTGCCCCTGTGCAAGAGTGCGAGTTTAATGAACTCATCAAAGCAGAACTCCTTGATCCGAACTCGAAGGCAATCCTAAACCAGATTTCTAACGTTCTGGACATGTCTGGCATCAGCAACGATCTGTTGGAGGCTTGTGTAGAGACAATTTTGATCATGGCTCCTATCGTTCAGGATACTGGGGACGTTCAGGCCGTCATCAAGATCTCTATCTTCCTCTTGAACCAACCTCCGCGACGTGTCAGCCCCAAGCTTAAGGGCAGAATTCTTCTAATTGTTGAGGAATACGTTGCGCGTTCCAGTGCCTTGGATAACCAATCGCTTCTTGACGAGGTCTACGACACACTCTCATCTCTCTTCAGCTACTTCAGGGATCGGGAAAATCGACAATCCCTTTCAAGAGGCCTGTTGGCCATCGCTGGAAAAGATAGCAGTCTACAAGAGGTTGCTGACATCTGCGCCGCTCTCAACTCGTTCAAAGAAGGACGCATTGATGAGCCGGATTATGATAAGCGTCTTGCCGCCTATAACTCTATCTCGGCCGATCGAGAGATTCCATTGACCCCAAAACAGTGGCTGCCTTTGCTTCATAACTTGGCGTTCCACATTCGAGACGCGGCGGAGTTCGGTATTCTCTCATCCAACTCGGCTGATGGACTTCGAAAATTCATCAGGGATGCGGCAGCATGCACAACTGAAGATGCGAAGGCGAAGTTCGATGCTCAACTTAGGGATGTCCTGATGCCTGCTCTGTATGCTGGTGCTCGTGAGCCATCCGACACAGCGCGACGAGAGTACCTCCGAGTCATGGGTCATCTTCTGTCAACGATGCCCGAATGGGAACCAATTGCAGACCTCAGCGCTTTACTGAACGACCGAAATGAAGAAAGTAGCGAATTGACCTTCTTCTTCAACATTCTCAGCCCTGCAACCGCAAGGCAGCTGGAGGCTTTACACATCCTCGAGGCTGCCAACAAGCAGAAGGAAATGGGGAGCCAGAACTTGGCCCAGTTCTTCATTCCTCTCCTTGAGCACTTCATCTTTGGTCGTGCCGAGGGAGTCGATGACCATGGTCTTGGTGCTCAAGCAATCATCACCATCGGCAACCTCACAAGCTCTCTGCACTGGAAACACTACCGCACCACTCTTCAAAGATACATCGGTTATGTTGAAGCCAAGCCTGAGCAACAGAAGCTGACAATCCGACTCTTGAGCAAGGTTGCCGATGCACTTGTAGATGCTGCCGAAAATGCTTCCCAAGAGCGCATGGAGGTTGAAGAGGTCGACGCTACCTCATCAACCACCACAAGGCTTCCTCTTACAATTCCAAAGGCAGACAAACTGAGTGTTGATGTCACCAACTTCTTCCTTCCTTCCCTTGTCAAGCATCTTCATGAGAAGGACGAGTCAGAAGTCAGCTTCCGTGTACCTGTGGGTGTCATTATCGTTAGACTCTTGAAGCTGCTGCCTATGGAACAAATGGACCAGAAATTGGCCGGTGTCCTGACTGATATCAGTCACATTCTTCGCAGCAAGGCCATAGAGGCTCGAGACATGGCTCGAGACACACTGGTCAAGATTGCCGTTATTCTCGGTCCATCATACTTTGGCTTCATACTCAAGGAGTTGCGGGGCGCCCTGACCAGAGGTTATCAGCTCCACGTGCTCTCATTCACCATGCACTCGCTCCTGGTTGCTGTCCTTCCCCTGTGTGCACCAGGCGACTTGGATTACTGTCTCACCTTTATCGTAACGGTGATCATGGATGACATCTTCGGTGTCATTGGCCAAGAGAAGGATGCCGAGGGGTACACCACTCAGACCAAGGAAATCAAGAGCAGCAAGAGTCAAGACTCGATGGAGCTGATATCGAAAAACGCCTCGGTCAGCCGAATCATTGACCTGGTAAAGCCACTGCGTGCACTTTTGATGCAAAAGGTCGACCTCAAGATGGTCCGCAAGCTTGATACTTTGATGGCACGAATCACAGCTGGTCTTCTGCAGAACCCTGCTGCTGAAAGCCGCGACACCCTAATTTTCTGCTATGAAGTCGTTCAAGACGTCTACAACTCTCAGAAGCCCGAAGTTGAGGAAAAGCTCGACCCTCGAGTCAAGAAGTACCTTGTTCAGAAGGGTGCCAAGAAGAGTGGCGATCGAGGCAAAACTACAAAGCACACTTACAAGTTGATTCGCTTTGCAGTAGACATCCTGAGAGCAATCTTGAAGAAGCACGACAGCCTGCGAACTCCTGCCAATATTGCCGGTTTCATTCCCATCCTTGGTGATGCGATGGTAGGCGGAGAGGATGAGGTCAAGATCTCGGCCTTCCGCTTACTTGCTGTCATCGTCAAGGTACCATTCATTGACGATGAGGGATCGAAGCTGTATAAGGTTGCAGTCAAGGAAGCAACCAAGAGTATTTCTATGTCGGTCTCTACCACTACCGAGGTAGCTCAGGCAGCTCTCAAAATGTTGGCCGTTGTTCTCCGAGATCGCCGCGACATTCTTGTCAAGGACGCAGCAATCGACATGCTCCTTGCTAAGTTGAAGGATGACCTCACTGAGCCCCTTTACCGTCATGTCACGTTCAACTTCTTGCGATCAGTTTTGGACCGACATCTGGAAACTGCTGCTGTTTACGACACCCTGGATTATGTTGGTACTGTCATGATCACCAACGATGACAAGGATACTCGTGATCTTGCTCGAGGCGCGTTCTTCCAGTTCATTCGTGAATACCCCCAGAAGAAGGCCAGATGGGCCAAGCAACTAAACTTCATTGTCGCCAACCTCAAGTATGATCGTGAGGGTGGTCGTCTGTCCGTTATGGAGATGGTGCACTTGCTCCTCATGAAATCATCGGACGACTTTGTACAGGAGATTTCATCCACCTGCTTCCTCCCGCTTTTCTTTGTTCTCGCCAACGACGACAGCGAAAAGTGTCGACTTGCAGCTGCGGGACTTCTCAAGGAGGTTTTCCTCAAGGCCGACAAGGAGAGGACTCTGACATTCCTTGGACTTGTGCGAACGTGGTTGGACCAGGATGGAAACGAGGCAGTTCTCAGGCTTGCCTTCCTGGTCTTTGGCTTCTATCTTGAATCCAACGAAAATGCTTCGAAGAACAAGAAGGACTTCAAGCTTGTTCTCGAAAAGATCAATGGTGTTATTGAAGCCGAGGACATCCAGGAAGTTGACGGAGAACTCTTGGATGCGGCGCTCGGAGTTATTCGAGCCTCTCTGCCTGTGTTCCCTGAAAAGATTCTGTCGAGCAGTAGTGAGGAGATGTGGTCCAACATTACTAGATGTCTGTCACACCAAGAAGGTTCAGTCAAGCTATCTGCTATCGGGTTGACAAGCTCTTACCTTGCTGATTTCGCCCGGGAAGCCAGCAGTGTACCTGTCGGTGAGCCGGTAAAGGGCAGCCATGGCCTGACGCTTGATCTGCCAAGGATACAAGATCTAGTAAGACTTGGACTGGGTGTTCTCGCAACCCGAGATATTGATGAGAAGCTCGGAGCGGAAGCTGTTCAGGTGCTTGCCTTCTTAGCTCCTCATCTCCCTGTTCGACCTGTTACAGCAGAGGATGAGGAGGCTGAAGAGGATGAAGAAGTTGAAGAGGAGGAGGAGCAAATTGAGGAGAGAAAGCGCAAGACAGATCTCCAGCATTTGTTCTGGAGGCTTTCTCACGTCGTCCGACGAGAAATTCCTCCTAGAGCTGTGGCAATTACTCCCAAGATGGCTGCGATGGATCTCCTCGAGACTATCTGCCGCAGATCTGAGTCTGATCGACTCCGGCCATCTCTCAAGACTATTCTTGTGCCCCTTCACAACTTGACCGATCCTTCGATTGCGCCTCCTTTCTCCAATGACGAACTGTTCAAGGAGAGACACGAGGCTCTCAAGACAAGGGCGCAGATCCTTATGGAGTCCCTGCAGAAGAAGTTTGGCACAGCTGAGTACTCTAAGCAACTTCTCGCTATCAGAGGCGAGGTGAGGGCAAAGAGAGAGCAACGATCAAGCAAGCGAAAGATTGAGGCTATTGCACACCCGGAGAAGTATGGACGGGATAAGAGAAAGAAGTTTGAGAAGAACAGAGACCGCAAGAAGACTCGATCTCATGAGCAGAAGGTTATGCGGCAGTCGTTCAAGGGCTGGTAAACAGGTTGGATGTTGTTGCATCAAATGGCGTTGGGGATTTGTGGCATCAGAAATGTTTCCTGGCGTTATCATATGGACATATAGTAAAAGTCATTTGTAGAACAAGTTTGAAAAACAAAACACGGCCATTTTGAAGGCTCGCATTTATGATAATTGTTCCTGTCTATGGAGGAGGGTATCCCATCAACGCCACCCAATGCTTCGACTCTATCTTACAACACCATCTTTTTTGTTATATTCGTGAAGCTCAACATCCGTAGATCCTCATGAGCTCTCAGACTTTCCGGCCTCCTTATCTGCTGCGAGGGAGTCTTCTGGCCAAAACTCGATATCACCATCTTCGCCCAGGCTACCCCTCTTGACGAGTTGACCCTTCTCCCTCATAAGATCTTCGACGGTGATTTTTCGATCTCCAAAGATGTTCAAATGGTCGCTGATAATATGTCTGTTTCGACACTGGGGACAAGTGATGAGCGAAGAGCCGAAGTGGTAACCCTGCTTAGAAACGTTGTGGTGAGAGCGATGGCCGCAGGGAACGCAGGTGAATGAAAGCTGGTAGTGAGAAGCTTTGATCTCGGGTCTTGCTCCTTCGCTTTTGGGTGCCTCGCCAGTCTGCGCCTTCTTGGGGTCTGGCTTGGCGTATGTTTGAGGTGGTGGTCGAGGGATGTTGTGTGCTGCGCGGAAGGTTTGGTGGTTTAAGTTTGCGACTGGGCGGATGGCAGGCACGCGCAAAAATGACGTGAGGCGCTGCGGTTGGTTGCGCAGTTGCCGCAAGACTGTAGAGGCGACGGAAGGAGATCGTGAGGCCATTTTGAGTGGTTTGGGGTAAAGATGGAAGGTGATGGCGAAATCGGAGCTGCACGTTGGGGGAAATGTTTTCAATTAAAGAAAGAAGGGTCTTGGGAGTGAGACGTCATTTGTGGGGCTGTCATGTTAGGACGGACCGTTGTGGAAGGTTAGCGAATCACATCGGTCCTGTCACTTACACGGTTGGACTAAGTGAGTGGAAGTAGCGGAGGTCAGGCAAAAGCTCGAATAATTCTATATTTCTTCCAAGATGATGTAGGTAGGTATATCGTAGGATGCTGTGAATCACTATATACTCTTTGAGTGGTACGTGTAGTGGCTTCAGAGTAAGAAGATTGACATGATATATCTTACCTAAACTATCGTTATTATTGGGACACCTTCACGGAACTGAACAGCAAGGGGATATTGGCCGGAGAGGAGTCGGGGCAGTCACAATGGTTGAAATGGAAGGATGATTTCGTATTCCTCTGGTTTGGAAGGCGTAAACTGTCCACATATCTCGATCAAGAAAGAGTCGTCAAGTGCTGGTGGCATCGATACTCCTTCGTTAGCGATCAGAGGATGTCGTCGTCCCTTCCTTTCCTGTGTTGCTAAGGTCTGTATTCTTACCTATAAACAAGGGATTCTCCCCTCGCATTTTTCTTCTTCCTCTTCTTCTTCTTCATCATCATCCGACTTCTCTCTCGTTCTTCTTTCGCTTTCCATCTCTCCGGTCTTCTTGATCATCATCAGTTACTATTCAACAGTGTACTCAAACATTTCCCATCATCAGAATCACCTCTACCATTGTTTCTCACACGATACATTATCCCAATCACAAGACACTTCATCGATCGAACTCTCAGCTTCCACCATGCAATACCTTCACGTACTCGCCTCACTGGCCTTCATCTCCACCGTCGCTGCCGTCCGTCCCTTCCAATGTTCTTCTTCCGTTGGCATTGCTCCTCTGGACCCCGATCTCGACATTGGTTTGAACATGATCAACGATGCTCGCGCCGACTCTGGATCCACTGAACTGGTCTGGGACAAGGCCCTTCGGGATTCTGCTCTATTGAGGGCATGCCAGTTGGCAAAACATCATCTTACTGATCATCCTCCACCTTCGGGAGAGGCCAGATACTTGGAAAAAGTGGCCACTTGCCATGCACCACCAATGACACATCAATCAATGGCATGGACTCTCCAGAGCGCTGCAAACAATTGGCTTTTTGTAGGGAGGCAAAGCACTGAGGATTCCGTAAAAGATGCAGAGTTTGACTGGTCTCACAGAGGTATGTGATCTGGCTCTTTCCAGTTTTGTTTAAGCTGACAAAACAGAACAATGTCTATCGCCCGACGCAACTAAAATCGGATGTGCCCGAACACAGAACCTCACTGAATGCATGTCATTTGTGGTATGCCACTTCGACTCAAACCAGTAAGTTGATCGTGGCAGAACGATTTGAAGCAACTCTACTAACATATTTGTCTTAGAGACATCGAGTTGTGTCCGGAAGTGGGCGACGAGTTCGCGAGAAGCCATGGTTGGTTGGTGCCTTCTTGAGAACCTACAAAAGAACCGTCTTTCACACGGCGGGAATGAGGCGACTTAGCACATTGATAAACAGAGTATAATATTGTTGCTTAAAAGTTAGTGACAGAACAGAATTAAAAAGCATTAATACATTTTTATTGTTCATTGGTTTTGAGGCTTAAAACACATGGACATCAACATTAGATCTGAGAGGTGACTGTGCAGGGTAAGTGGATACACGCTGACATAATCCTCCGGCTTAATGTGATCCGTGCTCTCCACAGCAAACTGGTGGAACGGCGAGCGACGCGATTGAGAAAAAGGTCCCTAGTTTCGCGACTCCATCAAGTATCGAGCCTTGAAGTCATCACGACAGGCACGAAATATCCACCTCTGTCACCCCTCCTGAGCCACAACTCGATAATACACTTACGATCATTGTCGCGTAAAGTTTGCTAATTTCTCCCGTCACTTACTCCTGGACCGCCTAAGGGCAAATAGCGATAGAAGTCATCGCGCTTTGGCATAGCTCCCTTTTCCACAGCATGAGATGAACATCAAGGTTCCATAACAGCCACAATGGACCGATCAAAGCCTCAAGCCTTCTTGTCAAGCTATGCGCCGCGACTCCGCGCCTACAACAATTCACTCCTCACTCCCGTCTTACCCAGCAGTGTGCCTACTGGCCCGGTCTCGAGGACCACGAAGCGAGGGACCACCATCATAAATTATGCCGAAGATGGTTACGACGACTTGGAAGACGATAGTGACGATCCTCGAAGACGACCGACAGGCCTGCGGAGTTTGCGCAAGGAAGATTCGATTAGTAGACAGGACTTTGTAGACAAGGTCGGCAAAGATACCAAGGAACCTGTCGAAGTGCAAGGTGTCTGGCGCGAGTGGATAGTGAAGCATAAGCTACTCCGAAGCGATCATCAGAATGCCATTCAATCGACCTTACCTCTGACACTCATCCCGATCCGAATCGACCTGGACATTCCTGCATTCATTCCTCCGGCCCCGTATCCAACGCCGAACCCTAATACGGTGGACACCTCGCTTCCTCAGTATCGCCAGCAAGAGGCCACAGTGCCTTACAAGCTTCGAGATATCTTTTGCTGGAATCTTCACGAAACCCTCATCTCAACTGATCAGTTTGCCCAGACTCTGGTGCAGGATCTTGATCTCCCGAACCGACAAGCAGCCATCGCTGAGATCAGCAAACAAATCCGGACACAGCTCGAGGAGTATTCAGGTGTCGCCCTCCATCCATTGTTCCATAGCGACCAGCAGGTCCCCTCGGTGCCACAACCCGCGACGGCCGCACTAACGCCACGACCAAGCTTTGCGCTCAAGTCTCGGGACGATTCTCCTGCCTCCGCCATCCGAGGCGCTTCCCGGCCTGACACGCCGGCGCAGACAGGAGGCGCGGCCACGCCTTCGCAATCCCAAGTTCCTGATGTCACCGCAGAGGCGACGCCAATTCTTCCCGATTCAGACGACTACAACCCTGACGACACATATCGGTGCATCATCAACTTGAACCTCAACCTGGCGTCGATGCTCTACACTGACAAGTTTGAATGGTCTTTGTTACATCCGCCTGGCACCGCTGAGGCTTTTGCCAAGATCACTTGTACGGATCTTGGATTGACGGGAGAG
The DNA here is from genome assembly GCA_021020635.1 of Fusarium sp. PT. Lineage (NCBI taxonomy): Eukaryota > Fungi > Ascomycota > Sordariomycetes > Hypocreales > Nectriaceae > Fusarium > Fusarium sp. PT. The sequence continues at coordinate 97,530 of JAHMRZ010000008.1, read as the reverse complement.
TGGATCCCGGCAATGACCCACGCCATTTACGAGGCTGTTTTGCGGCTGAAAAAGGAAGCGTGTGAGGCTGGTGGTCTTGTTGCTGGATGGGGTGGACTGCAGCAGGAGTTGCCCAACGATGCTGCTCACGGGTCAGAGGCTGGTTGGAGATACGACCCGGAGCATCTCGGAGATGATTGGGAGCCCAAGGTCGAATTCTTGAGCAAGGAAGAGATTGAGAAGAGGGAGGGTGACCGAGAACGCGAAGTTCGTCGATTACGCCGTGAGACGGCACGGTTCAGCTCTACGACCGGTATGCTTGGAGGCACGCCGTTTGGTGCGCCGATGGAAGTCGAGGAGGAGAGAATGGGACGAGGCGAAAGATCCAAGAAGAAGCGACGCTTCCGAAGCTTGAGTCCGCTTGGTCGAGGCGGCACTCCGGGAGGTCGAGGCACACCAGATGTTGGTGGATATGGAGGCGGCGGCGCTCTGACAGATCAAGAGAGATTCCAATGGCGGTGCATGCACTGTAGAATATGGGGTACAAGTGTATGGGCTGTAAGAGACGGGCCAGCAGGTCCAAGAGTAAGTCCAACACGTCGGGATCCAATTAACTCATTGCTAACATTACTTAGACCCTGTGTGCCAACTGCGGCTACCTCTACGAGCGCGATCAGAAACTGCCTCGACAGAGTAAAAACCTTCATCTAGCAGACATTCGTGGAGTTTAGGAAAATTCAGACGAACAATCTCGACCAAAGGCAGCTTCTGATGCTAACAAGGATCGTACTACAACGACGCCATGTAAGAGCAGTGGAGCGTCCAGTCGAAGGCAGTCTTTCTCGGAACAACGACGTAATGGAACGGGATATCCTCGTTAACTGGGAAAGGGGGGATGATAGTGGCAACCCTTCAAGCTGACAGCAAGTGACATTTTGGGAGTCTTTGTTTTTGCAAGCAAAAGCTTTTGGGGGGCGGTGGAAATTGGAAGGGATGTTTATACGGCGTCTCGGGAGGATTTGGATTCCTCAAGTGGATGATAGTATTTTTTTTACACGACGGTAATTTCGAGAGAGAGGAGGATGTAGAGCACCGCATCCTTGTAGAGTATATTGATACAGGTGGTGTTTGAGGGGTGTTGGTGATACCTCTTTGGGCACTATTTACTACATATTGAATTACAGTTGAGCTGGTGTTGATTCGCAGTGTGATGTTGAATGGAATCATGATGTAAGTTGCATGTTTAACATGTTAAAGTGCAAGCTGTCTGGGTAGTTGCTTGTAGGTCTATAGGTGAAGTGTAGTTGGTATCACGTGTGGCTGATTTTGGTCGGGTTATCTACTGACATAGTCAAACCATGACAACCTCACTCCCCACAATATCACCACGACCACGTTGGGGGAATTACGTATCATCGGCATAAAATCATGCGGCCTACTCAAATATGCAAGTCACACATAGACCCTTGTTATTATACCGCAATGCATTGGCTATCGAACCATCATCGCGAAGCTATACCACGCTTTAGGACACTCCGGAAGATGCACCTCCACGATCTTAATCCGTCCAGACTGCGGCCTACCGCTCTACCACACCACAAACAAACACTAAAAAACACCCCGCATGTCTGAAATGGGCTATTCTGGCCCCTCCGGAAGATCTTCTACGCGTGGAGTATACCTTTGATTGGAGTACCGGTCGAGTTGAGGATGCCCCCAAGGCGGTTCGAGCCGAAGATGATGGTCCCCTTTGATGCAGGGCTCCCCAGTCCGATCCTCTTCAATGGCGATGTTCCGTGGCCCGAAAGGGTATCCTATTCCATTGCCTCGGCAGTCTGAGGTCTCTATCGTGTCGTTGCGAGTGTTTCGAAAGTAGAGCCCGTGGATTACAACCGCTTGCTGCCAAGTTTGCAGCAGCCAGCAATCTCAACAGGCTCTACAGTAGAGTACCAACATTCAGGAACCGCTTAAGCTACCACAGTATGGTAGCAATCGATTTAATCTCTTCCTGCGCGTTCGTCAACTATCACATGAGATCACCAGTCAGAAGCAGGATCTCCTTGCCTGTTTGGCAATGTTCTAAGGTTGAGCGGCAGCAACATCCTGGTCTATAGTCGGCATATGACATGGCTGTGACCACTATCTCGGTCAAGATGTATCCGAAACTGCTGAATCTGGACGAAAAAGCTCGCCCTCCCCTTACTAACCTGTACTATGTCAGGGGTTTAACTTTCTCAACCTCCGCAACGCCCGGCAGCTGACCAACAACTGATGTTATTGAGATGAACCTTGGCATACAATGAGCGCATGAACATAACCAATCTGACGAAAGTTCGCACACGATACCTGCAAACGCCGACTGGCTGACTTCATTTAAGCGGACGGACTGACTCCCGAAGTACCGTACGATACTTTCACGCGGATGACTTTATCTCACTACACGGCTTGCAACTGTTCAGTCAGTAAGGGTAGATGAGTGTGCACCATCGAGTTCATAGCCCTGACGCTTCTCGTTATGATCTACGGACAAAGATATCAGTACCAACGCCACTTGAGTATTTTATTGCCTAGAGGGGATACTCTACAGGTCTAATGATGTCAATGTGCTCTCACTCCCATGGATATCCATTGATATCGAATATATCGCCGGAAGGGTATTGTGAGCTATTCGGAGCCACGGCCCAACAAGGCGATGTTTACTGAGGAGCATTATACCCGTCGTGCTAGGCACCAGTGGGTCTCAAGGATAGCTTTCTCTATCCTGAAACCAGACGAAAGATGTGACAGTGTTGCATACATGGCAAACCCCATGGCCGAAGAGTGTAATTTGGGGAAAACGTTTGGGTCCGCCGCCAGAAACAACAGATTGTGGGGTTATCTACCTAGCCTCCTGACTAGATGCCACGGCTAAGTAGACCTGACCCTAGGTGAAGATCCATCTGGTTAATATGGCGAGGTGACTTTTACCTTGCTGTTGCCTTTTCAGGGATGGCTATCCGAACACCTCACGATCTCCGAGGATTCTAGTCTGAGTTTTATTAGTTCGCGGCATAGATGTGATGGAAGCGACGGCCCGGACAACGAACCATCTTCCTATTCCGTTCAGAGCTTCACTAGAATGATGGTTCTCCGACCATGGCAAGTCTGGATCACTCAGATTTGTGTACGGCCTCACTAGTCCGAAGTATCAAAGTCCTCCAATGAGGAGGTATCGTGACCGCAGCCTTTTCGGAAGCCATTCATTTATCTGCTTCGGGAACTACGGACCGGCCTACTCGTTTCCTTTACCTTTACAGGAACCTTGAGGATACTCATTATACGCCACTAGGCAGACTATTGCGGAGATCGGTTCAGTCAATAATTGCCCCTGTACTCGTCGTACCTCTGTGGCTGTACTCGATGTGTCTCCGCCTTGCAGTTGTACTTCGCCTGAAGTCAACAAGCGAGGGCCTGGATGACCCAACGAGGATCATCGTGCCCTCGGACTGTCAAAGGGGTGGCGGCCCGGGGCCCGACTTTGTCTTGGAGATGTGAAATTAGAGCCTCATCGGTATTGCGGCTTCACTTGTTGATCGTCCCATCTCTTTGCCAGCCCAGGGTCAAGGGGGGGAGATATGATCTCGCTAGCTACAGATGGTCTCGTTCAGGCACGGGGTTCAAGTATATAACAAGCTCACATCCCCAAACCAGATCAACCTCACCACACTCCTCATCCCATCTTCTCCAGTCAACTCCCACTCATCTGTCCAACGGTCCAGCTTCAGTCACAATGTATCGCGTCATCGCCACCGCCTCGGCTCTTATCGCAGCCGCTCGGGCTCAACAGGTCTGCACCTTGAACACCGAGACCAAGCCTGCCTTGACTTGGTCCAAATGTACCTCCAGCGGCTGCAGTGATGTCAAGGGATCCGTCGGTATTGACGCCAACTGGCGATGGACTCATCAGACATCCGCTGCTACCAACTGCTACACCGGTAACAAGTGGGACACTTCCGTCTGCACTAGCGGCCAGACATGCGCCGAGAAGTGCTGTCTCGATGGTGCCGACTACGCTGGCACCTACGGAATTACATCCAGCGGTAGCCAGCTCAGCCTCGGTTTCGTCACCAAGGGACCTTACAGCACCAACATTGGTAGCCGTACCTACCTCATGGAGAACGAGAACACCTACCAAATGTTCCAGCTCCTTGGCAACGAATTCACTTTCGATGTTGATGTCTCAGGTATCGGCTGCGGTCTGAACGGTGCCCTCTACTTCGTCAGCATGGACGCCGATGGTGGCAAGGCTCGCTTCCCCTCGAACAAGGCTGGTGCCAAGTACGGAACTGGTTACTGTGACGCCCAGTGCCCTCGTGATGTCAAGTTCATCGACGGAAAGGTAAGTTTTAACCCTAGTTAAAGACCCAGCTTCAGATGAAAACTAACAACTACCTACAAGGCCAACTCCGATGGCTGGAAGGCCTCAGACAGCGATATCAACGCTGGTATTGGTAACATGGGCACATGCTGCCCTGAGATGGATATCTGGGAGGCCAACTCCATCTCCACCGCTTTCACTCCTCACCCTTGCACCAAGCTCACTCAGCACTCCTGCACTGGCGACTCTTGCGGTGGAACCTACTCCGCTGACCGTTACGGTGGAACTTGCGATGCTGATGGTTGCGATTTCAACTCTTACCGCCAGGGCAACAAGACCTTCTACGGACGAGGATCTGACTTCAACGTTGACACCACCAAGAAGGTGACTGTTGTCACCCAGTTCAAGAAGGGCAGCAACGGCCGTCTCTCCGAGATCAGTCGTCTGTACGTCCAGAACGGCAAGGTCATCGCCAACTCCGAGTCCAAGATTCCCGGAAACTCTGGCAGCTCTCTTACCGCTGACTTCTGCTCCAAGCAGAAGAGCGTCTTTGGCGACATCGATGACTTCTCCAAGAAGGGTGGCTGGAGCGGCATGAGCGACGCTCTTGAGGCTCCCATGGTTCTTGTTATGTCTCTCTGGCACGACGTAAGTCCCAGCACATCTATCTTTCTACTTTTACGATGATATACTGACTCTTGTACGCAGCACCACTCCAACATGCTCTGGCTCGACTCTACTTACCCCACCGATTCCACCAAGCTTGGTGCTCAGCGAGGCTCTTGCGCTACCACCTCTGGTGTTCCCGCCGACCTCGAGCGAGATGTCCCCAACTCCAAGGTCTCCTTCTCCAACATCAAGTTCGGTCCCATCGGCAGCACCTACAAGTCTGACGGCACCACAACCCCACCTCCAACCACCTCTGACACTCCCACCCCCCCTACCACTGGTGGCACCGTTGCACAGTACGGCCAGTGTGGTGGCCAGACCTACACCGGCCCCAAGGACTGCAAGTCCCCTTACACTTGCAAGAAGGTCAACGACTTCTACTCTCAGTGCCTGTAAAACCACAGTCGAGTTATGTCAACCTTTGATTGAGATACGATACGATGAGAGAATGATGGTCGATGTGAAGTCTTTGAACGAGATGAGATGAAACTTGAAGTTGACTTGTGTGGAAAAGGGGTTGCTTTTCAGTTTGTTGAAAGTTTGTTTATGTTCCTTCTTGTCTTTCGTTTTCATCGCGCGTGTAAAAGCGACTTTTGCCCCTATTATTACATACACTGGTAGAAAATATAGTATCAACTGTCGTTATCAACCTATCTGCTACTTGTCATACTGTGAAGTTTATGTGTCCAATACTAATCTAAGGACTAATGAGATCTCCTTAGAAATCGAATCGCTACTGTATGCCATAATAACATATCTGACCAGGATTGCCAGCCAAGAATGACACGTCACAATCGATCTTACCAACATCTTGTTACTCACAGTTCTCAGCACCTCAGGTTACACAGATTATCCAATGAACTGTCCCGGGTGTCGAGTTGTAAGTGCCCAGATCTGGTTCTGATCCGATATAGGACACAATGCAAACAACTACGTATTATTTATCCAAAGGATGAATCGAGTGATGCTTCTCACATAATTCGGTCATGTTTAAAGATTCAAAGAACTTCATATTATATTCTGGCTAATACAATCCTGGGGTAGATGGTAACGTATTTCGCTTTACATGTCTCATAAGAAGACCATAGCTAAGACTATATATACCCTGCCTTAGATCTCTCATATCATTTGGATCTATATCGCGACAAGATTCCTTAGACGGACTCGCGCTTCTTCTCGCTCTGCTGAATCTCAGCCCCATCCTTAAACTCCTGGGTGTGAGGTTGAGCAGTGTCAATGCCGAGCATCTGGGCACCCTTCTCGCTGTGGTCGGCGCCGCCAAAGACAGTATCCATGTGCTCAAGTGCGATACCCTTAGTCTCAGGGACACAGAACCAGACAAAAATGCAAAGCAGGACGTTGACGCCAAAGAAGAAGAAGAGACACTTGAGGCCGGTCTTGGCAAGGAAGGTAGGGAAGAACTGCTGGAAGATGGTGTTGGCCACATTTTGGCACTGAGAGGCCATACCAACGGCCTGGGTTCGGACATTGGCGGAAAAGACTTCACTAGTCCACATCCAGACACCAGCACCCCATGAAGGCTTGTAGAAGAAGCTACAGATGACACGTTAGATGTGATCCCTAAATTCTGAGGGGATGGTTGCAACTTACATGAAGAGATAGAGCATGACGACGATACCAATAGCAGTGGGCTCGGTCTTGGGGGTAGGGGTGGCGAGACCAATAATGGGTACAATCAACATGCAAACAGCCATACCGATAGCACCAACCATGAAAAGCCAGCGACGACCAAAGCGATCGGCGGTCCACACAGCGTTGAGGGTAAACAAGATACCCATGGTGGCCCACAGAGCGTTGATGAGGTTGATCTTCTCAGTTGAGGTCCAGACTTCCTTGTAGATGGAAGTAGAGTAGGTGTTGAGGGTGCCCTGACCGGTGAGCTGTTGGCCAACATTGAGAACAATAGCAATGCCGAAACGCTTCCTGATAGAGGGGTCCTTGAAGAGGGCGCTGTATCCAGGGCTGATGGCCTCCTTCTCGTACTCGATAGCGGCCTGGATGCCCAAGACCTCTTCTTCAACCTCCTCTTCTGTGTCTCGGATACGGCGAAGGGCGGCTCGGGCAGCGTCGAGTCTACCCTTCTTGATGAGGAATCGAGGGGACTCAGGTTGGAATGGGAGCAGAATAATGACGATGATAGGAACGAGGACCTGGAAGATGACAACCATGCGCCAATCCCACTCGCCGAGCTTCTCTCGGTTCTTGCCACAAGCGTAGTTGATCCAGTAAGCGATGAAGGCACCGACCGAGTAGAAGAGTTGCCAGAAGGTCATGACCTGACCTCGGATCTCAGGGGGTGAGACTTCGCCGATGTAGACGGGACCAGCAGCTGAAGAGAGTCAGCACTCAAATCCACGTAGGAATATTAGTGATATCGATTGACTTACTGAGAGCGGTACCCTGACCAATACCAATGAGAACACGGCCAAGAATGAAAACCCCGAGCTTTCCCTTGGGAGCGAAAGCCTGAACGATGGCAGCAATGATGGTGATGAAGCAACCAATACCCATACCAGCACGTCGACCAAGCCAATCAGCCTATATGTTGTGATCAGCAAACCGTTCGTATCAATATTGCGTTCGCGGGGAGCATACCAGGGGACCACCGATGAAGAAACCACTGACGATGGCACCGATTGTGTAGCATGTGTTGATCAGACCGACTGTGTAACTATCTTCCTTCTGCAAGAGGGAAATAACATGGTTAGCCAACACTGCCCTCAAGCTTTTGACAAGGAGAATGGGATTATGCTAATGACTTACAAGGTCAAGACCGAACCAGTCAAGCCAGTTTTGCGAGGCTTGAAGGGCCTAAGGGATCAAGTTAGTAACGTGATACCAGATAGATAACGGGTACTGATAAAATGCATACGTTGAAAACACTGGAGTCAAAGCCGTAGAGCGTCATACAAGACGCTGCCACCATGGCAATGTACCAGTTGTAGGTTCTCGTTTTGCTAGGCATGTTGGCGGTGTTTGGCCCAATTCCTGTATATGGTTGTTTCTCAAGAGTCCTCGATTATTTCAACCAAAGATCGAGAAAGCCCAAAGGAAAAGGAAAAGAAGAAGGAGAAGGAGGAGTTGAGGGCAGTGGGACAGAGAATAGAGAAGAGAAGAAGAAGAAAAGGATGAGGCATCCGCAGTCTTTATTTTATCTCTGAAGGCGAGAAGGAACCCCAGAGGTCTAGAGCCCCCCAGACTAGGTAGGCACCTTCCTGTAACCCCAGACCCCAGGTTCAGGCTGCGATTGCGATTGCGGCTAAGGGTACGCGGACGGAAGCACCTTCCCCACCATCCACGTTCCTCTAATTGTATACCTACCTATCTAGTAAAGGTCTAGCTCGATAGACTAAATAATGAGGTGAGTTGATGTAAGGCAGGGACTTGGGACTTGGGACTTTAGGCCAAATCGAAGTGGCATCAGAAAGTCCTCATGCTCTAAACCTTCCAGAGTAGGGATACAAGGTGCTTACGTTGAAACAATACCTAACAATCGTATCTCACTCGACCCTTGATACTTGACGATAAGGCAGGTCGAGTATGGAGTACGGAGTACGGAGTATAGTATAGCAAATCAATGGACACATGCTTCTTATCGTCATGTCTGACTTGTTCGCTTACCACAGTCATTGATGCAAAGTAAATGCAAAGTAACTACAAAGTTTCCACTTTTCTACGGAGTAATACTCCTTGCTGTTTCCATTGCTCGCCCGTTGAGTCTTGCTAGCTAATACCTCTAGTCTCTAGAGACCTTACTGTATCGTCGAAACCCCCGCAACTAGGGATACGGGAGGACTTAAAATGATGGATCCTAACTAGATCGAAACCCCCAAAGTTATGGTCCTCATCTCATTCCCCCACGATTAATCAAGTCTGGGGTCGACTACTAAACTAAAATTCCATCAAAAGAGTCAAAAAAATGACCGTCCTTCATCAGACGAGAGGCGCTACTGTCACTGCGCCGTGCCGAGTTCCGTTTGCCCATGTCGTTAAACCCCTGTCAACTCCTCCACCCGCTCGGCACGTCTGTCAGTTTTTGGGTGGCATGCTCCAGCCTCAACGTCTGTTGGAGCAAATTCATCCACTGCCTTTTGACTTTAGTCCTCGACTGTCCTAGACTTTAGCGGTCTTGGGTCTTGGGTCTTGGGTCTTGGAATTGGTTGTCGGTTACCCTTGGGGGTGTGGAGAATGGGGGAAGTGCCCATTGTTGTGCGGCTGATCATGGCAGACATGGCCTTACATGGTCATATCGCGTGGCTAGATCGCAGGGCGTCAAAAGACACGATTGGTGGAATATTTCAAGGAATTCTATTTCTCCGTCACATTAGTCCCAAAGTCAACTCTACCCGTGCTAGACCCGTTGCAAGCCTCGCTAGCCTCGCTTCTCCACCTCCACGATTTAGCCTCACCCCGTGCGGAGTAGACCGCTTGTCGTTTTTGTTTCCCTGCATCTCCTTCCCTTTCCCCGCATTGGATTTGCCTTGGATATGGAGACGAATCTCGGCAAAAAAGCCAAGCAAAGATAAGCGGCTGTGAGGAATTGATTGGCATTCGCTTGTGTTATTCTCGTACAAACAACAACTCGGTTCAACAAGTAGACAAGGTACTATAAACCGATCAATGAGCCGGGCTGTCAGTTGAGTCAAGCTCAAGCTCAAGGTTATAGCGTGACAGTAGGGGCTAGGTACCTTGCTCCAACCCCAAAACACAAGGATCTCCAAATGACCTTAACACTGAACTCTTATAGTTCAGATTTATATGTATGTATATAAAACATGCTTGGCCAAGGCTCAATATCACTTGGCCAGATTAGTAGCTTGCACCACATGGCACCGGCTCCGACCCTTAGCCAAGACTTCACCCTCCTTCTCCGGCCCGACCCTACACCCTCTCCCTCTCACATGCCATCGTATTCCAATGGATCTCGACAACAACAACACACCATGCCAAGGAATCGAATGCCAAGGGAGATCTTTTCAGGGCAATTTAGCGCCACTGGCAATAGCTCGCATCGCAGCTTGGGGGCCATTCAAATTTACTTGCTAGTCTGGTTTCTCTGAACAGAAGCTATTGGTTCTATCAACAGCACTGTCTATAGTATGGACGACTTCGCCGTTTGACCGTCTGAGTAGGCAGGAAAATTGTAGTAAAGTCCATGATTTGTTTAACACTAGAACTCTCTGATCGTTTGTTTTCCAGCCTCCAGCAGCCAAGTGTTATACTGCCCGGAGGGTAATTTGGCGAGCTACGCTCAACGTACTGGGATTGTAGTGTTTGACTTGTTGGACGAAAGTGTGTGTTTTAGTTGACCTTACTACGTAGTAGATAGTTGTTGTCGTTGCTACTAAACAATATGATGGGATTGTTACCCCCAAACAGCAGCCCTGCGGAGCATGGAGCATGGAGCATGGAGCATGGAGCATGGAGCATGGAGCATGGAGCATGGAGCAATGGATGCGAAACCAACTCGGCTATAGGTGAACTTACTCATACACCAATGTCCACCTTAGTATCCTCGATTTTGCCAATAGACTCTGGGAAAAGTTTCTGTCTAGGCCTTCATCCTTCAATCTCAACCTTGGAGAGTAGACCGGCCATCATGACACAACACTGGAAGGAAGAACGAAACAGCAAGTCTCGGATGGATAGCACAAGGATCGATGGTATGTTGATGGGCTCACTTTGTTAGTTTACTGTGCCTGGAAATCTGGTCCAAACCCATACCATGCTGAACGTAAGTTGACTACCTAACTTCACCAAAACTACCGTCAACTTGCTGGCAAGACATCTCTGATGACCTGCCACGAATTGATCGACCACCTCGTGGTATCGACCGACCACGACTTTGAGCCGGCCGATGCATCATCAAATCAGCTATCGCAAAATAGACCGAATCAAGATTCGATGACCTGCCTCTTGCCAAATTCCTCCTCCAAATGCCCTATAAAAAGTCGCCCGAAGTTTCATCCGTGAGAAACGCCACCAAGCATCATTTCTGCAACATCAGGTTCCTCCCATTGCATCTCGTTAGGTTGGTGTGCGTTTTACATCTGAAAACCGCCTTGATTTTGGGGCGGTATACCGCTGCCCTGATACTGTAACTGATACTGTTCCCTGGCAGTATCGCGCATTTGTTTTCGCCTCGACAGCCGCTCTACTGTTTCTTGCGACCTCATGCCGAAACTTTCTCTCCAAGTCGAGGCATCTACCCAGCGATCTCCGTATGTATCTAAAGTCTGTGAGACCTTGTCCAAGCATCTCAAACTTCGGTCGAGATTATCTTCCCCATTCATTCCTTGCGGTTGTAGTCGTCTTGGGAGTGGAGGGGCAGGCGCAGTACCAGGGCGCGCAATTGGAATCGGCACTGGCATCCCTGAAAGAAGCATATCTTCCGCATCCCTTAACACTGCGAGGAACTGGTTGACCATAAAAAAGACCCTCAGAACGTCGTGGTACGTGTAAAAGCCGGAATTTTGTGCACCGTGTGCGATTTCATGAACAGTGTCAAGGTATGCCATTGAATATTCAAAGATCAGGATGCGGTTATAGTCGGTGATGCTAGGTGCCCTGGCTGAGGGTGCAATGCAGTAGACATAACTGTATCTCAGCTCCTGTTCAAACAACTGTCGGATTTGAGGAGGGAGATTATTCGGCAAAGTATCTTGCCATTCCCGCATATCGAGGCACATCTTCCAGATATAGGAGATTGGGTCTTGTAGAGGGACTGACCCGGATTGATACAGCTCCTGATACCAATGAGATTGTGCTCTTCGAAGTTGGAAAAGCAGGAGGGCAGGATCAGCTGGCTGAGGGCCGGTGATGGCGCTCGAGACCGAACCCTTTCTTGCGTTACTGGACGCTTGAGGAAACGCAACATTAACCGTATCATCAGTAAATGAGAACGTCCGAGCATGGACCATACTAATAGCACTATCAGGTATGTTAGCGCACGCGTGATGTCAGACAGAAGGCAAAGAGGGTTACCGATCAAGAGCATATGCGCAGTAAAAGATCTTACGTCGCATGTCCAGGGAAGACTTATCAGTCACAGAAGACAGAGGTGGACCTTGATGAAAACCAAGATCAACAATTGCCCGCGCAGTAAATCCTATCAAGTGCCAGCTGTCAAAATGAGCAGGGTCCAGCATGGCATATTGTGTTAAAAGCAGAAGCGATTGGATTTGTGTCACATATCCCGGTGTAAGAGCGCCATCGGCATGGTTCATGGCTCTCGAGGCATACTCAAGACCAGTAAGATAATGGGTATCTTGGCTACGTTTGCTCTGGGCCGTCGAGCCAATGGCAAGAACCATGAACACCATCCAATAGTCCGAATCCTTGATTGTGCGGTCATCTTGCTGATACAAGTCATCAAGAGCGGTCAAAAGAGCAGTTTCCGAGAAGCAAGGGAACAGGGAGTAGATGTTGTCCATGTAATGCTGGACAAGCGCATGGGCAGTTTGCCTAGAAGGCAAACGGATCTCAGGAGATTCTGGAAGGTCATCATTCGTAGTGGCTGCCAAAACCAGTCTTGCAAACGTCATGTTCGTTGATGTAGGCTCAAAGTCCCGTGTCGTAGCATTAACAGAACTTTCCAAGCAAATCAGTTTACGAGCATGGGTTGAATTTCATAGCTAGCACTTACAGAAACCCGAAGTCAGAAACGAGGGAGTTGACGTCAGAAGTCTCCCGTTTTTGAGCCGCCTTGCGATGTATGGCGGCTCGAATAAGAGCGAGAGAGTCTCTGCGGTCCATTTGCTGCGCATTGAAGGCCGATGCATCTGTATCATGAAGTGCAACCGATGCTTTTCGTGATTTGGCGAATTGAAGTCGTTTTTCGAGCTTTTCTATACGTAACTCCAATGCAGCCACATAACTACAGACAAGAGTCAGCGATGCTTGGTAGGTTCGGCCATGAGGCAGGCGACTGACCTTCTCTCCTTGCCTCTAGCGAACTGGTCATTAGCTGCTGAACATTCAGTCGAGCGACCAGCTTTTTCGCAAGCTGTGCAGGCTGGCAACTTGCCATCACACTACTTGGTGGTTAGTTTTGTCAACCAACACATGCAAGAATGTCTGTTTGCTCACCTTGACTTTGGCAGCACGGCCTTAAAGTTGGAACATATTAGTTTTTGTGGTATTTGCAAGGAGAGGTTCAGAGCTTACACCGGGAGCAAGCGGAAACAGGCCGCGACACTCTTAACAGAGGGTTATGAGAGAAACTTGCACGGGGCATTTTGTTACACCCTGGAAGCAGAACCGCCAGCTATTTTATCAGTTGGGTCTGTTAGAAAGAGACGTATTATTATGCAGAGCCCGGTCAAAGGACTGCAACAGTCGCAACGAACACAGCGTGCCAAAAGATAATAGTTGATGGGTTTAAGTCTGGGGTGGCGGTTGGAATGTCGTCAAATTTCTCCACTCGGAAGCGGGACACTCAAGACCAGAGGAGAAACCAAAATGATTTCCAGAAGGGAATGGGCCAGGGTCAAGTGATTGGCCTGTGACCTTGAGATCGTCTCCAGTAATATGAAGAGATTGTTAGCTGGGCACGTATGGTCTCTTGCCGACTGCCTGTCACCAAAAGCGCAGTCAATTAAGGGGCATGGGAAATGGGTGACTGTGTTGTGCGGGCAGGCAATCCACTATGTCGTGGCGTCGTTGGTTGGTTTTAGTCGTGAGTGGATGGTTGCGGGACAATCTAATGACAGAGGAATGATAAGTTGCGAATGGAAGTTGATGCGTTGAGGGTCCTTTGTTTCAGGGATCGATCTTAGCTTGGAGTCGAATCGATGAAGATTTTGTCAAGGTGCCAGTAAGAAAAAAAGAGAATTGTAGACTAATGTCCCGTAAGTGAGAATGGGAGCAAAGTGCAAAGTGCTAGTTAGACTACTGTCTCATTGTTAGGTCGTGTTCCTCAAGTTCTCGCGCTTGGTGGGGCAGCAGATGAGAGATGCCTGGGCACGTACCAACAAAGTGACACAGTTGAAGACGTGTACGAGATAGACTAGAGACAACTGTGGAAACATACAGCAACATGTGATCAGGAAGCTTGAGAAGTTGAGCTTGAGCTTGAGCTTAATATTTATGTTGGCGTTATGTTGTAGTTTAATTCATTCACAACAAAAGATAACATGACCCTACCTGTGACGAACGGAGCTGAATGATATGAGAAAGTTAGGTAAGCCCAAGTTTGGGCTGGCAGGACGCACCTTGAGGCGTCAACTGCAACTGCCACTGCCTCTTAGGCATGGACCATTTCCCACACAATTCAACATGGAAATCTGAATGCACTCAACACATTAACCCAATTCTCATTAGCTCTCATCAATAGGATAAGCCGAACTTCATAACATGTCAAGACTGCGCCATGAACCCCAGGCACATCTAAGTCACTAATGCACGATGCATCTTGGACGGACGTTCCGGATCCCTCTGCCCGATGCACGTCAAATCAATACGATACTTTAAATACGGCCGAAAAGCCAATATACTTGACGCCAAGGATAGCGTGAACTCCAGAGACTGAGTCCAAGCTGCACGGCGGATCTGGTACCCGAACAAATGCCCTGTCGATGGACATTGGTGCCCAGGGTCTGGGCTCAGGACGACGACTATTACAACAAGATCTGTCGACTGCAATCACATATGACGAACTCGGTGCGCGTACTGTATCTTGGGTACGTATTGTACATGTACTCAGAAGCGTAATATAGTCTACAAGACTCTCATGGTCCAGTGGGGTCTCATGATCATTGAGGGAGGCTGAAAGCAGCAAAAGAAAGGGCCTTATCTGCCCGCCTCCGTGCTTGGACAAGCTTCATGTCCGCAAAGGACTGTCGAGTTGCAAGTTCCTTGACCCACGGGATGACGTTAGATGATGCTCAGTAGAAGCATGACTGACATCGTGAGTCTTGCGACTCGCGGCCGGTGAATGAAGACCAGTCAGTCGAAGATAAACATTCACTTTAGGAGGTGCGAGGGGGGTTTTGTGACGTGATGAGCTTGAACTTTGTAGCTTCATTTGATGTGTGCTGGTATCTAATTTGACGCGAGTATCACTTAAGGTCTTGGTATTCAGGTAAGGGGATGTAAAAAATACATCGTGTATGTTCAATGATTGCTCTATCGGGCTTTACCGGACAGCTTCTTCTATATCTGCCATTCTCGAAGGATATTCGCTAAAGATACTCAGACTAATCCACGCGGGGTAAAAGTCAAATTTTCATCCGGAGGTTGGAGCTGATAAGATGAGATGAGATGAGATGAGATGAGACTACTGGAGCTGATGAAACAACCAATGTGTTTGTCAAGCTATCAAACATGCTGTGGCCCAGACAGAACCTTTGCTCTCACTCTCACGCCACGAGAATACTGCAAATTATACCGACCCAATAAAGGGCTGGTTAAAACGTAATCTACGGTCTACCCAAGTCATATAAATTAACATTGGCCGAGTTCTATTGTTAATTTCAACACACGGTCCCTACTAATATCGGCCAACTTCCCTCACTACCTAAC
Organism: Fusarium sp. PT; assembly: GCA_021020635.1. NCBI lineage: Eukaryota > Fungi > Ascomycota > Sordariomycetes > Hypocreales > Nectriaceae > Fusarium > Fusarium sp. PT. Next base: position 81,983 of record JAHMRZ010000008.1, on the reverse strand, counting down.
TACTGGTGATGCGTTGACATACCAATACCAATATCAAACCTCACTAACTCATGGTTCGTGCCGCATTCGACACAACCTCCATATCAATTGCGGACGCTTCGCCAAATTTCCAGGGTCTCATTAGCGAGCTTTTGAGCTTTGTCCCCCTTGAATCCACGTCTCCCCGCTATTTCCATGTCCCTTACCTGATTCCTCAACCTAGAGAAAACAGTAAAACAGCCAATCACCAGGTACTACCGACTGACCTTCCTTGTTGTCCTGCCCCTCCTTCTATCAATAGGAGCCTGCTCTTTTGACGTACATCCCATACACAACCACTTTGCTTGAGGTGCGGTTCCTAATGTCCCTTACAGCATAATCGTCTTCGTTATCTCCTACTTTTCTTTCCATCACGCGTTGCCGATAAAACAACAGTTCTGCACTTCGACTTACTCGATCAACATCATCGTCGTCGTCATCATTCGGCTCCTTCTGCGACCCTATACCGTTTCAGTGCCGTACTTCAGTACCTGCGATTGTGCCATTTTGCGCGCCGGCTTCACAATATCGATATACAGCCCTTGGATGCTTGCGCGCCTTTGAAAACAAACCCGACTTGTAGGCGTCGGTTGCGCCAGCACGCCCAATGAATCCAGCCGACATGTTTCGACCAGGCTTCGGCCATGTTGCTCCCCGCCAAAATCCGGTCTTCATGGGCCACCCTCAACTGTCCACCTTGCAGTTTCACCAGCAGCAGCAGCAGCAGCAACAACTACAACAACAACAACCGCAACCATTCAGGAAACCTGTGCAGCGTACCGACGAAGCGTCGGATGGTGACGGTTCGGCCCACCGCATCGCCCATACTCTAACAGCCTGTTGCCGTTGCCGACAGGTACCTATCCACTTTCGACTTGGTATTTGAGTTTCCATGCTAACATGGTTATACATAGAGGAAAACCCGATGCGATCCTACCTTGCCCCGCTGTTTGCCGTGTGAACGATCCGGGTCTACCTGTGAATACTTGGATGCGGCCAAGGGTCGCAAGATCAACCGGTATTATGTTATCAAACTACAGGATAAAGTTAGGCAACTTGAGGCAGAGCTCAGCCAGTTTACCGACGACGAAAGCGACTATCCCAAGAGTAATGAAGACATGGTCCGGCCCGGTGGAATGGTCCGTCTCAATGGTGGTGACGAGACCCCTCGATATCTCGGACCCAGCAGTGGTATCGCAATGACACGTTTACTTATGGAACAAGCGAAACGATACACCGACTCCAAGCGCATCTCCGATCTAATACCCAGTGTTCGCGCCAGGCAAGCTCGAATGCAATCTATTCAAATGACCGGGCCTTCCGCTCGGAGGAAAAGTTACCCCATGATAAGCCAGCATCCAGCCGAAAGTTTGCCCACGAGGGCTGTAGCCGATAAGCTACTGGAAATTTTCAACCAAAAAGGTAAGACGAAACAACCAACTGTTCCATATATCAAACTTGGAAAGCTAACACGACATAGCCCAACTCTTCTGGCCCGTTCTACATGAGAAGGATCTACTGCAAGATCTTGATGCAGTCTACAATGGTGATACCGATTCATATCGATTGTTCATTATCAGAATGCTCGTGGCAATCAGCCTACAAAAGTTGGACACTCAATACGCTGGTCTAGCAGACAGCTACTATCTGGCAGCAATGCAATTATTCGAAGATGTCGTGCGTCCAAAGGACCTCAAAACTTTGCAATGTCTTGTTCTGCTCGGCCAATACTCACTCCTTACTCCAACCAGGATGCCGATTTACTACGTAATTGGTCTGGCGGCTAGGATATGCCAACAGGAAGGCCTAGCCAGTGAGAAGACCATCATGTCCTACGATTTGGACGCCAAAACGGTCGATATGAGACGAAGAATCATCTGGACTGTGGCCGCTATGGAATATGGCTTGGCGCACAGCATGGGTAGGCCAAATAATTTCGCAACGGGAGACGATCGCCTGGATGTACAATTCTTCGCGGCTGTCGAGGACGAGAATATCACTGAGCAGGGTATACAGCCTGGCCCGCCCAGCGAGCGCAAACTTGTTGCCATTCACTTTTACAAGATGAGGATGTGCCAAGCTGAAATTAGAAGAGCCCTGTACGAGAAGAAGAAGGATGAACCAAAGCATGACTCACATCCCTGGTTCGCGAGCGTTGAGAAGATGAACAAGGACTGGCTGGACGCATCACCAACGAGCCCCGACTGGTGCAAACCTTGGTATGAACTCTCTGACACTACCACTGCTTATGTCTAACATAATTTCACAGGTTTACCGGCCGATACCATCAAATGAGGGTATTTATGTACAGACCTTCCCCACAAATTCCAAAGCCATCACCTCGTGCAGCTGCTATTTGTTATGAAAGCTCAGCGTACATCATCCAGTTGAACGCCAAGCAGATGGAAAACGGTGTAGATGTTACGTGGGTTTTTCTTCTGACAGTGAATATGTCTCTCAACACGCTCCTATGGACCGTCTCATACCCAGAGGTGCGACAAGCACATTCTCGCGATGAGGTTGAGAACCTTATCAACATCTCCATGGATGTTTTAGATCGCTGTGCGGAACGATGGCCAGGGAGTGCATCGGCCTCGCAACTGTACTCGATTTTCTCCAAAGCCTGTCTGCAGGGCTACGACGAACGCCCTACGACGGGACAGACAACCAGCTTTTTTACCACACCCCCATCTTTTGCAGATGCGAACTCGCCCGAAGCCTTCCAGAACAGTATCCAGCAGGCTTCTTATCAAAACCCACCCCAGTTCAGCCACGTCTTCAATTCACCACCAGAGGCCATGAATGCATACGCCTTCGACCCCAACTTTCCTCCACCCCAGCCCAGCTTCAGGTCCAACTCCATCTTCTTCAACCCTGCCAGCAACGAACCTACAGGACGGAGATTCTCGTACTTCCCGCCGGACTTTATGCAACCCGGTGAAACAACAATGGATGACCCAACACCACCAGCTACGACAACCCCTGAGCAATATATGACATCGCCTCCGGATCATCTCTCTGAGCAGCTGCCAACGCCTCCAGATTCCGTCCCAACCGGGGTCTTGGCAACACCAACACCTAGTAATGCTTTGTCGCCCCCAAACGCCATGACAGCAGGCCATCCCACCCCCGTTATGCAGCATACATCACCTGCCGGAATTACGATGATGCCCGTACAGTCGAGTATGTCCCCTCCTATCAAGATCGAGCCATCTCAAAGGGGGCCTACGTTTGCTGTACCTCCAAACCCCCATGCTGCTCCTTCACAAAGACCCCTGCCTGGGGTGCCTGCCCCAGGCACCACCAACGATTGGTTTTTACCGCCTGCTCCGTTTATTTCTCCATACGCCTACAACAGCATGAGCCAGAGCTTCTACAACGACTCCATGGCCAATCCTGGAAATTATGGTGACATGTCAAACTCTGGTCTTGGGCTGCAGAACGTTCAAGGCGGGAACATTCCGCCACCTCAATTCGATTATGGCTTTGCTCGCCAGGGTAGCCTCACTCAGTCACAACAACTTGAGCTGATGAATGTGCTCGAAACGGAGGGCATGGGAGATATTGATGCTTTCCTTAACGGAGGAACTATACCTAACAACAGGTGGTATTAGGCAGTTAATGGAGTTTGGTATAATACTGAGGCACACGAAGTATTGAATTTTTGGAATGGTTTCATACGGCCGGCGTTTTGTGGGCTTTTATAGCATTAAATTATAGATTTGAAAGGACGTTGAGATAAACATTGGTGTTTATCAGGTCACACGCTATACTACTTGTAAAACTTTGTTTCGTCAAAAAGATGCCCTGTCGCCAATATCACGAACAAATATGGGTAGGACGCCATTGTTCTCGCTGTCGATTACTTCATGTCATGAGAGATCCTATCAGAGCAGGCAATATACCAACCGGTTGATAAAAAACAAGCAATAAAAGCAAATTCCGGATTAGCAAAGAGTCGTTATCATGACGGTGTCGGTTTAATTCTCAAGGTTCAGCTTTGCTACAGAGTCAGCCAACGCCTCTGCCTCTGGCTTGTCCTCAACCTTCTTCGTGCGCTTCTTGCGTCGTGTAGTGCCTGTGACCATAGGCGCCTCACGCACCCACTGCGCAATAAGGGTGGCCCTTGCAGTACATACGGGATAGTCCTTACTATCGTCGATGGTCCATCGCTTGATGCCTGGATTGTTAGTGGCAGATGCACTGTGAGATGATGTGCCGTTAGCAGCAGCAGCAGCAGCCACGGCGGCGGCTCGGTCTTTCTTGGCCTGCTTCTCTCGGACTTCGATGGCGGCACGGAAAGTATCTTCGTCGCATACCCGGTGGTCGTTGAGAGCATCGCGGACTCGCTGGCCGTGCTCGCGCAAGCGCTGTCGGCGTTGCTCATCTGGATTTGGTGCAGATGGCCCAGCATTAGAGCCGCCATCGATCAGTGACGCGGCCGCAGCGGCGGCTACTTCTCTAGAAACGCCATTGTGATGCTTTGCATCCTCAGAGAGCATGGGGGCAAAGGTCCCCCAGTGAAAGGGGAGAGGCGCAGGGTTACAGAGTTTTTCCCATGAGTCACTGAGCTGGAGCCAGCTGTCATCGGCACGACGGAGGATCTCAACCCAATCTGACCGGGCTGGTGAGCGACTCGCTTGGAAGATCGGGTGCCCATCAGCAAGACGTGCCACTCGTGCTGCCATATACGTGTGGCGCTGAAGTTCTCTGGCGGAGGTCTGGGCGAGACAGTGGCAGAGTAGGAGCGAGTGGAGGGCATCGCTCAGGAAGGGATGATAAGTCAACCATTCGCATGTTTTCGGGATCTCCGGTGGCTGGGCTTCCCCCTCAAATTTTGACAACTCCTGGCTGGGGTAAGGGGGTAAATCTAGCGGCGGTACGGCGGCGAATAGATGTGAGACGGGGTAGATGGCATATGGCTCGGAAAAGTTTGTTGCCTCGGACGATCGAGGGTTACGGACGCCTTGGACAGAGAGATTAACTCGGTCATTGAAGTCCTTTATAACGGAGGTTGGTAGATTGGGCGCGTACTCGAGGTGTGACATGAAGGCGAGCAGATCTCGAAGCGCCCACTTGGCATATTTCTTGACAAGCTTTCGCGACTCTGTTGGTTCAAGGAGAGAGTCTTTGGTTTGGTCTGGTAGATCTCCATCGTTGACTTCTGAGTCAACGTTACCATTTGAGTTGTCTGCATTGGTATGTTCATTCGGTTCCTGAGCTACAGCTCCAGAGATGCCGTTCTCAATGTACTGGCAGGCTAGAGATAGGTAAGCTACGCCGCGGAGGAATAATAACTGGCTTCCTAAACTACGAGGCTGATCATCCTCAGCCGGGATGGCTTCTGGACGCCATCGTTTGCCCCGGAGTGCCTGCCCGGACTCCATCTCCTTTTGATATGGACGATGGGGCTGTTGGTGTATTCGGCATATTGTGAGGGCGAGTGTGAGATCCTGGGTAGCCCCCAGATAGTCCTCTCTAAACGTCTTGACAATGGCACGTGTGCGAAGGGCCTCACTTTCCTGGGGCCTCTCTGATATGATGTCCGTCAGGGGTTGCAGGCTTGTGGATTCCACCAACTGGCGGGAGGGTATCTTCTCATGGAAGAAATGTACATATTTGGCATCTGGGTCCTGAGGCTTGCGATGTTGCACAAGAGCGCCGAGTTCGTCTATAGCCGACGCTCCCTGCATTGCCGCAACGCTACTGGCGATCTCGTCTAGATGGTATGCACGACTAAGCTTCTGGCTCGCGTGCTCCCTCATCCGAAATCTGCGCTCGGGGGTCAGTTTTACACCATGCGCTGGTCCCGCCAATCCGAGCGAGGACATAGGATCTCGACCAGGTAAACCGCCGTGCACGTTGGTCAACAAGGGTGAGGCAATATCACTAGCAGCTCTCACGGTGAGGTTGGTTGCTTCTTCCACCAGACGGCGGATCTTGAGCAAGTCGAACATGACGGCTGGGTCGATAGGACGAGGTCGCGGGGTGTTCCAGTTGACGTTGACGATTGATTCCAGAATCTCAATAGGCATCTGAAGCCAGGGTCCATGGAAGGCAGAGATATATCGCCAATGCCTATAATGTTGAAGGTCAATGTCATAAACTGGCTGGTTCGCAAAATGCAGCATGGGGCAGACCCAGTGTCGCAAAGGACAAACCTACTTGTTTCGACATATATTAAGGGTCTGTGAAGACGATTCCGACGAGTTTCCCTTGACCTCCTTTTGCTTCTTGGACTTTTTCTTGCTTCCTCCATTTGTGCCAGCGGTATCCGAGGGTTGTGAATTGGTCTGCGAAACGTCGTCAAGGGTCGCATTCTGCCCCTCACCAGCAGAAGCTCCCTTGCTCTTTTTCTTTCCCATTTTTATGATCGCAGCAGCTGCATGGGTACTAGGGACGAAAGTAGATCATGCGTATTTGCTTTACGGTGCAGACTTCAAATCGACGAGCTCGTGGGTCGCAATGCGTAAAGCGATCAAGGGTATGTTGGTATCGACAACGTGGGGCACGATATGGATAGAGAATGTGGTCCCGATGATTTCATGGGGGATGAAGGGAATAATAAATAGGTAGTAAAAGAAGAGAATAAATGAATTCAGATTTTCATGACATTGAAAGGTAAAGAATGGCCTCCAAGACTATGCGCTGAAACAAATAAATCAACTGTTTCGCTTAGCTTTGCTTTGTTTTGTATTCAATGTTAATAATGGTTGTCGTCTCTTCCCGTGTAGGTAATTTTGAAGATGATGAGAATCACGTGAAGGTAGAAGCGTAACCGGCGCCAAATAATGATATCAGTAGCATTAGTCGGTCTCAATTCTCAATGATTAACTTGGATTCAATATTCAATCCATGAAGAAAATTTGATACTGGGTATTCAATTGCACCGCTGAAGTCTAATGACCTATCAACCATGCATGTTGTGCTGCGCACCAGTTCCAGGTTAATTAACAAGGATCCAATGTGAAGATATGTTTGTTATACAAGCAACTCAGTATCCCGTGTATGCAAGGCCAACCTATGCCCAAAATTCTATTCATTAATCGCAGAGAGTAGTAAGTACCTTGCGATACTCCTGTGTCTCCGAATCCGTGACCCCATTCTCCAGTGAAAGACCTAGAAAACTCCTCCTATATCAGGATGCGTGCATGGTTCAGCTCGCTACATTTCCGTTCTCAGATGTTGTGCGCAGTAAATAGGGATACTTCTCCCGCAAAGGTGCATGTTGTGAAGTCCCGAGCAATCGCGGTACGTTTGTGCTGTCCATGATGAACTCGTCGCGAAGGAACGAAATCAAGGCGTGAATATCACGTTTGGTGGTCATGGCACCCAAACTTGCGCGAACGATGCTGTATTCGTCAGTTGGTGAAATTCACATCCATAGCCTCCCATGCACATACCCAGTTGGTCTATCGTGTATGATTGCCTTTTCGTTGGAGCCACAAGCATGGCCGCTAGAGAAAATGCGATTCCATTCCCATTCCTCAAGCTCAAGGGCTTTAGTGACGCCACCTGGGCAGCAGACACCTAAATATGCACCATTAGTGATTGCAAGAAAAACCAAAGGTATTCCATCTTCCTACCTCCTGCTCGTATATATACACCAGCATTGTTGGCGAGTCTTTCGGCTTCGGGCCAAGGTACATAAGTACTATCCTCTCTTACAATATTAAATGCAAATGTAGGTCCCTGTACTGAAGAATCGCCGTACATGAAAGGACTGTCCACGTATAGTTCGATAAGAGGAGACCCATTTCGGTGCTTCAAACCTGTCAAAAGTTCATACAAAGAACGAGCAAGGTAGCAGCAATGTCGAGATATCATATCCTGCATCCGAATGGTTAGTCTAGCACACTCCAATGCAATTACTACAACTCACCATAGAACCATAAAGCCTTAGATGGGTATCGATGGCAATTCCAAGTGCTAATATGCTGTGAAATGGCAAAGTGCCATCTTCCAGGCTCTCATGAAGCTTCCATGACATGTACTGATTCCCCAGACCAGGCACTTTCTTCATAACCCTATCCTGGAGCGGCGACAGTTGGGTGATTGTTCCACCACCAAAATACCTGCGTAGGCTTAGTATGTGCCCCGATGATCGTCTCACCACCAACGCTCCGAGGTCTGGAAACCCAAATATTTTGTAAAGTGAGAGACAAGTAAAGTCAGGTGCTTCTGAAGGATCCTCGAATAGCGAACTGAGAGAGCCAGTCATAGCCAGCGCCGCTGCATCGAAAAGGGTATAGGTATTTCTCAGCTGAGGGCTTCTTCGTATTCTTCCTGGCCAGCTCTTGGGTAATCTTCGACCACTAAGATTCGACTGGCCTGGATATGCGAACAAGCCCAGACTGGTCGGTTTTCCTCTTCGGGTATGGCAGCTAAAAGGCCGCGATATCCAATCTTCCACACCCTCATCATCTTCGAAACAATGACTGTCCCCTGACGTAAGTGCCCGAATACCAATGATACTCGTGTGGGCTTCCTTGTGATATCCGTACCAGAAGCTCTTTGTTGACGTGTTCTCTCCAAGGTCCCGAAAAGCGTCAGCAACTAGTTTGATACCAGCTGTAGCGTTGGCGACAAACACAAGATCGAAATGTTCTGGATCAGCACCGAAAAACTCGAGTGTCTTTGCACGAATACTATCCACCATGTCGCCCGATAGCTTTGCAGGGAGGTTTTCAGAGTGTGGGTTGCCCCAGAGGTTGCCTATCATTGCTTGGGAGAAGCCGGTTATAACAGATCGAGCATATACCGTGGCACCCCCATGATCAAGATATGCCCCTGTAAGCGTGCATTAGCATATCTGAAGAATGGACAACTATAGAGGTGGTACTAGCACACCTTGGGCCATATTAGGATATTCATATTCTCGGAAATCCTCTACTGAGGAGTTGTATTCCATGATTGTTGGAGTTGCATCTAGTCTTGACAGCTGCCCGAGTGTTGTACGTGCTTCTTTCTGAAAGTCGATTAGCATGAACCATCATAGTGGTATCAATACACGCAAGGTGTCTTCTCAGATTAACCATAGTGGCAGTGGGGGCTTCGAGTTCATGTAAAGAGAGAAAGCCAAACTGTAGCATGCATGATTCTGAACGTTTGGGTCAATAAGATGACGTACCATCATAGAAGAGTCCTGCAGATCAAACACATGTGCCGAGGAAGAGAATTACTTCGGAAGGTAGACTTGCTTTCTCAGTTCCTAAGAGAACTGAGCCAGCCTAGGAATAACTGTGGTCTCTGGACGAAGAAGTATCGAACAAACCATCTAGACCAGACAACGGAGATTTCTAGGCTGTCTCTGGAGAGAAAAGAACTGAGTGGCCAAGGAATATTCGGAGCAAAAAAAAGAAATAATCACCTTTCTCAGAAAATGATCATCCAACCAGAACGGGATATATCAATCACACCAGTTCGCTCAGCTCGGCGCTTCGCACGCAGCTCCGCCTACATTTGTGCTTGGGGGTGGCTGGATTTATCATCATTCTCCATGTCCGTACTCTGTACCTGGAAAATAATCCCAGAAGGTGCTAGTTATTCATTAAGAAAGGGCCAAAGCCAAGCCTGTAATGCAACTAGATCTAGTATTGCTTTTTTGGAAAGCGGCTTATGTAGGGGCTCAAGCTTGAAGGATGCTGAGACCACCAATGAAGGCCTATATCTGGCTAACTAGGACCACAAAAAGACCTTTTCTATTGTCTTGGTCGAGAAGTCTAACCGGTGTGATGCTGTGAGTCTTGATTAAGATTCAAGAGCAACTCCCGCGTTACGGCATTGAGTTCGAGCTGAAAGAAGACCGATGCAGCTAAATCCTTGGTTTGATGGATCAGTAAGCTCTAGTGCCATCTGCATGCGCTAGGCTCGGGCCTCGAGTACTGATCTGCGCAATTATGGGGGACAAGACCTGGACTCTGGTGATGAAAATGAGCAGCGAGCTTACTATGGGGGCGGTGCACTAAAATAGGTCGTTGCTTGGGCCATCCATCCGTTGTCAAGGAATATGAACATTGCCAATCTTGGTGGGAGTCCGATACACAAGAGTTCATGTTGAGTCAAGGTTGTTTTGAGCTATTGAAGAACAAGACCGATCACAGGGTCCGTTAAGTATCGTTGTACCAGACAGACTGCTTCTCGTTATCGGACATCCATTCGATATGAGACCTATCATAAGTGGTTTGCGGAGAAATCAAACAAAGGTAAAAGACATAGGGTTTGTTCCGTGCCTGAAATGACAATCCTAAATCCTGCTACTAGTAACGGATAAAGATTAATTTCACCTCCGCATCTTGTTTCTGGGGTAGTTGGTGTAACTGTTCTTCACTTTATCAGAAATTTGATATTCTTGAATCTTAAACCCCGACCGTGCCTCAAGACTAACGGCCAAAGCCTCACTATACTCGTTAAGTTTCAACGTTCAATCGTGAATGTACGTCACGGGTAACTTATACCCTACGCCACACCCGTTGCATTGATGAAATAGGTATCCTTTTATTATCTGTCTGTCAAACAGCCCGGAATCCCCTTGCAGCTCGTACCAAACAAGCTCTGCATAAAAGAAACAACAATGTGCCTCCGCGATAGAAGTGTAAGTGTAAATGTACAATTAAAGAACTGCTAAATACATCCCGCAGTACCAGACCCATCTCCATCATTCAGTCCCATTACATAACCAGAGCGAGAGCAAAGACACCGGCCAGAGCCAAGTTGACCGGAAGTGCCATTGAAGAAGCTCCGTTGGGGCTGGCTACATCAGTCTCGGTCGACACGGGCTTGTCACTACCGGTGCCTGAAGGGGTAGGCGTCAGGGGAAGGGTCTCGGTAGGAGTAGGGAGATAAGCAGGGGCAGAATAAGACTCGTTGGTGGCGGGAGGCTTGATCTGGGAGATAAAGTTGGCGCAAGTCAGACGGGTCTTGTTGGCGTAGTGAAGGACGAAAGATCGGTTGCCGAAGAATGCGCCGATACCCTCCTTGGTCGAGGCATAGTAGTCGACGTACTCCATCTGGAAAGGGTCGCTGACGATCTTTCCATGCTTTCCGCTGTTGTCTCCGACCTGGCAAGACGCAGGGTCCTTGGCGTCACAGGGAGGATCCTCGCCACGCGCAAAGGGGTCGAGATGGGCTAGAGTCGCAGTACAGTTGCCGTCCTCAGGGACAGGCTCGACGTGGATGTGGTAGGCTGCATCATGGTCAGATATGGCTGAGTAGGAGAAGAGAATACTGGGATACTCACTAAAAGGTCCTCCCTCCTTGGGAAGGTTGCTGAACTCTACCTTGAAGACGACACCATGGCCATCGTCGGAAGCTTGAGCGTGGACGAATCCCTTCACGTTTCCATCGATCGCGGTGTCCTTGAAGAAGGGCTCCTTGGGAAGCGTAGCCTTGTATCCAACACCGGGAGGGTTGTCGTTGACTCGGGGAGCATCCTGAGCAACGGCTTGACTAGCAAAGGCCGACAAGACGACGGCGGCAACGGCTTGGGCGCGCATTTTAAATGAGGTGGTAGATTCAGGTAATAAAGTAAGCTGTGTAAGCGAGCAGGCGGTGCAACTAAAGGCAGTTACAGGTAGGAAGTCGGTATTAAGAAAAGGTGAGCGAGTGATATGACCGCTGGGGCCTGACAAATTTATTTTAGGTGCTGAGACTGGCTCAAGAGTGAATCAATAACCCGAGGTTGAGATGAAGAGCGGCAGTGGCAGTGTCAGTGAAAGGCAGCTACCTGAGCTACCTATATATAGCGGGAGGCGCTGAAGCCTGTCTAGACCGTCATCGCCGGGGCCTGGGCAGGAACTTGGCGTTGGACTAGGTGAGCATCCTAGAGGATTAGTCAAAATGGATTGGCCAAAAGCAAGCAAGCCGTGGCAGCCAGATGCCAACCAAAGCCGCATAAACGAGGGGAATACCAAAGTCTCTAACCCGTGTTGGGCAAGGCCTGGTATGAATTTTGTTCATCGCGGCAATACCAGAGCCAAGAAGAGAAGAGGCTCTTCACCTCCAACGAATGACTTTCAGGGGGGGAGGGAGACGATCCATTCTTGGGCCCTGCAGCAAGCAATAGTGTCTTTGTGCTGGCATGTCTGCCCGACGATTGGTCCTCACGGCTCATCGTCCCGAGAGAGCCCGTATTCAAAAGGAGGGTGGCTTGGGCTTTTGCTTGTTTCAACGCACACGGCGCCATGCATTTGCTCACTCTTTGATTCATTCAACGGTCACGGCATCCTGCGCTCACTGCATCCCTTCGCATCCAAGCTCTCCCAGTCCAGGTTCGGCACACGGAACCCCATGTTTGCTAGCTTGCAGCTGGGGCGGTGCATCGCTGACAGCCCGTCAAGAGGAGGGCTGCGTAACCTCACACGGCGCCTAAACAACATGTTGCTAGGTCTGGGCTTGAGATTTGGCTGTGTTTGTGCTGGCAGTTGGTGTTGCACGAGAAGCAAATCCAAAAAAAAAAAAAAGGTTTGCGTAATGATGGCATCACGAATTCCATTCAGGAGATAATTGGCTTCAAGCTCCGAGCTTTAGTATTGCCGCATCTAGACTAATAAGAAGCAAGCTACAAGCATATGTACCATTTTGATTGCCACCGTAAGGAGATATATCCTCCGCAATCATTGAATTGTCACCATCGGCTTAAGCATGAATATGAGACAAGACAAGGCGATCATATAAACATCTTGCTGACATGTTTCGTCCTGTTTTGTTTCGTTTCGTGTTGGGCTCGGTAATGGAGGTGTTCGTGAAGCTATTGGAGCTCGAAGCCACCAGACATTAGTGCCAAGGTCGCTTACACCACCAATACTCTTCCGCCGTTGGGGCCAGAAGTCTAACTTATTCGATATGCACCACGTTCTGTAACCTTCAATAGCGTCCACGATACGATCTTGTAAGTTCATGCTGCATAGAAAATACACACATGGTAGTCCAATACGGTTAAAGCATGTACCCTTGTTAGCTCTCACATTTCTTTGATATCCCAAGTTTCAGAATATACAAAGAGCACACCATGTTTTTTTGTTGCCTCTTGCCCGACAACATAACATTGCGATCTCCCAGTTACACCGCTCCAAGCGTGGGCTCGGACTTGAGCCAGGCCGAGCGCTCCATAGGATTTCGCAAGGTTCTTGTGCCAAACAATCTGTGTAAGTAAGCACATGAGGATCGTGTGGTGTAGTTGATATTAAGCATTATTAGGTCACATGCTCGCTCGTTCAGTATCACAATATATTAACAAAAAGCAAAAGGAAATGAGCTAAAATACACGATAGAATTTGAGTGATGATGTGAGCATGCAGGCCATGTTATGTCAATTTCCAACTTACAAGATTCCACTTGACTACTAGATACGGTGGCGCTTTAAACTTGTGGGGAGTTTGATTTGTGGCGGTGCAAGGTAAAGGTGGCGCGCACTTCAGCCTTACTAGTGAGGCAGGAAAGGAGCTCAGCAGCGACACATTGACGCATCACCAGCTCTGAGATATACATCGAAGTCGCAAACACCAATCCATCGCTTCAACCCTCTTAACGACACGTCGATCGCTCGTATACTCGCAGTCTTTTCATCCATCTGCCCATCATGAAGCCCGTTGTCAGCGCCTTCAACGCGTGGACATGGTTTGTCACTCCCGTTCAATTGCTTCAGCCCATCATGACAAGGCTAACATGCAGCTTCTAGCACCGTCCTGTCCGTCTTCGCCATGGTTATTCTTAGCGCTCTCGCTGGACTCTACCGAAGTGGACACGAGGAATTCACCACCGGCGACCCTGATCAGAACAAGTCTATCTCAAACACCATCTTCACTGCCGTCATTGTCTACGCTGTACGAGCTCCCGCGCGGAAACCAATCCGATATCTGTATACAGAAATAAAACATATAGTTTGCTAACACACAAATAGGCTTTCTTCGTGTTCTGCGGTCTTCAGGGACTCCTCCACGCCCGAGAAAGCCGCCGAGGCGCGATCGCTCTGTAACACTATCATCCGGCGAATAGAGCACGACACGGAACAAGGCGTTCTGGGAACATTTATCGATTTGAACTTGGGATGGCATTGTATTTGAAACACGAGCATCACGGGTGCTTATACTGGAAAGCAGGCAGGCAGGCAGGCAGGCATGAGACGGTAACCAAGACGCGTGTACCTGGCTGAGGACGCGTGATGTACGACACATTCGATTGTTTAGACGGTTGATTCAATTTGCATTATTAATTTGACACGTTGACTCCATCGTACAAAACAGAAGATACTGTTATACTGCGTAAACACAGCTGGCCAGCAATCAGTTCCGTCATGTTTAGTCGGCACTGCGACCATCAAAAAGTCTCATCCGATTTGGCTTAATCTTAAGCATGTTATATACATCGCCTAACATGGTAACATTGAGATCATGCAGATAGTAACCTTGATTTAGGTTCCACAACTCAATTACGTCCTGGTCGGTGGTTATCGGCCGGACGTTACGGGTGCTGTAGGCGACGGACCGGCGTGGTGGGGCCGCCCCGGATGCTGCCGAACTGGACAGAAGCCGTCTTTGAAGGTTCCATTGTTTGCAGCATTGTACGTCACAACAACCTAATCAGACAGCTTCAATGAACATCTTATCAACATACATATGTGCCCCTCTTTTTTGTAAGAGATATCGTCATCTTCGCGTGGGAAAAATGAAATTTATAATCATGCCGGGCTCACAATCAACCGTCATGAGTCGGAGCATGCTAATCACGATTCGCGGCTGAGCTCGGGCTTTCTGCGAGATATTGCAGAGGAGCTCTCGTATCACCAAGTACAGTAGCAGTTAGCTAGGAGAAAGTAAAAGCTGTCAGCACAATCGTTATTGCTTGGCTGGACCCGTAATGTGACGACGAAGTCTCTTTTCCCTGACTGTAGTGTCGTCATCGATCGATCTTCATCATAATTCGGATTGAATGCTCCGCAGGTCGCTTTGCGACTGAGTATTAAACAGAGAAGGCTCTTCTGCTGAATTCCCAAAAGAAGGTTATTCTCTCTTCAGTCACAAAAGTTATATAGTCAACGATAACATATCCTCCAAAATGACGACACAAAACTTCAAGAACGGTAATTCCTCCCACCTGTGGAACCGTCAACACATCGACTAACTGATAACTAGAAAAGGACATTCCTGTCAGTCACCAGGATTTCCCTGGCACCGAGAGGGATATGCCTAACCCCCAAGCCACCCGAGACGAGCTCCCCGAAGCCGGCGGTAACTCAAGAACATATCAAGGCTCTGGAAAGCTCAAGGGCAAGAAGGCTCTGATCACTGGAGGTGACAGTGGTATTGGAGCTGCTTCCGCTCTGCTCTTTGGACGAGAGGGTGTTTCAGATATTGTCATCGCCTATCTGCCAGAGGAGGAGAAGGATGCTCAGGATACCAAGAAGCAGGTCGAGAACGAGGGTGCCAAGGTTCACCTCATCTCTCTCGACCTTTCCAAGCAGGAGAACTGCAGAAAGCTGGTCGACTTTGCTATTGAGAAGATGAACGGAATCGATATTCTGTTCAACAACGCAGCTTGTAAGTCAACAACATACAACATATCGTGGTTGGTGAAACTAACAACCGTTATAGACCAGATGATGGTTCAGGATATCAAGGACCTCCCTGAGGAGCAATGGGTACACACCTTCAACATCAACATCCACTCTTTCTTCTACATCTCCAAGTACGCTCTTCCCCACATGAAGGCCGGCGCCACCATCATCAACAACGCTTCCATCAACGCCTACATCGGCCGACCCGATCTCCTCGACTACACCTCGACAAAGGGCGCCATTGTTTCCTTCACCCGAGGTCTCAGCAACCAGTACGTCAGCAAGGGCATCCGTGTCAACGCTGTTGCTCCTGGACCTGGTACGTTGTCTCTCACTGTTAACTACTGTAATGTCACTAACAATGCACAGTCTGGACACCTCTCATTCCAGCCACAATGGACGACGATGCGCAGAAGCAGTTCACAAGCCCCATGGGACGACCTGCTCAGCCTTCAGAGATTGCTACATGTGTAGTCTTCCTGGCGTCAAGCGACAGTTCGTGTGTTAGTGGACAGACCATCCACTGCAACGGCGGCACTATTGTCAACGGTTAAATGTTATGATTAAAAGCTGTAATGAACTATTATGACCTTAATATGAGATGTAATTGAAAGAATAAAAGTGTTTCCTAGTTTGACTTGCCATGTTGACGCTGTGTGCTTCAGTTCTCAATTGACAGTGTGAGTGTGACACATATTGACACCGTGCATGAATCCATTCCAGTAGCTTCATGTTCACACTAAGAATAATGAAAGGATCTAGTTTCTTACATGATGATGATCACCTACCTGAAATCTAACTCGATTATATGACCATCACAGGTATATTTTATGGCTTCCTCATCGTCTATATAGCCTCATCGAGCTTTGACCGTTCCTAAACAAGCCTGTACAACTCCACAACTGACCTTGGGGGTATTCTACCAAGTTATTTCAACAATATAGTCCGGTATGAGGCTTATAAACACGCATACTCTCCAGCTAGAGTTCTTCGCAGGGGGCACACATCGATATGCTATCTTATCTCATGTTTGGGGAAGCGATGAGGTGTCTTTCCAGGACATGACTTCGGTCGATTCTGACGAAGCGCTAGAGCTCAATCGATATAGCAAATTGCGCGAGAGCTGTAGGATGGCCCGATCTCTCAAGTATGACTACATATGGGTAGACACATGCTGCATTGACAAAAGCAGCAGTGCCGAGCTTTCGGAGGCTATCAACTCCATGTTTCGTTGGTATGCCGAGTCGACTGTCTGCATAGCATTTCTCGAGGATGTGACTCTCTCAGAGTCTAAAGAAGCAACAAAGAACGCCTTTGTGAATAGCCGTTGGTTTACGAGAGGCTGGACGCTTCAAGAACTTATTGCGCCGGGCAAGGTTATCTTCTACGACAGAGACTGGAACCGATTAGGCACCAGGGCAGAGCTCAAAGATGACATCAAGCCCATCACTGGAATCAGCGATGAGCTACTCAATACAACACACCATATGATGGAGATTAAACAAAGACAATTGGTTCAATACTCGGTCGCCGAGAAGATGTACTGGGCTGCCAGACGAGAAACGACACGTCCCGAGGATACTGCGTATTGCTTACTTGGCATATTTGACATCAATATGCCTCTTCTCTACGGCGAAGGGCAGACCAAGGCATTCAAGCGGCTACAGGAGGAAATCATCAAATCTACGGACGACGAGTCCATATTTGCGTGGAGACAACCTCGATATCGAGTAGTAGGGAAAACATACTGGAGCCTTCTCGCAAGTAGTCCTTCTGCTTTTGACATGGACCACGCCTCGACGGATCTCAAAGGTTTAGTGCCTAAGATATCTAAATACTTGTCACTTCGGTCAGGAACATCAACATCAATGACGAATCGTGGGCTGGATCTTGAGCTTTCCTTAACACCGTTTCCGGTTGACAAATCCGGGAGCATTTTCCTCGCCTTCTTGAACTGCGAATTCAGACAGGGCCAAACTTCTATCAACCCGGCTATCTTACTTCAAAGGGCAGCTTGGGATAAGGACTCGCATTTTGTGCGCATACGTCCGGACATACTCGCGCTGTCCATGATGAACAGCATCATTCTCCCTGACGAGCTCCTGAATGTAATGAGAGGAGGCAGGAGCGAAGTTTTGCAAGAGGCCGTTCCGCGGCAGATATTTGTGCCACACAACACTCCCGACCTCAGGTATCTCAAGGGAGTGATATTCCGTCCAGAGGTCAAGGGACTCACGGAAGAGGGTGGACTAGTTGTTAGGGTGAGATCTCGGTCACCAACATGGCAATACTTTGTCGATGCTCGCGGAGGTCCTACAAAAACACCCGAGTCCTATGAGATCAACTTCGACTTGGCACCCGGTCCTTCATTGGGTTCGTTAGAAGCGCCTGTGGTCCTTGGAGTATTGGAACTTGACTGTGGCAGTTCAGACTCCAAGCAGTGCTTAGTGGTGGGATTAGAACCTCTGCTGCCCAACCCTTTCCAAACAACACCTCTTTACTTTTTACCGTGGTATGCATTCGAAGAGCAGGATTGGATTGCAAGGCAGGACTTCACAAGGGTTATGGATAAAGCGCAGAGGAGGTTGGAGTGGAAAATCCCGGATGTGATAAGAGCTAAGATTGGTATCGCGAGTAGATACTCAAGCTTGTTCTATAGCTTGACTCTGGAGATGGAGACACGGCGAAAGTCTAACTCCTGGTTTTAAAGATATATCTGAGATTTATGGATAAGATGGATGCCAATATTATGCTGCAGAGGTAGCTGTCATCTCCAGTTTGTTGTGAACTGGCTCTGGCACTTCAAATACCCTTTCCTCGAATATGAGACCCATGTTCAAGAGCTCTTCATCGGTTATATTAGGTCTCTCGTCAATGACCCTCTTCAACTCACGAGCCTTATCCGTAACATCTTCAATCTCTAGGATCCACTCATTCGCCCATTGTTCACTCAGAGCGCCTGGGATTCCAATCTGGATACTTCTATATGGCAGCACCTCCAGCTTCGGTGACCGCTCAGGATCCCATTGAATCCGTACCTCGCTCGACTTCTCACGCTTTTCACCAGCGCTGGGTTTTTGAGCATGACTTGACAACACGCCTCGCTCAAGTAGGCTGATGAAATGCTCGTGTTTCATGCGCAGAGCAAGAATTCGAGATTGGCCAGGGTCTTTGAAAGAGTATCCAGCTCGGTACATCATCCAAGCCCAGCTGGGCTTGATCCATGTCATTCGACTTGGTCTGAAGTCTGGAGATGCATTGAGTTTCTGGGAGTTTACGGCAGCTTTGGCGATTGATTCGTTGTAGGCTTGGTAGACTGTTATAGTAGTGTCGTTGTAGTGGGCGCGAATCTGACGGTAGGGTGTAGATGAAGGTGAAGGTTCCATTATGGGAGTGAGAATGATGAGAGCTGGATGTATAATTATAGGATAGTAATATTCATAATCGATACAAATACATGGTATTAAAAAGGGTTACCTCGTGATATATGGATGGCTCTGGCAATGTCTGGGGCTTAAAGGTTACTAGAATGATGAGTCTTTCGGCGAGTAGATTAGTGGTAGCTCGGCTGCGTTAGTAGAAGAAGTGATCATGGACAACCTGTGATCATGCATAGCACATCCGAAATCTTCCCTTCCTTATCCAGCATCATATCACGATCTGAGATGGTGATTCAAGTTAAAGGGCTTGTTAATAAATCTTTATCTCAAGGTAGTATTACTACCTTGCTCAAATGGATGAAGACATGGAGGGCACCCACTATAATAGTGGCGACGTCACAGCCCAAGCTTCCCTGCAAATACTGATATGCTGTACAGTAAACCTGGTCTATAACGATGTTTGGCAACACAGGGGTGATATCGTTATATCGATGAATAGTGGGGCAAAATAAATTCCTTAATAGATCACATGACTTTTCAATTTCTATCCTACTTTTTTAACTTAAACCTCTTTTTATTTTTTTCTTAAATATATTTTTTAAAGCCTTTAAAAGAGATTTTAGAAAAATTTTCTTAAAATCTTTAAAAATAAATTCCTTTTTATACCGATTTTCAGGAAAATCTAACGATTTTCGTAACAACAAGGTTTTCAGATATTAACGATATTTACTATTAGATATCGCTAAAATCGATCTAGTATATCGTTATAGTGCAAAAATCGCTAAAGCGGAGATCGTTTTAAGTTAGGAAGACTGTAATCAATAAGGACCAATTGCCCCGCTGGAGCTCCAATAAATGCCCGCCTGACCAAAACCAAAAGCTGATTGTCGTTAGGCAGTCGCAGTTGCTTGGGGGAAGATGGAGAAGGAGGGGTCCAGTCTTTGCCATGTGCCGCGTGCCGCTACTAAACTGGGAGCTTGCTGAGTGCTGAGTGCTAGACTAAATGCCCTGCGACTCGAGGCCTCCATTGCTGAGATCAAGTATTCCAAAACGCTGACCAGACAACATCACCAAATATTGTGACACTTGTCGATCACCTGTGACTTGGCTCAATACTACAGAGACCACCTAAGCTCCTGCCAATATCCTCAACGTCGACGAATCACTGCGCTTTCATCTCAACGAATAGCTCCCCGCTTTACATCCAAGATACAGATTAGGCCTTCAGCCTTGTAGGACAGCGAATGGGCACTCTCTTTCATCCCACACGAACCTATTCCTCACCTTGAACCATCTTCAAACACTTCTTTTTCCGCCGAAAACTCTTCCAAAGCTTTGCATGTCTCCGCCGGAGCAATCTACATCGTCATCCAGCCAGCCTGTCTTGGACGAGACGCTGTCTAGCAAGCCCGATGTCGAGGTGACGTCTGCTCAGGACCCTGCGGTAAGGCCGTCCAAAACTACAAACGATCGCGACCATGACTCGAAAATGGGGGACGATGCTGGAAAGGATGAGAATCTGATCGACTTTGGCGATCAACCATCTGACACGCCGAAGCACGAGGATAAGGTTAACGCCGTTGAGGATCGCCTCTCAGAAACAGCAAAAGGAAAACAAGCTGCCGACAACCAGTACACCCCGAGCGAATACATAAACACTCATACCTCGACAGCAGCTAGAACCAGACCTACCGCGTTGCCTTTGTCGAACGACAACACCACTCAGTACCTCACCGCCGAACCATCCACTTACGTTGACCCCACGCCTGCGACCCCAACAACCTCTCAACCACCTTCACGAACCCCTTCAAATGCTGCCCGCTCCCACTTGTCCAGAGACCCGTCTCCTTCGAAATCAGATGCCGAGGATGACGAGAAACGATACACAAGCGAAGATGACCATGAACCTGGCTCGCGGTCCGAGATCCAAAGTATTATGCAGCAGTTCAGCGAATTCGGTGGTGGCCCTGGGGAGGAAGAAGTCATGAGCCCCAGACTGGAAATCGCATCACCGATGCTTGGCCACTCTGTTCAACACCCACCTCGAAAATCTAGTCTAGAACCTCTTGCGCCTACACTATCGGGTCAGATGCAAGGCTTACGCATCTCTACAAGTTCCCCTCCCGATGAAACACCAACCAAACCTGGTGTTGAAGATCTAGGACCGCCTGTTCCTCCAAAGGACGGTGTTCATGGAACGCCCCCGCGGCCCAGAACGGAGCGCACCATGAGCGTCGCTACTCCCAGCTCGCCGGCACAGTCTTATCGGCCCCCTCCTCCTGAACCCGAGCCAGAACCTACTCAGCCCTTCGACTTCCATAGATTTCTTGAGCAATTACGAAACAAGAAGGCAGATCCTGTGGCCAGATACCTCAAGTCTTTCCTCTCCGAGTTTGGTAAGCGACAATGGATGGTTCACGAGCAGGTCAAGATTATTGGAGACTTTCTTGCCTTTATCGCCAACAAGATGGCGCAATGCGAGGTCTGGAGAGATGTCTCTGATGCTGAGTTTGACAATGCTCGCGAGGGAATGGAAAAGCTGGTCATGAACAGGCTATACACGCAGACATTCTCACCTGCAATTCAAGCCCCTAAACCCATCCCAGGTGCCAAGCCCAAACGCAAGGGTGGTGATATCCCTCTCGGACCTGGTAGACGAGGCCAACATCAGGAAGATGTCGAGAGGGATGATATTGTGAGGCAAAAGATGAGCATTTATGGCTGGGTGAGAGAAGAACACCTGGACATCCCACCAGTTGGCGAGAGCGGACGTCGGTTCTTGAAGCTAGCCCAGCAAGGTAAGAACCAACTCGCAATGTGTATGGCGTGCAAGAACACTAACGTGATGCAGAGCTGCTCAAAATCAAGTCTTACAGGGCGCCGCGGGACAAGATCATTTGTGTCTTGAACTGCTGCAAGGTGATCTTTGGTAAGAGGTTGGAGTAAAACGAAGCCTACGACTATGCTGACAATTAATAGGTCTTTTGAAACATAACAAGTCAGATTCCTCGGCTGATTCCTTCATGCCTCTCCTCATATACGTGGTTCTGCAATCAAATCCAGAACACTTAGTGTCTAATGTGCAATACATCCTCCGCTTCAGGAACCAAGAAAAGCTTGGAGGTGAAGCGGGTTATTACTTATCCTCATTGGTAAGTTTGGTTGATTCAAGGGAAACTACAAGTTTAACATTGCCATAGATGGGAGCTGTTCAGTTTATTGAGAACATGGATAGAACTACTTTGACGATTACTGATGAGGAGTTTGAGAAGCATGTGGAAGAGGCTGTCTCGGCCATCGCTGAAAAGCATGCTCAATCACCACAGGCCGCGCAGCCACCAGTATTCAATGAGAAGTCCGGGCCATTTCCCGGCGAGACATATGCTCGTCCTTCCCTTGATGGGCCGCGACGTTCAACATCAAACGATGAGTATACAGGAGAAGAGAAAGCTGCCATCACTGGTCTCCTCAAGACCATACAGAAACCACTCTCCACCATTGGGAGGATGTTCTCCGACGACGGAGGCCCATCCCTCGACGCTGGGCCTAGTAGTGCACCTCGAACCCCAGCACCTCCAGAACGTCAAAGTCGTGAGGAGCCACGTGAACCTCATCCATCGTCGAAACGTGCACTATCCGCAGAAGAGGCAGCCGCAAGACAAGCGAGTGCCGAGGTAGCTGAGGCTCAGCGCCTTTCCCGTGCAGAGCATGCCAATGTTGTTGAAACACTGTCAGGCATGTTCCCTGATCTAGATAGGGAGGTGATCAGTGATGTGGTTTATGAGAAGGAGGGCAGGTAAGTGATACAAAAGTGGCTGGTGTGTGAGCTTAAGCTAACGTGATTATCACAGGGTTGGCTTGGCTGTTGATGCATGTCTCGCCCTTTCAACATGATCAAGTTAGAAGGGCTATAAGGGATTCAATCTCAAAATATTATGATTGTTGTCGGCTCCTTTTTCGGTGGTATTGATGCATCGTGGTGCGAGTTGGGTTGTAACATCCGCCCAGGCCTTATTGATGAGCCGGCGGCAGCATAGAACAGAAATACCATTCACATTTTACGTTGCGATAAAGTTCGGGATATCACACGGGTCTTCTCTTGGAGAAGGGTTCTACAGCTGATCTTGTTGAGTATTGAAGGTCTATTCTTAACTCTTATACAGCCACGTTGCAGCCACGTAACTGTGTTATCTCAGATCCTGTCGATCATATATCCATGTGTTTGGTAGACATGCTTCTGAGATCGGCACTAATGCTTGCATTTGCATGGGGCTCTTTTTTGACAGATCTGAACATCTGATGTTTCTTCCTGCACAATATAAGCCTTCGTCTCAACAGAGCTAAAAGCACAGTCACGATACTATCAATGCTTTAAACTCGGGCCATGGTATTTCTAACTTCTGTTCCTTACAGTTGAGTCATACACCGACTAGCTGGGCAACCTTTAAGCTTACTTATAACCAAGCAAAGCAATGAGATCTCAATGATTTTCTACCGACTTCTTACAACCCACATAATTCCCATCTTGATTCTTTTGCCATGCCTCGAAAACTAGTCACGGTCCGCCAGGTCTCGGCCATAACACCCATTCAAGGTGCTGACCGCATCGTAAAGGCCACCGTCGACGGCTGGACTTGCGTCGTCGCCGTAAACGCCTTCAAGCCGGGCGACCGTGGGGTGTACTTCGAGATCGACTCTCTCCTGCCGGGCTCGGATCCGCGGTTTGCATTCCTCGCTCCCAAGACCACCGGGCTCGATGGATCCACTTGTCCGTCGGACATCCGTATTCGGACGACGAAGATTCGGGGCGTCGTATCGCAGGGTCTTCTCATGCCGTTAACAAATTTCCCGGAGATATTGGCCAAGCTAGATGATGTTTCGCCACATGAGCTGGAAGATGTAGGATTTGAGGATATTCTCAATGTGCGCAAGTTTGAAAGACCGGCTGTACCACTCTCACAAGACGCAGCGTCTGGCACGGTGCTGCCTGACTTTCCAGCTTTTATACCAAGAACAGACCAGGAGCGTGTACAGAATCTCCCGGACATATTCTCGACTCAAGGGTCAGAGGTATTCCAGGAATCGGCCAAGATGGATGGATCATCCATGACTGTCTTCTACCTCAACAACTCCAGCCCTTATCACGAGACACTGCCGGATGAGATAAGAGACGTCGAAGTAGGTGTTTGCTCTCGGAACCGTATCCTTATAGAGAATCATCCCCGAAGCCCATCTCTCTTCTATGCCACTGTCCGAGTCCTCAAACTCCACGAGACGCTGGCCAAGATCGGACGCAATATCGCTATTCAGGGCGAACTCTGCGGCTCAAGCATCCAGAGTAATTTCGAGGGTTTCCCCAGTGGCACTCACAACTTTTTCCTCTTTGCGGTATATGATATAGATGAGCAACGATATCTACCGCCAAGGGAGGTACATGAGATATGGATGCCGCGACTAGGTGTCAAGCATGTCCCAGTTTACGGATATCGGCCTCTGAACGAGATCGGTTCTACGGTTGAAGATCTGGTAAACCGGGCAGACGGCAAGGGAATCAACGGACGAAAAAGGGAGGGTATTGTGTTGAAGAGAGAAGATGCGGTGTTCAGTTTCAAGGTGATATCCAACTCGTATTTACTCAAACATGGAGAGTAAAGATGAGAAACAGGAAGCGGTAAGGGAGTTGTTGTTTTGCATCAAATTTACGAAGGATATCATTGAGGGTGTTGTATGCAGAGTTAAAAGGTTCTATTGACAAAAAAATGAATGATGTGATGCGCTTCCGTGGTAAATAAAGTCTTTCGCTGTAAACCTCGAGTGACTTCCCCACTCCGTCACCGAAAATGTAAATGAGAGATGCCAAATGATGGGTATCTTTGTTTGTACAGGCAGCCAAAGATTATATCTGATAGATAAAGGCCTCAGCGTGGGCGTCATTTGTACAAGCATTACCCAAATAGTTAAAGAAAAATGCGTTATGGATTATGATATTCAACTGTTGCCAGTTGTTGCTCAAAATCCTCTATATCCGCCCCCATTTCCGTATCCGTATGGTTGCTGCTTGGTAGGAGCGCCATGACCTGTGTCCCCAGTGTCGTAACGCCCCAGGCCTGCAGGACTTGGGTCTTGGTTTGTCCAAGCCGGAGGTGCGGCGTTATCCATCAGATTTTGTGAGTCATTGTTGTGGTCCATGTTGGTAAGGTTCCGTTGCATGGGAGGGCTTGAAGACAGGTAGTTTTGTTGTTGGTATCCTGCCTCGGCGTCCCTGTACTGATCAGGGGCCATGGAGCGGCCCATGTCCTTGTCATGGGGTGCGGAGATGGCAAACATGGAGATGTTGTTGTTGTCCTTGCGGTCGAGATAGAGCGAGTTTCGGCCATCCAGAGGGGTGAGTGTGTCCCTGTCACGGTTGGCTTTCTCTACAAGGTTTGTTAGTATATGTCAACGAAACAGACTTGCAAAATAACTTACCCATCTCCTTTCTGCGCTTGCGGTGGGGGTTCTCCTTGATCAGGACGTTGATGGCGTTCCAAATGATCAAGATAACCAAGAGACCAGTAAGAGCGGACTGGACAGCGATGAGAACGACACCAGCAATGGTTTTGCTGTCTTGAGGAATGGCGAGCTCGTGAACAAAGACGAAGATCAATGCCACAGACAGAACGCGAACAGTCTGGATGGAGATGCCGATGATGTTGCTAGACTTTCGCTCGAAAGGTCGAGTCCAGACCAGGAGGCACAAAAAGATAGACTCAACAACGAGCTGAGCGATTGTCTGAGCCATACCGTTGCCATCACCAACAGCAAGGGCACAGCCCTTGGCAAAGAGATAGACAATGGTGGGGATAAAGATCCACCAGTAATCCTTCTTGTAAGACTCGTAGAACAGTGAGTACTTGACCCAAATCTCCTTGTCGTTGTACAGGGCGTCGGCGTTACCGTTAGAGTTCTTCAGCCTCTTGACTGTGCTGAAAATCTTCCATGTGAACCAGCCCAGGACAGCTGTAAAGACTGCGAGCGTAACACCGGCCAAGACTTGTGCAAGCCATGAGTCACCCACTGTGAACTGGAAGACACAGTACAAAACCCAAATACCGTAGAGAACGAGAATCAAATGGGTGATAGTTCGGGCGATAGATCCCCAGTAATGCTCGCGGAAACCGGATAAGGACTGAGGGAAGCTGCCGAATAGAGCCCAGAACTCCAGGACAGCCTTGACTAGAAGAATACTGACAATGATAGCAGCAATGATGATGGCGACAACAAGCAGGACTGTCATGAAGGTGTTGGACTTGGGAACACTGTACTGTTGGACGTAGGCTGAGATTCCGGAAACCGAGAGGGTCTGGTTCTGGGCGGCACTTGCACCCTCACTTCCCGACGCGTCCTCCAACGAAGTTTCCACCCCGCGAGCAGCAAGGTTTGCCAGGGATGAAAAGGTTTCAAAAGCACGTTTGACCTTGTAAGAGTGGTCCTCAGGAGTGCTGGTTGAGTTGTCGGAGAAGACGAGAGTGGCGTTCTTGAGGACATCGAAGCTGTCGGAAGAAAGGTCACCTCCAGTGGAATTGCGGAAGGTATCGATAGACTTCTGGAGAGACTCCCAGGGAATGATACCGGCAGAGAAACCAAAGTTCTTGACAAAGCTGCGGTACACAGGAGGATAGTCGACAGAAAGCATACCGTTCATGGCCATTCCTTGGAACCAACCGAGAGTCTGGGCAAAGCTGGGGCTGGGACCACCACCACCATGGCCGGCACCGCTGAGAGTAGATGAAGCAGCGGATGCACCTGAAACAAGAAGAGCGGCGCCGACAACACCGGCGGAGATGTAAGTGACAGCGGGGACCGAGGCAGTCTTTCCGTTGCCAACCTGAGCCTGGAAGCACGCGACTTGGGTGGAGGGGTCGTCGGCGGCCACAAGTCTGAGTGTTGCTTGAGCTGAGATATCGGGGACCTGGAAAGCAATGGCGGGAACCTTGTTGGCCCATTCCGCTTCAATCTCGCGGGAACCAGAAGCAGCAAAATGCTTGGCGGGTAGAGGGCAAAGCTGAGGGATTGGGGTGTCCTTGCTGCAGGGGTCGATGCTGTTCTCGTAGACCTTGCGGCCATATGCGTTGACCTCAAGGATGGCGGAGACGTTTCGCTGCTTGTCGCTAGTGCCGGAGACGTCAAATGTGACAAGCTGCTTGTCATTGTCGTAGCTAATGTCGAGCTTCTCGATTCTGATGCCGGGTTCGGAACCACAGTCGGAAACTCCTGATGTCTTGAGGATGCTGTCTCCCAGAACCCCAGTGACGAGGGTAGCAGCCGTCACGGCCACCTTCCAGGCGCTCCAGTTGGAGTGAAGTCGAGTCATTTTGAATGTATGTCGTGCAAGATTATACTACAGAAATACGGGAAATTCGTGGCTCGTTCGAAATTGATCGAGGTTTCGGCTTTGAGAAGTTGCTGTCGTATATATCCAGAAATGGTTGGATATTGGTGTAAGGAGATCGAGGTAGAAGTTGGAAATCGTTTGTAGGATGAGAACCTTAGGGAATGGTATCAAAGAGACGATGTATGGAAAAAGTAAGAGATGAAAAGCTAATTGGAAAGGAAATAATGAATGTCGGAGATCAATAAAGATATCTCAAAGGTGTCGGCAAAGCAGTGCAAGCACGCGCACAAGAAGATGGCCGAGGGTCAACCTGGAAAGAAAAGAAGATAGGCAACGAATTGCCTTGGAACCCGTGAATGTCCAACGTGCCGGCGTTAAAATCGTTCGGGGTTTGTCGTATCGTGAGACCAAAGTCTGAGGAGGTCGTCGTCGAGTCTAAGTTTTGGTGTATCTAGTTGATTCGATGGTGGTTTTCTTTCTGTCTATGTGACGCTGAAATGAGAGGCTAATAGTCGACAATGCCGCAAGTGAAGCAGCATGTCCTAATTTGGACAACAAAATCAAACAGACGGCAAAATGAGAGTTTGTGTATGTTTGAGATAGAGCAAGTGAGTTAGAGAGAGTTGGTAGGAAAGACAAAAAAGACGCTGCTCTTCTTTACTTCGAGACAAATGCAACAAATAGAGAAACAATGATGGAGGAAGGAAGGAAGTAAGAGAAAAAGGGAAAGTAGAGCAGATAAGCAACAGGGAGGGTAATAGGCAAAGATGAGTGGAAAAAAGAGGAGAAAGCCCCGAGAGCGAGCAAGGAAGCAGACGAGATGCAAGGTTTTGGAGTGAGGTGGATGCCCGAGCAGGGGGTGATGAGTTTGCGTAGACGCCCTAAAGCCCAGGACCTCTTGGGGGGAAGGAAGGAAGGAAGGTCCTCTAGAGAATCTTTACAGCCTGAGGGCTTCACGCCTGGAGTCTCTCCAACGGCTGACTTTCAGGGCCTCCCATGCTAGAGGAACCCAGAAGCCAACTCTCAATGGACAGACACGGTCAGTTCGAATCATCCATGAGACGGATCCCATCGAACCACACACCAAGAGTCTTAGAACCCAACCCCTGACCCGTTGCATATGTCAGGGGCACGGGGCATTTTAGTGGTCCGCCGCGCAACACAGGGGTCTCTTTTAGTGGGGTGGTCGAGCATTTTCGCTTTGGAGCTGGTTCAAGCGGTAGAATATTGGCCAATCACGGGCATATACTTTAGACCAAGCCTCTCGCTGCAGGGGTTTCCCAGGCGGGTGGCTGACCAGTCTCGGGGCCAGCTAACGTCAACCCCAGCTTCTTCTGAAACTCGGTGTCGTGGGATAACTTGGTTGAGTGTCTAGTGTGCATATTCTGCTCTGTGAGCTGCGAGCATACGGACGATAAGGCACGAACATGCGG
This sequence comes from Fusarium sp. PT, assembly GCA_021020635.1. NCBI lineage: Eukaryota > Fungi > Ascomycota > Sordariomycetes > Hypocreales > Nectriaceae > Fusarium > Fusarium sp. PT. The sequence continues at coordinate 53,225 of JAHMRZ010000008.1, read as the reverse complement.
TCACGTTTTAACTAGAAACAAGGCTTGCAGCAAGAAGCAAGAAGCAAGAAAAGACAGCCATAACTTAGATATCTTGGCTGAGACAGTTACCTACTAACTGGTACGGCTATATGGAGCCGTATAGCTGGGTCTTCTCCACCATCATCAACAGGCACAAATACTTCACAAAATACAAAGTTACTACCGATCGATAATCCTCCCAATTGCCTCACTCCAAAGACGATGATCGATCGCTCGCGAGTCTTTGAGCCACTCTTGCACAATCGACATTACATAGTGGAACCTCCATCTCCTCTACCAGGGTGCATGACCTTGACCATGTCCAAGCTTCTCTCTAGACTCTGACTCTCTAGACTTTGCACAAACTCAAGCACAATTGCAAGGAATAATTCGTGTAGCACATGTTCCTCTAACATTACCAAATCCATCGCTTCCCCCTTCATCAGTCCAACATTTCCATACAAATCACGTCCCAGGTTTGTCCTGTTTCGTTCTGCTGCTGAGAGAACCCTCAGAGCTACGTTATGTGCTGACTATCTTACATACTCCGTAGTCTCTAACACGCAACTCAAAACTCTAATGTCACAAAATGTCATTATCTACTGACCTAATACGATGATCGCCTTCACTAATATCGCAAGTCCAGAGACGGCTTCACCTAGCAAGGAGCACTGACCCCAGTCCCCATTACTCCGTTAGTCCATCTTTAATGAATCTCGCTCTCAACTCTCCATATAAACCACCCCCAAGCGCCACCACCGCCGCTGCCAACGCGTTAATTCAATATGTATGCCATAGATAGAAACATGTTCCAGGGAATTGCATTCTCTGCCGAAATCTACAGGTTCACGCGACCAAGCAATTGCAAATCTCGGTGTTCCCAATGATCCTAGCCACCGGCATCGAATCCCTGACAGTAGCGTTTGCTTACCTCGAACGGGCATAAAACGAAATTAAGTCAAGTAGATATTAAAAGAAAGAAGAAAGATAACGATTTCATCAAATTCATGCCCTCTCAAGACCAGAAACGTTGGACTATGTAACCTAATCTCACAAACCCCAATTACGTCGCATCTTAACTGTGGACGAGAATTTTAAATCAACTCTATTAATTCCAAACACTCGGCGCATTGCAATACACAGACCTCAGGTTGTCATAAGAAATAACCGGTCTACTACCAACCCCTATAAATACCTTTAATTATAATTAATTCTTAATACTATAATTAGCGGTTAGAAATAGATAAAATATATATTATTAGAATTACTAAAGTAAACTCTAGAAGCCTATATATTTCCCTTTTAATTTAATATAATTATTAAGTCTTTTTAGTATTAAATAAATTAGCTTATTAATTGACTTTTATAAGATCTCATTCTAATACTTAATAGTAGCGCTTTTTAGCTTATTAATATCCTAAAGGGAATATCTTTATATCTTTAACTTTAGAAATCCCTAGGAATTCTTAATTAGGGATAAATCTAGGCTCTTTATATAGTTAAAATAATATAAAAGTCTATAATATTCCTTTTAATAGGCTATATAGTTATTACCTTATAGATTATACCTTAAGTTATTATCTTCCTTTAAAATAAAGGTTTTACCTTCTTTAAGAAAAGGCTTAATATATTTCTTTAATATCTCTTCTTTATATATCTTTTAAGTTATTTTACTATTATAATTAGAAGGTATATTATAGAAAATAAGAGATAATTTATATCCTATATTAATAACTATCTAAATATATAATTTCTTTTTATCTTCTTTATCTAAAGACTTCTTTTCTTAAAGATTATTAGGATCTTAATAAGTATTAGGTTTTTAATAGATATAGACTTTCTCTTTATTATTATAATTAAAATAAATCTTATTACTAAAGTAAATAATATCTTAATTCTCTAGTATAGGTCTTTTATAGAAGGTACTTTTTATAAAGTCTCTTTATTAATAGGTAAGATTATTAGGGATAAAATTAACTTATTAAGTAATCTATTTATATAATAAATATATTTTAAGGCTATAATAAATAGTTAATATACTTATCTATTTTAAGTCTAGTAATACCTTTAAAGAATAGATCTAGATTTCCCAATAAAATCTATAGAAATCTTAATAATAGAGGCCTTTATATAGGCTATAAGATAATAATAACTTAAATCTAATAAGATTACCTAATAATATCTACTACTATAACTCTAATCCTAGAGAGTATAAAAACCCCCTATAAGATCTACTATAAGGGCTATAAGTTCCTCTCTATCTATACTTTAATCGACCTACCTAAGATAAAAAGAAGATTATAACTAGATTATTAAGTAACCTATTAAGACCTTAAAATTACCTATAAGTAGACTAGCCGGCTTTATATTAGATTAATAAAGCTAACCTTAATTATAGCTATTATATCGATAAATACCCCTACCTTTATATCTTCCTTCTATAAAGACCTTTAGCTAGCTAATAATAATAGTATAGCTAAGGTATATAGAGGGGAATTCCAATATAGCTAAAAGGTATTACTTAAAGTACTTACTAGGAAATATAATAACTACAAAAAGCTATAGTAGTTACTCTATTAGAGTAAGCTATAGTATACCATTAAGGTAGACATAAGGCCTATAGATTAAAAAATTAAGATTATACTTACTATTTTTAATTATAAGGTCCTTTTATTACCTAACCTATTTACCTATAATAATAACTATATAAATAAAGAGGAATAACTTAAGAGGGAGATATTACTTCTTATTAATTTTAAAAAGTAGCTTAAATTAAGTAGTCTAATTAGGCCTTTAATAATAAAAAAGATTATCTTTCTTAATATATTAAATAAAGATAATATAAATCTAATAAGAGGTAGATATAAGGAATAGCTAATAGATATAGTAATAACTATAAATATAATTAAGGAGTTTAAATAAAGACTAGACTAGACTAGACTCTAGCTAGAGCGGCTAAATATAAAGAGACTATTAAAGTTAAAGTTATAAAAGGAAAATTTATATATACTATAAGATAGAGTTTTTACCAAAGATTAAAAAGTCCTTTAGTAGAGGAAATTATCTATAGTTAATTAACCGAGATTATATAACTAAATAGACCCCTTATAATATATAGATAAAGATAACCAATAGTATATTAACTATAGTTTAATAGAGGTTAATATACTTATATTATTAAGGCCAATAGTTAATATAATTTTATTTAGTTTAATCTATTTTCCTTTAAATCCCTTACTATTAAATAAATCTTTAATATAATTAAAACTATCTTTAGTTAATTTCCTCTTCTTTCTATATTAATTAGACTTATTTAGAGTATTTTAATATATATAGTTATAGTTATCTTAAATAGTATATTATCTAGTATATTTATTGATACCATTAAAGTTAAATATATCTTTTTTTTAAAGGGAATTTTATAGGCTTCTAAAAATTCAATTATATCTTTAATATAACTCTTAGTAGGTATATCTAAATGCTTAGAACTAACCATTAAAAATTCACTGAGTTATTTATATATAAAGATAATAGGGGTGGTTGTTGCGATACGCGTTATTTGGTATTGTGGGGCGGGTCATTTCTTGTGACGACCACTAGACAGATAACCCTTCCTTTAGTATTAATATGCCCAACTATTACGGGTAATGATATTCCCCACTGCTTTGATGTCCTTGCTCCTCCAGGGCCAAGCCACCTCTGCCCCTTTTGCTTTTGATCCCAAAAGCTTAGCTTTGCCCTCGCTCCATCTTTTGCATCCGTACCCTGCTAGCTGCGGGCTGTTGGACCCAGGGACTCGTAATCACTTTGCTCACGCGTCTTAGGCGGCCTCCGCTGAGCCTCCATATCTTGACCGAGACTATTCATTCGCAGTTGTATATCTGGTATATTTAGAAATGCCAAGGTGCAGATCAAAGAGTCTGTAAGACTATTGCTTTCATAAGTATCCAACGCCCTGTCCTGATCCTCCTCCCCTCTCTTGTTCACCTCATAAATCCTTCAATATCAAACGCTCCACTTTGGAGTTGCCCAGAATCCATAACCATACCCCCAGCCGACGAAACAACAAGCCTCAGTCTATTGAACCAAGGAATATCAAGAAAAGAAAGAAACAAGGCTCACGCCTGCTGAACAAATTCGTTGCCGTAAGAATCATCATGGTATCAACACTTTTTCGCGTCCTCCCCTTTTTCGTTCATAATTGCAAAGATAGACTTACCGCCCTGGGGCCTCGGGGAGCAACAGAACCCTTTCGTAATAGGTATACATGCTCAGGCATCTAACGGGCAAGAAAGCGGTTTCTCTCACTGGTATCCAGCCATGCGCCTATCTCCCCACATACCATTGCCTGTGTTGGCGTTCAGGTTGGGAGAGTGGGAGTAAGGTGAAATGGATTCTTGCCCACTAAAAGGGCTCCCATTCCCGCTTGAAGGGTCTGTGATCCCATCATACACCATTTGTCCCATTTGCCCCGCTGGCATGCCATTGCTAAGGCCCAGAGGGTTCATTTGGGAGTATGTACCCATCCCATCATTGGGCATCATAAAGGCGTTGGTGCTTTGCTGATAGCCTGCGCTGGTCACATTCATATCTTGCATTGTTGCAGCATTGAAGTTCTGGTGGTTCATAGGGTGCAATCCCATCTCAGCATGTGTTGAAGGGAAGCTGTGCCCAGCAGTACCAACATTAGCATACTGGTTTGTGTAAAACCCTTGCTGTTGCTGCTGCTGATAAGGATCCGATGCCATAATAGGATATGTCATCTGGCTCTGGTTCTGATTCTGGTACATTTGGTGTGTTTGTTGCGGAATGTGTTGTTGTTGACCTCCCAGAGGATACTGCATTGGCAGGCTAGTCTGGTCGATAGGCGTAGTTAGAATGTTGCGTGGAGGAGGATCTTGCACTGGGCTGATGACAGTGTCAGCGCTGAGCTCGCTAGCCTTGGCATCAACGAGCCTAAGCACGGGCAGAGACACTTGCTCCATGTGCTTGGCCAGGTGCACAGTCAGTTTCTTCCACGTCGGGAATGTCCTTCCGCAAAAGCGGCAGGGCTCATCGTATGGTTTCTTGGTAGTCTCGTGGTGACACTGCTCAACCTTTTGCCACGTGGGCTCAGAACCACCCGCCTTCTTTATGGCAGTTTTGCTCTTGACCTTTGGCTCGGGGTACTTGTGTTCTCGTACGAGATGCTGAAGGAAATTGTCCCGACGGAAACATTGATGGTGGCATGCTTCTACATCGCATGTCCACCACTCCAGGTGTCGGTGGCCTTCATTCTCATGACGAACCCAATCGGCTTTGCGTTTGAACATCTTTGGCCCAGGGCACTTGTCCCAAGTGCAAGTAAAGGGCTGCACATCTTCGTGCACGTGTTTTGTCCAGTCGGATGGCTTCATAAACTTCTTGGTCGCAAAGCAAATTCGGCACTCAAACTCAGCTGGGAGGTGGCTAGTGGGAGGCATCGGGATATCCTGAGGGAAGCTCTCGTTGTTGATAGCGCCCTCGACCGGAGATCCGTCATCCTCGTCATTTGGTGATTGAAGAGGATCCAGGTCGCGTACATTTTTATTCTGGTCCAACAGAATAGCAGAGCCACTATTGGCGACACACATAATTCCAGAGGTGCATGCTGCGCCCAGACCAATATGAGTGACCTGGTTCTTGAGTAAATACTTATATCTTTGAACCTGGTGGTAGGCGATTCGATCAACAAGGAAAGTGTTGGAACTCGCCAGGTCAGGATTCAGGTCGATGATATGTTGCTGGAACCCTTCAAGATTGGGTGTTATATTGTCAATGACGTTAGGGTTCGTTCTCATGTCAGCTTCATCACTGAAATCGTCATCATCATCCTCATCGTCTTCAAGATCAGCATGCTTGGTCTTGGCCAGAGCAGCAACAGGGGGGCCACCAGTCTCTCGCTTCCACATTGATACGAGAGTTGGGTGGCTCTCTGACTGCATACCACTTGGGGTAGACTTCGGAAGCTCTGATTTACTTCGAGGTCGACGAAGTGATTTCTTGACGGAGAGTCCGCTAAAAGGGCTCTTTGGCGATGTCACAGATCCGCCAGGGGTGCCGCTGTTACTAACAGATCCGCTTCGGGCATGTGTGGTTCCGATGGACGCAATATTGCTACCCATAGATGCAATCGCCGTGTTGATTGAAGGCATAGGCTTCTTGGTCCAGCTACCCATGCGATTCGGTGGCGCAAGGTGAGAAATGCTGTCTCCTCGCTTGGATATACTATCTCGTTTTGAATCTTGGCTTCCTCTACCCTCACTGCTTGGTAAACTTTCTTCGTCATTGCCGCTACTGCGCGTACGCTTGAGGATCTGTGATGCGCTTGGTCGGCGCACTAAGCCTTGGAGATTCCTAAGGAGACTTCCTGGCTTATTGGACCTGTTCTCTCGGCTACCCGAGAGCTTTTTCAAGAGACCACCGCCCGTGCCGTCGGCCATGTCGAGGTCAAACAGACTGGGGAGACTTCGGCGACGGGTTCCCCATGTCGCAGCCCTTGACAAGATGGAATCGGTATCACGGTACATCCTTTCGAATCTTTCCATAGCAGCTGCCGACGACTCGGGTTGGTTTCTTCCAGGTTGTCCCCGAATGATGGAAGGGAACATAGGTGTATCCGACCAGTTCCGATCTTTAGCGACAATTTCGCGGTCTTGCTGGTTCATCTCGCCCTGGTCACGGTAGTAAGTCTGACCAGGTATGAACCTATTCTCGGTCTCACGACCGAATGGAATTTCATGCTCAGTCGGGTCCTCTCGTTGAAGGTTCAGTTCGTTGATTTGATCTCGTGGGTTATCATCTGGCCTGACTGAAAGATCGTTCATCTTATCGGCCAACCAATCGCCCACAGCCTCCTTACGTTCATTGTCATCGCGATCAGCGGCAAGCTCATTAATGCTTGGTATCTCGTTGGTGGGGCGACTTGTGGGATCGAGACCAGCTTGGCCTGTTAATGAGTTACGCTGCCATCTGCCGGTCGAGTCACGAGGAGAAGGATGATCTCCAGAGGATATCAAATCCCCGGCAGACTCAAATCCGCCACGGACCGTGGTAGGGCTGTCTTCGAGGCCGCGCTCGACAGAGCTGTGAACGAGAGTCTCGTTGTGGTTGCCCCACATGGAGACAGTAACGCGAGGACTGGTCATGACAGGAATGCCACCGTCTTCACTGGATAGGCAGCTGCTACTCTGACTGGGCGTCAAATCAGATGTTTGTGTATTAATTGGGTATGGGTTGAAACTCTTTTGAATCTGTTGTGGTGAGATACAGTTGGGGAGCTCCGATGGCGCAGAGCCCTTGATAGCGTACGAAAGGTTACTCTGAGGTGGTGTAGGATGGACCGACGCTGTTTGCTCAGGCGTCAATGGATATGTACCAGCGTCCACGTTGTTGTCTGGCATGATACCAGGAGTAAAGGGTTGGTCCAGTCCGGTCAAGTCCTGCTCCAAAAAGTTGGGAGTGCCTCCATCGGCGTTGAAGTCGGCACCAAAGAACGGATCGTCGCCTAGTTCGCTAAAGTCACTGGCTTGGTAGTGACCCAAGCTAGAGCTGGAATCGGGCGTCTCAAGGTAGTTGATCGGAGATAGAGAGTCGCTATCGATGCGCGAGAATGTGGAAGGCAGTTGGTTCGAGTCGAAGGATGAGGTCGATCCTTGCTGGCCCGAGGTAGAGAAGTGTTGAGTAGGGCGGTTGTCTTTGTCATGAAGACTGGCGGGCGGTACATCAAACGTCGAAGCCATGTTTGCGGTCAAGAGAGAAGGGATAAACAAGAGTATATATACAACGAGTGGACCTTGAGACCTTGACTGGGCGAACTCCCGATGTCAGATCACAGGCTGGGGAGCATAGCCTTCGAAGTGATAGCGTAGAGGAGTGAAGTGGATCGCTCAGTTGCAGAAGCACTATCGGGAGCTGCAGAAGGAATCCCGATGCGATCCGACAGATCTAGACGGCTCGCAAGCAGGGAAAATAAACTGCCGGTAGCTTTGACAATAGCAAGCGAAGGATTGCAGTGTAGTATTCCTTCACCAAGAGTTGAGAAAGAGAAGAGAGAGGAGGGGAGAGGGCTGAAGTTGGAACGCGGCGTTGCGCGCGAAAGCGGATCAACGAGCGCTTAGGGAAACCCCTGCTTAGAAGGTGTAGCTAAAAGGCACGGTACCTAAGTTATTCCCAGGGTGCTATACTCCGTAGTTGGGCCAGGATCTCAAATCCGACAAGCAACGGCTCTAGAACCCACAGATAGCTTGCAGATGCTCTGGTCAGGTTGTGGCGCGCGAGTTCGAGCTGGATTGAAGTGTCCAAATCTGCGAATGACAATGGCAGGGCAGGTTTTGCTGGTCAGAATGTAAGCTGTTGTTTGCGATATAATCACAGGAGGGGCTCACAGTTGAAATGGAGACAAATGGCTACAGGCAAGATTGGCGGCCGTCCAGGGCAGAGCAAAGGCGGACTGGAGGGCAGACAGAGATGCAATTGTGGCAGAAGGAGTCAGAAATGAGGCTTGATCAGTAAGAGCCGGCGTATTGATTAAGAGAGATCCAGACGAAGGCGGTAAGATCGTGCGGTAGTTGGAACTTGGCTGGTCGAGAACGAAACGAGGGGTGTTGTAGGCGCAGGCGTGACATGCAGTCAGTACAAGTACAGTACAGCCCAGTCTGGTTCCTAACGTTAGTCCCCAGTCTCTCTCTTCCTGATGGATTAGTTATGGCGCTTGTGTGATGCACTTGTTGGAGTGGAGGGGGACGCCCAGCTGCAGGGTTGCAAACGGAGACCTGTTGCTAATAGGCGGGCCGTCGGGGTAACGGTTGTTTGATATCTATGAAATTGGTATTATCAGATGACGTGGTACCTCGACCAGACACCAATACCCGGTGCAAGAGAATGGTATTTCTCTATCGTGCCATGGCCATCCCTACGAGGCATTCTCAATGGTGTGCTTGTGCCGAGGCGCATTTCACTTAGCCCCACGTCCCAAAAACCCTTGTTCCAGCTCGTCCATGGTTTGACCATTCAGAGTCTTGAGGGCATGTCCAAGGCATTTTCTATTTGCGACTTGAACAGCTGGTGTGTAAGAGCATTGCGGCACTGCCGGTCTTTGTTCGACCTTGAAGAGGACAGGACAGGACAGGACAGGCGCCTTTTCGATGACAGTTTCTAGGTGACATGTCGTACTGGACAGTATTTAGTCAGCCTTGTAGGGTTTTTCTGATGTTCTGATGTCACTGCCGATCTGAGACTTGTCTCGTTGGCAAGGCACAAGGCACATTCTGAAAACTACAGCTCCTGCTATGCTGTAGCAGCTGCGCTCGTTGCCCGATCGTCTCATTTCCTAGGCACCCGTCTGAAACATTGAGCTGGCAGTCTTCATGCAGAAACACGAGCGGTTTTTGCTTGGTATGGCTTCTTCAAGTTTTTCCACTTTGTCTTGAGGCTGAGACTAGAGTCGCGACAGACACAGCCTCCCAAGTGCTGTGCATGCATGCATGCACGAGTATCAGGACCTGACAATCGTTGTCGATCAGAACGGGTTGCTTTGTGATCCATCCAAACTAGTTGTCGATGGTCTCTATTATTAGTTGGCTCAATAATTCTCGAGTTCAACTGTGACAACTGTCTTGCCTGTTGTTCAAACAATTAAGTCGCTCAAGAATATGTATAAGCATTTAATAGACCACGTGAGATTAGACGCAGCCGTTTCGCCCGGTTATCGTTGAAACATCGTTGAATTGATCGTTTCGTTGGTGGATCGCATGGGAATGTGGGCAGCAATTGAAGGCTGAAGATGCTACATAATCTAGACCAACTCCGTCGGTAGGGAATGACCCAAATGTGACGTTGGAGAGCATGTCTCTTGCAGCATTCTCCAGTTTTCAAAGAGCTGGGACCTGTCACAATGCTGTGATGGGTTCTTGATTGGGCAACCATTGCGCGACTTTGAGAGGCCGAAATCGCGATGGTTGGATTGGATGGGCTAAGGCTCGAGGCTCTAAGCAGGCGGCAGGCCTGAGCTCATGGTATGGTTTGGTTTGGCGAACTGAACTGCATGATCGAGGCCAAGCAATAAAATCCCGAGTCCAAGCTTGAGGCTGTGCATGTCTTATTGAAGGACGTCAAAATGCTTCGAAAGCTTGTTTTAGCATTGATAGAAGTTATGATGTTGTGGGTCGAGAACTGTGGCAGTGCATTGGAAACCAGATGATGCGATGCTGGTCCTAGCTACCATTTTGTCATAATGGCGGTAGATATTCCGTTTTGTTTCCGTTTCATGAAGGTTGTCTTTTGTTTCTTTGAGAAGTGCACGTGATGGACACAACTGCTCCTGCCTTCATCTGACAATCCGTACCATAATTACCTCAACCTCACGCAGCGTACAGTAGGTAGACAGTATAACGAATATTTAGGTACAGTTAGTCTCGAGAACATATCAATTGGATGTCTTCATAGCAACAAAACCAGCAAATTGACCTGGGCAACTACTCTCTGGGCTAATCTGACCTACCCGAGAGCGTGATGATCAAATCCCAGCAACTCATGACACCTCCCGCCGCTAAACCGAATCAAGTCCTATATCAACCTCACTCTTGCATACTCTCTTAACAATAGACTAGACTCTCAACACTCATCGCAAACAGTGAGACTCGATAGACTCAATTCGGAGTGATCCGAGAAACTGTCATCCTAGACACTCATACAGACTCACCTAAAGGCGTTGCTTACGCTCTTCGACCACGCCATGTTCCAGGTTCGTAGCTATCCATTGCCAACCTCCCAAAACTTTCCCAACAGAGGCACTGGGAACTAATATTCAACATAGCCTCATCCTGATGATCGATTCCATCTGCGCCTTCACAGAGCTCGTTCAGTTGTGCTAACAACACAAGAGTAAGTGACTCTGGATTACAAGACACCTCCACTAACAAAAATAGGCTCGTCGAGGTCAGAGCAGCCCAACGCACGTTCGAAGGCGCGTATGTGCGCACAGCTCTCGGCCAATTCTCCTTCGCCCTCATCATACTCAAGGTCTTCACCTCCGAGTTTTATGCCATCGGCGCTCTATTCGCCGTCTATGGAGTTGCTGTGATGCTTGTCGCCATCTACCGTCGATACGAAGGGCAGAATCAGTTCTTCACCTCGGAATCGGCCGACGGCTCCCTGAAGAGGAAGTTTAGGACGAGTGGAAACAGCGTGTTGCTTCTAACCGTGTTGAGTTTGAGCGCGTACATGACCTTGATGGTTCTGACATGGCGTCTGGTGTCATGATGTTGTTTTGTCATAATCATCTTTCGGATCATTTGGGTCACGGTGGTAGACGGTATTTCTCACGATGTCCATAGCATGTTATGTTTCCCTGAGTCCTCGATATTCGGGATGACGGAACCGGCCTTGTCTTATTAGAAGGTCCGGAATGGAGAACTTACGAACCAGAAATGATATAGTCCTTTGGTCTATTTAATGGTGATTTCATCTGCTATAGTCGACTAGCCCACCAATTCTAATAAAGGCTGAGGCTGTCACCATACTTATCTACTTCAAGGCTCTGATTGCGGTATACGTCATCCCCTTTTATATGCTCTGGCTGATAGCCATTATCGACAAACGCTTTCGGTTGTGTTACAAAGGTCGTACAAAGACCGCGACTAGATATAAGTCTCAGAAAGGAAGTCAGGGTATGTGGAGTTGTGTGAGGCCAAAAGCTGTGTCGTCATCTCCCAAGGACACAGCGGTCAGATAGTTGTCGATGGGTATGCTTATCGAAAGCACAAGCAAGACTTGGCCGCTAGGGATAAGCCGACCTCCTAGTCAGCTTCCACGTTGAGCCCTCAGTACCAGAGTGCAAGACAATTCACTGTAGGCCAGAAAATATGTATATATCATTAAAGTATTGCTTAATGCACGTGCCTGTCTAAACACGATGGTCATATCTAGCCACCAGAATCCACTATATCTGCTATTAGATACCCAACATATCTCCTGTACTGTAGACCGTTGTCATTGGGTTTGGTAAACATTCATGTGTACATTATTCATGACCTGCTGTCCGGAATTGGTCTGCGACTGCTGATCCTGTCCTCTTTCTATTTGCGACCAGCCGTCGCCGTAGGTATCTTGGCTCTTCATATAAGTATAACCGGGATATGCCTGTGTCTGATCCCATGTTGTGTAGTTGGTCGGGGGCATCGCCCCGGGCGGGAACGGGACAGTTGCGTTTACGTTTGAGCCATCGAACCCAGGGACCATACCAGCCGCGGAAGCAGTGTAAGCATCGGATAATGCAGACGGCCTCCGTTCAAATTGCCGACCTTGAGCCATCAAGGAATATTGAGAAGAGTTGCTACCGGTAAAGGATTCTCCTCCGTACGACATGGACCGTGTTGGCGGTGCGAACTGACCCCAAGCCATTTCTACCTCACCCTGAGGAACTGGCTCCGAGGTCCCAGGAGGCCAACCAGATGGAGATTGTGCTACAGACGTGAATGGTGAGAACTGTGCACTCATTGGAGATCGTGAGGTATACGCTTGCCAGGGCGTACTTAGGTCCGAGGACGAAGTTGGGCTTTGGTCGGGCGCTGTAACCATCCAATTAGTCGAGTTTTGGGGGCCGGATTCGGCACGAGCCATATCTCCAGGGGAGGGCATTGATGCTGCAGCACTTTGTTAGTATGATATGATAGGCAGGCCAAGGGCAGATAACAAACCTCTCGCTTGAGGTGGAAACCCCTGAGCTCCAGCAACTTCTGTGGTCCTCGGAACTGCAATCGGTACAGGTCTTTTTGATGAAGGAACAAAGGGTGTCTTTACTTTCTTCGGCTGTTCTACTAGGTTGCTGGTCGGAGTTGCTGGGGATGAGGTTGCTGAGTTCCCTTTCGGTGCTGGAGGAGGCCTTGATGTTTGCTTGCCTCGTGGATCATCGATTGACGCCTGGTCCACTGGGAAAAAACTGCAATCCTTCTTCAAGCGGATGCAGTTGATACAGCGCCCTTGCGTGTCATTGGGCGATGTGATGCATCTGATCTTTCGACGTCGGCAGTGACCTTGTGAGAGCAAGTCAGGACAAGTACACTCATGCGGTGGCAGATCTCAACTTACCACAAGCCACTGAGGTACGGTGGTAACCCAGTTTGTTTCTCTTCTTCTCTCCCGAGTTACCAGCTGCTTGTTGATCGTCTGTCTCCGAGTGATGCAAGGAAACACTACTCCCTGCCGAGTACGCTCCATTCATGTCAATATCGTGACCCGGACCCAATGACGGAGGGTTATGGGGGTCAACCATTGTTAAAGAGGAAAGTTGCTGGGATGGGACCGTATATGAAGGCATGAAGCCTGGGTGTGGCGGTATACCCATTTCATTATCAGCAGGGGAAAGAGGTGGATAGTGGTAAGACATAACGCCTATCATGGGAAGTGACACCGAGGATATGCTCTCCCACGCACCAGCAGCACCTAAAGGATAAGATTTCGAACAATCCAACGACAACGTGATGGCCATGGACGAAGTGTTGTCGCCGTGGGAGTTGAGGATAGTCTCGGCGAAGCAGTCCAAGGCTCCTCAAAGCATAAGATCAAGGTAACGGGCTGGAAGAGAGTAGGATGATCGGATCAAACCAGCCGGATGGTTTTCGCGAGTCGTGGGGTAGGAGCGTAGAGTTGATGAGGTGGTACTATGTATGGACGATGGCCCAGATATTCGAAAGAGATCACAATACTCTCTACCTTGCCAACATACAAGACGAAAGCATGTGATAGGCAAAGTATCAAGGCGTAAAGACGTTACTAAGGACAAGCTCTGGTCGCAGAAGTGAGGCTTGTCGTCCCGAAACCGAAATAAGTTGACGAGTAGTACGATCTTCTGAGACCCGAGTGTCGCGCTCCAGCGACAGAAGCGAGAAGAAGTCGGGATGAGAGGGCCTACCGAAAGGGGTTGGTGGTTGAAAGAAGGCGTCGCGAAGGATCGAGTTTGGAGATGGCAACGAAGTAGGAAGAGGATTCTGTTCAAATCAAAATGTGGTCCCTGGCATGTATTTGAGCTCCAATCCTGAAGACGATCGCCTTCCAGGGTCAACGCAGACAAGGGTCTACGCTCTTAAAGATAAATGTACGTAGTATCTGGTCTAGTGGCAGCTACTGTATACTGCTTAAACCATGAACCAGGAAAGGGGTGTCTGGGGGTGTGAGGGACTCATATCGAGTCGGAGGGTAAACCGACTAAGGCTGTCTAGCATGTAGCTCTTGTGGGATTAGCAGTTTTTGAGTACCGACGACTAAAATGGTGGATAGTAGATGGGTGGTGACAACAAAGTAGTTGGAGCGCCACCGGGAGGTTATATTGGCCCAGAGCTTGTTGGGTGCAACCTGAAGTCGTTGTGCAGTTATCGACAGGTCAGAGATCGATGATGCTCAGGGCTTTTCCAGACTGAGAGCACTGCCCATCTTTTCTTTCTAGACTCCTAGACTCACCCAAAGTGAGGCACGGTAGTGGTTCTAACACCTAACAATACCGCTCAAGTCACAACAGCAGCGTTAGCCTTTTGATGACAAGCGGCCAAGACATTCCTGGGTCCAGGGCCGCGGATGACGGATCAGCGTAATTAAGTGCCAACTGGGTATGCACGATCAGAACCAAAGCTCAAGATCCTGGGAATTAACAGGGGTGATGCGGATATATCGCACAGTTGCTTTTCTACTGATTCTTCAACAGGCGCGTTTGCACAGTGGGGTGAACTACATCTCTCGATACTTTCCACTGGGACAAGCTAGACGCAGTAACCGAGGTCTCACGGCCGGTAGTCGAAAGCAGTGCGAATTTAACATTTCTTTTCCCAGGCGGTTGTCCGGAGAATATCCATATCGGGGTTCTTTGGAGTTTAGGTCGGATGTCGAGCAATCGGACAGAGCAAGAGTGCCTCCGTCCTCCTCCACTGAGCTGCGTTCAGTGATAGCGGTTGCGGAGGAAACTGCCCAACAATTCAATTGCTCTGGCTTGTGAGGCTTACTGTACGAGGCCGTCACCCCTGTAAGTATACGAATGCCGGGACCGGGGCACCAGGGCAGGAAAGCCGGGGCCCCGATGCCTTTTGATTTCATGACCCAAGAGTTGTAATGTTGCATGAGCACGGGGCATCAGTCTAATGTTGAGTGGTGTTCACCCTCCTGCATCAGTCCCAGCAAATGCAAAGAGCTGGCTGGATTGGAGTCTGAGAGTATGAACCATTGACGATGCAAGGTTACGATCCAATGTTCAATTCGGTCAACGGTGGGAAAAGATCGTAGTGAGGACACTTTTGATAACAAGAACCCCAAGCCAAGATCCCATCACCATCGAACCATTGCCATGTCATGTCATCCAAGTTCATGTCTGGAAAACCGAACATTTTCACTGGAGACTTTGTCCATGGTCTTTGATGTACTCCCTTGATCCGATCCGCGCCATGGACATATCAAATTAGGGCGTTACAAATACAGCACAAGCGTCGCAGCTCAGGTGTTGTTACCCCTTCTCTCCAATTGCCAATGCGTGCAAGGCACGCATCTCGATAGCCATCATTCAAGTTGAATTGAAATTCTGTGCTTGTCGTGCTCGTCGACTGCATTGTGTGAACACAAAAAGAAGAGAAAGAAGCAAACAACGGCCAATGTGCGTCAAAGGTGACGGCGACTTTTCTTTTGTGGAAACTGGTATGAAGGGGAACGGTTTGGTAACCAGTAAGAGGTGCCCTGGATCGGACACTTATTTGGGGGGTTCTTCAATCGACGCTGAGTAATTTTACCGGTCGGAGTAAAATCTTCAGGCTTCTCATTCTCCATTCTCATGGTGCTTTGACGCTTCAACTGCGTGCAGAGTCGGAAACTAGCAGCATCGACACCCCAGCTGAGGCCGACATTGACCAAATTGTGGGTAAGCAAAGAGGTTGATCATTCCGCAAGGTCATCCCAATACGGTAACAGACTCGGGAAACAAGGTTCAGACAGAACACAAAACCACTCAGTGGACTTTGTGGATGAGGGAGGTCAGTTCTCAACTCGGGCATATTGCTGAGCGAGACCCTCCTTACTCGTGGTCGATGTTTTTATGTCTGTGCGTCGCTAATCCCTCCCTGGTTGCTCTGACAGCTTCAGAAAGACGCGAGATTATCACGAAACGAGCTCGCTTGGCCAATGTCTCTTGCAAGGATGGACCTTTGCACCTATCGTTCTACATATCTCCCCACCTCCAAAATCAAGAGTTTTGCGGGTGTGGTCTTGAAAGCGTGACTATTTACCCCGGTATTGAAACAGCAGCCCGCATTGAATGGCCCAGATATCAGGGCTCTCTCTTTCTATGGTCGCTCAGTTTCAAGGGAGCCCTCAAGGCTCAAGACAGGCAGGCAGGGTGCAAATTGATTGCAGAGCCCCTGTTCCAACAGGATTCCCGGCAGGCAGGCCATATGGCCAGTGAGGATATCAAAGACCAATCAATACGAGCTCGATCTATCACGCAGCGTCGACTGAGAATGCATCTGCAGCTACTCCGTACGGAGTAGAGACATGCAGTGATGTTCAAAGACGCCACCAAGCGACGTGAGTGGTGTTCAAGCGGTTTTTCGCAAGCTCCATGCCGATGGTGTCTTGATCCAAAGACGAGGCTTCCTCTCCGCGAGTGCTGTACCAAAGGGAGCCAGACGCAAGCTCACCCAGGTATTGGTCGAGTTGTCGCTCGAAAACTAACTCCCTTGAGCATGGACAGGAACTTCTGAGGCTGAGGCTGATGATGATGATGATGCTGGGCCAGGGGAACGTAGAGTTCGGGATGGCTAAAGAGTTCGATGTCTCCCCGGCAGAGGCTGCACATCAATCAGAGGATACTCCCGGCGCTAAACGAGGCGAGCGAAGCCTGGGAAAATATTAGTGCCAAGGGAAACGGGGACATCCGTCAATAAGGGACCGGATAGTCTATAATAGACGTCTGTTAAGGAGAGATGCTGCAGTTGTCGACTCAGACAGAATAGTCGGGTGAGAAACACATGACTTGAGCTTAGGGGAAGAAAGGAGCAAGGGACCTGGGGAGGCAGGAAGGATGCCATACTCACTTAGCATGGTCGCCCAACTTGGCAGGGACTCCCCCACCCTTTGAGTGACGGGAATCGAGCTTCCCGCAGGTGCACGTGCCTTAATGTGCACTGAACTTCCTATTCTGGAGCGCTCAGATCTCCCCTAGGGCCCGTCTTACCTGCGCTATCTCACTTTAGTCTCTCCACCTCAGCTACATCGTCTCCACCATGTTCTACCAAGTGCCGGTTCACCAATGGCACTGAAGATCTGATCTACGGTACCTAAGCAATATCCTCTTTTGACGTCCATCAAGTCTAGCGCGTCCACTAATAATAATAAATGTCCGGCCCGGATAAGGGCGCTTCCGGGTCATGTGCTGCAACAAGCCTCTCTGTTAGACTTGCTTATCCGCGCCAGGGCCAGGGCCAGGGGTGATGAACGCTTGTATCATATACCATCAAATCCAGTCTTTCGAGTCCGTGGCGTCTTGTGCCAGGCACTACTATTGAATAAGTTACTTCGAAACGGCCGTCAACTGAATCAAATACTTGTAAGATTGCAAAGGGACCTTCAATCAAGCAGCTGCCAACCCACCAGGAAACAGTCAAGAGATATGTGAGTCTCAGGCCCGAGAAGCTTCATTGGCCCACAGCCCTCAAAACTTGGCATTAAGACATAGCATACAGAGTAATACCCCCGTGCATCAGAGTAGTAGAACATTGGACAACGGAACATTTGTCAAATGTTCTGCAAAGCGATGATCAATCGTCGGTAGATCATCTGCATCGTATGCTTGCTACGTATAATGCCGAAAAGGACTTCCGACAGGCAGTCCAGAAGAGAGACACAAGTCCAGGTCCATGGGATACACTAATATCCATTGGATGGTGGACAAGGCTTACGTCTACCAACTCCCAGGTATGTGGACGGTACTCCGTATACAGGAGGAATCCACTAGACAGTACAGAGTAAACAGCTTTTCTTATACAGGTTTGGTCACTACCACAGCAGAGGCAGACATAGTTGTCAAGAACCCTCGCTAGTCCTGGGAGCGTACGGATACACCTAACGCAGCGAAGACTAAGGCGGAACTACTACGTAGTAGTCAACGTCAACATGGGGTCAGGGGTGCGTTTGTTGGTGATATCATGAGAGACAATTCTATCTGCTACGGAGCATTTGAGAGTGGACTGCTTGTCAGTCTGTAAGGATCACTCCACATAAATCCCCCCATCATGGGAATAAACCCGTTTTCAAACGAGACTAGCTTGCGAATCCATGGGAAACAGAAACCAATGTGGCCCTTGCGGTAACTAATATGCACATCTATTGGCGTGTAATCTTCCGCGCCTTGTACCGACAGCCAGGTGTTGTGTTACACAAGTGCAATCAGGGATAATTAAGGATAGGGATAAAGGTCTGTCTGAGGTTCAGGTCAAACAGATACCACACCTCATGCTCTCAACGGAAAATATAGCGACGATCCCTACTGCAAAGACTCAACTATCCCTGGGCTTAGAATGGCTTTGCACTAAGGATGATAGTTATCCATTCTGTCGGAGCGCTACAGAGGCTAGAGAGGCCACATCTGCTATCCGTAGTCCACGCCATCAGAGTTTAACGAACATAGCTACCTACGTATTTATAATCAACGGTTTCCTCGGAGCTTCCGACTCATCTTACTCGTCCATTTTTATAGATGGCTAATCTGGAGGCTGTGCCTGGAGGTTTGAATCCGGCGCCGCCACGAATGGGATCTGGCTCTGGGTAGACTGAAATTCTGAATGGTCTCAGATCTCGCTCGTCCTTGGATTTGGAAGCTGGAACAATTGCGAAAATGCCCGAGAGACGCTTTACCTGTTCTAGCTTCTGACAGAAACCTGGACCTGTGACTCCAGTCCGATGCAGCTGCATGACCCAGGGTTATAGCGCCTACTGAGCACAAGGTAGGGTTGCTTGATCTGCATCGACAGTTCAAAATTGCAGGGTTCAGGTATACGAAGGGAAAGCAATGGTTCGGATTGCACAAATTACGGGAGTTCCCAGCTCGAACCAGGCTCGTTGCTTTTGTCATTTTCATAACACCACATACCAAATACCGTGGTATGCGAACATCTACCTAGGGACCAACCTTACTGCCTCCTTCGGCAGTTCCGGTATGTCATGAGAAGCAGCTGTTGGGTTTTAGAAATACCTTGAGGTAATTAATGACAGCTTCATATGCCTCATCGTGGTGACTGCAACACCCCCTTGATGGGGCTTTGCGTTCTGCACCCCCACAGGATTGTTCTCGAAGCAGCTATCTACATCGTTGTAGAGGTCATTGATTTTGTATTTCCGATATTCTGGTTGATGTGACATAGCTTATGCACCTGGCAGTCTTTCGAGAGATGGCATATGTCGACTTTAGACTGGTTCGTACTTCGTATATCCAAGAGACAAACATTCTCGTTCTAGAACCAATAGAACCGCATGATAGTGCCGATCCTGTACCTGGTGACAACATTGTGACGTGCTTTTTTTTTACGCGTAGATTCGCAACCAAGCATTAGGCTCTTTTGTCTCTCATCGTGCCGCCTTACAGCACTGCCTAGTTACTCAATTCAATCATTCCTCAAGTCAATGTACTCCGTCACGGATACAATATTGAGTTTTTGTTCCCCAGAACCGCGAATTCGGTCCGAGCATGCAGGAACAGGGAATTCTAAGGCCACTAGCGGGGCGGTAGCGGTAGCGGTAGCTTGAGCCTGGAGCAAGATTAAGCACAGGGCCTACCAAAAGGTGGACAGCTAACCTGTTCAGGTTTGTTGTGCATCGATGGAACGAAATTTCCTTTTTTGTTTGATGCTGGCAGGGGGTCCAACACAGGGTGAAGTCAATGGCTCGGCCGAGTCGATTAGATTGGCGGGAACTGACGAGATGCTGAGGCATTCGTTCATACTTTTCTTTGAGAAATCGATGTGTTGGACCCGGTCTATAGGGTAGGTTACATTGCTACATATGGGGTAAGTTATGTCCCATGATCCATCTACTGACAGCGCTGCCGTGAAGATAAACGCCCAGTTGCGGGTTTAAACGACATTCGTTAGCTGTGTAGATAACATACTTTGATCGTAAACTAATGGATTATTAGTAGCCTCGCTTAGATCTAGAAACTCAATGATTGCTTCCATCTGCCGAATCAATCTCATTACCGAACAAGATCTAGATAAATCGCGCCCAGGAACCTTATAGGCCTATCAGCATCGTGTGGCCACAAGCTTAAAGTTCCAATTGTGAAATCATGCCGTAGTGGTTCGACTAATAATGGAGATATGAGGATGCATGTATTGCAAGGCCGCGTGGTGTTTATAGATGGAACGGTAATGGTCACAATTCGTTACTGTCGAACCATTGGTGATGTCGCATAGACCATCAGATCATGCTAATTCATTTATGGTATTTCAAAACCGTTAAGATTTACTAGACAAATCGATCTCGAAGCTTGAAATGTTGGCTGAGTATTGGGCTAAATCTAGATAGCCCGTCTTGGCGAAGTACTCTACTGTTTCTGTGCGGCCGTTTTCACGCCGCCGTGGAAAGTCGCCAAAAATTCTCAAGTCAAGAACGTCTTTAGAAAATAAGAGAATGTATTGAAACGAGCAAGAAACCCAAAGTGCACTGTGAAGCCGAGCTGGTAAGGTCGTGAACGTACAGTGTTTAAATGTGGAAAATCTTACTGTGCCCCAGTATTCACAAATGCAAATCGAGTTGGGTTTGGGTTGGTTGGCTGACATATCGCACGACCACCATCAACTAGTTGCACAAAGACAACAAAGGGCATTGATTTTGATTATCGATAAGCCGAATCACTAGAGAGAAGTTCGAGACTACCTACAACAAGCGTCAGCACCGGAAAAGCCTCCGCCATTTGCAGATTTCGGTGGTGCGAATGGAACCTACGTCATCTGCGCACCGTATCTATCATGAGCGACCTGCAGCGAGCATGGGCCAAAGCCAAGTTCGGCATATCTAATGATTCCTTCGATGAGCTCGAGGAGCAGCAAGAGAATGATATGCTCACTGAGCTTCCGGAGCCTGTCGACGACGACTCTTCCTCAGCCTCGTCGGCATCGTCCGTCTCCTCGACAGGAACCATCATACCATCGCCCAACCAGAGGCTGTTTGCTCGACCTCAAGGGTAGTTTCCACTCAGCACTATGATCGAGTGAGACATGGCGGGACTGACAGGCTACAGAGTCGCCCGCGGCAGGACCCTGGAGCAGATACCTTGGACAACCTACTTTGAGCGCGAGTTGTCCTTGAAGTCAGAGCAAGATCCGGAACTAGTCTACCATGCTTATCTCACCTCGCCGGTGGGCAAGGGGCCATTGTTTGTGATGCATCATGGAGCAGGATCTTCCGGGCTATCGTTTGCTGTTATGGCTTCTGAGATACGGAAGCGTTTGTCGATAGCCGGTATCCTGGCCATTGACTGTAGAGGCCATGGGTCAACTTATGCACCAGGAGACAAGGCACTGGACATGAGCTTGGAAACACTATCGTCGGACCTTTTCAATGTCATCCAACTTACAAAAACTGAGATGGCGTGGTCAGAGATGCCCCCGATAGTGCTCGTGGGACACTCCTTAGGCGGAGCCGTGGTAACAGATCTGGCCAAGTCAGGCAAATTGGGAACAACAGTCTTGTGCTATGCCGTGCTGGATGTTGTCGAAGGCTCTGCCATCGATGCCTTACAAAGTATGCAAACTTATTTATCTACGAGACCACTGGGCTTTGCGACGCTGCAGGCAGGCATCGAATGGCACATCCGTTCGCGAACGATACGCAATTCTATATCTGCTCGAACGTCTGTTCCTGCACTTCTAGTATTTGACGAGAACGATGATCCGACGAGGCCGTGGAAATGGCGAACCAACCTGGGCGCGACTCAGCCTTACTGGGAAGACTGGTTCGTGGGGTTGAGCAAGAAATTCTTGGGTGCTAGAGGAGGAAAGCTGCTATTGCTTGCTGGGACAGACAGACTGGACACCGAGTTGACCATCGGCCAGATGCAAGGTACGTTCATTAGCATTGTGTGAAGTTTTGATGCTGACCTTGGTAAAATAGGAAAATATGCCTTGCAAGTTTTCCCAGAGGCCGGGCACTTCATTCACGAAGACTTACCGGAAAAGACTGCCATATCGCTAGTCGACTTCTTCCGCAGAAACGATCGGAGCGCTCTCGTACTTCCTCCCAAAGTTTCAGATCTTCTCAAGCAGGGAAAGAGAGTATAAGTTCAAAGGAACTCAGTCATGAGTTTGCAGGCGTTGCTTGTGACGTTGGCTTCATTAAACCTTGTTTAATTGGAGCCAACAGGCGACAGCCCAAGAACCAGGATATGCCTTCCGTGGGGTGAAGAAAAACACAGACCCTGCCTACACCAGATTTTGCTGTACTGAGGGTCCGTGTTTTCCTTCATCCCCTAGGCCTTCAAGAGCACATTGAAAGTGGGTAGAGGTCAAATTTGATACAAACATACTACCCCGGGTTGTAGTGCTCCAAAGAACTGCACAGGAGGCGATATGATACAAACTTTGATGGCAATGATACGAAGACCAGTGGCGGAGGCGTTTATTGAATAGAATCACGTTTGCAATTGACAGCTGGGCTGGACCCCTCAAGATAGAAGCAAGAACCGACACACTAGAAGAATCAATACTGATTGCCAACCATTCACAGTTATCCAAGACATTTTATGCTTCAAGCCTTCATAGCTGTTCAAGGCACAAAGTAACAAGTGCCTGACTGCAAATTTCCTCTTTTGGTGAGTTTGCTACTTGGATGGTATGTTCCAATAGCGCCACAACTATCGGACGCAACTCAACCTGGGTATTGATATGAAGTGGCTTGTATTGAGACATGCTCTGAAACATAACTACTGTATTTACCGCCTGAAATCCAATTTTCAGGTGGGCTTACCTCTAAGCAAGTGTAGAATGATACTCCGTAGACGAGCTTGAAATATAGCTTGGATCTCAGTCCGTGTTCTCTGGCTCGTGGGCCCGACGCAGCCGAATACGTGTAAGTCGACGAGCTAGATCTGACTCGGCGTTTGATATGCCGAGAGGATCTAGAGCACGTGGAGAAGTGGTCATTGGCTGTTGATCTGCAGATCATTCGATGAGGGGAATGGGTTTGCCTTTTTTGCCGCTCGCAAGACTGTCAGACTGTCTCCGCGGGACCCGCTGGGATGGTTAGGGCGTTTTGCTTAGAGCGCTAATCTGCCAAGGTTCACGAAGGAGGTCCGAGGTGGTACTAGCCTGCTATTGAGGTCGGCTTAGTATATTGCCTTTAAGAGAAAGCTTCCGGCAGCTGTCTCAAAAGGGGTTCCCTTAAAACATTTTGCCGCGCGTTCGTGAAACTTACAACTTCCCTTTCTTCTTCTCCATCCACTCTTGTTACCATTTATAACCGAAGTATCAAAATGAAGCTGTCTCTGTTCACCTCTGTTCTTCTGACTGGCCTTGTTGCCGCTCAAGCAAAGCTTCCCACTTGCGCTGTATGTGGCGATAAATCTCCCCTCTGCTGTGTAATCACTACATCAGCCCTAAGGAAGCCATACTGACTTCGTTTCTGCACTTTTAGCAACCCTGCGTCGACAAGTACACCACAGGCGGCGGCGTTGCTGGGTGCGGCCAGCTCGACATCAAGTGCATTTGCAGTAACAAGGACTTCCTCTCTGGAATCGCGTGCTGTCTCGAGGAGGAGTGCGACGCCGAGGGTAGAGACACAGCCGTCAAGTACGCCAAGCAGATCTGCTCGTCATCTGGAGTGACTGATCTGCCCGACGAGGTGAAATGCGACAAGAAGGCGGCTTCGGGCAGCGCGACTGACAAGAGCACACCTACGAGCTCTACCACCAGCGAGACATCGGCCGCAGCCAGCAACACCAGCGATGATCAGGGTAACGCTGGTTCGCGTGAGGGCGCCGCCGGTATCTTCGGTGTTGCCATGGCCATGCTATTTGCTCTGTAGATGAGGATGGAACTGAGGTAGATCTGGGTTCAGGTATTGCCAGTATCAAGAGGAGGGACGTAATTGGAATTAAGCGAGAAAACTGGTAATTTTCTATTCTCTGCGTGGAGAGTTTTGGAGTTGGAAATCATGTACTACTATTGCCGCAAGGCCACCAGTATTAACTGGATTTACTTGAATCAAGAACTCTTTCTCTTAAACCTCTTTCCGTTGACCTTCTTCGGGAGAATGTTTGTGTCATGCCATGGTGGACGTAAAAGCCGCTCGTTATGAATCGAAGCGCTTACAACAGAACTATCATTGGAAGTTGCTGATCCCTGGTACATCTTTCGAGGAACGGACCAACGGCTTGTCGTTCAATCTACATCCATGTAACAGAACTAACATTAAACATAAAGCGGGTTCTGTTGAAGACTCGACCTTTGATAAACGCCCTGGCCCCCACAAGGAAATGGCCTTAGGAAGACCCCACCAACAACGTCACTGGACGACGGTGAGCATTGGAGATAACCCCACCATTGAAGAAAGGCCTACGATGGACCAAATCTCTCTCCACCATCATACGTTGACTTTTACTACCGTCAATTGATCGCATATACTCTCAAAAATGGCTCCCAAGACTATCATCGCCCCCTCAATCCTGTCGGCTGACTTTGCTCAGCTCGGCCACGACTGTGCCCGTACCATGGAGCAGGGCGCAGACTGGCTCCATGTCGACATTATGTATGCTGCAAGTCCAAGATGAAGCAATTGGGACCACGCTGACTTTATAGGGATGGCCACTTTGTTCCCAACATCACCTTTGGTCCCCCCGTCGTTGCGTCCATCCGAGGACATGTCGATCAGCCCACCGAAGCCCACGGCCGGGGCACTTTCGATTGTCATATGATGATTGCAGAGGTAGGGATTCCTTTACGAATGCGAATATATGGTGTATAGAAGCTTACACTGGGACGATAGCCCAAGAAATGGGTTAAGGAATTCAAGAAGGCTGGCTGCAACCTCTACTGCTTCCACTACGAGGCCGCCTTCTCCAGCGCAGCCGAGAATCCCGAGCAGCAGACAGACGAAAAGACCAACCCCAAGGCCCTTATCCGATACATCCATGACCAAGGACTTCTCGCTGGTATTGCTATCAAGCCCGATACGTCGGTTGATGTGTTGTGGGAAATCCTCGAGAACAGCGATGAAAAGGAGCGACCTGATGTAAGTCTGGTCAACATGCTCATGCAATATTCAGTACTGACATTACACTATAGATGGTCCTCGTCATGACCGTATATCCCGGCTTTGGCGGTCAAAAGTTTATGGCATCCGAGCTGCCCAAGGTCCAGGCCCTGCGCGAAAAGTACCCAGATCTCAACATCGAAGTCGACGGTGGTATTGGACCCAAGACAATCGACGAGGCTGCTGGCGCTGGTGCCAATGTCATCGTTGCAGGAAGCGCTGTATTTGGAGCCAAGGACCCCTCCGAGGTTATTGCTCAGCTGCGCCAGTCAGTTGACGCTCAAAGTGCAAAGTAAGTCAGCCGGTGCTTGATGTATTGTGTAGCAATAGGTATAGACAGGAGTTTGGTGACGATGTGATGAGAGATGAACGGATATGTGAAAAGTTGGCTATTTTGGGAATTATCAAATACTACGTGGATTCCCGTCTACTGGACAGTTCCTAACGTCTTGTTTCAGTGCTTCTAGTCGTCTCAGTTCATTACTTTGACTTGACGTGCCCACAAGAGAAGCTGCAGTGAGGAATTAGGCGCGAACTTGGGCGCATAGCTGCAGTTGAAACGTGGCCAATCTTACTCTCCATGTAGGTAATATTGCGTTTATTCGTACTCGTAGGTAGTATTATACTTTTCTGGTTGGCAATCTTGAAGTTGGTTCTCAACCAAAATTGAAGCGGCGCGTACATGCATACGCTGTGCATAATTCTTATGCATCATACTGGATCAGATAAGGTCCACTATCGGCCCATCATCATGGCTGCTCATGTTAGCGCCCGTGGCTGTTCATGAGATGCAATTGGGATAGAAACAGCTGAATTCGATGCAATTGAGACATGATAAATTTAGATAAAATTGAGATAGCAGAATCAACCATCCAGTGAAAAACTGACCAACATTCTGTGGCCACAAGTCTTAGATAGTTCAGTAGCAACAGGGTATATAGTGGTTCAAATGCTGAGGATGGGTCGATTTTCGGAGCCAAAAATTTCAAAAGTTTGGCGACGTCAGCCCATTCTTTGCTTTGCGACTTCGCACGACTACCGCTACCTACTTCTCCTCGCACCCCGAATTTCTTCCCAACAGAAACAGAAACCCTTTTCTTCCACCTTGCACAACTATTGGAAATCAAGTCAATTGCGCGAGCCATCATGAAGAGAAAAGCGGGAGCTGCTGCTGGTGCCTCCAAGGCCAACAAGAAAAAGTCCAAGCCTTGTAAGCGCAGCTACTTCCTCTGTTTCGCGCGCTCTTTACTGACTTGATATCTTTAGCACTGGGCGCTGAGGAAGCTCAGAAGCGGTTCCGCGGTGGTCTTTTTGATCAGAAGGTTCTCAATTCGTACACGGAACAGTATGCTCAGTCGGAGCCCTACAAACATGCCGTCATCGACGGTCTCGTCAATGATTCCCTCCTTCGATCGGTGCGCAGCGAGATCAAGGCCAACGTCGAATTCACACCCAAAGAGACCGATATTTACAAGATCCACCAGTCGGGAGACCTTGCCAACCTCGACGGTCTGGACGACGAGTCTCTGGCTAAGCTACCTTCGCTGCTCAAGCTTCGTGATGCCATCTACTCTGAGAGCTTCCGCAACTATGTCTCCCACATCACCGATTGCGGTCCTCTAAGCGGTCGCAAGACTGATATGGCTATCAATATCTACACGCCTGGCTGTTACCTGCTTTGTCACGACGATGTCATTGGTAGTCGTCGCGTTAGCTATATCCTCTACCTAGTCGACCCCGATACGCCCTGGAAGCCTGAGTGGGGAGGCGCACTCCGTCTGTTCCCTGTCCAGGAGATCAAGGATAAAGATGGCGAGATCGCCAAGACGCCCCTGCCCGACGTCTCCAAGGTTATCCCACCTGCCTGGAACCAGCTTAGCTTCTTCGCCGTTCAGCCTGGCGAGAGCTTCCACGATGTGGAGGAGGTCTACCGCGCCGAGACCAAGAAGCAGCTCGAGAAACAGGGAGGTCGCATTCGTATGGCCATTAGCGGATGGTTCCACATCCCCCAGATTGGAGAGGAGGGCTATATCAAGGGCGAGGAGGAGAGAAACGCCAAGAACAGCGGCCTGATGCAGCTTCAGGGCAATCCTGCTCAGTACGACATGCCTCAGCCCCAGGTTATGAAAGTCGACAAGCAGAACAATCAAGAGGGCTTCGACGAGGCGGATCTCGAATTCCTGCTCAAGTATATCTCACCTGCATACTTGGTTCCCGACGCTCTGGAAGAGATCTCCGAGACTTTCAATGAGATGTTTGAGATCACTCTACCAGACATCCTGGGCAAGAAGTTCGCTCAACGCCTTAGAGACTATGTCGAGGCTGAAGAGAAGAAGCCCACACCCGATGATACTCCCACAATAGAAAAGAAGTCTTCATGGCGCGTGGCGAAACCTCCTCACAAGGCCCGTTATCTCTACCAGCAGCCTAGCGGACCCGATCAGCTTCGCACATCGCAGGAAGAGTCACCTATCACCGAGCTTCTTGACATCTTCTTGCCTAGTCGCCAATTCCGCCAATGGCTTCAGATGGCTACCAAGACCACTGTCGAGAGTGCGGATCTCCTTGCCCGTCGCTTCCGTCGCGGTCTAGACTATACACTGGCCACTGGCCATGAGGGCAAGGCGCGTGTGGAAATCAACCTCGGATTTACATCTACACCTGGCTGGGGCGAGGATGAGGAGGAAGATGAAGAAGAGGAAGCCGAGGAGCAGAACGGCAAGAACGCTAAGGGTAAAGGCAAGGTCAAGGCCAAGGCAGCCGAGAAGAAGAAGGAAGTAGAGGAGGTGCCTGAAGTAGGCGGTCAAGAAATCTTCATGTCTGGCGACGACGACGCCGATGAAGATGCAGCCGTATACAAGGCTGGTGGTGATGACGACGACAACATCCTCTTTTTCCAGGCCCCGTCATGGAACAAGATGACTATTGTCATGCGTGATAGCGGCGCCCTTAAGTTTGTCAAGTATATCAGCAAGAGCGCCAAGGGTGACCGATGGGACATCTCTGGTGCCTTTGAGGTCGAAGAGGATGATGAAGAAGACGACGACGACGATGCCGGCGAAGGCCCTGCGCCAAATGACGACGAGGAAGAAGAGTTCCAAGGCTTCTCACCAGCCAAAGCAGAAAGCGACTCTGATTAAAAGAAGATGCCATATAGATTGATGTTTGCAATATTGCAATGATAGATACCATGACACAAAAGCACGGCAATGATTTAAGTCTGTTTGATAGTAAAAAGTTTCAATTGCCTTATTTACTCCAATTGATGGCTCGCTTTCGCGTGATAGTCCCTGTAAGACTCAATCGTGGTATCGTTATAGCCAACTCCCTATGTATCGCCGAAATTCCAGTATAATACATGATCAAATTTGTAACTGGGGTGCCCGATAAGAAAAAGCATCGAAGGATCACCCATTCATCGCACCAGCTTTCCTTCTGAACTCTCTAGGACCCTAAAGCAGGCTCCGCTCTGTTTTTGATGTTGAAAAGGCTGGCCACTTCCGCCTGCAGCAATTCTGTCACCCCCTGAGCTTCTTGGGTTCTACCAGACTGGGTCAAGTGGTTGACTGTGTCGTGTCCCAAGAACGCAAGCCAGGAGACAGTACTCAACTTCTCGGGCTTCGCCTTCTTAGGCCCAAGAGCGCTCACCAGAGTCCGGATCTTCTCCTTATCCTTGAAGAAATTGAGTGCCGGGAGGTGATCTGGATGTGTAGGGTGGTAAAGGTGAAGATGAGCACGTTCCAGCTGGAACGGTAATGGTAGTCGATCAGCCGTAGCAATATGTGCATCGAAAAGCTCCTCTGATGGCGCGGATCGACTGTAAGCCTCGACCGTGGAAAACCATGAGACTGACCTCCACGAGGAGACTAGAAGGTCTGAAAGCAATGGACTAGTGCGGAATAATTGCTGCGCTTGCAACATGGTTGAAATGCCTGAGTCAAGATTCCCATACTGAGGCTGGCATTTCGCTCTGACGAGTTCTCCGAGTAGGTGGGATGCTCTCTTGAGACGCTTCTCTTTGGGTAGGTTTCCAGAAGCATCGTTAATTGTTCGTACAAGCCATTCCCAAGCAATCTCCTCCATGCCTTCCGCTACCATGAACGGAGCCAATGTTCGAACAAAAGTATAGTTATCCATAAATCGCAAGTCCTGCTCTGCACCACAAGCCTGAAGCCATCTTATGACACGTCCCGACATTCCTGCTGTAGCGAGACCACCAAGACCAGGCTGTTGTGTCTGGAGCTGCTTTGCTTTGGCGTGCATGCAACCAATTGCAGCCTTGGGTGTCATTAATCCTCGAGCTACGGCATGGTCGAAAACTTCTATTGGATCACGGGCTGGCGCAGTCGGCGCGGGAGGTGATAAGTTTGAAGGAAATGTCGAGGTAACATCTTTATTGTAGCTGAACAATGGATTGGCGAGGATATCCTTCAAATGGCGGTTTGCAGCAGATAGTCGGGCAGGGTCAGTATCGACAGATTTCGTGGTAGGCTGCGCCTGACTTGGACTATTGGAGCTCTCTCCATATTCGCGATCGAGCTGTTTTCGAAATGATGTCTTGAGACCGTCGAGAAGCTTCTGAGACTGCTGTTTCGACAGGGGTAGGGGTTCGTGATAAGATGCAAAGAGGTTCTTGAGCGACTGAACCGACTTCGTGGTGAACATGGTGGGTGGTAGGGCAATTAGGACGTATGGGCAAGAGTACAGATGTCAAGCCCTGCCCTTGGAGAAGCCGATGCGATATGACGGTTCAAGAGATCGTCACGTATTCGTAAATATGGTGGGGTTGGAGTTGATGGGTGTAGGTCATGCGCTCGAGTCGGATCTAGCATGATGCCATCGTCAAACGAGTCAAGCCACAAAGCGGACCTCTTGAGGTGTCATGTGATGTGGGGGTTGGGCCTCGGGTGGCTTAGTTCCAGAGATGGGGAATAATTCCATCCAAGATAAGGCACATTGAATCGTGATGGTGCCCAATTGCTTCAGCTTTGACTCTTAGGTAGTCTAACTATAACAAGATATACCACGTTGACAGTTTACATAGACTTAGTTTCGAGAAAACCGTGGCTAACGTTGTCTCTCAAGAACATCAATGAATCCGACATGGAACGTGAATGGATGCATGCAAAGCGAGGGGAGCTTGAGTGGATCTCCATTGCCCTGCGCTAAGCTGGCTGTGGTTGCAGCAGCCCCCCTGGCTTGAGATTTGGTGTCTCGACGTTGTACCGAGACTTCAAAGATTATCGTATTCCCCTATTTTGAGTGCTTAACAAGCGCGTGCGAAAGTAGCGATACATGATCTCAGGGTACCTGACAGCAGCCGCACACAGCCCTTGAGGGTGAGCGCTGACAGCCAGACATTCAGGCGTGTCGTTCTCAAACAATTGACGGGTGATATTCATATTGGCGAGACAGCGTCTGAGTGTCTAGCTTATGTGTAACAAGCAATTGCGTCTCATCAAGAACCGAACAATGCAGAGAAAAGAGCGGTGATGGAAACGTTCATATACGCAGCAATCGTTATGTTGGATCTCCGCATAAAGCACTTGATAGGCAGGTGCAGGTCCCTGTCCCTGAAGTGCAAATGTGACGTCCTTCTCCAACATTTCAAGCCCAAGCCCGATTCTTTGTTACGTGCTCGTGTGGGCTTCTCGCAGGGGGCCGAACACGGCGAGCTCCAAGATCCATCCAATCCAATACTTGGTGCAACTTGGGGCCAAGCGAGCAAGGGAAAGGCCAAGGCTCAGGCTGTGTTGGTCGAGGTACCAAGTCGCACAAGAGACGGCGGAGGGTAGAGGGCAGAGTAGCTGAGAGCAATGTAGCTGTACATACGGCCATGCCGTTAAACTGGACGCCACCTGGCAAACTGTCTCCAATATTTAGGTCGATCTGCTTCCGGCCAGGGCAAAGTGTCGACGCCGGACGTTTGCAATTGGACGAGCCGACTGTTTTAGATCCTTGATCGTTTTTGTTAGTGGAGGTCCATGTCCAGCTGCGCTCCAGCTGCCAGTGAATCAAACTGGAAGGCACTGAGCCACTGTAAGAGGGCTGAGAGATAGCGCAAGCTCCTCCCCTCACTCGCCTGAGTCGACGTGTCTGTCAGGGGTTAGAACACCTAAAGAAGGGACATGGCCAGCCCACACGGGCCACCTAAAGTAGCCGCTAGAGGCAAAACCTTCGTAACCTCCCTCCTCCACTGCCACTGAATGCCCTGAAAGTCACCTCAGGTCAACCCAAGCCCAAAGTCAAGGTTCCATTTCTTTTGCTTTGCTTCTGGGGAAAACCTCGTCCCGTCTCCTCTTCTTCTCCCTTTGCTTAGCACCCAACCAAACCACATTAAACTCTTTCTCTCCATCATCTGGCTTCAGTATTATCGACGTCCTCGCTCGCCGACCACGGATTCACGGTCGACCCCCTTCTCCCAACCTGCCTGTTGTTCCTCAGAGGACAGCTGACAGGCCGCTTCCTTTTTTCTTCCATTGTTTTCCTCTCCACACTTTGAGCCTCCATAGCTCTCCTCCCACACAACGTCTCACGCACACACATCAAACACATAATCAACCACAACCCATCTAATGTCGGAAGCGACTACACGGACGTCCGCCTCGCGCGGCAGAGGCTCTGGCCGCGGCGGTAGAGGAGGTTTCGCCGGTCGCGGCGGCCGACGAACCAATGGCGACAAGCCCGACCATAGCACTGCTGATTCTCAGGGTGCATTCGAAGACGAAGGCGACTTTGGCGAGCTTCGAAAGCAATACGGCGATAAGACTTCGGTGATCAGAGAGATGTTCCCCGATTGGTCTGAGGCCGATGTCCTCTTTGCTCTCCAGGAAACCGACGGTGACGAGAACGAAGCCGTCACCCGCATCGCTGAGGGTATGCCAGGCCCTTTTACCCACCTCCCTCTCATTCTACCCCTCGCGCCCACGCTACACACACATACAAGCTGTCGTGGATAGCTGCGCGTCGAGTGTCCCCACCCAGATGAGCTCATCATTCGAACATTGCTGCTAACACATGCTCCTTTCTAGGTACAATCTCGCAATGGGGTGAAGTCTCAAAGCCTAAGAAGGCTTCTCGAGCTAAGGCTAAGGATCAAGCTCCCGCACCTTCGAACGATGCGACATCTACTGGGCCCCGAGCTGCTCGTGGTGGCCGGGCTGTATCTGAAGGAGGCCGAGGTCGAGGCCGAGCTACAGAGAGAGGAGGTCGTAGCACACGTGGCCGACCTACCGCTGCTCCCACTAACGGCGCTGGAAGCAAGGAGAACGCAACATTGTCCATTCCCACAGAGGAGTCATCTGCATGGGGCACTAAGGAACCCAAGGCGGATACTCCAGAGGAAAATGAACCTATTGCTGAACAACCTGCTCCCTCTGCCGAGACCGCTAAGCCTGCTGCTCCCGCGATGAAGACCTGGGCAAGCATGCTCCGACAGACTGCTCCCCCCAAGCCTCAACCCAAGCCTAAGGAAGCTCCCGCCACTCCTCAGCCAGCAGCCGAGACCGCTGAATCTGAATCTGCCCCCGAACCTCTCGAACCCGAGCCCCAGGCTGTGCCCGAGCCCGAGCCTGAAACCACCTCTGCCCCCGTTGCCGACGAAGTTGAGGAAACTACTCCTGTCGCCGATACCGCTACCCCCGCCGAAGTTCCCTCAGTTAGTGTAGAGCCTGAGGTTGCTCTTCCTCCCTCGAAGGATGAGCTTACCGAATCAAATCTTGAACAGGTTGTTGACGATTCCCAACCGCCTCCGGAAGGTACTGTCGCGAGCACGGCTGCTGACTCATGGGACCCTCGACAGAACCCTGGTAGCATCGTTGCTACACCTATCTCAGCTGCTCAGCAGCAGCATGCACCTCCCAGCGGCTTCGCTGCAACAGCCGCCAAAGCTACGGCTGAGCGAACCACTCGCATGCCCAGCCACCACCACCAGCGACGTGTCCTCGATCAGGAAGAAGCTGTGCGAATGCCTGGCAACCGCGAGGTTGACCGAGCTGCTGTTCAGTTTGGAGCTTTCAGCCTGAACGGCGACGAAGACATTGATGGAGACCGAGAGGAGCCTGAGACCAGAGCTCAACCTCCCGCCGATTCACCTGTCACTCATCCTCGCACCTCACTCCCTCCTGTCACTCAAGCCGCTGTCCCCGACTCTTTCGCGCAGAAGTCCGCTTCTGCAGTCGCCCCGATTGCGGCCCCCACTGGTACGGCATTGTTTCCAAGTTCGCTGTCTTATTTGAATGCTGACCCCACGACAGCCCCAGCAGCTCAAACCCAGGCTCAGACTCAGATGCCCGGTCAAGCTCCTGTTTCCAGCGCTCAGCAATTTGGCCGTTTCGGCCAGGCTGGTGCTCAAGATACCATGGCATCTGCGCAGAAGCCACTGGATCCCTTCAGCCAACAGAGTGCTCCTTCTTCTCAACCTCCCTTCGACAACTTCTCTTCGCAAACTTCCCAGGCCCAACAACCCGGTGGCGCTTTCAGCTCGGCCCCCAGCGACTACGCCTCTTACTATACCGCAAACCAACCCGATCGAAACCCTTACAACTACTACGGTCAACAATTCGGCCAGCAGGGAGGACAGGGACAGCAGGACGCCACTGCCTCCCAGCAGCGATCTTTCGGCAGTTATGGAGCTTCTCAGGCGGATAACCTTAGCCAGTATCCCCAGAGCGGCCTGCACAACCAGCCTCGATTTGGTGGAAGTGCTGTTGATGCCCAGAACAGTGGCAACAGCACTCCCAACCCTACTACACAGGCTGCTCAACAGCAGCCTCAACAGCCAGGCCAGCAGCAACAGCAGCCAGGCCAGGGATCTCAGCCCCAGTCACACGGCCAGCAGTACCCCGGCTACAACCATCCCTACTACAGCAACCCTTACTATCACCAATATTACTCTGGATACGGCCAGGGCGGATTTGGTCCGTATGGAAAGGGCGGTATGTACGGCCAGCCCTATGGCATCTCTCCTAACGCACCATATGACCAAGCTTCGTCTCCTGCTGGATTCGGCCAGACTTCTCTTCACCGAGATAGTGGCCTTGGCTCTGGCCTCGGTGACTACGGCCGCGTTGCTACAACCCAAGCTGGCAGCCAGCCAGGCCTCGGCGGCAGCTCTTTCGGCAGTGTTCATGACACCTTTACCCGCGGAGCCTCTTCTTTCCAATCCCAGGGCCAGTCTTTTAACAGCCCCGGCCAGCCTGGTAACGCTACAGCTGATGACCTGAAGCCTTTCGGCGATTCTAAGGCTGCCTCTGGTCCTTCTCCCTCTCTGGGCGGAGCCCGTCCCGGTTCGGCCACCAACGCCCCTGCTGGACAGAGCGGTCTCCCGCCTCCCCAGAATGTCGGTGGTTACGGCGGCTATCCCAGCCACCTCCAAGGCCATGGCCTCCACGGCAGCAATGCGTACGGCATGGGCGCCAACGCTGGCGCCAGCCAGCATGGAAACAGCCCTTACGGATCGTACGCGCAGGGATTCGGCGGTAGCGGCTACTACGGTGGCGGCGGCGGCGGCCAGCAGCAGCAACAGCAGCAGCAGCAGCAGCGCGGCGGCTGGGGAGGCAACTACCACTAGGATGGTGTCGGCCGGCGTAGCGCAGAGTGGATGGACCTCAAGGCGGAGATTTGAGGAGCGAAACGATGAGCGATGATTAGGAGAGTTGAGGTTATAATCAGCATGATGCATATGGCTCATGGAGCCAAACGAATATTCTCTCACACCAAAGTGTCTACGTGTACGATTGTTTCTTTTTTCCGAGAATCACCATAAGAAGAGATCAGGGTGGCATATGACAAACCAAACCAAAGAAAAAGGAAAAGAAACGGAAGGGCAGGGCGTTTCGCCATGATCTTTTTTTCTTACTCTCTCTCACTCTCACTCTCACTCTCACTCTGCGTGGTGTTGATGTTTTTTTTTACCATACCGGGACTAAATAACGAGATTGCGTGCGTGTCATTTTCTTTCAAACCCCCCTTAGGATTTGCTTGCTTTGATGAAATTACTGGGTTGTTTTTCGGGAAGGGCTCGACTGCAACGGGCAACGACAACAGCTATGGCAATGGCTGGGACATTATTTTTCAGACAGAAACAAACATTGGCAGGCGGGGGGCTGAATGTGTTCGTTTAGCAAATGTGTGTTCTTTCTTGACTTGAACCAGGAATCAGGGACCGGAGGGTTGCGAGGAAAGGAGAAACGGGAAAAGGCAAGGCATGGGGTATGGGGTATGGGATTTGGTTTGGCCAGGCATGAGATTGAGAAGCTCTCTTCTGGGGGCTTTGATCCAATGATATCAATGAAAATGAGAAAACTTATTGGAGAGACAAGTTATGAGTATTATGAAGTGAATGTTCGACTGAGATGAAGTAACTGGCCGGACACTAGCTGTGTGTACATGCAGCTCAGGACTGAGATGGAGAGATGTGTTGGTACTATGTGGTAAGTAAGCTTTGGAGGACACAATATGCAGTCACACAAGAAAGGAAACAGAATTTATTAACTATGGACGTCAAAGAAGTTTGTATAAAGAGGTGTATCATAGCACTCTATTTCTCTATATAAGACTCCGGGCATGTCAAGTGACCAAATCTCACTCACTTTAAGTAGGTAGTGGATATTATTGAAGAGGAGCCAGTTAAGGAGAAGTAAACATCTTTGAGTACAGAATTAGGCAATTAATGGACTAAATTGTGTCGTCTTCGGATGGCTTTCTCCGGCAGCGGAACACGGCTGTTGTGATGATGATGTGAGGGTGAGTGGGGTAGAGGATGAGCGATGAGAAAGATCTACAATGTAACATCAATATAAGATGGATGCAGTCATCCTTTTTTGAAGGGATGAGAAAGAGATGAGAAAAAGGAAGTGTTTGTATTATTAATTTGTGTTTTATACTCGAGACTCAATGCGGAAAAAGAGACGGGAAGGGGTAATAGTGACTTGTTTCGTAGCCTTCTGTTGCTCCTGCATAACTGGAGGTTAACTGCAGTTTTTAGCCTGAGGACAATTGCATCCCTACCTTAATTAAAGATGGAATTTCGCCATTCGGCTCGGCTAGACACCCTCCCCATTCCTAGACTATTCCCCCACAGTCTCTCTCTCTCTTACCCCGGTCAGAAAATGATTGATTGATACAAGAAATTCGCCCATTGGGGGTTTTGGGCTTGGCTTTCCGGGGGTTAGCTCTGGCTATTGCCATATAATAACCTGAGCATTTCCCCATTGTTTCCGTCATTCTTTTTCGAGCATGGTCAAGTGTCCTGATGAACTCTAGCATTGTATCGTTTTGTTTGAGTGAGAAGAACCACTCGAGTTAAGAGGCGATTATGAGTGACAATGCAAATGAAAAGAGATCGGACTTGATTGCCGAGACTTCTCAGAATGAAGCTCTTGATCAGACGAAGAATGCACACGGTGAAAAGACTCCAGACCTCGCCTCCGATAATCGGCCTGCGGATGGGAATGCCAGCTTCAACGAGGAAGGAGATGCTGAATCAGTGGATTCAAAGGATGAGTTGAAGCTATCCAAGGGTCGCTGTATAGCTCTCGTCTGCACCGTCACTGGAGCTTCCTTTCTCAACGTGAGTACACGCACCAAAACATACTATACAAGATACTCTTCACTAACAACCTAAGCAGACCCTCTCAAGCCAAAGCGTCGTTATCATCCTCCCGCAAATTGGCCGAGCCCTCGACGTGCCAGACACGAGACTGCAATGGGTCGTCTCGTCATATGTCTTGACGTTTGGATGCTTCTTGTTACTCTGGGGTCGTATTGCAGATATCTACGGCAAGAGACTTATCTTCATCTTGGGGTCCTTCTGGGTTACCATCTGCTGCGTTGTTAATGCTTTTATTCCCACTGAGATTGCATTTAGCTTGTTCCGTGGCCTTCATGGATTGGTAAGTTGGTAGTTTGTCTATGATAATGACTCAACTGACGGGTTAGGGTGCTGCTGCTAATGTCCCAACTGCCATTGGTATCCTGGGGACTACATTCCCCCCGGGCAAGGCAAAGAACTATGCTTTTAGTGCCTACGGTGAGTATCATTCCACTTACACATCTATAGTAGCTAACGATAGAACTCCAGCTGCTGGTGCCCCCCTCGGCAGCGTCTTCGGTAACCTCGTCTCCGGTCTCATCGCCCAATGGGCCAGTTGGAAATGGGTCTTCGGCGCCCTCGCCATCATGGCCGGCATGATCGCCATAGCGGGCATCTTCTGCATCCCGCCTCCGCCTCCCGAGCTCCGGCCCGCCCACGACAACCTCCGGGCCAAGACGGCGGCCATCGACTGGATCGGCGCCACGCTCATCACCTGCGGCCTCTTGGCGCTGATGTTTGCGCTCACCGAGGGAAACATCGTTGGGTGGACTGCACCGTGGATCCCAGCGCTTATCGTTGTTTCGTTTGGTATCATTGTTGCATTCTTCTTCTGGCAGCGATATCTCGAGCAGAAGACAACCCGGCCTCCACTTGTTAAAGTGTCTATTTTTAATAATCTGCGCTTCACGGCTGTTATGCTCATCATGGGTCTGTTTTTTGGCGGGTTCAACAACTATCTCATCTACGCTACGTACTACTTTCAAGACTACCAGGGCCTCTCACCTTTGCAGACCATGCTGCGGTTTATTCCTACTGGTGTCAGTGGTTTTATCGTCGCGTTTGCCACGGCGCACCTTCTCGGACGGATCCCGACTTTCTTCATCCTCGCCTTCGGCCATGTCGCCGTGTGCATCGCTGCTGTCCTCTACGCTGTGCCTATCCCCCCGACGACATCGTACTTTGCCTGGGGTATGTGGGCCATGATTCTCTCCGTTATTGGAGCTGATACAGCCTGGCCTTGTCTCACACTCTTCACATCTCACGCCCTTCCCCGAGAGGACCAAGCTATTGGCGGCGCTCTTATTAACTCATCCGGTATGATCGGCCGTGCTATCGCTCTGGCTATAGCCACAGCGATTCAATCATCCGTCATGGCCAAAGAAAGAGGTGTAGATGTACAGCACGTTGGGTCAGTCAAAGAATGGGATGCTCCATCTCTGAAGGGTCTTCGCGCAGGAGCTTGGACGAACTTTGGGATTTTGTTTCTGGCGCTTGTGTTGGTCGTGTACACATTCAGGGGCATGGAGATCATAGGAAAGATACCTGATCGTCCTGAAAGGTCTGAGGGGGTGGTTAATCAGGGGGATACGGATGTGGAAAGACGGGGGTAGGAGAGAGTAAGCACGGCAACAGAGGATATGTTAGATAAAGTAGGTCCGTCCTCTGTTGGATGATCAAAATTGGAATAGCTGGTTTAGTCAGTAATACTGAGAAGAATATGATGACAACATTCAACTCGATGAGATGTACTTGAGGCTGTGAAATGTGATTTGATCGGCCCCTCTATTGCACCATCCGTGTAAGTAGTTCCCCCGGCACGGCCATCAATCACCCCGATGAGTGGGGCCGCATGCTCCTGGTCCGTTCCCCGGTCGAAGCAACTACATGAACAGGAAAACAAGACAACTCATAAGAATATTACAAGACGAGCTCTCTGGTATTGCATCAATTTAGGGGTTAGTTATGTATGTTTAACAAGTATCAATACTCAACATGGATAGGAAGATCGACATCGTCCTCCTCGGCGCAACAGGATACACAGGCCGTCTATGCGCTGCTTACATGTCCCACGCCCTCCCAGAGAATACGACATGGGCCATCGCAGGCCGCAACGAGAGTAAACTCCAAGAGTTGCACAAAAACCTTCATCTCGAAAAACTCAAGTGTTTGTCTCGTCTCACTATCGTCGTTCAGCTACTGAGTAGTCTATCTAGGCACCGTATACGCTCTCGACCTTACCTCCGATGCCGCCATTTCTCAGCTGGCAAAGTCAGCTCGTGTGATTATTAACACGATCGGTCCTTACGCTTCCACTTGCGGGACTGCTGTGATTAAGGCTTGTGCTGAGAACGGCACTGACTATGTGGATTGGTAATTCTCCTGTCTTGTGAGGGTTGTGTTTCGACTTACACCGCAGCAGTAGTGGAGAACCGGCCTGGATGCAGAATATTATCAAGACTTACGACACGGTAGCGCAGAAATCAGGCGCAAAGGTAGTACTGTTGTATAATCTTCATCACAGTATCAGCGTCTAACATGGCCAGATCATTATGACCACAGGCTGGGCCGCTGTCCCCGCTGATCTCTCAGTCTATCTCGCCGTCCTTGAACTCCGCAATCGCTTCTCACTACCTACGCGTGAAGTACTTGTATCTCTCGATGAAGTCCGTGGATCTTTCAGCGGAGGGAGTCTCAGTTCGTTATGCAGTCTTGAGCCTGTTGACATGGCCCCTTTTGATCTGTCTCCTGTACCAAGAACGGACCCCCAGATTGCGAAACAGGGACTTCTACCTGCCCCTAATGCATTCGGCGTGCAGAACATTCAAGATCTGGGGACGTTGGTTGAGAGTTCCCATTCCTTGATTGAAAACGCTGTCGTGGGACGGAGCTGGGGCTTATACACCGGCGAAGGACCAGACTCACTAAGTCCAGAAGGATATGGAAAGAACTTCTTCTTTTCATCGCGTATGAAATGCTCCAACTCCTCATCTGCATGGGCTTTCCGAACAAGCCTCACCCTTTTTGAGAACGCCATCACCAAGATCCCTCCTCTACGCTACTTCGTCACCACGATGTTCCCACCAGGTACAGGTCCCTCTGAGGAAGCACGCAAGGGACATTACTTCAAATATCGTGTCGTGGCCATAGCCGACGAGAAAGAAGGCAAACCTGCTCCGAGGGTTGAGGTCAAGTTCGAATACGATGGGGATCCGTATGTGTTTACGGGTGTGGCCTTGACTCAAGCGGCGGTGACGCTTCTCCAGGGCGGCACATCTGCTCATCGACGAGGAGGTATCCTAACACCCGCGTCGTTGGGTGAGAAGTTTGCAGAAAGGCTAAGACAGCCAGAGGCAGGTATTAAGATACAAGTTATAGTGCAAGGCGATTAGTTCAGTCGTTGAGACATAGTTATACTTTATTCTATCCGTAATCTATACAAAGAAGCATGCCGGTACCACGTATACAAGAAGGATACTCCCTATCCAATGGGTATCAAAACGCTAGAAACACGTCAACATCACCGACCCCGAATCCCTTCCTCGATGCTTATCTGTGCCAAATCAACATCATCCTCCTCTTCCACCTGCTCATCCCGCGCAAGTCTCTTGAGACGCTCTCTTAAAGCTGGATCCTGCTCCAGCTCCTGCCACAGTTCAACATCCCACTCTTCAATATTCTCGCCGCGACGGCTCTTTCCCCAGGGTGGCCAGTCCCAGAGCCCCGCCATGAGAAGCGAGCGCTTGACGCTCTTGAGCACAATCTCAAAGAGACCGATTAGGCCGAGCACGATGAACAAGGTCGCCCACCACACTGCATCGTCGCCGAATAATGTAGTGAAGCTGTCTCTGATAGCGTATGGTCCGGATGGGGCGGGTGCATAGGCGGCGTCCAGGAAGGACAACCAGGCGAACCAGCCAATTGTAGTTATAAAGAAAGATACCATGACAATGACGGATTTATAATGGGTTTCAAAGATACTGTTTTCGTTAGTCGATACTCAGAAGTTATAATCAGGCAGTCACTTACAAGAGCTTCCAGTTGATCCACAGCACGCCAACTGTGAATGTGAGCGTTCCAAGAGCATACAGGCCCTGGTCGCGCGCCGCCGGGGTAATCCATCCATGGCCTGCCCAGACACCATACCAACAAATCACACCCTCGATGGCTCCAAGTAACATCCATCGACCAAACTTCCATATGTTAAGGCCCTGGTTTCGTTGTCCGTATACGTAAAGCTCGGGAACAGCCAGCAACGTTTCCGCGCTGAGGTCTTGCTCCCATATGCCCATACAGATAACACACAAACTGGTGAAGAGCGTGTTGAACACGGTCAAACTTGTCGCCTCGTACAGAGACGTGCCACTGTAGCCGGTGTATCTCTGGTATTGCGCCGTTGGCAGATAGAAGAACATTTCCTTCCAGAACGTGTATAGAATGAACTTTGCCGTGCGGACATAATTCCATCGTCCATGAACAAGCAGCATCCGCTGCAAGAATCTGAACTGAGCAATGGCATAGTCGGCCACACGAGCAGCCTGAAGACCTTCCTTTCCAGAAATACCAATACCGACATGACTAGCTGAGATCATAGCCAAGTCATTTGCACCGTCTCCAATAGCCAAAGTCAGGCCACGTCGGCTCTTACCCCGGTACTTCTTGAGTCGGGACCGGACGGTTCTAACAAGTAGGGCCTTCTGCGCTGGGGATGCACGGCAACAAATAACCGAATCAACCTGCAGCATCACCTTAAAGAATTTAGCAGATAGTTCTGGTGACTTCTCAACAGTTGCGAGTGTTTGCCCATCGATGACCACCACGCTGTGGACCGAGCCAGCTTGAAGGTCGTCTTGTAGAGCTACCAATTGCGAGTCTAACCCTCCCTTGGAAACGTCAAGGATGTAAAGATCCGAGCCAGGTCGGCAAATTCGAGCTGAGTGGGCAATGTTGATAGCAGTCTCCCGCTTGTCGCCGGTGAGCATCCAGATCTTGATATTGGCTTTTCGCAGCCTCTCAATCGTCTCTGGGACACCCTTCTGCAGCTTATCCTCAATAGCGGTTGCGCCAACCAGATCGAACGACTGCTCGATCATATCGCCGGCCTCTTCAATATGCTTCTGTCGGTTGTTGAGGCTGGTTGAGGCTTCGTCCCATACCTTCTTCCACGCCTGATACTCCTGTTCTGTGATAAACTTTTGCGCATAGAGCAGAGTGCGGAGACCCTCGGTAGCAAAATCATCCATATGTTTAAAGCACTTTGTGAAGGTCTCAGCGTCATCAAGCAGAGCCGGATCTTCAAGGAAAGCCAAGCGGTCAGGTACAGGCTGCTGGTAATGAACAGGAGTATGCAAGTACTGGCCGCGAGGCATATCGATCGATACGCCACGAGTCGCAATAGACAAGCGAGGTTTATCTTCAGAGCGTCGAGCAAGTCTGCCAAATTCAAAAGACTTGCTCCTGTCCATATTCGGCCGTCTGCTTGTGCTTCGATCTCTCGAAACGCCGGGATTTCGTCGAATCGTGAGGCTGGGCCTACCACCAAAACTATTTCGCGGCTCTTGCTGTTCACTGCGTCTGTGCAACTCACGCTCGATGTCAGCACTCATGCGCACCTCGTTGGCCTTTTGCTTAGCGACTTGTGACATCTTAAGCCGAGGGAGGATGGCAGAATCTGCACCTTTGCAGATGACTGAAACACGGCCGTCAGGGAAGCGAACAACGATTGACATCTTCTTTCGTGCACTGGTGAACTCGATAACATCCAGAACCTCGTATTTTGAGTCCTCCTCTTGGCCGTCAGGTTGAGTCACTCGCAGGGTGATAGTCTGAGTCGTTCGATTAATGACCAAATATCCCAGTTCCTGAGCAGCTCTGACAAGAGCAAGTTCATCGGGGGATGCTGCTTGAAATTCTAATTCGCCATTTTCTTTGTGTTCAGGCAAGCAAGTGTGGCACAGAGCTACCGCTAGAATGTACTGCTTTGCTTTCCTCGCAAATCCAGAGTTAGGGCGAAGTCGAAGGTACTCAATAAGGTCGTGTGTCGTGACATCAGGCTGGACATGATCGGGACGTCCTGTCGAGCGCCATTGAGACGATGATCTGCGGCTTCCAAACGACGGTCGCGAAGGTGCCATTGAAGGTCTCGAGGGTGCCATAGAGGGTCGCCGAGACATAGATGGACGAGGCGACATGGAAGGTCGAGATGGGGAGGCGAGAGCCAGTGGTGTTAACGGTTCATGTGACGCCTCAGGCTGTTCCTCTCTAATAACGACAGTGACAGGTTCAGTCTTGTAAACCGAAGGCTCACTAGGCTCTGTCTCTTCGTCCAGTTTGATATCGTCGATCTCATCAGTCGTAGGCTCCAAGTCCATCTCGTGCAGCCAGA
The DNA here is from genome assembly GCA_021020635.1 of Fusarium sp. PT. Taxonomy (NCBI): domain Eukaryota; kingdom Fungi; phylum Ascomycota; class Sordariomycetes; order Hypocreales; family Nectriaceae; genus Fusarium; species Fusarium sp. PT. The sequence goes on along the minus strand of JAHMRZ010000008.1, from coordinate 9,957 downwards.
CCGTTCCAGCAACACTGATCTTTCGAAACTTCATGATGTTGTCCGTCAAGGTACCTGTCTTGTCTGAGAAGATATATCCCACCTGACCCAAATTTTCCAGAATCGTGTTGGTATTGCACCGTGCAGGCGTGTCCGTCTCTTCATCGTACATTTCAATATCCCAGTTCAACATAAGCAGCTGGCCAATCTTGACGATTTCAAGACTGATGTACAGGGCCAGCGGGACGACGTTGTTGAACATGATGATAAAGGCAATGATGATTTGGTAGAACGGCACCTTAGCTTGTTCCAAGTACCATGAATGCCTCTCTGTGCTCTTCTGCCACCTGACGTAGCCCATCGATACACCAACTGACAAGATAACGACAAAAGTAGCAAGAGTAACGACAATCTTGTTGACGACGCTCTCCAGCGCTGGTTTCTTCGCTTTCGGGTGCTTGTTGGCATTCATACGAATTTTGCAGTCCTCTCCAGTGTTGATAACAAGGCCGATTGCCATGTTGGTATTTCGAACGACACTTCCGCGGTAAATAACTTCGTTCGAAGTCAAGGGGACTGTCTTGCCGTTGACAGTGACACAGCCATCAAAGTTGTAGAGGTCGGGGTTCGGATCTTCGACAACAAACTCGGCCTTGCACTTAGAAATCCCCTCGATCGTGTCGCAACCTTCTAGAGAAGGCGAAACCTGTTTACTCTTGAGGTTGGTCTCGCCGTCCAGGGCCATAGTTTCAATATACGCCAGCTTGTTCTCTCCATCACTATCCAGCAAGATGAGATCGGCAGGAATAGGTTCGTCTCGGCAGAGTCTAACGACATCTCCAACTTTGATCTCGCTCCATCTCACAGGTACCCAACGTAGTCCATTGAATTCCTCGTCCGGAACGGGATACGGCTCGGCCGTCGAGTTTGTCAAAAACGGATTCCATTTCCTCCATTTGGTAACTGGCTTAAGCTTTCCGGTGTATTTGTCTTCTCGTCCTAACGCTGTAGCAAATCCAGCATTCTCAATCTTATCGAGACGATATCGTCGGTAGTCGTCGTATCCCTCCTTCACAATTGTCAAGAGCACAAAGAACAAAAGCGGCAGAATAGTCGTGTATGATCCGGTCGTCGAGAGGCCTGGAATCTGCATTGGCTGTTAGCAAAGCCGTCATACTTACAGGGTTCCGTTTGTACGCACCATCTGTGGTACACCGACGCAGAGGAAGTAAAAGTTTCCAACACGCGAGAACTGGAAGAAGAGCTGTTTGGGTATAAAGTCCCAAACTGTGTATCGTGATGTGCGAATACTATTCGAGACGTACGCAAGGCCTCGACGGGAATCGATCAGAGGCGCTTCAAATTCGAGTTCGAGAGGCACGTGGCGTCCATCAGTAGACGCAACGATGTGTTTGCGACGCAAGATAAGGTCGACAACCGTCTTCTGATATAGATCCGCAGCCATGCTCTTCACGCGATTGACCAGCGGCGCGGAAAGACCGGCATCATTGCTGCGGCGACTGATGTTGGTTTTGGAGTCGACTTTCGACGGCGCAGGCCCTGACGACGTCTCGGCATCGGGGCGATCTTGGGACATAGCGACTTGGCGAGAGGGTAAGCGAGCGTGTTGAGGTTATCTTGGTCGACGACATGTGGGAGAGTTTCGCCACCGTAGCAATCGATCGGTCGGCGGAATCGGTAGGTTAACTTGAAACGAGTGACTGTTGTGATTGTTTCTTCCCCTCAATTGTTTAAACCATGGCTTGATTATGCTTGCCCCTGTGAGAGAAGGACAGCTGGGGGGGTTGAATCGTGGACGAGCAAAGGGATGAAAGGTCGCAGTGTCTTGACCGGGGGCGTTGGAATTTGGGCCTGCCTTGATTTGGTAGTGGCGTTATTATGCGTCGGGGTTGTTTTGGCCGATGAGCCGCCAACGACCAGAAATTAAGAATAAGGGCATGATCGGCAAGCCTGGGCAAAAACCTATAAACTATTAGATTTCTAGGTAATCTTATATAAATAGGAGAAATTCTTACCTTACTATATTAGAAGCCGTTTTTTTACTATTTTCTTATATAATATATAAATAAGTAAGATTTTCCTTTTATATAAGTAGCCTAATATATTAAGCTAATAGAAGAGCCTATAAATTACTAGATAAGGGTAAGATATTAAGTATTATTTCTATTTTCTAGTATTTTTTACTATTTTATAACCTAGATATAAAGCTTATAAGAAAGCTTTATTACCTAGATAAATAAAAATTAACTATAAATATATTTAAATATATTATAATATTATATATAATTAATATCTCTTATAGTTAAGGATATATAATAGCTTTATTAATAAGATTATCTTTAATAACTTTAAAGATTAATAGCTATAATAAATAGCTATTATTATAATATTCCTAGAGACTTTTAATTATTAATATTACTATTAATCTTATTATATAAATAATTTATTTATTTATTATCTCTATATTATAATTCTTATTAACTCTTAAGAATATATAAATTAGCTATTTATTATATTTAATATAATATTTAATAACCTATTTTAAATATAAAAGGCTAACTTTTAGATACTTTCTTAGTAATTATAAAACTATATAGAAGTAAATTATAATTAATATTAGTCTTTTAAATAGAAGTTAATAATCTTTCTTTAGATATTAGCCTATAGTAAATTATAAAAGAATATAATATATTACTTTAAAGTTAATTAAAATATAATATTAGAAGTATTCTTATACCTTATTAAATTTATATAATATCTATATATAAGATTTATTTATCTATCTAATTATATATATATTAATCCTTAGGTTAAGTTAAATAGTAAATTCTTATAGTTTAATAGTATAATTAAAGTAATTAATAGAATATATATATTTATATTTATTCCTCTTATATAGTAATAGAGATTTTAATTAAGGAAATTAATAATATTATAGAATATATTTACTATTATTAACTTTATAGGATATTTCTTATATATACTTATAGGTATTAAGGGGTTAATTAATAATATAATATTAATAAGATATACTTATAGTAATAACTTTAAGATATTATTAAGTTATTATTATTTTAATAATATTAACTTTAGCCTATAGTAAAAGCTTTTTATTTTATTTTTAAAAATATAATATTACCTCTAAGATTAAGATAATAAGGGAAAATAATTAATTAATAAGAAAAAGCTATATAATCTTTATTATATTTAGCTTTATATAATTATAAAGTAAATATTTAGCTATTATAAGAGGAAATAAAAGATAATATAGTATAATATCCTTAAGTATTTATTTAGTAATTAAATTAAGATAATATATATTATAATTAGGTTATATAACTTCCTTATATTTAAAGGAAAGAAGCTAGGATTATAATTTAAAGAAAAAGATCTTATAAAGGGGGAAATCTATATTTTTATAAAGATATATAACTAGGTAAATACTATTATAATAGAGAGATCTAGAAAGGATATAAGAAATCTAATTATAGGCTACTTATAGTCTACTTATTAAATATATTTTTATCTTTTAAATAACTCTAAAAATAAGGAATTTAATATAGAAATAGTAAAGTAATAAGAAAAAGCTTTTTAGGTTATTAATAAGAAAGATAAAGCTATTATAAGAATATAATTACTTAGAGGAATTAATATAATATTAGGCCTAATTATTTTATATAAAAAATAAAAAAACTAATAAAAACCTAAGAAAATATAAGAATTACCTTATATTAATTAAATTAAATAAAGAGCTCTTTATAGCTTAACCCTATTTATATTTTATATTAACTATATCTATATTATCTTTTTCTTTATTATATAATATTACTAAAATATTATATCTTTAACCTTATAATAATATTCCTTTTATCTATATTAATTTCTCTATAATAGCCTTTTTTATTTTCTTTAAATTAAAGGAATTTTAAATAATAGGATTTATATTATTTAATTATAGCTATTTAATTACCTTTATTATAAAAATAATTTCTTTTTCCTCTTTAAAAAGATTATAATAATCTTATAATATATATTATAAGTCCTCTACCTTAATCTACTATAGAAGAATTCTATAATTATAAGTAAATAATTAATTTACTTTAAATAGATATAATAACTTAATATATTCTCTTTTAGTCTCTTTTATTATTTTTATCTTTTTATAATAAAGGAAAGGAATTATATTATTTAATAATATTAGTATATTAATAGGTTATTTTAATTTACTTTTTATAGAAGTTTATAACTACTAAGAGAAAACTAGAGGTAATATCTTAAGATTATTACTTTCTTTAATAGTAAATCTTACCTCTAATTATATTATTTCTTTAGGTTCTTTCTCTATAAAGGTATTTCTTTTTATACTTTTTTCTTTAATATTATTATTAATTTATATATTAGATAATTAATCCTTATTATTATCTTTAATTAGTAAAAATTACCTCTTATAATAAGTAAATATTATATTATTATTAACCTTAATAATAAATTAATTAATTAAGAGATTATTTTAAAATACCTCTTTAAAGGCTTTTTTAATAATTATATTATTAATTAAAATATCTTCTCTTAATATTTTCTTTATAACTATTAAATAAGTTACTAAAAGTCTTATTTTTATAAAAAGTAATTATAGATTAAGGTAATATTAATAAGTTAATTTTATATATTTACTTTAACTTAATAAGTCTCCTTTTAGAGGCTTATTAAAAAGGGTTTTTATTTATTATTAATCTAATATTTAGTTAATATTCTATTAATATATTTTTAAGGATTAATCCCCTTATAATTATTCCTTTTTCCCTTAGATCTTTATCTTAAAGATTACTTCTTCTTTATAGTATCTTAATTATTAACTATATTAAGCTAATATATATAATTATTATAGCTAGATTATATTATAAGATATTAATATTAATAGCTTTAATAAGATATTAATAATATCTTATTAATATTAATTAGCCTATTAATTTAAGTTAATAGTATTAAATTCTCTTTATATATAAAGTAAATATAGCCTATAATATAAATAAAGAAATCTTTTTTTTTTAATTTTTTCTTACTTTCTTTTTCTTTTTAATATTATTAAGTCTCTTTATTATTATTTTATTATATATTTATTATATTTTTTTTTCTTTATTTTATATTATATTTTTACTAATTCTTTATTATAATTTCTTTTAATAAGATTATTAATTTTCTTTTTAAATTCTAATATAATAAGCCTATTAGTTTTATTAATAATCTAGAAACTCTTTATTTTTTTTATATTATAGAGCTTTATTAAGATATCTCTTATCTCTATCTTTATAATAAAAAGCTTATTATTTATATTACCTATAAATATAATTATCTTAAGTATAATATTATATATTTTTTAAAATCTTATTAAGATATCTTCTTTTAATTTTATTTAAATTCTTTATAAACTTCTAGGTATTATTTAATTTTATTAGAACTATATTATTAAGTATATAGCTTAGGATTTTACTATAAATAATATCTTTATTAGTTTATTTATTTACTATAAACTTTAATATATTTTTATTATCTTAGGTACTTATAGTATTATATAATATATTATTTATAAATATCTAAAGAATTTTATTTAATTAATCTCTAATAAGCCTAAAAAGATTATTATCTTTACTTTTTAAAAATAAGCTTTTCTTTATAAAATTATAACTTTTTATATTCTCTAATCTATAAGTTAAATATTTACTATATATTCTCTAATAGTATTAGATTTTAACTTTATTATTTTCTTTAGGCTAATATTAATATCTCTTTTATTAAGTTTTATTATTATCTTATTATTATTTAATTAACTTACTTTTATAATAATAATATTATTTTTACTTTTTATAATATTTTCTATTATTTCTTTAAGGCTTTAGAGATTATATAAGATAAAAAAGAAAAGTTTATTAATTCTTTATTATATAGTTTTTCTATAACTTTTATTAAAGCCCTAAATTATAATAGGCTTTATCTTATCTTTATTTACTTAATAGCTTACTTTAGTATTTTATTAGTTCTTTAGGGAATAAATATTAATAATAATAATATTCTTAAGACTCTAAAGAAGTTTAATATTAAGTCTTATAAGTCTATTAAGGTAATACTTAAGTTTTAGGCTTTTATTTTTAACTTTAATAATAATAAGAAAGAGTCTTTAAATTCTAATAATTAAATTAATTTACTTATTTTAATAGATAATTAGTTATTTTTCTATATCTTTATTTTTATTTTTCCTATAGCTATTATTTAATATATAATTACTATTATTCTTTAGTTCCTATAATTAATAATTTTAGTATTTTCTTAGTTTTTTATTTTATTTATTATTTTACTTCTTATAGTTTTTTTTTATAAATTTATTATATTTTATAAGTATTTCTTAGGTATTTTATAGGTATTTAAGGGGTTTTTATATATTATATTTTATTAATTATTCTTTCTATTTAACTAGATATAGGTAATCTTTTAGTATTTCTTAATAGGCTATAATTTCTTTAACTTTTTATTCTTTTAGCTCTTTTTTTAGCTCTAGAAAAAAGATAATAATACTATTATTTCCCTAAAACTTCTATAGTTTAAAGAGGCTAATATAAAATATATTATATATTTATTAATACTATTTTAGTAGTTAGACCCTATAGGCTTATTATTTAATTTTCTTAATAATCTTTACTTTAATAAATCTATAAGGGGATTAACCCTTAGGGATATACTAATAGAATATTAGCTTAATATTAGATTAATAATAGATAAAAACTCTTTCTAATAAGCCTCTAAAAGAAAACTTATTAAGTTAAAGTAAATATATAAAATTAATCTATTAATATTACCTTAATCTATAATTATTTCTTATAATTCTTTAATTTCTATTTAAATAGAAGATTAGTATATTATTAATATACTATTAATATAGGATACCTTATTTATTAATATCCTCTTAATAAAAACCTATAAAGAAAACCCTATTATATAAGATAATTTTAAGGAACTAATTAAAGCCCTTAATAAATATCTAATAAATAAGTAAGATATAATTAATAAGCTATTATATATTATATAGTAAAAGATAAATATAGAACCCTTATAGGCTAGAGGATAAAGTAAATACTTTATATTTACTATAAGGTCTTATTAAGGCTATAGAGATAGATTAAAAAAGATTAATAATTTATATAAATTAAAGAATAATTATTTATTATCTTTATTATATTAATATTATATTAAATTATAATTACCTATAAGATTATAGATATAAAATATAGAAAATATATCTATATTATTTAAAGGTATTATAAGACTTCTATTATAATAAATCTAAAGATAAATATAATTCTTAATTAAATAAGTAAAGAAATAATCTATAATAAATCTCTAGATTTTAGAATAATTATCTAAGGGACTATTTAAAGGTCTTTAGAAAGATTTTAAAAGACCTCTATAATATAACTATAAAAACCTTAAGAAAGAGACTATAATAATATAAATTAAAGACTAATTATAGGTTATTACTATAATTAATTAACTTTAAAGAGAATATATAAGACCTTTATAGATTAAATAGTTAAGTTTAAAACTTTTAATAAAATTATAAATTAAATAATATAGCTATATTATAGACTTATTAGATAATAAGTCTATATAGAAAGACTTTATTTTCTTTATAAAGAGAAATTATATTAATTTATTACTCTAAGAGAAATAGCTAAGGGGCTAATTATAGGAAATCTAATAGCTTATTAAGGAGACTTTAATATAATTCTTCTAGAGATAATAGATATTATATTTTACTTTAGGAATATTTAACTTTAAAGATAATCTTATCTTAATATTTTTATTTTAATATAAATTAAGATTAAGACTTAAGAAGAAACTTAATTATTAATATATCTCTATTAAAAGCATTAAGATTATCTATTAAAATATAAAGAAAATCTAGGGATAATTTAATATAAAAGAAAAAGATAATCTAAAAAGAAAAGATATAAAATCTTATTAGGTTTATTTAAAGAAAGATATAAAAGGGAAATTTCTTTTTTATTTTAAACTATAATAAAACCCCTTAGGGAAACTATTAATATATAAGGAATAGAATTTCTTTTTAGGCTTATTATTAAATTAAAAGGGATTTAATAGCTAATAATTAACTATAAAATACTTTAAATATAATAAGAACTATTATATAAATATTTATATAAGCTTAAATAATTATAATAATTAACCTATATAATTAAAGCTAATATATAATATAAAGATATAAAAGGTAATTATAGATAAGAACTTTAAAATTAACTTTTTAATCTTAAAAAACTAAAGTATATAAAAGGCTATATTAAAGTATTTATATAAACTAAAAAAGAAATAAAAGAGAAAATAAAAATATTAAAAATAATACCTATTAGAGAATATATTTATATTATAATAATTATTTTCTAAAGAATAATTAAATAAATAACCTAAATACTATTTAATATTAAAATATAAGTTAATATTATTAGTCTTAATTTAATTAAAAAAACTTAAATTAAAACTAATATAAGATTATATAACTTTAGGTCTAAAAGGATTTAAAGGAAATAAAAAAAACTATAAAAATATTTATTAATTAATCTTTTTTTTATTTAATATAAAGAGATTATTATAAAAGATTTAAAGAGTATTTATTAAAATAAAAACTAAATAAAAAACTAAACCTTATCTTCTTTATTTATTTAATAAGACTAAAAAATATTATTATTAATATTATAATAAAGATATTCTTATATAAAAAAATAATTAAGGTAAACCCTAAGAGTTTTCTTTAAGATATTATAGAAAATAAAGAAATTATATATATCCTATATTTAATAATAATTTTAACCCTAAAGAAATTAAATATATTAAGTTTTAGAGAGATATTAATAGAAAAACCTAAAGAATTATTATTACTTAAGTTATAAGAATTTAAAGATATCTTTAATATAAAGGCTATAAAAGCTCTATTTATTCTATTTAAAGCTAAATATATTATTAAGGTTAAAAAAGTTAAAAAACCCCCTTAAAGGCTATTATATTTACTAAATTAATAATAATATAAGGTATTTTAGGAATATATTATAGAAAACCTAATAAATATTTAAATTAATTACTTTAAAAGTAAAGTAGAAATATCTATTATTTTTATATTAAAAAAAAATAGTTTATATCTTTATATAGATTATAAAAGGTTAAATAAAATAATTATTAAAAATAAATATCTTTTTTTACTTATTAGTAATTTATTAGATTAATTCTTTAATATAAAATAAATCTCTAAGATTAATATTTAAAATATTTATTATAGAATTAATATTAAAGAATTAGACTATTAAAAAACTATCTTTAGGATATAATATAGGTATTTTAAGTATAATATTATACTATTTAAGCTAATAAATATACTAATAATATTCTAAATATATATTTATTAAATACTCTTTAACCTCTTAGATATATATTATATTATATATATAAATAATATACTTATATTTTTAAAGACTAGAGAATAATATATTAAGGATTTATAAGAGATATTTTAGTAATTATATATAATATAACTCTATATAAAGAGATTAAAATAGATAAATTAAAGGTCTAAGTTATATAAGAATAATAAATATCTATAATATTTAAAGATATTTAAGTCTTCTTAGGATTTTATAATTTCTATTATAAATTTATTATAAAGTATTTAATAATTATAAGGCTAATAATTATATTTCTTAAAAGAAATAAAAAAAAAAAGAAAATAAGACTATTTTTATAAGGATAAAAAAAGAAACTTTTAATAGCTAAAGAAGTTTTTATTCTATAATTATTCTTTATTATTAAGACTTAATTCTACCTATAAGATTTAAAATAAATATATTTATAAAAATAATTTTAGGAATTCTTATATAGCTAAATAAGACCTAATAATAA